>JARPMR010000003.1:24397686-25597686 GCA_029955525.1 Oeneis ivallda
TCATATTCAATTATCATTAATCGCTGGCCCACTAACTGTACACGAGTTTCCTCACAGAATAAGAAAGTTTAAGACCGTAGCTAAGTAACGTCGAGAAAACTTATGAAGAACTCTCAGGCATACAGTTTCACGATGTTTTCATTCACCGTTTAAGCCAGTGCTATTGAAATGCATATAACTCTGAAAATAATTATATAGGCCTGAACCCGTCGAAAACGAGATTTTTCTAATTGAGATTCAATTCTTACCTATCTACATAATGTAAGAGAGAGCAAGCTTCTCCAAAATTGATACCTTTTACTCTCAGGTTCCTAACATCATGTCGGCTGGGCCATCAAGCAGCCCCGGCCACTAGAGAATTGGTAGATTTAGGAGCACAAGTCGCTTGCGGCCTGGCGTATTTACACGTACAACGCCTGGTGCATGCGGATATTGCAGCCAGAAATTGCATGTAAGTTTTCTACAATATCTGGTACATACATACAAACATATTATTATGTAGTGTTAGGATGACAGGCTAAATAATTCTACACAATCTGTAAACTAAATTGACATATCTAAATCAAGTGTCATCTTTTTCCGCAGGGAGCATTTTGAAAGGGATAGCATGAGATATAGATTTGTCAATTTAGTTCAGTTTAAAAAATAAAATTAGCCATCTTGACCAACAAATTTCTTAACTTATAAGCATTTTATGCATTTATTTTTGAAAATTGGATGAAACGCATTAAAAACATTAAAGTTACCTACTTTAACAATCCCCTTGATAATAATTATTTAATTTTTTTTAATTTATTTTAATTTTTATTATTTCTTGTTATAGCGGCAATAGAAATACATAATATGTGAAAATTTCATCTGTCTATCTATTACGTTTTACGAGATACAGCCCGCTGACAGACGGACGGACGGACGGACGGACGGACGGACGGACGGACGGACGGACGGACAGCGTAGGCTTAGTAATAGGGTCCCGTTGGTACCCTTTAGGTACGGAACCCTAAAAATGAAATCAATTTAGTGTTCCACAAGACACAACCTATCTACCGCTTCTCTAACTCTTATTATGAAGAAAAACGTACAATAAGTAGCCAAGTAATATAGTTAAAATCTTAGATACCTGTAATGGAAGCATCATATGAAGTGCATGTTTACATAGATTTTCTTTGTAAAATTAAGTTTTGAACTTTCAAATCTGAATGTTATTGAATACTTCCTCAATAGAGTGGACGAGAAATTAAGACTGAAGGTGACAGACAACGGTTTGTCAAGGGATCTATTCCCTGATGACTATCACTGTCTTGGTGATAATGAGAACAGACCAGTCAAGTGGATGGCCCCAGAATCATTGCTGCAGGATCTGTACACGACCGCGTCAGATGTGGTGAGTTAAATTAAATACCTTAATAAAATTGATGCACACTCATGCTATATTTTTATGAATAATGCTTAGTAATGTGTATTTGTTATATTTTCTCACGTTCAACATACAAATGGCGTATGTGACGAATAAATTTGATATTTTGACAGATTACTATTACAAAAAATTCTTACTTAAACCGTCACCTTACGTAATGACCTGAGTTATCATGCACCTATAATTTTATCAGTTATCAAAGTTTATCATCTATACCAAATTAGCTGGTTCCGTTGCAAATTACATTATGTTAAGTTTCTTGAGTGGCGACCCGGCACCCGGAAGCGCAGTATTGGCAGATCCCCCACTAGGTGGACCGACGACCTCAAACGAATCGCAGGGACCGGCTGGATTCAGGCGGCACAAGACCGAAGCCTGTGAAAGTCCATGGAGGATAATCAATCAATTGTTGTTATTCATTTTGTGTACAGTGGTCGTTAGGAATAACACTATGGGAGCTGGCAACGCTAGGAGCATCTCCTCTAGCGGAGCTGGATGCGGCAGATGTTGGGGCATTCCTTAATGGAGGGTACAGACCCTCGCAACCTCACAACTGCCCTGATGAATTGTAAGTACATGCCATTTCAACTGTTTATTTTCTATTCTTTTGACTCATTTTACTATGACAATCTCTAGTTTAGTCTGACACTGTAACTAATTCAGTTTTACACAATCTCTGAACTAAATTTAAAGTTCAAAATAACAAAAGCGTCATCTAGTGCTGTAAAATCAAACGTCTCTAGTGTTATCCTTTTCTGCTGGGAGCATTATGAAAGATATAAGAATACGAACTAGATTTCGACCTGTTAATTTAGTTAATACTTCAACAGAATTAGCCATTGTGGTTAATTTTGTTATTTGTTTTGGGGCTTTTACCAAAATGTTGAAAAGAAGCCCCTATGGTACAAATTCGCCATCTATTCGTCTGTCGCGGCTGATTATATTATTTCAATAACAACTAATACCTATTATCGACTTGTTTAAAAAGTTATAACCTTCACAGAGTTAGTTGCGATCCCAAACACAACAAAAGGAATTTTACCAAATAACTATTTTCAAATGTTTCCCTCCAATTTGCGAAATCGTGGTGCGTGAGACTTCGCGCTTTGCCGTTTTTATTTAATCTTTTTTCTTTCAAAATAATCTTTTTCATCCTTATGGTCTCTTAAGTTTAGACTTAGCTGATTGTACAACAGGTAACTTATGACTTTTCTGATTGGCTTATTCTATCAGGTACGGTCTAATGTCGTGGTGTTGGACTACATCGCCGTCAGCGCGGCCGACCGCTCCGCAACTATTGGCTGCTCTTCATGATTTTAGACAAACGCTCAGTACATATATTTAACTTTCAGAATTTTCCAACGTTTAAAATTACTCCTTTGATGAAACGCAGCGCACACTCTATCTTAAACTTTCGAAACTTAATTCAAAATCAACTCATAGCTTTTAAAATCTAATTTTTATAAAGGAAAGTCTTTTGCTTTACTAATCTTCACTCCTCTTATTTTGTAGGAAACCAAAGTGCCTACCATATTAATTTTGTATCAAATTTTATTGATTTTGTTACATTTAACGATTTTAATTTAAAAAGAAAATAAGTAATTTCGATTTTGAAATCGTTCAACAACAACAAAGTTTGAATTTTGTTTAGCGTCCAATAAAAAAGATTATTTATTTAAAATGTATACATAATAAATATTCCATGACGATTAAAGTTGACACTCGAAATGAACAACGTAAGAGCAATTAAATTCTAATAACATACCTAATTTCTTAAGAAAAGACACTGTATATTTTTAAATGAAAGTGATATGATATAATAATATATAAGTAGATTATCAAATTATTCAATGGAAGATGATTCTTCAGTAGAATTTATTAAGTTCGATAGAACTGAAAATTATGTGTCTCAAAGTGAATTCTTAGAATTCTCCAGATCACCAAAATTAAAAGATAAAGATAATTTTTACATAACTCATACCTAATTAAAATAAATTAAAGAGAATGTCATAAGTACGGCTAGGATAAAGAAACCAAGTGACTAAAGATACAAATCGAAGGAAGTGTATAAAACTAAAATTAGGATATTTAAATTCTTCAAGTAGTAAATTGAAAAACGTTTTAATAAAAATGAGTGTAAAAAGAGAAAGCTAAGGAAAGTAAGAGGTCGTACGAAAGGGTATATAATAATTTATAAATCAAACTCAAATATTTAAGAAATTTCAAATGATGTAAACAAAAAATATACATTAGATATAGATAGGTGTACATAAAAATGATGTTTTATTCAATTAAGTAAATGAATTTGTAGGTTAAGCAACTAATGAAGCGACTTAAATATTATGTACATACAAAGTCGATGCAAACGGAATTAATTTTTGATGAGATTAATTATTAAAATTATTACTAGTTTCAATATAGGAGTTTTATTAAGTTAATTGTAAGGTAGGTTAGAGTTCCTGAGGACATTTAAGTCCGTCCAGGCCGGCAAAGGATCAACACCAAAACAGTAGTTAGTCATGGTAAAATTATTATCGAAGTGGTTTTGATAGATTATTAAAATAGTTTTTCTAAAAAATCTAAAAATAAAGTTAAACCATACAGAGATGCAATTAAAATCCAAATTAAAAGTAATCCATCTAAAAATCTGTAAAACTATTTTAATAATAATTCTTCAAAGCCAAATTTGAATTTAAACCATGAACAGAAATAATTGTCTATTAACCACAGATTATACATATTTATGTAAATGAATTACTGACAAAATAGTAAATGTTGTAAATATTTGATGTCACTTGTTTATAAATTACTCGTATTGGAGTTATTAAAATTATTTGTATTTAATGCGTTTTACGCTATTGAAGTATTAATTTCGTTTATCGCAATACATCTACAAATAAAAATATTTAACAAATAGAATTTTCGGAACGGCAATCTACGGAATTACTTTACTTCAATCTGAAATTACTCATGCTCATAAATTATGTGGCAAATACAAATTAACGTGGAAGTTCATCGAAATTATTTAACTTTTGTATTAAAACTCTGAATTACATTATGGGAAGCAATTTCATCTAATTCGAAATGTGTGATTATGAGTTTTAGACTTAGATTTTAATCGAAATGTTATATTGTGTTTTCTATATTATATTAATGTACTTCAAAACTACTTCAAACATAAATTCTGTGGTGTCAAGGTAAAGGGGGGAGTCTGAAAACACAACTTTTCACCAGAGGCTAATAAAGAAAACGCTTATAAATGTTAAAAGGGGATGAGTCTTTACTTTTTAGGTTTTGCTATTAATTATGACTTGACTTTATTTGTTATTTGAGATTCACGTAATAAAAATACATCATATTATTGACTCATTTCCTTTTTATTAAAGTAATACTTATTATTAAATATTTTTATCCAACTGTGTAATTAATTCATTTTTCAAAATTTCTCACTCATCCCCTTTTACCTTGATACCATAAAATTTTTGTTGATTAAGTTTGCCGTGTTCTCTATATTCTGTTAAATATCTTTATTTATAGAGTTTTGTGGTAAACCATCCTGAATGATGATAGATGTAAGGTGATTTTCAATCGATTTCGAATTTATATGAGTAGCACGTGTAATGTTTCAACTTCGTCTTCTGAATGAAGGGCGTTTAATATTTTTGTCTTTTTTTTCATTGAATTAAAAAATGTTTATTTAGTACCTAATCCATATAGAGTTTGTTTTTTTAATACGTATTATCTATGTATAATATAAAGATCAAATTGCTTTAGAGAAACAGCTGCAATACAATAATACGCTTGTTACAATAGACTGATTTGTTAAGTTTTGTTCACTCTTTATAAACTACCTCCAAAACGAATATTGTTTAGTTTATATTTTGTCATGATTTAATGTAAGATTATTTAAGATCATTTCTGGTTTTAGTTTTTGCCGTTTTATAATGATTTTGGTGTTAGTGAAGCTGGTCTATTTGTCATTATTGTTTTGCTAGCATTGTATTTTATCATATTATTAAACCCATATTTAAATACTATATATAAATTATTTCTATGTGCTTTTATAATTTTACGCGTTATGGATTATACAGGGTGTTGTTGTGTAACTCCTTGGCATTTCATGCGAAAGGTAGAATTATTATTTAAAAGTTATATAATCATTTGCGCTGTACTGCGCTTTAGCTTTAAGGTGTAATTTTCTTGTGAAATTGGTGTTTCGAATCGAATATACTTATCTTATGTAGTTTCATCTTGTCTACTATTAACTTAATATTTTATAATCTAGAATTTGCCATAGGTCGCTAGAAGCGCTATCTTAATCTGAATTCTATTTTATACTCAAATGAATTGTAAAATTAAGGACTACCAAAGAATTAACTAGGTACACATAATATGTCCAATTTCTAAGGAATCTAAGTCATTATAATTAATCATAAATTAATCAATTGATTACAAAGATAAACACAATGTTGCTTGTACTTCAGATTAACCCTTTTCACTTTAGATAATATTTGTCAAATATTTCACCAATTTATCGGGTTTTTCTGGAATATCACTATTATAATTTTATTGTTACTAAGTAGCAATCAAAATTTATTATATTTATTAAATATACTATTATAATATGTTACCATGCATTTACCAAATTTTATTTTGAATATCATCATAGTATAGTTTTATCTCATGTTATTTTGTTCAGTCAAAGCTCTTCACTCAATTCATTTGTATTTGATTTCAACACATCATTTAGCAATATCAAATACCTTCCTACTCAGTAATTGCTGTTCATAAGCTTTATCACAATTTATCATAAAGGGTACAATACGAATATTGTGCATTGTTAAGTCTTCAGACCTACATCATTTCTTGCTCAAATAATAATTATATTCATGAATTTGAGAATTCGACCACAAACTCTATGTCGTAGTGAACCGTAATTTATATTTAAATTACTTAATAGTATCTAGTTTTTGAATCAAACTGTTACAAGTAAAGATGAATTAATTGCTATTGCATACCAATGGGTTATGGTTACTAATTTCTCTAATACAGCTTATTTTTGTCGCCAGCTAGTAAAAACAATTCTTACTTATTTCAGGGGTTCAAGAAAAACTGCTTAATAAAATCATGTACATTTTTGAATATATTTCAATATTTAACAAATATTGCGTACTTGCTACTTAATTTTTTTAATTACGAGAAAGGCTTGCGCTTAACGACACTTCATGATGAAAAGCACTGATAAGTTCTAGGTTGGAGAGCGCTTGCCTAGAAAATGCCTATTAACTCTTGCCTTGAAGATACTCAAATTATACATGGCTGGAAACAGATACTGGAAGGGCGTTCCACACCTTAGCGGTTAGGTTCAGAAACAATGAACTAAAGCGTTTAGATAAGTGTTTGTCTTACACTTGATGCTATCTTAATTAATTTTATTAAGTAACAGACCGTTTATCTCGATTTATTTCAAGTTGCTTGGCGCCTCCAAGTTTACTTTTTTACCAGGTGTTTCGTGGTAAACATTTTAATATTATGGTTTATGGTATATCATTTCAATGTTCAGAATAAATATTAATATATTATGCGCTATGTGCTACCTACTACAATAGTGTTAATAATGTTATATTATGTATTTGTAATATAAGAAATATTCCCTGAATTATATTATTTCCTAAGATAATATTTTTGTGTCATAATTTTTTGTTTTATAATTATCAGTTTCAATTTTTTTGTGTCCTTGTAATAAACTGTTTCATAAGTTAAGGATTATAATCCAAGGTAAAAATTTAGCTAAAACTCCTTTTATGATACAGTATGAATAAAAATTAAAAATATCCCTGAAAACCTACTGCAATATCAAGTTTAATAAAATTAATGTAAATAATTTATTAAATTAACTATACAAAATTTCAAATTAAATTTTATTATTTTCTCTTTAAAATTAATTTTTAATTATTGTCTCTTTTATTTTTCTTCGTCCCACATAAACCAATTTTTGTATGATAAAACATTTAGGAAAACAATTTGGATAGGATATTGAGGGATTTAAATGTCAGACAATTTGACATTGAGTGCCAGATTAATGTGATTGTATGTTAAATGTTACGTGTCTATTAGGTAATCATTTAAGTAGAACCATCTTAACATGATTTTTGAAATTTTCACTGATAGTAACGGTGCGGTAGCGAAAATCGTGTGGAGTGGGGTCTACTGTATTTTATACTAGATTTTTAAGTATACGTATATGTATTATGTACGCCATATAGCTTTTGTGAATGATAAGGATGAAACAAGATGTTATTTTACATTAAAATCTGCAGTTTTATTCGTGTTTGACCTATTTTCCTAGAAAGACAATAGCAGGTACATTAAACCCAAAAATGATAATTACCACGTCTTAACCTTGTCATACTTGTAATTTCTTAAAGCCGATTTCACCAACGTCGATTTCTATTGAAAATCTGTCAAAATATCTTTACGCTCTATACAAATAAGACTTATTTTACGTTGGTGAAATCGACCCCAAGAGAATTTACCATCTAAGTTTGTATTAACAAAAAACCTTTGCCGAAAGTGGCACATAAACAACTGTATACTTACTTTATTAAACTCCAAAAAGGGTCCTTTTATGACGGCACTGTCTCATAGAAGCAACGTCGCAGACAGACAGTCTATTTGATATTGCATAAAGTATGACCCGGGCTCGTGAAGTAGACAATGCTACGGAATACTCCCGTATGTTATTATCATCAATACACAACTCAATTTCCGTTTTCGCATTATAAAATGTCGACATTTGGACAGCGGTGAAATAGGGATACTTTAATGATAGAATTCAATCTAGCCGAAATATTCTGAGATGGAATTTCAACAAATCACCTACATTTAAACAAAAATTTAACGTAACTCCTAGATGCTTGAAGCAGGACATTATGCCACGTTATTTTTTAATCGACTTTAAAAAAGAGAAGGTTCTCAATTCGTCGGAAACTTTTTTTTAAATGTATGTTTATCGATTAATCGAAGACGCTGAAACCGGTTTGGAAAATTCTTCTTTTGTTTCAAAGGGTTATTAGGTATACTTTCCAGGTGGTCTCATTTAAATTTTATCAAAATCGGTACAGCGGTTGTTAAAAAATCAACAATAAATTATATACTTAGTAGTGGCGCGGGCGTTTGAAAATATTTTTTTATTATAATATATGCAGATTATGACGTGTGCCGTGTGCCGTCTATATATATAAAAGAAAGTGGTGTTAGTTACACTATTTATAACTCAAGAACGGATGAACCGATTTGGCTGAAAATTGGTGGAGAGGTAGCTTAGAACCAGGAGACGGACATAGGATACTCTTTATCCCGTTCGACCGCGTTTCCGTCATGTCACTATAAAACGTTGTATAAGAAAAACGCATCTGACATGGAATAACAAAACGCAAATGACAGTGGAATAACAAAACGTAAACGACAGCTAAACGTAATTTTGTCTTTGGTTAAGTATGGTATAAAATTTGACAATTATAAAAAGTGTTATAACTTATAATTAAGCATTACTGATATTATAAATGCGAAAGTGTGTTTGTTTGTTGGTTTGTCCTTCAATCACGTCGCAACAGAACAGCGGATTGATGCGATTTTTTGCATGGGTATAGTAATGGATGTAGTCGTGGTTCCTCAGACCGGGAGAGCTACTTTTTATCTCGGATAATGAAAGAGTTCCCGCGGGATTTTTAAAAACTAAATCCATGCGGACGAAGTCGCGGGCATCAGCTAGCTGATTATAAATAGTAACTAGTAATAGTAGTTAGTAGTTTTAGTAAATAGTAGCTCTCCCGGTCTGAGGAACCACTACTACATCCATTAATATACCCATGAAAAAAATCGCATCAATCCGCTGTTCTGTTGCGACGTGATTGAAGGACAAACCAACTAACAAACACACTTTCGCATTTATAATATCAGTAGTGCTTTCTTATAACACTTTTTATAATTGTCAAATTATTTACCATACTTAACCAAAGACAAAATTACGTTTAGCTGTCATTTACGTTTTGTTATTCCACTGTCATTTGCGTTTTGTTATTCCACTGTCATTTGCGTTTTGTTATTCCATGTCAGATGCGTTTTTGTTATACCACGTTTTATAGTGACTTGACGCAAACGCGGTCGAACGGGATAAAAAGTATCCTATGTCCGTCTCCTGGTTCTAAGCTACCTCTCCACCAATTTTCAGCCAAATCGGTTCTTCCGTTCTTGAGTTATAAATAGTGTAACTAACACCACTTTCTTTTATATATATAGATATGCAGATTATGACGTGTGCCGTGTGGTGACGGCAGATCAAAATACAGTTGTCACCACCCCTGCTCTTCCCGCGGGTGTCGTACGAGGCGACTAAGGGAATATAGCGGAGAACGGGCAGCAGCGTCCTCTGTGCTACTACTGTCTACTACCATCTACTGCGATCACCAATCCGTCTGCCCCGCGTGGTGATTATGGGCAAACCCTCCCCTTGGGAGAGGCCTTTAGTCCAGCAGTGGACTGTTATAGGCTATTGATGATATGCAGATTATTTATTGTTAATTGGAAAGGTAAATGTTTGTATATCTGTTGTTTTGAAGAAGAAGAAGCTGTTATTGCAAAGCCTATCAATTCGAAGACATTGCAAGTTGTGCTTTTTGAAATAAATAAACCACTTCCACTTTTCGAGTACGCCTGCTCAAATCTCCGTAACTTCAAACTTGCACCAGTGGTTTGCTTTTTCTAAAAAAGCACAATCGCTATAAACCGCTCAACATGTGAAAGGAATTAAAACGCTGCAGAAAAAAGCAATCGCGTATATCCTTTGGTACAACGAGCGCGATGAAAATTTCGCCACGAGCTAAGTTCGTTAACCCAGCAATTCACTAAGCTAGAAGCCATTTTCTTCGCTTTGTGGAACTTTGAAAATTTCCGAAAACGTATTTTCCTGCGTCAACGCTAGAAAAATTGCAATCTCTCTGTGTACAAACAGCCCGCGGGAGGGTTTGCGACAAAGTGGCAATATTCTGTCTCGACGGGGCTCCTCAAACAAGGGGAGAAGAATGAGAGGGAAATATGCAATTTCCGTTGAACTAAATGCGATAGAGTGGAGTTATTAATTGGAGAGAATTGACGGATGTTCGGCTGGAGCCGTGTTTTTGACAAATTTCGCTTTGATACGGCGATTACTTTCACCTCAACGCTTCGAGGGTCGACTTTTAAGTGAGTTGAGATAAATAAGGTCTCAGACGCCCTGTTTGTAAAAAGTGTAAACGTTTACGTAATAAATAAGACATTGGTGGGGACGTTGTGAACCACGTAAAGACAAGTAATTTCTTTTAATTCTTAAATTCTTCTTCTTGTAGTGCCATCTCCTTTCGGAGGGTGGCAAGCATTAGGACTATCTGTACTTAGGACGCTGCTGCACGGAATAGGGATCGGGTACATTTGCTGTAAGTACTATTGGCTAAGATGTTCGTCTCCGCCCAGGTGGTCCTTGTCCAGTTATTTTTCATTGAATGCTGCAGGAGCTCATAAAATTAAGATACCATAGCGAAAATAGACTGCGAATTGGCAGACTTCACACACCTTTGAGAACATTATGGAGAACCTTTAGGCTTGCAGGTTTCCTGACGATGTTTTCCTTCACCATTTAAGCAAATCGAAATAATATATTGTATAAGAAGAAAAGGTGACTGACTGACTGACTGACTGGTCTATCAACGTACAGCTCAAACCACTGGACGTATCGGGGTCTTTGGCATACCGATAGGATGTAGACATCCGCTAAGAAACGATTTTTGAAAATTCACCTCCTAAGGGGTAAAATAGGGGTTTGAAAACTCGAACTTAACGTGAGCGAAGCCGCGGGCAAACGCTAATGATATTATAATTTAAGTACTCAAAATGACAAGTTTAGAGGCATGCCTGGGATTCGAACCCAGACGAAAAGGAGGGTGAGACATAACCAAAAAGAACCACGTAACTGTCCAATGCTGGAAATTTAAGTATCTCTTGAGTCTTGACCAGGTTTCAAAATGCTTCAGTCTTGCACTGCCTGTATCCAGCGACTCCCACCTCCACAATCACCACCACCTTACGTAAGTTCATCAAAATATTAAAAGTCGAAAATTTCATATTATGACAGGTTTTATCCAAAAACAATTGAAGCATAAAAATGGATTTAGATGCATAACCCGTTGCGACGCGAAAATTTGGAAACAACCAAATCAAACTCTCTCGTCACCCTTGCCCGTCCAATTCGCATTGTAATTTAATTAATTTGATATAGACAAAGCTCCGTTCCGCCTGGCTCCACTATGGCGTTCAGCGGCTCACGTAATCTGATTATTTTGATTGGTCTGCCGTTTAAAACTGAACCTTTTTCGGTCCTCTGATCTTGGTTCGGTTTGTAATCATACAAAATGTGCAAATGCTTTAAAATGGTCACTCTTTGATGTGATCAAATCCAAATCCAGCCAAGCAGATAATGTGAATAAATATTAAATCATTAGCTACCTGTGACTTCGTCCACCTGAAATTAGTTTTTTTCCGCGATAAAAGGTAGCTTAGAGTCATAGAGTGACATGACATATCACTCTCCAAGTCGAAATCTATTGCTCAAAATCACCTCGATCTATTGCTCCGTTTTTGAGTGATGGAAGGACAAACCAACAAATCCTGTAGGTTTGGTGATTTATTCATCAATCATAAAAGATGTCTAAAATAAAAACCTGAACCTATTTTACTGATTTCAATTTTTTTATCACAAATATTTTAAATTCGAAATACATAGTAACTTAGTACGGACGTTGCGATATTTAATTTCAAAACATAAACACAGAGAACGCTATTTTATATCTTTCATTATAACCACACAATACGCACTCACAAATGTTCTCAACACAGCTTTTGATACAATACTGACGCGATAATAAACGGAACAAATGAACTCTTAACGTTTGGCCGCAAAATCTGCCGTAAATCCCTCGTTAAAACATTAATGGCATACTATCGACATATACGAGTTGGTCGATGAAATGTGTATTAGCTGATATAAGATGTGGTGATAAGAAAAATGAAACTTCAAGAATAAGCTTTGTTATAGTTAAGGCTTGTGCAGACACGATGGAATTCGCGCAGATGCAAAACTCGTGAAGCAACCACGAAAATTAGCGTCTTCTTATTCATGCGTACGCATCAGGTATGAACACACGGATTTCGCTGTATCTGAAGTAGCCCATTTTATATTTCCTAAAGTACACTAATTACTCGATGTATAAGTAAACTTCATAGTAAACTTCTTAACAGTGGTAGACTCATCGACGATTCGAAAGCACTTGTAAAAAAGTTTATTTGAATAAAAAATATTTCTATTCTATTCTATTCTATTCTATTCATAGAGTATTGATCAAAGTCGCTCAAATATTTTTTAATTTTCTTGTATACACTGAATGTCAAGCTTATTGTAGAAATCGATTAGTGTTGTCTGAACCTTTTTTGTAGAGAATTTAATCCTCTACGACGTTTATTTTAAACTTTTTTCATATTTCCAGCCGTTCAAGATTTATCTGGAAAAAGGTAATTTTTGTACCCTTTTACTTTTATTTTGCAAATATTGCCGGTGCTTCAGCGGCCTGAATTTTTGCACTATAATATTGTGGAAGCACTTACACAGTTTTTGCGTTAGTTTCCCCAACTCAAAATGGTACAATTAAGACCCTATTGACTGGACTATAGCATAGTACGAAATAAAGGAATAAGAAGTTCGAAAAATAAAATAAAAACCTCTGTTAACTGAATTATTCGATTCTTAAATATTTCTTTGTTCCAGATGAACAGAGGATTTTTTTAGAGGATAGATAGGTATTTCCGATTCCCTAACATGTAATAAACCTTTTCGTTCCAAATTAAGCGTTAAACCTGTGTGCTACGGGTGGAGTTTGTACATCGACCTTTCTAGTTTTAGTATAAAATATTGGGTTTTCAGTTTATCATCGAAACATCTAGATAAAGCAAAATTCCGCAATAACACCATTTTTTTAAGTTTCGGGATAGGCTTGCGCTTGACGAAAATCATTACTGGAAAGTACTGAGGTCTAAATTGGAGCGTGCTTGCCTAGAAAATGTCTATTCACTCTTGCCTTGAAGGTACTGAGGTTATACGTGCCAGAAATACAGAGTACCATAGGTATGGATGATGTATTCTGTGATAACACCTGCAAGAGACTATATTTTAAAGGCCAGACAAACTTTAAAATAAAGTTTCCTTTTCAATCGACTCTCGCAGTAAACTTTGACACAGCTTCTGCGATATTGCAGCGGACCCATAAAGTGGACAAGCGCAGCCTTGTCGGCTCTTCGACAAATCGCTCGTATTTCCCTCGTAAAAGCATTTATGACTTGCCTGAGGCTTTATGAGCTGTGGAATAGAGTTACAAAATAGCCGTTCACGACGTGTTTATTACGGATTACTTATATCTGTAATGACTGACTCAAAAGTATTATGAAGTTCGAGATTGAAATAAGTCCATAATATTAGGTAAGTATAAAAATGTCCGCATTTCGCTCACAGTAGTCAATCTCAACAAAAAATAGTTAAAGCAGAAGATATTATAGTGCGCGTTTATGTGTTCAAACAGTTGCACTCGCAATACAAGTATCTATTCTATTAAATTCTATTCTATTGATTTTATACATATACTAGTAGGGTGCGTGGGTGCACGGCCCGCAAACGGACCGCGGTTTTTCTATCGTCAAGTGGACTTTCAGGTCCTGATCATTTTCTATCAAATAACCACTCTTCCATCTTGTATACTCTCCGAGATAGACACCGACGAAGTTTGTATGGCCGCCATCTTGAATCCGCCATTTTGACTTTTTTTCAGCTCACTGCCAATTGCATGAGGCTTCGAGTATTTTTGAAGTGAGACTTCTTTAGGCGCATGAGGGTAAAATTTTTACAAATGTTACGTCACGCAAGTATGCAACGGAAGTGTCGAAAAAGAAGTTTCACTTCTGACATGTGTACTTTGTACGCACGCACTTTTTGTTTGAGCATCTCCCACCTATCTTCAATACCCTGGCCGTGTAATAGACCTGCAGGTCCTGATGATCTTTTGCCAAGAAACCACTCTTCCATCTTTTATACTCTTCGAGATAGACACCGACGAAATTTGTATGGCCGCCATCTTGAATCCGCCATTTTGGAATTTTTTTCAACTCACTGGCAATTGGATGAGGTTTCGAGTGACATTTGTTCGAGCACCCTCCACCTATCTTCAATACCCTGGCCGTGCCCCTCACCCGTCTCCTCTCTCATCATCAGCTCTCTCCATATTTTTCCTCCGAATGAATTTTTGTCCTCTGTACGAAACCATCGGTGAAAAAAAAATTTTCATACAAAATTTTACAGGAGAGGTGATCAATGAGTCAGTCAGTCAGTCAGTCAGTCAGTGAATCAGCTCCAGCAGCTATATATATAGTAACTAGTAGGGCGCGTGAGTGCGCGGCCCGCAAGCGGACCGCGGTTTTTCTATCGTCAAGTGGACTTTCAGGTCCTGATCATTTTCTATCAAATAACCACTCTTCCATCTTTTATACTCTCCGAGATAGATGCCTATGAAATTGGTATGTCCGCCATCTTGAATCCGCCATTTTGATTTTTTTTTCAGCTCATTGCCAATTGGATGAGGTTTCGAGTATTTTTTGTTTGAGCACCTCCCACCTATCTTCAATACTCTGCCCGTGCTCCTCACCCACCTTCCAAACCCTCGATCATCATATCTCATCATTTGTCAGAATGAGAATTATTCTTTTATGAAAACAAATTTTCAAAAGGAACCGTATCAAAGTCTTGCATAGTTCTCAAGTTCTATAGTCTCTTCAATATTGGCCATATATTTTGTATGGGAAAAAAAATTCCACCATCTTGATTTTTTTTCTATTCATCAAATAGACCTTCGGGTCCTGATCATCTTTTGCCGAGAAACCATTCTTCCATCTTGTATACTCCCCGAGATAGACACCGACGAAATTTGTATGGCGGCCATCTTTTTTCCGCCATTTTGAATTTATTTTCAGCTCACTGCGAATTGGATGAGGTTTCGAGTGACATTTGTTCGAGCACACCCCACCTATCTTCAATACCCTGGCCGTGCTCTTCACCCGTCTCCAAAATCCTCAATCATCAGCTCTCTCCATATTTTTCCTCCGAATGAATTTTTTTTCTGTATACGTAACCATCGGTGAAAAAAAAATTTTTCATACAAAATTTTACAGGAGAGGTGATCAATGAGTCAGTCAGTGAATCAGTGAATCAGTCAATCAACCCCAGCAGCTATATATATAGTAATACCTACCGGATTTTAACAATTTAGGCATAGTATTTCAAGAAACCACTCCTTAGTGCAATACCTTAAGGGCAGGATCTCCGGGCGCAGTAGGCATTTAGAGCAACCTCAGTCCCCGCGCGGTGAGGTGCGCGTAGGCGCTTTTCAAATGAACTCACTCACCCCAAATTTTACATCATAGATTAAATAACTTTATTGTACCTAACAGTACAGGGACACTTGTAAGTTTTAGAAACATTTATTTTATTTTTTATTCATACATTTATATTATATAAGTGTGATTTTTATTTTGCATATTACGTACATAGGTACATTTACCTACTTATTTTTTTTTGTTTTTTTTTTTTTGTTATTGGGCCGATTTCTTTCAAAATCCATATCTGGGGATCCTTGTACTAATAAAAGCGGTAACCATCGTCAAAATTAGAAAAAGTGGTGGCCATATTCTTTTTTCTTGTTATAGGACCGATTTCTTTCAAAATCGATATCTGAGGATCCCCGTGCTCATAGCAGTGGTAACCAATGTCAAAATTAGAAAAATGGAAAAGTTTTTCCCTAACCTATTTGGGACGAAGTTCCTTAGACATTTTTTTGTTATTGGACCGATTTCTTTCAAACTCGATATCTGGGGTTCCCTGTACTTATAAAATAGATAACCGTTGCCAAAATGTCGGCCATTTTCTTTTTTTGTCATTGGACCGATTTCTTTCAAAATTGATATCTGGGATTCCCAGTGCTAATAAAAAAGGTAACCATCGTCAAAATAAGAAAAAGTGGTGGCCATTTTTTTTCTTGTTATGGGACCGATTTCTTTCAAAATTTATATCTGAGGATCTCCGTGCTCATAGTAATGGTAACCGATGTCAAAATAAGAAAAATGGAAATTTTTTCCCCAGCCTATTTTGGACAAAGTTCCTTAGCCATTTTTTTTGTTATTGGACCGATTTCTTTCAAACTCGATATCTGGGGTTCCCTGTACTCATAAAATAGTTAACCGTTGCCAAAATGTCGGCCATTTTCTCTTTTTTTGCTATCGGACCGATTTCTTTCAAAATCCATATCTGGGGATCCTTGTACTCATAAAAGCGGTAACCATCGTCAAAATTTGAAAAAGTGGTGGCCATATTCTTTTTCTTGTTATGGGACCGATTTCATTCAAAATCGATATCTGAGGATCCCTGTGCTCATAGCAGTGGTAACCGATGTCAAAATTGGAAAAATGGAAAAGTTTTTCCCCAACCTATTTGGAACGAAGTTCCTTAGCCATTTTTTTGTTATTGGACCGATTTATTTCTACCTCTATATCTGGGGTTCCCTGTGCTTATTAAATAGTTAACCATCGTCAAAATAATAAAAAGTGGTGGCCATGTTTTTTCTTGTTATGGGACCGATTTCTTTCAAAATTGATATCTGAGGATCCCCGTGCTCATAGCAGTGGTAACCGATGTCAAAATTATAAAAATAGAATAGTTTTTCCTTAATCTGTTTGGGACGAAGTTCCTTGGCCATTTTTTTTGTTATTGGACCGATTTTTTTCAAACTCGATATCTGGGGTTCCCTGTGCTTATAAAATAGTAACCGTTGCCAAAATGTCAGCCATTTTCTTTTTTTTTTGTTATTGGACCGATTTCTTTCAAAATCCGTATCTGGGGATCCTTGTTCTCATAAAAGCGGTAACAATTGTCCAAGAAAAAGTGGCGGCCATTTTTGTTCTTAATACGGGGCCGATTTCTTTCTAAATCGATATCTGAGGATCTCTGTGCTCATAACAGTGGTAACCATTGTCAAAACTAGAAAAAGTGGCGGCCATTTTATTTTTTCTTGTTATGGGACTGATTTCTTTCAAAATCAATATCTGAAGATCCCTGGGCAAGTTTTGGCAACATTTACCTGTTATGACACAGTGGTAACCGTTGCCCGAACAAAAAAATGGAAAAGTTTTTCCCCCAACCTATTTGGGATGAAATTCCTTATCGGAATAGCAAAGAATAATAAAAACACCTATTTAATATTTGACAAATGTTTATAGTATAAAACAAAATTGCCGACACTTTTTCTAATTTTGACGACGGCGACCTCTTTCATGAGTATGATGAATCTCTGATATTGATTTTGAAAGAAATCGGTCCAATAACAAAAATAAATAAAATGGCCGCCACTTTTTCTTATTTTGACGACGGATACCTATTTTATTAGCACTGGGAACGAACCCCGAATATCAATTTTGAAAGAAATCGGTACTATAACTAAGAAGAAGAAAATGGCCGCCTTTTTTCTTATTTTGACGATGGTTACCTCTTTTAATAGCACTGGGAACCCCAGATATCAATTTTGAAAGAAATTGGTCCAATAACAAAGAAAAAGAAAATGTCCGCCTTTTTTTTCTTATTTTGATGATGGTTACCTCTTTTATTAGTACTGGGAACCCCAGATATCAATTCTGAAAGAAATTGGTCCAATAACAAACATAAAAATGACCGCCACATTTTCTTATTTTGACGATGGATATCTCTTTTATTAGCACTGGGAACCCCAGATATCAATTTTGAAAGAAATCGGTCCAATAACAAAAATAAAAATGGCCGCCACTTTTTCTTAATTTGACGATGGATACCTCTTTTATTAGCGCTGGGAATCCTAGATATCAATTTTGAAAGAAATCGATCCAATAACAAAGTAAAAGAAAATGGCCGCCTTTTTTTCTTATTTTGATGATGGTTTCCTCTTTTATTAGCACTGGGAACCCCAGATATCAATTTTGAAAGAAATCGGTCCAATAACAAAAATAAAAATGGCCGCCACTTTTTCTTATTTTGACGATGGATACCTCTTTTATTAGCACTGGGAACCCCAGATATCAATTCTGAATGAAATTGGTCCAATAACAAAAATAAAAATGGCCGCCACTTTTTCTTATTTTGACGATGGATACCTCTTTTATTAGCACTGGGAACCCCAGATATCAATTCTGAATGAAATTAGTCCAATAACAAAAATAAAAATGGCCGCCACTTTTTCTTAATTTGACGATGGATACCTCTTTTATTAGCACTGGGAACCCCAGATATCAATTTTGAAATAAATCGGTCCAATAACAAAAATAAAAATGGCCGCCACTTTTTCTTATTTTGACGATGGATACCTCTTTTATTAGCACTGGGAACCCCAGATATCAATTCTGAATGAAATTGGTCCAATAACAAAAATAAAAATGGCCGCCACTTTTTCTTATTTTGACGATGGATACCTCTTTTATTAGCACTGGGAACCCCAGATATCAATTCTGAATGAAATTAGTCCAATAACAAAAATAAAAATGGCCGCCACTTTTTCTTAATTTGACGATGGATACCTCTTTTATTAGCGCTGGGAATCCCAGATATCAATTTTGAAAGAAATCGATCCAATAACAAAGAAAAAGAAAATGGCCGCCTTTTTTCTTATTTTGATGATGGTTTCCTCTTTTATTAGCACTGAGAACCCCAGATATCAATTTTGAAAGAAATCGGTCCAATAACAAAAAAAAAGAAAATGGCCGCATTTTTTTCTTATTTAGACGATGGTTACCTCTTTTATTAGCACTGGAACCCCAGATATCAATTTCGAAAGTTTTAGTAATTTAAATCAAGATATTTTGTTCTTTCTTCCATTTTTATTCCCCATATTTACTTTATTATATTATTCTTATATTATAGTTTAACACTATCTATACAATAAGACTCTAAACCTAAAACCTATAATACTAATATTTACAGATTTATTAATAAATACTAAAAATTACAACAATATTAACCCTCTGATTTGATTTAATCTATGATAAATGAATATGGAATGAAAATAATAGGTATCTATGCAATAGATCGCGTGATCAGCGGGGGATCGCAGCGAGCCAGCGAAAGCGATACGTCCTACCTCGATGATACTTTGCGGGCTACTGAAGTGAAGCGCACGAGCCACTTTGTTATATAAAAAGTAAAAACGTCGTGATTAAAAAAATACAAATTTTTTAGAGAAAAAGTAATCACAAAAGAATCTTCTAAAAGTGTTTGCCTATTTTATGAAATTTGTTTTTTTTAGTCTAACTTTAATATTCTATGAACACGACCTGAAAAACGATAAAAATTACACTGTTTTCGAAATTATTTTTGATCGGGTGAAGTTGTAAATATAGAGTTTTGAATCACAAAAGAATTAAGAACATACATTAAACTACAACATATATTTTTAACCGATCAAAACAAAGAATATTTCATTGTTTACGATTCAATCAAAAATAGGTCGATGTCGAAGATCCCGCCGTTAACCTCACCATATTCAAATTCCGAATATTTCGTCTTTCAAATCTCCAAGTCCACCAGTTAAGGCTGTGCATCCTCTATTCAGTAAATTGCGTTAAAAAAAACCTGTTACTAAATTACAATCGCTTTGTGAAATATTGGACATACATAATTTTTACACATACAGTCGTGTAAACAAAGGATACATGCTCATTGTGAAACTTTCGTACAATATTTCATTATTGCCTTCATGAAGTTTGCAACAAAGTCGGGAAACTGTTGCGAAGTTACAATTAAAACATCAGGAGCTCTGTCGTTGCGTCTACGTCTATTCGACTGCGTTCCGTTGTAGGTAGGTATTATCTTAAATAAACTTTGCAAGAAACACGGCAGTTAATGAAGAATACTCTCGCTGTGTTTCGATTCTTGTTTGTTAATTAGTTTTCATTTACCTATCTTGAAAATTAAGAAAAGCTTTTCTCTTTATTTTACTCAAAATAGTTACTTGTAAAGTCACTCTTACTACATCGCTGTCAAAACTGTAAATTAGACATCATTTCAGCAAATAGCGTGTATATTATTAAAATATTTTGATGAAGTTGGACTGGCAGTCACCGGCTTAGCTCATCGAATAGCGGAACTGAAGTGGAAATGGGTGGGGCACATGGTTCGTAGAGCTGATGGTCGTTGAGGTCCCAAGGTGCTGGAGTGGTGATCCCGCAACGGGAAGAGCAGTGTTGGCAGACTCCCCACTAGGTCGACCGACGAAATCAAACGAGTCATAGGGAGTCGCTAGACCGAGACCTGTGGAAGTCCATGCAAGAGACCTTCATCCAACAGCGGACGTCTATTGGTTGAAAAAAGAAAAAGAAGAACCTTTCATTTTCGTGCTACGCATTTTTGCACGTCTCAAGTGGGAAGGTAGCCTCATGAAGGAAACTTGGAAGGAATGGTAAGCTAGCTTCTGTAGCCGTAGGCCAGCTACGACATTCGTAGACAGTCCCCATTGGTGTATATTAATTACTACATAAAATCGGTCTATTACTACTAAATAAAACTACGTCCAAAAAACTAATAACAACTTTAATAAATTAATTTCGATCTTATCTAAGCTACGTCATTTGTAGTTATAATTAGATTTGCGTGACTATGCGTGTCTGGAGTTTAATGTTGTGTGAAGGCAATATAATGATAAGCGTCAATATAATCAAAAGTTGTTCGTATGCACCAATCATGGCTCGACTACCTGCTGAACACATTCATAAGGTTGAGGCGCCCACGATCTCTGCGCTAGCGCGATGCGTTTATGCGGCGCGATTGATCTCGCGATTTGAATCCGGACTGCCGCACTTTTAGGCAGCACACTGACTGAAAAATTGCAGTGTGAGTACAGCCCTATCGCTCACTAACTCACAGGCAAGCAGTTACTTGCTGACGGAAAAATGAATTTCAAAACTGTAACACGACTACGGGAAATTGGATGAAACATCCGACACAATGCTATTCTTTTGTTCATGTGTTGACCCGGACCATAATAACGAATGTCGATTGACACCTCATTAATCAAAATCGGCTCAGTAGTTTAGGCGCTATGGTGAACCAAATGATAATACAAACATACATACCTATCTGATCAAATCATAACCCTTTCTTTTGGCTTTGCTGTAGTCAGGCACAAAATAGTTTATTTGCTAGATTGAGTGTAGTGAGGTAAGTACTCGTTCATAGAACAGTGCAGGGGTCATTGCCCCACGGAAGTAGTAAAATTTATGAGGGCATCCTAAGGCAAGCCCATCAATTCCGTTTAACATCTAATGGTGGGCCACCGAACATTTGTCACTGCGACGCGTTATTACCAGCGTGCTGTTTGAAGATATTGTGCCATTTTGACAGACTTTCAGAGGGTTTTATCCTACTTCTTAAGAAATTTTCCCTTACGTATGATGGTGAGGTTAGAGTTGAGAGATATTATCATGAATTTCTTAATGACAAAGTTGCTTGGAAGCAATCAGCTTTGCTTCAGCTGTCCACAAGATAGATAAGCTACATAATGTAACATTTTTGTTTTAAAAAGAGCAACTGCTGAGTTTCTTGCCAGCTTTTCTCAGCAGAATCAGCTTTCCAAACTGGTGGTGGATTCTCGTTTTGTCATAAGAGCCACAATTTGGCCTAAGTACATGAAATAAAATAATTTTGAATTCCTTTATTTTATTTTATAGTTGTGTATCCTTTCCTTCCTTCCGCGACTGACTTTTGTTTCTCTGGGATAAAAATGAGCCTACGTTAACAAGTCCTCAACTATTCTATTCGATCCTTAGCTCTCCTATGATAATATTATATACATTTACTTAAAAATACAATTAACATTATTGACAAAATACACAAACAAACAAGCAATATACTTTTAAATCCGGCTCTATTTTATTTTTAAATCCCATAATAGATATAGAATATAAATTATTCTGGTACATTTTAGTATTTTCACTTTTAACCCTCAGACCTTTACCTCCATTCAAACCCTAAATCCAAATCCACTGTATACGCAGCATGCCGTATACTGTAAAATTTATAGACAAACAGACTGTGCAATGTGCATTTTACGATAGTGGGTGTACCGGCCCATAGAGTCGATGGCGAATTTATGACGCGTTCCGGCCACGCCGCGGCGAAAAACTACACCTGCGTAAATTACGCTCTCGATAAAGCGTTTGCGCTTTGTGTGACCGCGCAAGGGTGGCTGCTAAATCTAAAACGTTTGTCTATGGAAATAATGAAATTATTTGAAATTGTAAAGGTGACTTTGTTGAGTTTGTTAATGAATTCTTCTACTTCTTTACCGATAGACGTCCACTGCTCTACATAGGTCTCTGGCATTGAAACCTATGTAGTTGAAAAAAGGTCACACTCCACATGCCTCGGTTTTTCGCCGCCTGTATCCAGCGTCCACCTGCGACTCGTCTGATGTCGTCGTTCCACCGAGTGGGAGGTCTGCCAATACTACGCTTTCATACGGTTCGAACTATATGACGTTAACGAATCGGTAATGGTAAATATTGACAAAAGTCTTGGTAACTCTTGGTAATGGTAAACTTAACAAAAATATTTGATGGAATTCATAATATTATGCGCACTGAAATATGTACCTACTGGTTTCTACTGTCAATAATAATTATTATCTTTAAATTAAGTACCTTCCACTATAATCAAATTCTGTGAAAAACAGCTTAAACTTCTTATAAGTTCTTCTTAGGTATAATCTATTGGACCTGTATTGTTTAGAGGTAGCCATAGAAGTATGTATACATATTACGTTGTAACTTGGAGTAATCGATGCGTTCTTCTTCTTCTTCTTTATCAACCTATAGACGTCCACTGCTGGACAAAGGTCTCCTGCATGGACTTCCACAGGCTTCGGTCTTGCGCCGCTTGAATCCAGCGGCTCCCTGCGACTCGTTTGATGTCGTCGGTCCACCTGGTGGGGGGTCTGCCAACACTGCGCTTCCCGGTGCGGGGTCGCCACTCCAACACCTTGGGACCCCAACGACCATCAGTTCTTCGAACTATGTGCCCCGCCCATTTCCACTTCAGTTTCGCGACACGCTGAGCTACGTCGGTGACTTTGGTTCTCCTACGTATCTCCTCATTTCTGATTTGATCTCGCAGAGATATACCGAGCATTGCTCTCTCCATCGCTCGCTGGGTGACCCTGAGCCTTCTTATGAGGCCCATAGTTAGCGACCATGTCTCGGATCCGTACGTCATCACTGGCAACACGCACTGTTCGAAGACTTGAGTCTTCAGGCACTGAGGGATTTTGGACGAGAAGACATCTCGGAGCTTCCCGAACGCTGCCCAGCCGAGTTGGATTCGGCGGTTAATCTCTTTCTCGAAATTGGACCTACCTAGCTGGACTGTATGTCCCAGGTATATATACTCGTTTACAATTTCGAGCGCAGAGTTCTCAACGATTACTGGGTGGAGCGGAGCATGAGCATTGGACATGATTTTCGTCTTGCTCATGTTCATTTTCAGGCCCACCTGTTGAGAAACCCTGCTGAGATCATTGAGCATTGTATTGAGATCTCTCAGAGTCTCTGCCATGACTACTATGTCATCGGCAAATCGCAGGTGAGTGATGTACTCGCCGTTTATGTTGATGCCAAGTCCGTTCCAATCCAGAAGCTTAAAGACGTCCTCCAACGCAGCGGTAAATAGCTTCGGGGATATTACATCTCCCTGTCGCACTACACGCTGCAAGTGGATTGGTCTCGTAGTCTGGTCCTGTATACGTACTGACATAGTGGCGTTTTCATACAAGCACTTCAACACTTGGATATACCGGTAGTCAATCCGGCATCTCTGCAGCGACCTCAATACAGCCCAAGTTTCCACCGAATCAAAGGCTTTCTCATAGTCCACAAACGCTAAGCAAAGTGGCCGGTTATACTCTTCCGTCTTCTGTATAACCTGCCGCAGCGTATGAATGTGATCTATGGTACCAAAGCCTTTTCGGAATCCGGCTTGTTCGGGAGGCTGGAAGTCGTCAAACCTACGAGCGAGACGATTCGTAATGACTCTCGAGAACAACTTGTAAACATGACTCAGCAGCGAGATGGGTCTATAATTCTTCAGCAAGGTATTATCACCCTTTTTGAAGAACAGGACCACCACGCTCCTGTGCCATGCTTCCGGCGTTATACCCTCGTGAATGACGGAATTGAACAATCGCTGAAAGATCTTAAGTACCGGTTTTCCACCCGCTTTCAGGAGTTCCGCAGTGATTCCGTCATCACCTGGCGCCTTGTTGTTCTTGAGCTGTTTAAGAGCCATTCTAATCTCGTATAGGCTGACGTCCGGGATATCTTCGGTATAGTGTCGGGTCAGTTTGGCTCTGGGATCTTTGGCCAAATCCTCAACAGGTTTTTGTGTCGTGGTATATAACTGCCCATAGAACTTCTCGACCTCTCCCAAAATCTCAGGTCGAGAAGAGACGAGACGACCGTCATCAGTTTTAAGCCGCGTCAGCTGGCTCTGTCCGATAGACAGATCTCTCGCGAACACTTTTGAGCCTTTGTTCCGCTCGATGGTATCTTTAATACACTTGGTATTAAAGACCCGAAGGTCGCGAGTTTGTGCCTTAGAGATCTGCCTATTAATCCGCCGGTAGGCAGCCGCGTCTACCGATGACTGCAGCCTCATCTCTTGTCTTTCCTCCATGAGCTTGAGAGTATGGTCAGAGAACTTTTCGGTTCTTTTCCTGCGATGGGTCTTAAAGAACTTAGACCCCACCGTATGGACAGTTTCCACGAACCTGTTGTTTAGATCGTCCACAGAAACACAGTCTGCTAGGCAATCGAATCGGTTCTGCAGTTCGAGTTGGAAGTTTTCGGGGTTTTGGATATGAGCACGAGAGGGTCGGAGAGTTGACTTCACCAGTCTAGCCCTTTCCAGCTTCACATTAATATTCAATGTGCCTCTTACCATACGGTGATCGCTCCCGGTTTTCACCCTGTTGATCACAGAGACATCATTGAATATATGGCGCTTGGTCGACATAATGAAGTCAATCTCACTTCTCGTAGAACCATCGGGGCTCATCCAAGTCCATTTTCTGTGTGGCCGCTTCCTGAAGAAGGAGTTCATCATAAAGAGGCCCTCCTTCTCCATGAAGTCGGCCAGCATTTGACCCCTCTGGTTCCTTCGCCCATAACCAAATCGCCCAACCCTCGTCTCTGCACCGCTTCGTTCACCCAGCCTCGCGTTGAAGTCCCCCATCACAACATTGTAGTGAGTGGTAGAGGCGTGTATGGCTTTTGATATATCCTCATACAGCGCCTCCACCTCCTCGTCATGATGTGTCGAAGTCGGTGCGTAAACCTGTATAACCTTCAACGAATACCGATTGGTGATTCTGAGTATAAGGTACGCTACCCTACTCGACACACTTTTGACCTCGACGATGTTGTTGACGAGGGACTTGTGGACGATGAACCCGACACCACCCTGGGACTGTTGATCGCCCTCCCGGTAGTAGAACAAGTTGCCGGAATTGAGGATTATCGAGTCCTCCCCCTCTCTTCGGACTTCAGACAATCCTATAACATTCCAGCGCAACTTGCTCACTGCTTCTTCCAGCTCGATGATCTTCTCGTCAGTCCTCAACGTGCGTGCGTTATATGTCGCCAGGTCCAGTCGTTGGGGTTGGCAGCGGAATCTCATCCGGAGATTCTTAGCACCCCCTGCCCCGCCATTACCGTGACCGCTGCCAGGGTCAGGCACAGCGAGGCCGCCGGGAACTAGGGGCCTTGGCCTTGTGACATTTTCCATATCGGGTTTTGCCCATAATGACCACGCTGGGCAGGCGTGTTGGTCATCGCAGGGCTAGACTGATCGCGCCGATGTCGCTGCTGCCCGACACCGGCCTGTGCCATTTGTTCAGTCTAGCTAGTATGAGATGGTTATACCGCCATCTGTCGGTCGCCATAGCCTCGTCAGTAAACCAGCAGGGGGCACCGCGGGCAGGTGAGGTTGACTGTTGGAGCGCTAGATGAAGGTGCGCTCCCTTACCCCCCATCGATGCGTTACCAAGGCGTAATATGCCTACGTTTGAAATAAGGGCTGCGACAGGCTTCTGTGTATGACCCTTAAAACTGCACCTTTAAATAATTATTTAGAATAGAATAGAATAGAATAGAATAGAATAGAATAGAATAGAATAGAATAGAAATGTTTTTTATTCAAATAAACTTTTTTACAGGTGCTTTTGAATCGTCGATGAGTCTACCACTGGTTCGGAATGCCGTTCCTGCCGAGAAGAACCAGCAAGAAACTCGGCAGTTGCTCTTTTCAAAACAAGTTTACAATATAGTAGATATTATGCTATGCATACATACAGTGTTTCCACAATGAGGAAAAAGAGAATTTACAGGTCAATCATTACCTAATGTCTCATGAATCGCTGGAACGAATTATATCCACGCTTTTTTGTCATTTATATAGTCTTCAATTTTATTATAATATAATATATTATAATATATACCTATACTCCAAGGATTTTGTAAATTATTATTGTCACCTATGGTCATGGTGATTATTAAGTCATATTTTAACAGTTTGAAAAGTTGTTATATTGTGCTTTATGAGTACAAATGTAACACGAATGCTTACTATCATACTAATATTATAAATGCCAAAGTGTGTTTGTTGGTTTGTCCTTCAATCATGCCGCAACAAAGCTACGGATCGACCTGATTTTATGCATAAATGTATAGTTGAGGACCTGGAGGATAACATAGCCTACTTTTTATCCCGGAAAATCAAAGAGTTCCCACGGGATTTTTTAAATCTAAATCCATGCGGATGATGTCGCGGGCATCACCTAGTTACTAATAAACAGCATACTTTGAATGAAAATTGATAATTTATTAATTTATTATAGTATATAATACCATCTTCATCTTTCATTTATTTGTGTATAAATGAAAGATGAATTTGTATTGTGTGTTTAGTGAATATTATCATCTTAACATTTCATTTATTTGTATATTTTATTATATTCTGAATAATTAATATTATTATTATTAATACACATTATAATTTAATATTGTTTTGTATTTCCTTGAAAAAGTTTCCTGACTACAAAGACTCAGCACGAATTGAAGAAAAAATTCCGCACATTTCATAGCTTCGTGAAAACAATCGTTCAACACTGCAAGATCAAACGTTGCTAGGTCACCAAACATTTGAGAATAGACACTCAAACTTCTCTTGTTTCGTAACGTTATACGCCGGCATTAATTTATTGTTTGATGGCGGCTCCTTCCAATTTTCTTTTATTTATTAAACGAAATACAAGGACACTGTTATTGTTCTAGTTTTTTTTATCGGGTTCCATGAAACTAGAAAGTGAGTTTCGTTGAAAATTGTTCTTGGAAAATATTATTGCTAGAGGCTTGAGTGTAAGGGGCAATCTACACGTTCAATATTAATTACGGAATACGTTCCGTGATTAACTTAACCGCTTACAATGAAGTGAGTGGAGCCTCCAGCAAAGCGTTTTTTTGCTCACAGCTTGAACTTATGAAGACCTCTCTGGCTCAATGGTGAGACCTGTAGTCTTATAAATATCTCAGGTTCGATTCCCAGTGGAGGCAATTAGGGACTTTTTATTTTCTGACTGGTTTTTGGCCTGATGTGGTGGAAGGCTTGAATTTTGGCTAAAGTTACCAACCCATCGTCAAAGACTTGCCGCCTAGATATCAACTTTCCGCGGTAAGAAAAAGTATAGAAACCGATTAAGGTTACCATACCCGTATGGTATTATTTGATTTACACTGCCTGCTGCAACACCCATTTCAAGTTAGCCCACACCCATCGTAACTTACTATCAGGTAAGAGCGCAGACGCAGGTGAGTTTACAGTTTTTCATTATAAGCGTTAGTTATATACTAGGTAGTTATATTTACAGTTTTTGTTTCGAAAATACTGTCAAAATATCAAATTTACGTTCGGATAGGACTTATTTTACGTTCGTGAAATCGGGGTTAACAAATTCATTACCAAAGTTGGCGTGAATAATTTGATAATTTATATGATCAAATATCGTGTTTTGACTACTCGACACTTTGACTTTGTGTGACCATCAAATGAATTCGTTCACTTGAAAACTTCTAAAGACAATAGTGGGAGAACAAATTAATATTAAACCGGATTACACTGAAGTCTTATCAAAGTATAAATCAAAATGCCAGGAATTATGGGTAGAGTACTTGCAATGTAAATCTGTGGAAAAAGGGATTTGGTACAGAACCATACAGTCTCAGCCTCTTCATATACCTTGGTTCTTAAATGTTAAGGTTGGTAGGAGGTTAATTGTTATTGCTCACCGACTGAGATCGGGACACATGCCTTTGAACAAGTTTAAATTTTTGATGAAAATTTCGGAATCACCTTTCCGTGACTCATGTAGGCCACAGAGAGGTGATTTATTGAAGATATTCATCACCTTTTGATCGAATGTGTCCGATTTCAGTCAGGGCGAGAAGAAATTGTAGGCCTTATGGATTTGAACAGATTGGACACGGGTATGTTTTTAAACATACTTGCTCGTCCAGCATCCAAAGATGCTATATCTCTGTTCAAATCCATAAGTCTAATTTGATTGTAATCACAATTTTTTTATTTTTTTTTCTCTGTAAGTGTGTTTCTTTTAGTTTCGTAATTGTTATTTTAGTTTTTTTTGTTAATTTTTTAGTGATTAATTCTGTGAGTGTATGAATTGTTTTTAGATTATAATGGGCTGACGTGTACCAAGGTACAAAAGCCCCTAAAAAAAATAAAGAAAAAAAAACTTCTAAAGGAAACGCTTTTTCAAAATACTTCTAGTAAAATCAGAGAACCCTTGACTTCCTCACTTACTCGGATGCTATTCTCATAAAACTAGATGGTTTCCAGTAAAAGTAACATTTGTCAGACCTTAATTGAGAACATTTTATGAAGAAACATTACAGCGTTTTTAACTTACCTTATAAAATAGTCACATTTATTTTGCGCATATGAAATAATTATTTTAAGCCAAGTATAAATTAAAGTGGTTTAAATAAAACTTCAACAAGTCTAAGAACACTCTATATTTTATTAAGTAAAAGTGGAAATGCAAGTACAAAGACCAATCCCTTAATTGAGATCGACTCCAAACAATGCTTTATTATCAAAACAATAGAATTTAGATTAAGTCGTCAGTGTGCATTAAGCTACATAATTAGAAGAAGACGAAGGTATGTGTGGTAAAATTACAATTAAACTCAAGCATACTGTTAGCCTTACTTATTAAAGCAGTTAGGTCCGTTATTTGACATAGTAGGCACTTATGTCGTCCGGAAAAATTTTATTGCAAAAAGTAAGATGAAAGCAGACATAAATGCCAAGTTCAGTGTTTAAATTAGTTGGAGAACATAGTCACATTATATCTATACTGATATGTATTATAAATGCGAAGTGTGTTTATTGCTTTGTCCTTCAATCACGCAGTTGATGACCTGGAGAATGACGGATTAGACTGTTTTATTCCGGAAAAACAAATAATTTTGGTGGTCTATAATAAATCTGTTATATTTTATACACTTTATCATAAAATTACACCTATTAGTAACTTTTCTATTCTATTCGTTTCTATTTTTATATTTATCTAAATAGTATTTTTGACCTATTGGTCTTACGCTTTGTCAGCAACGAATATTGTATGCAGCGCCTCCCTCTTAATAGGGTAAAGCCACATAGCTTGATCGCAGCGTGATAATAGTTTTGTTTACGAGTGCTTCGGTTAAAGTTTAATTGAATCCGGGTAAGTGTTGGGTCGGGAAGCGAACCAAAACTTGATGGAGATTTAACGATTCTGTTATAGGCACTATAATGTCGTCGATTCGATTATCACTTTCGTACTTCCCCCAGGGGATGGCGAAGTTTATTGCGTCGCCAGTGATTTCTGGTATATTCTCTATAGTACGTAATGTATTACATTGGGATCGGTAAGAGCTTCTTAGCAATTAGTGAGGGGTTAGGAGAAGAGGCAAACGTTGGTTAATGAAGCATTACATACTAGAGGGTCTTTTGGTGCCCAAGTAAGTATTTTATGCTGGACCATAATGATTGTTGGTAGGTGAATAATAATTGACGAATCAAACGAGTCGCAGGAAGCTGCTAGATACAGACAACGCAAGACTGAGGCCTGTAGAAGTCCATGCAAGATACCTTTTTTCAGCAGTGGACGGAGTGGACATTGCTTAAACCTACATAACTCCGAAAAGACAGAGATGCGTGCCCGGGATCAAAACTGCGACTCTCCGAAAAGAGACCGCAATCATATCTACTAGGGTATTACTGCTCCAGAGTCAAATCTACCTACATATTATATCATTATACTTATACGTATAATTTTCCCCCAAGAAACTGAATTCCGGCAGCGCGACTACAGTATCAACTATTTTTTGAACTTTCAAGATTTCAAAATGTTACCTACTGATGAAACTGTCCTAGTTAGTTAGAAAGAGAATAATATTTTCCTCTCCGCTCCAACTAATAGTAATGGCTTATGCTGTTTACACGACAATATTGAAACGTTTAAAACGGGTTTGAACCATCGACGTTTCGGTTTTTGGCCCACCACTCTGACTGTTTTAATTTTTTTTTATTCGATGACAAGATAGTCCTTGACTGCGATCTCACCTGATGGTAAGTGACGATGCAGTCTAAGATGGTAGCGGACTAACTTGCAAGGGGTATGGCAGTGAAAATTCAACCCATACCCCTAATCGGTTTCTACACGTCATCCTGCCGGAACGCTAAATCGCGTGGGCGGCACATCTTTGACGCTAGGTGGTAACTAGCCACGGCTAACGAAAGCTTCCCACCAGACCAGACCAGAGACAATTCAGAAATTATAAATTCCCAAATTTACCCCGCCGGGAATCGAACCCGAGACCTCCCAGTAATCCCACACACCCACACCCCACACTCCCACACCCACACACCCACTCCCACAGCGCTCACCACTGCGCCAGGGAGGTCGTCAAAATTTAAACTAAAGTTGGTGTAAAAAGATTGCTAAGTTAGCTCGATCAAGTTTAATAATTGTCTCAATACAGTTGCGTTAAAGAAATAGTATTTTGAAATAAACATGGATGCGTGAGACTTATTCAAATTATAATATTCTAATAAATAACCCCAGGTAATTCGCGACAGATATGACCTTAATACGGGAATTAAGAACGTATTAGCACGCTGTCATCCAAAATGACTTCATTTCCAAACTATTATCGTCTTAACACTTGAATAACATGCAAATTGCGTCCCGATCGAGAATCAAGTCGCTTTAAACGATGGATAAAACCGGTTTAAACCAGTTTGAGCCGCTCTAAACCGGATTACACCGCATCGAGGCGGAGACGTTCATTTATTATGTAAATACGCGACAAATTAAATCCAATGGGTGTTTCCTTTGACAAACGGGTAGGCCGTTAAATGTATTGCCCGTGTTTGTTAGTTGTAGGCAAGTACCTGTCCGAGCCATGTATTTTTATGTAGGAATTTAATTTGGCAAAATAAATATTAGAATGTTTGCTTCTGGAGATGAAAGAAACTCATCGGGTGCTTCGCATTTTATTTTGGATACGAGGTGAATAAGTAAGCGAAACTTTGTCACTATTTGTTTTTGATTAACCATTGGAGTAGCCTAACTAGGTACATAGGTCCAAAAAAATGTTTAGCCTATGATATCAAGAGGTGTGACTCCATGCCTTTTTTGCACTATGTCACATCAATCTGCTCTTCACTTGGAGAAAGTTGAAGCTTAAGACATCCTGCAGAATCGTAGACAGGATAAGTGTCTTAAAAATCCTGCAGAATCGTTTGTTTTTAGTAGTACAGTCGTGTCCTCAAATATATCTACTCATACAAAAATCATGACAATCCGTTACACCTATTCTACCCTAATTAGAGAGAGAGAGAGAGAGAGAGATTAATGTCTACCCTATATATTAATTAAGGGAGAACAAAGGGTTTTATGTAAAAAAAACTAGCAGCTCTTTAAAATAATCTACGATGTTCAATTAAGTGCTTTTATTTATCAACTACTATTACTTTTTACCTTAGGAAAACAAAAGATTCCTGAATGATTTTTAAAAACCATTTTATAATCCACACTGACGAAGTTGCGAGCAAAATGAATTGTGTATTTGAATAAAAACATTTATAAACACTATATATACTTAAACAATCTTTACTTACTATGTACAAAGCCCACACGCACAGTTTCCTACAAATAATTAAAAAGCAATCATGGACACCTCTCAAAAAGCCCACTAATACGGAGCATTATTCCCTTGATCGGATCCCATTAGAGGCGTGGTGTGATTGCTAGCGGAAACACACAAGTGTTACTAAATATGGCGATAATATTTTGTAATATCAAATTGCATATTGCATGTTGCATCTAATAGTGAATGCGTGGACGTTATTTTAGAAAGAATAAACGCTGCATATAAAGGGTACAGAAAACACGAATAATCACAATTTATTTTCTGAAACAATAATATACCTAGCGATTATACATATTTCGTATTAATAATAATCTGCGACTCTGCGCGATATTACTTACTGTGTTCTTGCATAAATAAAAGGATACACCTTTTGGATATCCTTTAGGATACCCTTTCGGTACTCTGCCGAGTCCACTCAAGGACACAATAAAGAAAGGAAAGAAGAAAGAGATCAGTCTTCAAGATTCCGAACAGAATATAACGTCAGCACATTAGCTTTAGGACTGGTACATGATAGCATGATTATTCAAACTATATAATATATAATATCTCATCGTATGCTCGTACTCTCCACTAAGGTCTCCTCGCCAGACAAGAATCCTTTGTTGGTTGATCGTTGTCATTCATGTACCTAAAGATCAAAATCTTTAAGTGTTCCGTACTTTATTCATTCCAAACGTTTAAAAACATCAACAAGTTACGAATAATATTAAGATTATGCTTTTGACAAGTCATTAAAATACTGGCCCGATTAATGAAATGCAATGTATTTGCTATATTTAATAAGTTTAAGAAATGTTTGATTGCATAAACTGTTTCCACAGACAACCCCAAAATTGAAATGCATATTGCGTAGTACCTTAACTACATACCATGGAAATGTTAATCTTTAAAATCTAATGTTAATCTTTAAAATATTTGTAGGGCTTTTGCTGTTTTCTTATATCCACACTAGAACACCGCCAACTCGATCGTAAGAGTTCGCAGATCAACATGAGTAGGTACCGTGGATAGTCCATCTAAGGATATCTTTAATGGGAGCACCACCCCGCTAGGATGGAGGTGCCCTCTCTTACCCTGTCCCACTTGTTGTACTAACGATCTCAAGCGAATAGCCGTAAAACGCTACATACATGCGACACAAGATCTTTTCTGTGGCAAGCCTTGTAAAGAAACATGTGGTACAGCAGTGCAGTAGACACCTATCGGTTGAAACTACGACGACTCAAAATAGGTATTTCAAGACACCTCCGCTTCAAATAGAGGCACACCTCTAATCCTAATTGGATAGAAAGGACTTGGTAGGTGTGTAGTCTATACACGTAATTGAAACGATATTGCGTCGTGTTGTTTTACGCGAATTTAATGTTCAGGAAATTGCATTGCTACTGAACACAATAAGATAACTAAACTAGTCTAGATCGAAACAAGTTCAATAAAAGTCTACTTCAACAGTAGTTTTATAGGTAATCTTCTTCTTGTTAATCAACCGATAGATGTCTCTTGCTTGGACTTCCACAGGTCTCGGTCGTGCGTCGCCGTGCTGGCTTGCCACTCCAGAGTTTGGGATCCCGACGATCGTCAGCTCTTCGAACTATGTACACAGTCTATTTTACTTCAGCGTCGCGACTCGCTGATAAAAATTTTATTAGTAATAATATATAATTATAAAATGTATTTGTTTATTTGTCCTGCAACAGAGCTACAGTTCAACGTGATTTTTTGCATCGCGTCTGCTTAGTTGAGAATCTGGAGAGTGAACAAGGCTACTACTTCCTATTTTATTAAAACCTTCGATTAAAATTGTAAGTCACTATTTGTATCAAGCGATAGATATTATTGTGGACCAAGTTTGATATTAAAGTTCAGAATCTAGTCAAGTTAATCGCCCAAGACCATTTAAGTTACAAGTTTGCTATTGACATTTAAACATGAGAGGGCGTGTGCCTTAGGTATTTGCACGAGCAAGTTTATAATAGGACGTGTCAGCGTTTAAAAGCTTCTATCGCTTGAGGCTAGGAGCAAATATAAGGCAGGGCTGAATAACTAAGTTTACTTGAAGATACTCAACTTGGAAGTCTGTCTAATGAGCAGTTGGATAAATGCATTATTTTACTTCTTTCTCCTTGCAGTGCCTTCTCCTATCGGAGGTTGGCAACCATTAGGGCTATTTTAATTTTGCACGCTGCTGCACGGAACAAGGATCGGGTTCTTTTCCCGTACCATTGGTGCATTATTTTATTACGCTATACTTAAACTGAGCATAACAATACCATTTAGGTACCTTCAAATCAAGAGTGAAGCATTTTCTAGGCAAGTGCGCTCCATCTTAGGCTGCATTTTCACTTACCATCAGATGTGATTGCAATCCGCTACACGTAATACTTCTACAATACCTACACGTAAAACTATGTTCTACCTACGTCTAAATTGCAGGCGATGATGGTGAACGACGATTTTGCAGAGGTGTGTCGTTTCTTTATGTAGTAATGAAATGATGAAACCAGCATGCCATTTCAGCTTTTATTTTCTTACAATATTTCCTAATGTCTCTCCAACCATAATAGAATCTTTGTTATAACGCGAATCATATTATTATTACACATGTTTCCAATAAAAGGAATCTTCAACCAGCGAGCGTCTGGAAATATTCTGACAGCAGAAAATGTATTATGAAATCAATCATCGTCTCGAGCCGACGAAGATTCGAGAGTCAAGATAAAAATCGAGCTATTCGAGTGTTCTCGAATAGTTTTATTCATTTCAGTAGATTTCACGGGTGATCGGCTCGCAAATTGTGCTCCTCGTTCCCGCGCGTCGTAATCGATTGTGCTGCCATCTGTTGGCAAAATAATGACTTCGTCCGATCTCTTATTTTTAGGAATGGTTTAAGGAAACACGGAGATTCATCTAGTTTAATTCTGATTCATGTTTTCATTTCTTTTCACCCGACTGCGCAACGCAAAGGAGTGGTAATGTGTTTATCAGTCTATGTATGTTTGTTCCTTTGTGGCACTCTAGGGACCAAACGCGTAGGCCTATTTTGTTAGTGGCACGTCGATAGAGTCGCCATGCCAGCGCGAGTGTCAATGAGAACATAAAAATTTGAAAAATTCAAAATGGCTGATTTTGGACGCCATAATGTGGGGTTCAAAAAATTTTTTTTCTTCAAATCCTATTGAGTGGCGTATCAAATTAAAGGGTTTGAAAAGGTGATTACGAAAATATATTTTTCATTTTTTTCTCATAAATTTGATAATTGATATTTTCACTGATTCTTTAGTAAAACAAAACATGTGATTGTTCTTGAAACATATGACTTTTAGACACTCTTCGTCTTAGACTCTCTTGAACCATGAAATCTGCAATCATTTTCATTCATCTCAACCCATCGCCGGGCCACTATTTGGCACAAGAATGAAGGGTTTGTCTACCACGCTGGCCAATTGCAGATTTGGAGACTGCACATACCTTTAGAAAAATGGAAAACTCTCAGGCATGTTGATTTCCTAGCGATGTTTTCCTTCACCGCTAAAGCAAGTGAGTGATATTAAGGTCCAATTTCACTATTGCCAAGTAACTTTTAATCGATGAATAAGTTTGATATTTTGACAGATTTTCTATCCAAAAACTGTTAAAACGTGAGAAAATTCATCGGTTAGGTAAACGTTATTCGGCGATGCATGGTGAAATTAGCACTAAAAAGCAGATGTCGGACCCGCGGCCGCGGCCCCCCGAAATGTAGGCTGTAGTTGAGACTACGGCCTCTAAGCTATCACCGCTTGGTATCCGGAATCTAGTTGCATGGAAAGACCTTCGTATTTATTAAATCTTCGTAAAATTTCACATAGCCTACCGGTTAGTAGGCAGCGGAAGACCAAAGGGTCGGAGTAATGAAACTATTTATCTCCCTAACACCCGGCGGATGCCATTGCAGGAGTGATCAAGGCACAATACAAACCACCCCTTCATTGGACTAAAGGTTTTATCCCATTATTATAGTATCCATACAAAATATTAAAAAAAAATATTCAAAATTATTTAATTTATGTAGGCCCACGTGTGCCTCTTTTAACAGGTTAAACTAGGCACTCAAATAGTCTTAAGACTCAGTTACACCAAGAGAGTTTTTCGCATGTGACCGACATTTTCGAATATCACATTCGAGCAACGCTTAACTGATAGGAGTTTTTGTCGTAATCTATATCTAATATTATAAAGAGGAAAGATTTTTTGTTTATTTGTTTGTACCAAATAGGCGCTCAAACTAATGGACCGATTTTAATAATTTAACCACCAATAGAAAGCTAAATTATCAGGAAGTAACATAGGCTATATTTTATTTTCAAAATAATGAGAGATCCTTAAGAAAATTGCAATAATGTAACCCAAAGTAGCAAAATTTTGCCTATAAAATTCATTATTTGGCGTGTGCTCAGAAAACTATTGATGATACATAAATTATGTACGACATGATTAAAGTACCTACTCATTATTCTCTACAGAAAAATCCCCGAAGGAATATTTATCTAACTATCATAGTTAAGTCACAATAGTAGCTTTTGTGTTCTAAAATTTAATTAGATCGCCGGTAGAAACTACTAATATTTAAACGCGAAAGTGTGTTTGTTTGTTGGTTTGTTGGTTTGTTCTTCTATCACGTTAGCTTCTAAAACTACGTTTTGTTGCAGCGTGATTGACGTGATCAACGTGATTTTTCACATGGGTATAGTTGAGAATGGAACGTGACATTTTTTACCGAAAAAACAAAGAGTTTTTAAAATATTTATCGGGATTTTAAAAACTAAATCCACGCGGACGAAGTCGCGGGCATCAGCTAGTCTATAATAATGTAATTTGGAGGTGAGGATTGTACGGAGAGAGCATAGGATAATCTCATACGATCTCTTGCCGCTCGCGTTCCAGAAACTCTTCTTGTGTATCTGACGCACTAGCATGAAAAACAAAATTCCATAACTTATTTCAGGTAAAACACTAACAGTCTGTTGACGAAGATCACGAAATCCCATGAAAGGCCTTTGAGTTTTGAAACAATTGGACTGGATTAGGGTGGCTGGCGGACCGAATCCAAAATAGGTCGATAGTTCAAGCCCCGACCATGTCCGTATTATTAGTTTATACGCCTAGCAGATTGCTTTTTTTGCACTTCAAGACTTAGAAAATTCGCTAGTCTCCCTTGGAATTATCTACTGCGGCAGAAATAGATCGGCCAGTAGAATTGGTGCAATAGTTGAATTAAATGGAATATTGTTGACAGATTTGGATTTCAAAGGTTAGTTACTTTTGAATTTTCAAATCAATTGTGACAAAATGTGATACTCCAAATGTGGCTCGACCTTTACACCGACAAGCTGAGAAAATAACCTGTAAATGAATGTTATTAGTAAACCAAATTTCATCAATTTAGCAAATTGCCGCCATTTGAAATACAAGCAAGCAAGAAAATCGTTAACATAAATAACATGCAATTAATTTTATTAGACGTACTTTTATTGTTCAAGATGTTTTTAATAGTAGGTATTAATTTTATTGGTATCGCAACCCAAAGTTTACTTTAGTGTCTAAAATGTTGTTTATAAAATGATTCTTTCTAATGAATTCATAACATAGCCTGTAATATAAATCAGGAGAGCTTGAAAATAAAATATGATCTTGTTAGAGGCAAGTCCCAGGATCGATACCTGGCAAATTTAATTGTTCTTAATCGGTTCCAGTCTTGTTTGGGAGGCTTCAGCCATGGCTAGTTATCACCTTACCGACAAAGTATTGCTTCCAAGCGATTTAGGGTCATTCCAGATAATCATCTCTTAGACTGCATTTTCAGTAAATAACAAGAAAAATAGAAAAGGGCTAACTTGTACTGTACCTACCTAGCGAATATCCTTACTTACGTGTAAAATATACTCATAAATACGAAAGAGATTTTGTTTCGTATTTATGAGTATATATACGCCTTCAGTCACGCTGCAATAGAGCTACAGAGCAGGTGTAGTTGAGGACCTGGAGAATACTGGAAATGGGAGACATAGGATACTTTTATCCCGAAAAATAAAAATTCCCACGGGATTTTCAAAAACCAAATCTATGTGGACTGAAGTTACGGAAAATAACGTACCTATGGATTAAAAAAAATAAAGAATATTAGTCGAAAAGCCTTTGCCCTCCAACTTAAGCGGAAAGCTTGTGATATGACAATAGTGCAACGGGTGGGGATCCAACCATCGACTTTTCAGTTTTCAGTCCGCAGTTTAAGTCGTTGGGCTATTGAGTATTGTTTGACCAAATAGTAAAATGATACAATCAAAAATTAAGCCCGAGACTTCAACCCCACATAGTTGCGCCGTTAGGAAGTTGTGAACAAGTAAACACACGATGTAAATTCACGGCCGCCAAGTGGCAATATAACTTTTGATTAAAGTTGCTCACCCACGCGCTCCCATAGGCTGTATATAAATAATAATAATCATTACCGTTCATTTGGTGACGATCGTAAGGGTTAACGCTCACGTTTATTTTTTATGTATTGTGTCGTGATATAGAAGTTCCTGTACCTACAGTATCTTGTAAAAATCTAGCTCCCATAGCACTGAAGAGACTTTTTGGGGGCCAAATACTTTACTGGGCTGTACCAGGGTTTTTCTTCGCATACCTACCTAGTTTTTATAATGTATTGTACCCAATACCTTGTATATTTTATGGTTAAAACGATAAAGAATAAAGAACACTTCTTTGCCAACCGACAGACGTCCACTGCTGAAAAAAGGTGTCTTGCATGGACTTCCACAGGTCTCGGTCTTGCGTCACCTGAATCCAGCGGCTCCCTGCGACTCGTTTGATGTCGTCGGTCCACCTAGTGGGGGGGTCTACCAACACTGCGGTTCCCGGTGCGGGGTCGCCACTCTAGCACCTTGGGACCCCAACGACCATCAGCTCTTCGAAATAGGCGCCCCGCCCATTTCCGCTTCAGTTTCGCGACTCACTGAGCTATGTCGGTGACTTTGGTTCTAATACGAATCTCCTCATTTCTGATTTGATCTCGCAAGGACACTCCGAGCATAGCTCTCTCCATCGCCCGCTAAGTGACCCTGAGTTCTTATGAGGCCCACAGTTAGCGACTATGGCTCGGATCCGTAAATCATCACTGGCAACACGCACTGTTCGAGACTCAAGACTTTAGTCTTCAGGCACTGAGGGATTTTGGACGAGAAGACATCTCGAAGCTTCCCGAACGCTGCCCAGCCGAATTGGATTCGGCTATTAATTTCTTTCTTGAAATTGGACCTACCTAAAGAACACTAAAATAAGTTAATTTATTATTATTTTCACACAACTGCCCAAAAAGTAATGTTTCAGGAATCATGTATTTCACCATTACTACTTCTAAATGTCTAAACAGATTTGAATGTACAGTATCGTTAGAATCCTTAGGTACATCTGCACCTAGATTGACACTAACTAAAAATTAATGGATATATCCTTTATAGCAGACGGAATTTTTATTCTATTTTAATAATAATTTGCTTAATATCCAACTTTATAAAAAAGAGTCCATATTGCGGATGAAACAAATTTCAGTTAAAAAGATTTGTGCACTTCTTAAAGCGAAAGAAATAAAATGTTGCAATTACTGTGTGTCAACCTTTATTCGTTTCCCGGCGCGCGGCGCCTTGGGGACGCAAACTGTCTGACCCCAATACAAAGCTTTTGATCTTTGCCGAGAATCAGGCAATGAGTTAATTAAACATCAATTTGACATCGTTTCGCCGTATTTTGGAAAGGTATTCATTGAGACGCAAGTAACCTTGTTAAGTGGTCTATTTACCCAATCTATTCCACAAATACGTACGGCTACCCTTTTGCACAAAGTTTGGGTTAGGTTTGTTTTGAATTGATATTTAAATATAAAAATTGATATTCAGCATCTATTCTACTACGAACAATTCTAGAAACAATTATTCGAAAGTTAAATTTTGGTTGTAAAATTTTTCGAAACTCCTACAGTCCACAGAAAAACAAACAACCTATTCCAAACACGTGCGTTTGTTTTTCACTGCGTTCTGCAATAATGTGCTTGCGATAACTGCGAATTTATGTATTTATTTATTACATTTTGTAATTAAAACGAGATATTAGGAATGCTTTTCACTTCTTGGGTTTGACTTCTTATACTACTTACTCATCATAGTGACGTAAAATAATATAAACAAGATTTTGATAGCAAAAAATAAAACAGATTTTTTCTTTCTATAACAGTCTTTCTTTGCTAGCTAACTTTACCAAACAGAAAAATCTCCGATGTTGTTGTCCGACTGCTGCATAGGTATAACCTCTTTTGAAGTTATAAAAAATACACCCATATATTATTATCTTAAGAGGTACCAACTACCTACCCTCGTCATTTATAAAAAGTACCTAGTCATTTCCGTATTCACCACCCGTTTAAGGTCATTGAACCGTACATCCCCTGCTGAAATTTTTACAAACGACCGTTGTAATTAGTGATAATCAGAAAGAATTTGCAAATTCGTGGGCCCCTTTTATAATTTTAACGAGAAAAACTTCGGTTAGTCAAAGGTTTTGGCGCCAGAGGAGTGATTAAGGTCTCCTTTATTGTTAGTTCGAGAAAACCTTTACATAATTTTTAAGTAGGTATAAACAAAATAAAATTTTACTATATTCTTCTCTTTCATAACAAAATCGGTTTAGTTAAAACATTTATAACTCAGGAACGGCTGGACCGATTTTTATGACCTTTGATTTATTGGATTTGTTTCCGCCCAGATTAAACAGAATAATAGGCTATTAAAACATCGGAAAATTTCCCAAAAATTATAATGAAGAAAATTCATTTTCTCATATATTTTGTACGGCTTTTTTGATGATATCTCCAGAACGGATACTTGATATCGATGATTTTTTTACATAAGCTTAATATAGTTATACCAGGTAGGCACCTCTGACTTTTCGGAGTCAAGTGCGTTTAAGCAATTAACTATCACTTGCTTCAACAGTGAAGGAAAACATCGTGAGGAAACCTGCACATTTGAGAGTTCTTCATAATGTTCTCGAAGGTGTGTTCAGTCCACCAATTCGCATTGCATTGGGCCAGCGTGGTGGACTATAAGCCTTCTCTGAGAGGAGACCTGTACTCAGTAGTGAGGCGTTGATAGGTTGCTAATGATGATGATAGTGAATATAGTTATAGTTGAGGGCAAGGAGAGTGACTATTTATCCCGGAATAATAGTAACCTAACTCACGCGGGCGATTTCGCGGGCATTATCTAGTCATTCGTAAAATATCATTGTGATTCGCGCGTTTTTGCCCGCGACTTTGTCTGCGTGAAGTTAGGTTTTAAGTCCCTCGGGAAACCTTTGTTTTTCCGAGATAAAAAGTTGCCTATGTCACTCTTCAAGTCTTCAAATAGAACAATGCAATAATCACGTCAATCCGTCGTTCTGTTGCTGCGTGATTGCAGGACAAACCAACAACCAACAAACACGCTTACACATTTATAATATTCTAGATGATGCCCGCGACTTCGTCCGCGTGGTTTAAGGTTTTTGATTCCCGCGAAAACCCTTTAATTTTTCGAGATAAAATGTAGCCTATGTGTTATTCCAGGGTATAATCTCCGTTTTAAATTTCAGCCAAATCCATCCAATAGTTTTTGCGTGAAAGAGTAACAAACATACACACACACACACACACACACACACACACACGCATACATACAAACTTTTGCTTTTATAATATTAGTGTGATGTGATATTAATAAGGTATTGCCGCATACAATATTAAGGTTGCCTGCCTTACTTTGGCTTTGCTTGCCAACACAACAGGTGAGTAAATCCTGAAGTAAACACCATAAGGGTCGAGCGGGCAGCATTAAATTGTCATTAAGTAAAAGCTTGCCCGATGCTGGGAATAATTTAATTAGGGCCCAGGAGTTACACAGATTGAGATGTATTGCGTTTACTTGATGCATTCGTTTAATTGCTTCGATACGAGTATCTCACTGCTGCTAAGGTAAAATTAGTTGGCATTCTATTTGTTTGCAATTGTATCGTTGTCGACGACATAGGCCTCTTCAAATTACTTACGTATTATTCTTGCTACGCCATTTCCATTTGACTCGTCTGGTGTCGTCGATATGAGTAGCGCACTGGTGCTTAGGTCAAATTAATTGGCAATTTATTTGATTTACTATCATCTTCGTAATTTTCTACAGCCAAAAAGGTCCACAGCTGGACAATGTAGGTCTGTAGCTGGACATTGTGGCCTAAATTCCACGCGCCGTCTCGTCTAAACTAAGTATCCCTGCTTATAGGCACTATCAATCGAAAGTGTGTTTGTTTGTTGGTTTGTCCTCACGCAGCAAAAGAACAACGGCTCGACGTGATTTATTATTTGCATTGTTATAGTTGAGAACCAGGAAAGTCACATATTAGGTACTTATACAACAATTATACAGACAAAAGTTAAACTAGCGGCACGTTATGATGGCCGGTTTGACACATTACAATAGTGATGTGGAATGTCAATTTATTCTCGAACAAAAAACAATTAAGTTTTGTTTTTGTACCTGATTAAATAGGTTTAATAAAACAAAAATGTATATGTTTATTTAATTTATTTGAACGAACTGAATATTTGAATGAAAATGAATATACATACTTTATATGCACACAAGAAAAAAAAACAAACAAACAAACATGTCTTCAGATAGCATCGGCATCAAAGCTATCGATGCCTACGACTGGTTTTGCTCGTTTTCTCTTTTTTGGTGTGTGAAGTTTATTTTCTTCTGTGCCAGTCTCGCTATATTTTTTTTTAGTTATCCGTCTAACAGTTCGTTGTCCAATATTAAGCGCATCAGCTACGCGTTCAACCACTGACGTTATAGGTAAAATTGGCCCTCCATTTTGAGCTTCACGATCGAAATAGTTACGAAGGCGTATTACGAACTCACGTGTCTGACTATTTAGAACAGTTCTCTGCGTACGTTCGGTCATATCGACGAAATCCACAACAAAGGGCTTGAACAGAGTCCAAATTAACGAGCAAGGGTCAACAGTAATGCAGTATCAATATTTGAAATCCAAAGCCAGGTCAAAACTATATCACAATCGCATTGCACTGACAGTTTATACTTTTCGAAGCAACGTCAATTCGAAACTGCTTTGTTTTGCATTGAGCATTGACGCGAGTTTGCCGGAGGTAGTAGTTGTGCTAGCCAGCGATCCTATGTGACGATCGTATTAGATTCCATTTTTAAAAATTTTCAATTTAGAAAACCAAATGCCGAGTTGTGGTATATATCATATAAAAATAAAAATTTTACCTTTTGTATGAAACAGCTGATATTTTTTTGCGATTTCAGAGGTTTGTCCACATAGTGAAAATTGTTCATATTCACAAGTACATTCACCCCTTAAATGGTGCAAACTGATTTTTCTACACTTGTATACATTTTAGAAATCAATTTAATAAATAAATTTTGAGTCCTAAACCTAAAACTACATTCGATAAAATTTATGAATCTCTGCACATCACTATCGTCAATAAAGTAATACAATTATTTCCTTCAAAGTCGTTATCAATTAATACGGAACTTCATGAGCGGACAAACGTCAAACCGGCCATCATAGCGTGCCGCTAGTGTAGTTAGCAAATGAATGATTTATAGATCACTAGCTGATGCCCGCGACTTCGTCCGCATGGATTTAGTTTTTAGAAATCCCGCGGGAACTCTTTCATTATCCGAGATTAAAAGTAGCTCTCCCGGTCTGAGTAACCACTACTACATCCATTACTATACCCATGCAAAAAATCGCATCAATCCGCTGTTCTGTTGCGACGTGATTGAAGGGCAAACCAACAAACAAACACACTTTCGCATTTATAATATCAGTAATGCTTTATTATAATACTTTTTATAATTGTCAAATTTTTACCATACTTAACCAAAGACAAAATTACGTTTAGCTGTCATTTACGTTTTGTTATTCCACTGTCATTTGCGTTTTGTTATTCCATGTCAGATGCGTTTTTCTTATACCACGTTTTATAGTGACATGACGGAAACGCAGTCGAACGGGATAAAAAGTATCCTATGTCCGTCTCCTGGTTCTAAGCTACCTCTCCACCAATTTTCAGCCAAATCGGTTCATCCGTTCTTGAGTTATAAATAGTGTAACTAACACCACTTTCTTTTATATATATAGACTAGTAGGGCGCGTGGGTGCGCGGCCCGCAAGCGGACCGCGGTTTTTCTACTCGTCTAGTAGACTTTCAGCTCCTGATCATTTTCTATCACAAAACCACTCTTCCATCTTTTATACTCTCCGAGATAGACACCGTTGAAGTTTGTATGGCCGCCATCTTGAATCCGCCATTTTGGATTTTTTTCAGCTCACTGCCAATTGGATGAGATTTCGAGTGACTTTTGTTCGAGCACCCCCACCTATCTACATTACCATGGCCGTGCTCCTCACCCACCTTCCAAACCCTCGATCATCATATGTCATCATTTGTCATAATGAAAATTCTTCAATAAAAAAAAATCTTGAAAAGGAATTGTATCAAAGTCGTGCATGATTCCCGGCTTCTAGTCTCTTCAATATTCGCCATATATTTTTGTATGAAGAAAAAAAAAATTCCGCCATCTTGAATTTTTTTTCTGTTCGTCAAGTAGACCTTAGGGTCTTGATCAGCTTTTGCCAGGAAACCACTCTTCTATCTTTTATACTCTCCGAGATAGACACCGACGAAATTTGTATGGCCGCCATCTTTTTTCCGCCATTTTGAATTTTTTTTCAGCTCACTGCGAATTGGATGAGGTTTCGAGTGACATTTGTTCGAGCACCCCCCACCTATCTTCAATACCCTGGCCGTGCTCCTCATCCGTCTCCGAAATCCTCAATCATCAGCTCTCTCCATAATTTTCCTCCGAATGAATTTTTGTCCTCTATACGAAACCATCGGTGGAAAAAAAATTTTTCATACAAAATTTTACAGGAGAGGTGATCAATCAGTCAGTGAATCAGTGAATCAGCACGAGCAGCTATATATATATTAACTAGTATTTCGCTCGGTGCGCGAGCTGCTAAAGCAGCTCGCGGGAAGTGTTATTACTACAAGTAGGGCGCGTGGGTGCGCGGCCCGCTAAAGCGGACCGCGATTTTTTTACTCATTAAGTAGACCTTCGGATTCTGGTCATCTTTTGCCAAAAAATTTGTTCGAGCACACCCCACCTATCTGCAATAACCTGGCCGTGCTCGTCATTCACAAAAGAAAAAGAAAAAAAAAGGAAAAAGAGAAAAAAAAGAAAAGAAAATAGAAGAAAGAATAAAAGAAAATGAAAAATGAAAAAAAAGAAAAAGAATAAAAAAAGGAAAAAAGAAAAAAAAATGAAAAAAAAAGAAAAAAAGCAAATTTAAAAAGAAAAAGAAAAAAAGCCCTATGAACCTATCAAAATCAATGTCTTGCATAGTTCCCAACTTCTAGTCCCTTCAATATTCCCCATACATTTTGTATGAAAATAAAATCCGCCATCTTGAATTTTTTTCCTACTCACCAGGTAGACCTCCGGGTTTTGATCATCTTTTGTCGTGAAACTGCTCCTCCATCTTTTATAGTCTCCGAGAGAGAGACGGACAAAATTTGCCGCCATTTTTTTTCCGCCATTTTGGATTTTTTTTTTCAACTCACTGGCAACTGCTCGAGGTTTCGAATGACATTTGGTCGAGCACCCTCCACCTATCTTCTATACCCTGGCCGTGCCCCTCGCCCGTCTCCGAACTCCTCACTCATCAGCTCTCTCCACCTTTCTCCGAGTCACATTCTTTGAGCTTTATACGACACCATGGGTAAAAAAAATTTTTTTCATACAAAATTTTACAGGAGAGGGGTCGAAAATTTGAGACGTCACAGCTCGGCCGCCATCTTGTTTTTTTAATTTTTTTTCACTTTTTCTGTTAATCGTTTACTAATTTCTACAACAATCCAAAATTTCAAAGAAATCGGTTGGAAAACAAAAGAGTTGCAAGAATCACGTCGGCCGCCATCTTGTTTTTCCGAAATGTCATAATTTTTCCCTACTCGAATCCCTCACCCGGACATATCTTCCCTACATCATTGTATCGTTTTCTGTGTCTTTCTAGGAGAACAAGAGCTGCTAAAGCAGCTCGCGGGAAGTGTTATTACTAAAAGTAGGGCGCGTGGAAGCGCGGCCCGCTAAAGCGGACCGCGATTGTTCGGCTTTATTTATTTCGCTCAGTGCGCGAGCTGCTAAAGCAGCTCGCGGGAAGTGTTATTACTACAAGTAGGGCGCGTGGGTGCGCGGCCCGCTAAAGCGGACCGCGATTTCTTTACTCATCAAGTAGACCTTCGGATTCTGGTCATCTTTTGCCAAAAAATTTGTTCGAGCACACCCCACCTATCTGCAATAACCTGGCCGTGCTCGTCATTCACAAAAGAAAAAGAAAAAAAAAAGAAAAAGAGAAAAAAAAGAAAAGAAAAAAGAAGAAAGAATAAAAGAAAATGAAAAATGAAAAAAAAGAAAAAGAATAAAAAAAAGGAAAAAAGAAAAAAAAAAGAAAAAAAAAAGAAAAAAAGCAAATTTAAAAAGAAAAAGAAAAAAAGCCCTATGAACCTATCAAAATCAATGTCTTGCATAGTTCCCAACTTCTAGTCCCTTCAATATTCCCCATACATTTTGTATGAAAATAAAATCCGCCATCTTGAATTTTTTTCCTACTCACCAGGTAGACCTCCGGGTTTTGATCATCTTTTGTCGTGAAACTGCTCCTCCATCTTTTATAGTCTCCGAGAGAGAGAGACGGACAAAATTTGCCGCCATTTTTTTTCCGCCATTTTGGATTTTTTTTTCAACTCACTGGCAACTGCTCGAGGTTTCGAATGACATTTGGTCGAGCACCCTCCACCTATCTTCTATACCCTGGACGTGCCCCTCGCCCGTCTCCGAACTCCTCACTCATCAGCTCTCTCCACCTTTCTCCGAGTCACATTCTTTGAGCTTTATACGACACCATGGGTGAAAAAAATTTTTTTCATACAAAATTTTACAGGAGAGGGGTCGAAAATTTGAGACGTCACAGCTCGGCCGCCATCTTGTTTTTTTAATTTTTTTTTCACTTTTTCTGTTAATCGTTTACTAATTTCTACAATAATCCAAAATTTCAAAGAAATCGGTTGGAAAACAAAAGAGTTGCAAGAATCACGTCGGCCGCCATCTTGTTTTTCCGAAATGTCATAATTTTTCCCTACTCGAATCCCCCACCCGGACATATCTTCCCTACATCATTGTATCGTTTTCTGTGTCTTTCTAGGAGAACAAGAGCTGCTAAAGCAGCTCGCGGGAAGTGTTATTACTAAAAGTAGGGCGCGTGGGTGCGCGGCCCGCTAAAGCGGACCGCGATTGTTCGGCTTTATTTATTTCGCTCGGTACGCGAGCTGCTAAAGCAGCTCGCGGGAAGTGTTATTACTACAAGTAGGGCGCGTGGGTGCGCGGCCCGCTAAAGCGGACCGCGATTGTTCGGCTTTATTTATTTCGCTCGGTGCGCGAGCTGCTAAAGCAGCTCGCGGGAAGTGTTATTACTACAAGTAGGGCGCGTGGGTGCGCGGCCCGCTAAAGCGGACCGCGATTTTTTTACTCATCAAGTAGCCCTTCGGATTCTGGTCATCTTTTGCCAAAAAATTTATTCGAGCACACCCCACCTATCTGCAATAACCTGGCCGTGCTCCTCATTCACAAATGAAAAAGAAAAAAAAAGGAAAAAAAAAGAAAAAAAAGAAAAAAAGCAAATGTAAAATGAAAAAAAAGAAAAAGAAAAAAGCCCTATGAACCTATCAAAATCAATGTCTTGCATAGTTCCCAACTTCTAGTCCCTTCAATATTCCCCATACATTTAGTATGGAAAAAAAAAATCCGCCATCTTGAATTTTTTTCCTACTCACCATGTAGACCTCCGGGTTTTGATCATCTTTTGTCGAGAAACCGCTCCTCCATCTTTTATATTCTCCGAGAGAGAGACGGACAAAATTTGCCGCCATTTTTTTTCCGCCATTTTGGAATTTTTTTTCAACTCACTGGCAACTGCTCGAGGTTTCGAATGACATTTGGTCGAGCACCCTCCACCTATCTTCTATACCCTGGCCGTGCCCCTCGCCCGTCTCCGAACTCCTCACTCATCAGCTCTCTCCACCTCTCTCCGAGTCACATTCTTTGAGCTCTATACGACACCATGGGTGAAAAAAATTTTTTTCATACAAAATTTTACAGGAGAGGGGTCGGAAATTTGAGACGTCACAGCTCGGCCGCCATCTTGTTTTTTTAATTTTTTTCACTTTTTCTGTTAATCGTTTACTAATTTCTACAATAATCCAAAATTTCAAAGAAATCGGTTGGAAAACAAAAGAGTTGCAAGATTCACGTCGGCCGCCATCTTGTTTTTCCGAAATGTCATAATTTTCCCCAACTCGAATCCCCCACCTGGACATATCTCCCCTACATCATTATATCGATTTCAGTCTCCTTCTAGGAGAACAACCCTGTCAATGAGTGAGTGAGTGAGTGAGTGTGTCAGTGGTAATCGAGCTATATATATTATAACTAGTATTTCGCTCGGTGCGCGAGCTGCTAAAGCAGCTCGCGGGAAGTGTTTTACTAAAAGTAAGGCGCGTGGGTGCGCGGCCCGCTAAAGCAGACCGCGATTGTTCGGCTTTATTTATTTCGCTCGGTGCGCGAGCTGCTAAAGCAGCTCGCGGGAAGTGTTATTACTACAAGTAGGGCGCGTGGGTGCGCGGCCCGCTAAAGCGGACCGCGATTGTTCGGCTTTATTTATTTCGCTCGGTGCGCGAGCTGCTAAAGCAGCTCGCGGGAAGAGTTGTTACTACATGTAGGGCGCGTGGGTGCGCGGCCCGCTAAAGCGGACCGCGATTTTTTTACTCATCAAGTAGACCTTCGGATTCTGGTCATCTTGTGCCAAAAAATTTGTTCGGGCACACCCCACCTATCTGCAATAACCTGGCCGTGCTCCTCATTCACAAAAGAAAAAGAAAAAAAAAGAAAAAAAAGAAAAAAAGAAAAAAAAGAAAAAAAGCAAATGTAAAATGAAAACAAAGAAAAAGAAAAAAAGCTCTATGAACCTATCAAAATCAATGTCTTGCATAGTTTTCAACTTCTAGTCCCTTCAATATTCCCCATACATTTTGTATGAAAAAAAAAATCCGCCATCTTGAATTTTTTTCCTACTCACCAGGTAGACCTCCGGGTTTTGATCATCTTTTGTCGAGAAACCGCTCCTCCATCTTTTATAGTCTCCGAGAGAGAGACGGACAAAATTTGCCGCCATTTTTTTTCCGCCATTTTGGAATTTTTTTTCGACTCACTGGCAACTGCTCGAGGTTTCGAATGACATTTGGTCGAGCACCCTCCACCTATCTTCTATACCCTGGCCGTGCCCCTCGCCCGTCTCCGAACTCCTCACTCATCAGCTCTCTCCACCTTTCTCCGAGTTACATTCTTTGAGCTCTATACGACACCATGGGTGAAAAAATTTTTTTTCATACAAAATTTTACAGGAGAGGGGTCGGAAATTTGAGAAGTCACAGCTCGGCCGCCATCTTGTTTTTTTAATTTTTTTCACTTTTTCTGTTAATCGTTTACTAATTCCTACAATAATCCAAAATTTCAAAGAAATCGGTTGGAAAACAAAAGAGTTGCAAGATTCACGTCGGCCGCCATCTTGTTTTTCCGAAATGTCATAATTTTCCCCAACTCGAATCCCCCACCCGGACATATCTCCCCTACATCATTATATCGATTTCCGTCTCCTTCTAGGAGAACAACCCTGTCAATGAGTCAGTCAGTGAATCAGTCAGTCAGTGGTAATCGAGCTATATATATTATAATATAAGATATATTAACTATGTATAAACAGGGGTAGGAAAATCTTTTCCAAAAATGACAGAATTTTATAAATTTTAGAAAACTCAGGAAAAAGCTAGTCTATAATAGAATAGAATAGAATAGAAATAAGAATAGAATAGAAATATTTTTTATTCAAAGAAACTTTTTACAAGTGCTTTTAAATCGTCGATGAGTCCACCACTGGTTCGGAATGCCCTTCCTGCCGAGAAGAACCAGCAAGAAACTTGGCGGTTGCTCTTTACAAAACAAGTTTACAATACAATAAATACTATGCTATGTATGCAGTGTTTCCACAATGAGGGAAGTTCCAAAAATGCATATCTACTAATAATGCAATATACCCCAAGATGGGTAGACATAAAGTAGCCCCATTCCCGCCGTAGGAACCCGTTCACGAGCATGACGCATGACCCTGCCGTTGCATCGCTCATATTTGAGTTAACGCAAAATAAATCCTTACGCGTATCGTAAATATCTTAGCAATGCGACATTAGATTTCAGTGGGTGGTGGGGGTGTAAAATTGATGAATCACCCGTGACCCCTTAACCGCTCCCGCGGGGACACTGTTTGCAGACATTCGATACTGAACGGCTAATGCAATAACTGTGCTTGCCATTAGAACATGTACGAGTATATTGTATGTATAAATCCGCCCAAGAACGAGTTGGACCCGCACACGACCGTACGGTTCCGTACCATACAAGACGTCGCGACTTCGCCCGCGTTGAGTTAGTTTTTAAAAAATCTCGCGGGAACCCATTGTTTTTTAGGTTAAAAAGTAGTCCTGTCCAAGTCCTATACTATACGCTAAAAATCACGCGGATCCGTTGCTCTGTTGCAACGTGATTGAAGAACAAATAATAAACAAATAATCACACGTTCGCATTTATATAATTTGACATTTTGACAGTTTTGTATTTTCAATCTAATCTGTAAGACGGTGTTCAGCGGGGAAGAAAACCATCGTGAGATCGAACTTGCACGCCTGAGAGTTCTCAGTAATGTTCTCAAAAGTGCGTGAAGTCTACCAATTCGCATAGAATCAGCGTGGTGAATTATGGCTTATAACCCTTCTCTGAGAGGAGACCTGCGCTCAGAAGTGAGACGTAAATGGGTTGCTCGCTCTTGATGATGATGATAATGAATCTGTAAGAACCTTCAATCATTTATAATATGATCGATGGTTAGAACGTCTTTATTCGTGGGCTTAAGATCACTTGGTGATGGTGAAAATAGAATAGCCCATCTATTTTAACGCAGGTATTTATGTACCATAGGTATCAGACTAGTGTATCGGCTAAATCACATAGGGCTAGATTCCAATCAAATCATTTCCATGCAAATAAGCTCCCGTCCGCCATTTTATATTCTCGCCCCGGGGTGTTCTCTAAGTGAATTAAATGCTGATGGGACACTAGTGCTCATACCACCTATGAATATAAGATTTTTATATCATAGAAGACATTTTCCTATCGTAGATATTACAGAAGGTACGCTATCGTAATATCCCAGCTATCGCTTCTGTATGATAAAATAGTTTTCAACGCACATGCTCGATATATATATATTCACACTAAAACAATTTTGTTTAAACTCAAAACTGTGAATTTTTTTAAACTCAATAAAAATAATTACTAAATAATACTCTAATATGTTTGAAAAACAATAAATAAACCTAGATGTAGAAAGCAACTTAATAAATTATTGATAAATAAACTTAAATCTAAATTAAATCTAAAGCCTAGATATACTGATCAGAGGTATTAGAGAACCTAAGTAAACTACAATACCCCTACCAATAAACAATAAATAAATAAACAATAAACAAGTTAGCCCGCTTTCATCTGAATCTGCATCGTCACTTACCATGTGAGATCCCAGTCAATTAAAAGATATCCCATCTTTTAATTAATTGAGAAAACCAGAGATACAGTAATATTTTTAGTAATTCCATACTTATAATGATGAGTTCAACAAGTTAAATCCACGTGAACAAATACCTACTCGTAGTAGATATTTATTAGGATATAGATAGAAATGTTTGGAACAAAAAATACTCAGGAAATTAATGGCTTTGTATATTTTTGTTAGCCAAATTCAATCAAAAATCAACAAGCCACTAAAAAACTGTTACGCTCAATTATTTTCATTGTTATCTAAAAACATTGGACATTTTACTGTGGATAAAATATATTTTCCCTAAACAACTAAAATAGTAAAAAACTCGTTTTAGGAGGTTTTCTTTTTGGAAGTTTGTTATGCGAATGCATGTTTTTTCTTGCACTTATATAATTAATATATAAATTAATTAGTTCTAATGAAGCATCATTTGGTTCTACGTAGTATATCTATATATATAAACTAGTAGGGCGCGTGGGTGCGCGGCCCGCAAGCGGACCGCGGTTTTTCTACTCGTCTAGTAGACTTTCAGCTCCTGATCATTTTCTATCACAAAACCACTCTTCCATCTTTTATACTCTCCGAGATAGACACCGTTGAAGTTTGTATGGCCGCCATCTTGAATCCGCCATTTTGGATTTTTTTCAGCTCACTGCGAATTGGATGAGATTTCGAGTGACTTTTGTTCGAGCACCCCCACCTATCTACATTACCATGGCCGTGCTCCTCACCCACCTTCCAAACCCTCGATCATCATATGTCATCATTTGTCATAATGAAAATTCTTCAATAAAAAAAAATCTTGAAAAGGAATTGTATCAAAGTCGTGCATGATTCCCGGCTTCTAGTCTCTTCAATATTCGCCATATATTTTTGTATGAAGAAAAAAAAAATTCCGCCATCTTGAATTTTTTTTCTGTTCGTCAAGTAGACCTTAGGGTCTTGATCAGCTTTTGCCAGGAAACCACTCTTCTATCTTTTATACTCTCCGAGATAGACACCGACGAAATTTGTATGGCCGCCATCTTTTTTCCGCCATTTTGAATTTTTTTTCAGCTCACTGCGAATTGGATGAGGTTTCGAGTGACATTTGTTCGAGCACCCCCCACCTATCTTCAATACCCTGGCCGTGCTCCTCATCCGTCTCCGAAATCCTCAATCATCAGCTCTCTCCATAATTTTCCTCCGAATGAATTTTTGTCCTCTATACGAAACCATCGGTGGAAAAAAATTTTTTCATACAAAATTTTACAGGAGAGGTGATCAATCAGTCAGTGAATCAGTGAATCAGCACGAGCAGCTATATATATATTAAAGAAAGTGGTGTTAGTTACACTATTTATAACTCAAGAACGGATGAACCGATTTGGCTCAAAATTGGTGGAGAGGTAGCTTAGAACCAGGAGACGGACATAGGATACTTTTTATCCCGTTCGACCGCGTTTCCGTCAAGTCAATATAAAACCTGGTATAACAAAAATGCATCTGACATGGAATAAAAAAACGAAAATGACAGTGGAAGAACAAAACGTAAATGACAGCTAAACGTAATTTTGTATTTGGTTAATTATGGTAAAAACAATTATAAATTATATTATTAAAAATTATTAAAAATTATAGTTTAACGTAATTGATAATATCATCAGTCATCATATTTTTTCTCTTTGAATCATCATTAACAATGCCGCGAGCAAGACGATCAAATGTTTCCTGCTAAGTACAAAGCTACGGATTGACGTGATTTATTGGATAGGTATAGTTGAGAACCTGGAGGGTGACAAAGATTTCCCGCGGGATGTTATGAACTAAATCCACGCAGACGAAGTCGCGGGCATCAGCTAGTATTTTTATAAAATACTCGTAATAATCACGATATAATAACGATAGTACTATGAGAGCAAGTGCAATTCTAGCTTGAATAAGTTGAATATTACTATTAAAAAGGCAATAAATTACTCCGGAGCACTGAATCAAAGACCGCGTCGGTGCCACAACTGACTTTATTAGTTTTAGATTTACCCACATGCAACACGTCCCCCCTTAAAAAAAACTTGAATATAACAATACAAAAACTAAAATGTGTCTACTTCATAGAATATTACAAATAAAAGGAATTTAATAATAATTATTATTATTTCTTATAAATAAACAGTCTACCAATACAATTTAAGGTTAAATCGTACGGAGTTAGTGGAAACTTAAGTTTTCCCGTATTTCCCAGTGAAACGGCATGCACGTCTAGGGCGTGCCTTGCTAAACGGTTCATTTCCAGTCGACGAAGGAACTGGTTCGGATTCATCGGTTAAATCCGCGCTAGCACTAGCCATAACTGAGCCACTGTTTAAGTTTGATTGGCCTTCGTCGGACTGGCCTACTTGACCTATTTGAGATTCGATGGACCGGTCTGCTTGAACTATTTGAGATTCGATGGACCGGTCTGCTTGAACTATTTGAGATTCGATGGGTGTAGCGATATCGGGAGCCAAAGAGTATCGCGTCGACTTACCGATCGGTAATAGTTGGTCGATGTGACGTTGGAAATTGCGGCCATCCGACGTACGAACGCGATACGTACAGGGTGTTTCCCGTTCCGCAGCTGGTACCCATTTTTCTTGCCTCGGATTATAAGAGCGAGCTAAAACCTGTGTGCCCACCTCTACACTTCGGTCTACACCCGGTTTTTGTTGCCCCGATCTCTCTTGATGAGCTTCAACCCGGTCCTTCGCTGTCGGTTTTAATGCATCTAGTCGTCCGCGCAGGCGCCGGCCCAGGAGAGCGACCGCTGGCGCGACGCCCGTACTTGCGTGTTCGGTGTTGCGATATTGAAAAAGGAACTTACTTACCGCCGTATCAATATCCATGCCTTCATGGACTGCTTTTTTCATTGCCCTTTTTACAGACTTTACGGCGTTTTCTGCGGCTCCGTTTCCCGCCGGCCTATATGGACTAGTGATCGTATGCGTGATTAAATTTTTACGCATGTACTCCGCAAACTCAAACGAACTAAAAGGCGGCCCGCCGTCACTTACGACCACCGATGGTAGGCCAAATCGAGCCATGAGTTCTCGCAGCTTACCAATTGTCGCGGTCGCTGTGGTGCCACTCATTTTCTGTACCTCGATCCATTTACTATGAGCATCGACGGTGATCAAATAACGCTTACCTTGAAACTCGGCAAAATCAATATGTAACCGGCCCCAGGGGTTCGCCGGGTGAGCCCACGGGTGCAGCTGGCCGCGGGGCGGCGCGTCGCGCTGCTGGCAGCACGCAGAGCATTCACGAGTTAAACTTTCTATTTCTTTATCTAATTGAGGCCAATAAACATAACTCCTTGAGATAGATTTCATCTTGACTACACCGAGGTGACCCTCGTGTAGTTCTCTCAATACGCGACGCCGCAACGCGTCCGGTATGACCACCCTGTGGTTGTATAAAACACAACCGCTTTCTATTGTGAGACTATCCTTACGATGAAAATAAGGCTTTTCCATTTCTACCACCTCCGAAGGCCAACCATAAACCAAATATTTGTAAATATTTTTTAAAATAGGATCTCTCAAAGTCTCCCGAGCTACTTCTTTAGCAGAAATAGGAAATGATTCTTCAACATAATTAACATAAGCGATCGGATCCAGTTCCGGTTCTCTACGTTCACACGGCAAGGGGAGACGAGATAAAGCGTCACTACAGTTGTCTTTAGACTTAACAAACTCAATATCAAAGTCGTACGCCGCTAAATTGACCGCATATCTCTGTAGTCTACTGGCAACTCTTTGTGGCAACCCTGACTTTGAGCCGAAAATAAACAAGAGAGGCTTGTGATCTGTCTTGATAATAAAATGACGGCCATATAAATAGTGGTGATGCTTATTGACTCCACTGACTATATAGCTAAAGCCTCCTTATCGAGTTGGCTGTACGCGCGCTCGGCTTTATTCAACGTACGCGACGCGAAACAAATAGGGTGCTCCTCACCGTTCGGATAGCGATGCGCTAATATACTCCCGATGCCGTACGAACTACTATCAACAGACAGCACCAATGGAAGCTTAGGGTCGTAGTGCACAAGAACATTTTTGCTCAATATCATTTTCTTAACAGCTTGAAATGCTCTTTCACACTTTTCACTCCAGTTCCAAACAACATTTTTTTTCAACAGCTCGTGCAATGGTGCCAGTAACGTACTACTATTTTCCATAAATTTAGAATAGTAATTCAATAAACCCAAGAAAGAACGCAGCTGCGTTATATCGGTTGGAGCGGCAGCATCAACAATTGCCTTGACTTTGTTTGGATCTGGGTGTAATCCATGCTTATCAATAACAAACCCCACATAGGTTATACTATCTTGCAAAAATGAACATTTCTCATACTTAATTCTGAGACCGACATCACGTAAACGTTCCAAGACGCGTTTTAAATTAGACAGATGCTCAACTCTGTTACGGCCCGTCACAGCTATATCGTCGAGATAAACAACCACCCCACTCAAACCACGCAGCGTTTCCTCCATAAACTTTTGAAACTTTTCCGGAATGCAATTCAGCCCGAATGGCGTGCGCCTGTACACAAACGTCCCTAAATGGGTGGTGATCGCGGTACATGCTTGTGAACCATCCTCCAACAGTAGCTGTTGGTAAGCATTAGTGAGGTCGATCTTAGAAAACTGCTCGCCGCCGCTCAACGCGGCAAATAGCTCTTCGATCCGTGGCAAAGGGTAAGGCTCACGTAACAATTTTGGATTAATAGTTACCTTGTAATCCCCACAGATACGTATTTCTCCCGATTTTTTTATTACTGGTACAATAGGTGTTCCGTATTCCGAGTAATCCACTTTAAAAATAGTACCCTCTGCCACGAGTCGATTTAACTCCCGCTCGACAGGTTCGCGTAATGCCAAAGGCAGATGACGTACTTTAAGGAAAACTGGAGTTTTATCTTTTAATTTTAATGACATTCGCACATTACAAGTCCCCAAACCGGGCGAAAACACCGTAGGAAATTCCTGCCGTAAGTTTTCCACTACATGTTCATCTCTTAAATTACATAAAAAATCATTAATTTGCACCGACCCTATTTTCAAATGCCGTAACCAAGACCGGCCCAAGAGTGGCGGGCCACCCTTTTTAATAACAAATAATTTTAACTGATTAGCCCAATATTTTCCAAGCACAACATCAACTAACAAGTAACCCACTGGTTCTATCAAAACACCCGTATAAGAACGTAAACGAACATTATTTTTGTTCAAATTACAATTTTTAAAATACCTCTCATAACAGTCATAATTGATAGTAGACAACTTACTACCAGTGTCCAGTTCAAAATCCAATGATAATCTATTCACCTGAACAGGCACACTATACGGCCGATCACTTACACCGCACACATTTAAACTATACATTTCACACTCAGAGCCGCTATCACTGTCGAGATAATTATGCGATTTTCCCTGGGCACGACCTTGCCTGTTGCCTGCCCCGCGTCGGATTACGCCTTGCTCTCTGCACTGAACCCTAAGATGACCTTTGACCTGACAAACATCACAAGTATAGTTCTTAAAACGGCAGTAATTTGGGTTATGGAGCCGTCCACATCGCCAGCAAGGGCCCGCAGCCGGCCTGGGCATCGCGCCGGCACCGCTGGCGCCGCCACCAAAGTCGCGCGGCGCGCGCGCCTCGGCCGCTACCCGATGCAACGGTTCTGCCGCGGCGGGCGCGGCCCTCGCGCCATCGACCGCTTCGCCGGTGGAAACGCTCGCTTGAGCGTGCCTGTCTGCCGCTTCTAGTGCCAAAGCCAATTCCACTGCTCTTTTGTACGTCAACTCAGGTTCGGCGAATAACCGAGATCTCATATCATCATTCGCCAGCCCCGATACGAATTGATCTCTTAAATTTTCTTCGAGATTCGATCGAAAATTGCAAGTACTCGCTAAGTGTTTCAAAGCTTGTAGGTACTGACTGAGCGTCTCGCCCGCCCTCTGCCGGCGAAGCCGAAATACGTGCCGCTCCGCAATGTCGGACCTCTTAGGTTCAATATGTTCACCGACTAACTTCACTAAGTCTTCAAATGATTTCATCTCCGGCGTGTCCGGTGCACACAAATCACACATTACATCATAAGTAGCTTGGCCCACTACCGTAATCAACGTAGCCACCTTTAAATGGTCCTCGATTTGGTTGAGTTCGATAAACTGTTCCACGCGTCTTATGTACGCTGACCATTTTTTACTAGTTAAATCGAAGCACTCAATTTTTCCGATGGGCATTTTGATAAATTATATATTTTACAAGAATGCTACGCGATTTTCTCGTCGCCAGTTGAATATTACTATTAAAAAGGCAATAAATTACTCCGGAGCACTGAATCAAAGACCGCGTCGGTGCCACAACTGACTTTATTAGTTTTAGATTTACCCACATGCAACAGAATAGAGGAAGAATAGAGTCGCATGGAAGAGCAAAAGCTGACATTATATTATAGCAATAAATCGAAGTTCCTTACTCAGAAAGTGCTTAGAAAACACATTTTATACGAGTGTCTGGCTAAGTGGCTATCTTAGACCGCGGCCAGAGTGCTGTTGTATACTCACCGTAATGATATTTACTTGCCTATCCTGCTGACAACACCAAAACATCCCACAAACCATCTGAAATTCGATACAAAATAAACCCTCTCCGTTTATTGTAGAGTTGAAATTGGATTGGGGATAGGCATCCAAGTGTAAGTCACCTCCCAAGGCACGAGCTACACTTTAAGATTTCTTGAAGAAAACTCTACAATTTATTTGTTGGAAATTCATTCTGACGTCCAAAGTTTGGTGAGGAACTAAATAAAAGTTTAATGTTGCAGATTGGCGTTGACGGCAAAATGTATTACCTTGTGAATATTGCGTAATTTAGCACCGTTTGCATAATTTAGCAATTTGTGTTCTTTTCCTACTTATTATTTTATGTAATTTATGAAAAAATTTCTACAGGGCCAATAATGAAAATAAATAATGCTTTTTTTGCAATGCCTTTCAAAACGAAAGCGTAACATTTTGTCGCGATTTGCCATGCACTCATAATAGTCTGCTATCGTTTTGCAGCTCTAATTGCATCTGCCCTTGCAATAATGATGTCTGGGGGCTGATTGGACACTAATTTTGTAAGTGGGGGTGAGATGGGAATAAAATTGTTCTTATCTCATCGGCACCCGAATTGAAAGTTTTCAAATTGGGGACAATTTGTAACAAATCCAAGGAGTGTGGCGAGTCAGATGCAATGGAGACAAGAATGCGGTGGCAGATGAGAAACACCGACGAGGTAAGCGGGATAATAAGGGTCTCTTAATGAGCAATTAGCATTTAAAATGTTTAAAGAGTGTTCGTTAGGGTTTTGGCTTGCCATTCAATCATGCAGCAACGGATCGACGTGGTTTCGTAATACGTGGAAAAACTTAGTTTTTATAAGGTGTTAAGCTTACTCTATGGGAATTTGTGAATTACTCACGTTTTTATATTTATATATTTTTATATTTTATTAGAACATCCAAAAGTGTTACATCAATAAAATTACATAAGACTTATTACACTAGCGGCACGCTATGATGGCCGGTTTGACGTTTGTCCGCTCATGAAGTTCCGTATTAATTGATAACGACTTTGAAGGAAATAATTGTATTACTTTATTGACGATAGTGATGTGCAGAGATTCATAAATTTTATCGAATGTAGTTTTAGGTTTAGGACTCAAAATTTATTTATTAAATTGATTTCTAAAATGTATACAAGTGTAGAAAAATCAGTTTGCACCATTTAAGGGGTGAATGTACTTGTGAATATGAACAATTTTCACTATGTGGACAAACCTCTGAAATCGCAAAAAAATATCAGCTGTTTCATACAAAAGGTAAAATTTTTATTTTTATATGATATATACCACAACTCGGCATTTGGTTTTCTAAATTGAAAATTTTTAAAAATGGAATCTAATACGATCGTCACATAGGATCGCTGGCTAGCACAACTACTACCTCCGGCAAACTCGCGTCAATGCTCAATGCAAAACAAAGCAGTTTCGAATTGACGTTGCTTCGAAAAGTATAAACTGTCAGTGCAATGCGATTGTGATATAGTTTTGACCTGGCTTTGGATTTCAAATATTGATACTGCATTACTGTTGACCCTTGCTCGTTAATTTGGACTCTGTTCAAGCCCTTTGTTGTGGATTTCGTCGATATGACCGAACGTACGCAGAGAACTGTTCTAAATAGTCAGACACGTGAGTTCGTAATACGCCTTCGTAACTATTTCGATCGTGAAGCTCAAAATGGAGGGCCAATTTTACCTATAACGTCAGTGGTTGAACGCGTAGCTGATGCGCTTAATATTGGACAACGAACTGTTAGACGGATAACTAAAAAAAAATATAGCGAGACTGGCACAGAAGAAAATAAACTTCACACACCAAAAAAGAGAAAACGAGCAAAACCAGTCGTAGGCATCGATAGCTTTGATGCCGATGCTATCTGAAGACATGTTTGTTTGTTTGTTTTTTTTTCTTGTGTGCATATAAAGTATGTATATTCATTTTCATTCAAATATTCAGTTCGTTCAAATAAATTAAATAAACATATACATTTTTGTTTTATTAAACCTATTTAATCAGGTACAAAAACAAAACTTAATTGTTTTTTGTTCGAGAATAAATTGACATTCCACATCACTATTGTAATGTGTCAAACCGGCCATCATAACGTGCCGCTAGTTTAGATGTACAACTTATTAAAGGAGTGAAGGACGTTCAAAATTTTGCCAAATAAAATTAAATAAATACAAAATTAAAAATAATTATTATTAAAAAACATCAAAAGTAAACCATGATAGATCGGTATTAATAGTACATAGTTATTACAATTTAAGGCCTTAACAATCTTAATGCTTGCATTTAAATTTTGGTAATGTATCGTGAAATATGTCAACCTCTTTGCTAATGAAATTGTAAATTTTTGTGAGTCTTGATCATACCCTTATTATATTAACGACCGTAAGGTCTTGATATGGCGGAAAATTGCTTAAGGTTAGTTGGCTATGGGTTCGTAAAAGACCGGTTGCTTGTCGGGGGATTCTGCGAGGGACTTTCAAATAAATGGTTTCAAATTCTTCTAGTATTTAGGATATGATTTATTAAAACACCTCCCTATTACGCCGTCACACGACGTCGCTGCCGGGTAACTCGCTAACGACTTCCGCGGTATGCCACAGAGAATTTAAAGCGTTGGAACATTTATCATTTTTTTATAACATATAAATTCTGTACAATGTCCGTATGACGACGGTACATCACATTATCCGGAGCGTGACAGTTGGTTGGATGCCTACGTCATTCTCCGAGTAATTGTCAAATCATATAGTCCCGATTTCACCAACAGTGGCGTTGAACCCAGGAAAAAATTGGGCGTTCTGACAATTTTTGTATTGACAATCTGCCAAAATATCTTTACGCTCGGATAAAACTTATTTTAAGTTGGTGAAATCGGCGTTTTAAACTAACAATTTTTTTGCAAAGTAAACAACAGAACCAAAGCAAAGAGCGTTTTCAAAATTACCTTGCCGCCTTGCAAGTTATGAAGAAGTAAGGCAAACCCATTGTACTTGAAAGCATTTTAATTTATGCCACTAATGAAGACATTCCAGACATCCAGGCATTGAGGGAAGACGCGACGCAATTTCCGGTTTTTAGTTTCAAAGAGCACGCCGGGGCGCCGGCTTCCTGTACCTTTAAGACGTTAGTACTATGGGATCTCGATGAAATCATAAAATTAATCTTATATTATTTGGTCACCTTGAAATACAAGGGCTGTGGTGGTTACGGTTGCAAAAGATTAAGAGTGAAACCTATTCCATACCCTTCATTCCACCCATCCTTTCAACCTATCGCCCTTAACTGGGCACATGATTAGGCACTGTGATAAAAGTGCAGATCGGAAGACTGCATCCACCTATGAAAAACTTTTATTATCTTACAAATCGCGCGCTTCTATATGAAGTGGTTGACTGCAATAGTGATATGAACACACACAATGTAATATTATATTGATGGGTTTGCATAATATAATGATGGTGATGATGTTGTTGTAAGAGAATCTAGACGATCCCAAATGCCAAAAATTATAACTACTGTATTCATCAGAACTGATTTTTTAACGGTTTGTGGCATTTTTTAACTTATAAGTGTCTCGGAGAATACGTAAAGCCGTCGGCTATGCGTTTGATCTCTCTCCGGTCGCGTCGATTTCCATCCCATCGGACTATGAGAGCAAGGGGCTAGAGAGTGCTTTGCGTTGTGTTTGCGCACACACTTGTGCACTATATTATCTACTGCGCAGAAGACCACGCGTGGCCGCCGTGATCAAATTCGGTCGGGGCATATTATTTTTAAAGTGAAAATAATGTGAGTTTGGTATGTTTTTCGCATCGGGATCCGTTAGTAGTCGTGCAGGAAGCACTTTGACAAACACGGATGAGCTCGCAATAGGTTCCGCTGTTTAGGCTACGGCCCCGCTTGCCTCCTCGCCTCGCCTATTTGTGAGAACATAATTGGCAGGTAATTTGTGATATTATATGGAGATGAAAAGGTTCTTATTAACTTTATATTACGCACGAGTACCCTCGCCTCTAAGAAAAGGTAGATAGATGGTCTTTAGGAAAAAAATGTTCGTAATATTTCACTGAATCACTAATTTTCGAGATTATTAATCTTCACCTATACCACCCTATACTATGAATACGAACGTAGGTATGTTTGTTTGTTTGTTGGTTTGACTTACAATCTCGCTGAAACAGAGCTGCGGATTTTTGACATGGAGTAATATAGGCTGCTTTTGAAAACGTGAAATGTCGACTACTAGTGGATAACATAACCTGTGGTATATTATTAGTTCAGAAACTATAACAAAATATAAAACCTTGATGCCTTTAACAATATTATTCTTTTTGTAAAATCACAGAAACGAAGTAGACGATCGTACCGGTAATGATAAAAATTGGGATAATACCTTTGTTTTGCGAGTAGAAGATCGATAGCCCGCGGCGTTCTGAAGATTACAATCAGGGGTGCCAGGACATTGGTATCCCGTTTTTAATAAATGAGAAATGTGCCTTAGGGATACGCTTTGCTCGGTTACTTGACTTAGCTAACAGATATCGATTTATGACTAAGTACATGATTTTAGGGGATTGTCAAACTGGATCCGAAAATATTTCACAGACATTTTTATTTAAAAAGAGGCATCATTGCTAAGGAATATCGTTTTTAAATGAACATAACACTGTGGCCATATCCATGGACTGAATTTTATAAAATCTATAAGTTTCTGAGGTAATTTATTTTGCTTTATCTGAGTATGTCTGATGAGCTTAGGGTAGCTTACAAATTACAAAAAAAATTCTCAAAGAACAATATTAGCCAAGTGACTAGTATTTTCCTATTCCCTTCTATCTCTACCTATACCTACATTCTGGAATTTTTCCAAAATAATCTTTCACGCGTCTTTTTTAGGGTTCCGTAGTAAACAAGGAACCCTTATAGTTTCGCCATGTCCGTCCGTCTGTCTGTCTGTCTGTCTGTCCGCGGTTTAGCTCAGAGACTATTGGTATTAGAAATCTGTAATTTGACAAGGGTATAAATAGCAATCACGCCGACAAAGTCGTGAAATAAAATTGTGAAAAATATTTTTTTAGGGTACCTCCCCTACATGTAAAGTGGGGATGAATTTTTTTTTCTCGTCTATCCCATAGTGTGGGGTGTCGTTGAATAGGTCTTTCAAAAATATTGTGGGTGTGGGAACATCATTTTTCAATTCAGGGATCCGTTTGTGAAATATGATATTTTAAAGTGCTAAATTTTATTAGAGTCAAGTGCCCCCCCCCCCCCTTTGCCAGCTAAATGGTTGTCTATAGGATACAAGAAAAAATTCACAGCAGTAGTATATATAATGAATTTTAAAGGAAAACTATCACGGCTAAGTAGGGTTCATTAGTTAAGGAGTTATATCTGTTTTTTCTAAGTTAGGTATTACACGTAGTATAAGTTGCATATTTTGTAGAATATTGTAGTATTTAAATTTAAACCATGGAACTCAAAATGTATTCAATATTCATAAATAAAACAAAAGCACTATCCTAGGTCAGCAATAATATTTGAGACTTTCAACTACGGAACCCTACACTGCGCGTGGCCCGACACGCACTTGGCCGGTTTTTATTTATTGATATTGTATGTGTAAAGTAAAATCTTCAAGATTTTATACTCTCTTTTCCTTGACATGAGGTTTCAGTAGGTCTACTGAAACTTTTCAAGTCTAGCGTAAATCTATCTGTCGTAAGAGAGATAGGGACTTTTTCCATCCCTTTTCCTATAAACTAGAAAAATAACTAAACTAGGGCCTCAGAATTGTGTTTCACACACAAAAGTGTCGGTCGGCACCTTTTAAAAAATTTTTAAAGCTACTTAACGCCGATTTAATGATAATAATCATACTTTATTGAAGACCACTCTTTGTCCAGAAGAGTATACTCGCAGTATCGAAAATTTCATTTAGCAGAAGGTAAATGGAATGAACGCGAATTTCACACTCGAGAGAATTTCAAAGGACTCTCTCGAAATACTCAATATTGCTTTAAAAAGAGACCGCATAATTAAATCGTGTTTAACCGACTGTTGCAAGCTTTGTGTATAGATGTTTCTTTTTAAATTTTCAAATAACTGTTTAATTCTGTTTGTTCAGCTGTTTGTGCAATTTTGTTTTCAATTTTAAAATTATTTTTCCTTAATATAATGCTAAGTTCCAAATGATCTCAATTTAACGGGTAGGTTCTTCTTTGCAATATTAATTAATTTTTTTTTTCAAATCTAAACATATTTCGATTTTTTGTTTCACATAATTTATTGGCGAATAAAAAATTAATATTCATAAAATATTATAAATGCAAAAGTGTGTTTACATGTATTTGTTGATTTGTTCTTCAATCAAGCAGCAATGGAGCCACGAATCGTGATAGTTTTTTTGCACGGTTGTTGTTGTTACTTTATGGTGGGAAAACAACAGATTCCTGTTGGGTTTTTTAAAAAAAACCTATGTCCACTCGGAGAAAATCACGAGCAAAACCTTGGGTTTGCTCGTGATTATTCCTAAATCTCATGAAATCTTTTTGGACAAACTTCAACACTTTGCAAGTTTGTGTATCATAAACCCGAACCATGTCTGACACATGGCACTTATTTCTTAACATTTTCTCTATAGCATCGCCCCAAATGCTAATAATATGGGGTCTTTTAGCGAGTTACAAACTTTGCTCAACCCTCAGAAACTGTTTTTGATGGTTACAATGGCCCCCAAGTTTTCAATACTTTTTTTAATACTTTAAGAGAAAAATAGCAAAGAACAAAAGGTAAAATGCGTGCTAATACTAATTCATAGCATTTGAAAGCGAATAAAACTAACTGACGCCAACGATTTCGCTAATGTTGAATTAGCGTTGACGATCCCGTTGGAACTCTTTGATTTTCTAGGAAAAAGTATCCAGTGTGCGTCTTCTGATTGCAAGCTGTCTCAGTGATAAGTTTTAACTGAAGCTGCTTTCAAGAAAGGAGATTCTAAATTCTGTCGGTGTCTTTAATTAACCGACTTCATAAAAGGAGGAGGTTCTCAATTCATCGGAATCTTTTTTTTAGGGAGGTTCAGTTGTTCACCGATTACTCGAAGACGCCTGAACCGTTTTGGAAAATTCTTTTTTTGTTTCAAAGGGTATAACTTCTCATATGGTCCCATTTAAATTTTATCGAAATCGGTCGTGCGGTTTTTTGGAAAATCTCATCAATAATTGTATAGATGTTATCTCATTTGTATCTAAATATAGTTTGAGGACTTGCATTATCTTTCTTATAGCTAATTCTAAAATTAAAACCGTCTTTTGCTCGCGAGTTAGCCTGCGTGGATAAAATGTAGCTCTCATGTAACTTTCCAGGTCCTCAATCCCATATCATAATCACGGTTTTTTTTTACAACACACTTTCTCATTTTTTTATTTTAGTAATGAGAGGATTAAGAATACCTCGATCTTGCAATTGGATTTAATTAAGTAGCTTGTTTTCCCATTACTTTATATTTTATGAACTAGCAGATGTCCATGACTTCGTCCGCGTGGATTTCGTTTTTAAAATCCCTCGGGAACTCTTGATTTTCCGGGATAAAAAGTAGCCTATGTCACTCTCCAGGTCCTCAACTATACCCATGCCAAAAACCACGTCGATCCGTAGCTCTGTTGCGGCGTGATCGAAGGACAAACCAACAAACCAACAAACAAACACACTTTTCGCATTTACAATATTATATTAGTATGATAGTAAAGAAAACTTAACAAAGAAAACAAAAAATTAAGTTAATAGCCTAATTATGGTTATCAAGTGAAATAATATAATAATTAATGTAGCTTTTGATTTGAGAAAACACTTGAACGGAGTGATTAATTCATTTATACTTTAATATTAACTAAACTTTGTTCTCGCCAAGTGAAAAAGCGTGTAGAAATAAATCAAAATGCTTTTGAGGAAACTCAAGTCGAGACTGACGACTGTGATAATTATAAGTTTTCAAGTTAAATAATAAATATTTACAACGCTTTTATAATTTAATTCCAGCTATTTGATTCTTTAAATTCAAATTCAAATTCAAAATTATTTATTTCACGTAGGCCAACCTGTGGCTCTTATGACAAGTCATGATTCTACCACCGGTTCGGAAAGCGGATTCTGCTGAGAAGAGCCGGCAAGAAACTCAGCAGTTGCTCTTTTCAAAATAATCATTTTACAATATTAATATGAAGCTATTACATTGTAATAAGTTTTTTATACTATCTTGTGGGCAGCTGGATGCCAAGCCGATTTAACCTACTTAAAAATGATTGCTACAGTGTGACGATTGCAATCGCCTCTGATTGGCCGATACTCACTCGCTATTGGCTAGAATGCATTGTTGCAGAAAGAACGCGATTAAAGAAACCAATCCATTGAGACTGTAGCGATGATTAACGCAGCTTTTACAGAATCAACCTGCGGGTATCTTTGTGACTTTACGTTCCCTCAAATATGGTTGAGTGATGCAACGGCTGGGTCATGCGTCATGCTCGTGAACGGGTGCCGCCGGCGGGAATGGGGCCTACTTTCTGTCTGCCCATCTTAATATGTATTGAATAATTGTAAGTAGTATGCATTTTTGGAACCTCCCCTCATTGTGGAAACACTGTATACATAGTACAGTATCTATTGTATTGTAAACTTGTTTTAAAAAGAGCAACCGCCGAGTTTATAGCTGGTTCTTCTCGACAGGAAGGGCATTCCGAACCAGTTGTAGACTCATCGACGATTCAAAAGCACTTGTAAAAAAGTTTATTTGAATAAAAAATATTCATATTCAATTCTATTCTATACTGATTGCCAAAAAATGATTGCATCAGTATAACGATCGCAATCATCTCAAGACAATCCCACAGCTGATTTCACCATCAATGCATCATCATCTCTGCCCTCTTTATCTTTTAATGGTAGGTACAGCTAAGATTACTGTCACGCCAAAAAGTAAAACACATAATATCTCTATTTGAGTTGACCAGTTGCTCGAAACATTGCTCGAAACTCTAAAGACGTTTGTTAAAAGAACCGCAGCCTCGCAGCTCTCCAAAAAATCTATGGTAATAGGTATAGAAACGATAATCTTTTATCGTAGTGCAAGCTCATGAATACAATAATCTCTTGATTAGAGTGAAAATATTCGCAAAAACCTAGTGCATAAAACTACTAGACCGCCGCTAGAGCACCGCTAAATAAGTTCGTTGGAATAAATTTTCCGTCCCCTGACAGTCCCCTTAGGGTTGTCGAGCTACAGAAATGCTCTATGCCTTTAAGTGCCGATTTCAGCAACGTCGAGTGACGTTTATCCGAAGAATATTGGGCGTTCTGACAGTTTTTGTATTGAAAATACTGTTAAAATATAAAATTTACGCTCGGATAAGATTTATTTTACGTTAGTGAAATTGGCAGTTATTAGATTATAGTTATGGATCCTTGATGTCACATTGTGACACTTGCACTGTTCAGTGTTCAAGCTCCCATCCTCATTTTGTTCACTCATGTGAAGATGAACGCATAGAGTTCGTATTTGGAATTTGGAATTATAAGTTCGATTTAAATGATAATTAATAATCACAAGCACGCGGCTATTTGACCAATAGGTAGACTGACGATCGTATCACTATCACTACACATTATAAAACAAACTCCACCGCCGCGTCTGTCTGTCTGTCTGTCTGTTCGCGATAAACTCAAAAACTACCGAATGGATTTTCACGGAGCTTTCATCGAAAATGCTTCCTAATCCCTTTGAGATATAACAAAACAATTTATGGTGGTGGTATGGTGGGATAAGTCTTTACAGAAAAGTCCGCTATGGCATACATCTATGTTTTAAGGATAGCTCACTATAACCATTTTAATTTCTATGGTCACATACTATGCGGTAATTGGAAATCTATTTAGACGGATACATTATTAATCCTTATTAACTTAAATACATTAGTTACCATAAGCATTTCATGCACATTATGGTAATCCTTTACACCATACAATTTACATGAATATCTTAGGAATTATCGCAAAATAAAAACGAACGCGCGCCAATATAAATACGCGGATTTCAACCCGACGATGGCGATGACGGGACTCGCTCATGCGACCAGTGACCACCTCCGCGCGCGCCGCGTTGTCGCTATATTATAAGCCAAGCGATACTTCTTTTATAAGCCTACGTACTGTTCAATATGCTGTTCAATATAACTTATGGAACATTTCAAGGAGTTTGCAAAGCATAGGCGTAATATGCTCTAAAACCCGTGCGAAGCCGGGGCGGGTCGCTAGTTATTGTATAAATATAAAGGTTTGTGGCAGCCCTACAGCATTTGCATTTTCGTTCGATTCTTAACGCAAACATTGCATTAATTCGCTGAGAAGCGGAATTAAAATTCCTATGAACTTGTTTGTAGAGCAACTTCAGCGATGAAATATGAGTTTGATGGCTTTGCTGTAATTATTTCCTGTGACGTAGGAAATGGAATTTTATAATTATTTACTGAAAAATTTCGTTCGTTACTACCAGTTTTACTACCAATAGTTACACGGGTAATTTTTGCCCGTGTTACTACGATCTGCCTCATCATTAGCAACCCATCAACGGCTCACTACTGAGCGCAGGTCTCCTCTCAGAGAAGGGTTATAGGCCATAGTCCACCACGCTGGCCCAATGCGAATTGGCGGTCTTCACACACCTTCAAGAACATAATGAAGAACTCTCAGGTGTGCAGGTTTCCTCACGATGTTTTCCTTCACCGTTAAAGCAAGTGATATTTAATTACGATCTGCCTCAGTTGTAAAGAAATAATTTCCCATGTTACTGACTAAATTCTGGTACAGAATTCTTTCTTTTCTTTCAAAATCTTTGGCGTGGATGACTATCCACTTGCAGATTAGATTCCTAAATAAATGCGTAGTGTTTGTTTGTTGTTTTAGTGAATAGAAGGGTTAGTGTTATGAATAAGTAACTTTTTACGCTAGAACACAACATTGTTATCTCAAGAAAACTTCTAACCATTTTGAAATTTATACAATTTTCAAGAAACTTCCTTTGGTTTACATGTATTGAAATTGTGGAGAAGTAGAGCTATATGACTCACTTTTGTAAAAAAAATTTGGTTGTCTGTAAAGTCGGTTTACGGACGATAGTTTTACGTAATAACGTCATAAAGAAACATTGACGATGACTGGCGGGCGGCACAAGCCAACGCTTGGGCCGATCGTGCCTCTCTATCGCTTGTTCGCTATGTTGTATCGCTCGCTTGCACGCGCAGGCTAAGGCGGAACGTGACACTTTTACATGCGTGCAGCCGGTGGTCATCGATTTATAAGACGTTATCATGTCAATAATTTTCATAATTTCGTGATATTGATCTATATTGAAGTAGATACGTTCTTGTTCTTAAGGTTATAGATATCAGTTAAACAACAATTGAAAAACAAGTTCTGTCCGATTCGACTCAAGAGCATAATTAACAGAATAGTTCTACTAGTACCCTCACTTTGTACCCTTGAGGGTACTAGCGGTACTACGTATACTTGGAGTTAACGATAATATTCAAGAAAGCAATCTTTGAATCAAAAGCAATATTTGCACAAACTCCAAACAAGATTCTCATTTCATATTTGAAACTGGTTATTGAAATTAGGCAAACTTACACAAGTTTTTCATTAAAAGGATTCAGTAGTACCTAGATAATAGGAATTTTGGTTTAGTGATTTTGACTTTTGTGACTGTAAGATTAATTTCAATACTGGTAGTGCTCCTTATAGTTAGCTGATGATGGTGAAAGTGATTTTAGTTCTATCAAGTATTATCATTACCACGATAATGACTGAACCAATGATGACAAGATAGCCCTTGACTGAGATCTCACCTGATGGTAAGTGACAATTTAGTTTTGAGATAGTAGCGGGCTAACTTAGAAGGGCTACCTATATTACAACATTTTAAATTAAACCCATATCCCTGATCGGTTTCTATACGCCATAGTGTCATGCTGGAATGCTAAATCGCTTGGCGACACGTATTCGACCGTAGGGTGGTAATTAGCCCCGAAGAAAGCCTGATCAGACAAGAGACAATTTTAGAAATTATAAATTCCCAAATTGGCCCTGCCGAAAATCGAACTCGAGTCCTCCTAGACCATAGTCCTCAGCACAGCACAGGTAGGTCGTCATCACAAAATTTTTTTTGGATTTTCGCAAATATGAAGGATATTTTAATAAGTAGATGAATTAAGGTTTTAATTCCCACGGGAACTCCTTAATTTTCCGGGATAAAAGGTTGCCTATGTGTTAATCCTAGGTATGAGGTATCTCCGTTCCAAATTTCAGCCAAATCAGTTCATTCGTTGTGGCGTGTAACAAACATCAATCCTCACAAACTTTCGCATTTATAATATTATAAGTAGGATTCGAAAATTGATAATGATAATAATCATGCTGCAAGCTCAGAAAAATTTTTGTTAAAAAATTGGACGCAGTCTTGCTGGTAGAATATACAATCGGAGGACGTTGCATTTGTGGTCGACGAAATTCATACAAGTGGGAGTATTTTACACCACATTCATAAACAGTTACCTCATTACTTAATCTTTGATACCTACTTAAAAGTTGTTTAATTAATTCTGTAGGCACTTTTAGGAAATTAAACTCTTGTTCCAATGATTTTAGGATCTGGTGAAAGTAAATATTGGCATAAACTTCCTTAACGTCCGACAAGCCGATTCAGTTTTATGTTATTGGAATTTCAATTATTATCCGAATTTAGAGTTTGCTAACGTATAAATAAAGCGAAAGAGTTTTCTATTTAACCCGGGGATAAAATTAATTACTAAACTTATTTATAAATGAATGATTGTTTGTATAATTGTAAGATTGAAACTATAATATAACAGACAACAATATGGCGAAAACAAGCGACGCGGACGCTCTGCTTATAATGTTTCACTTTAGATTCTCTGATTTGCTAAGTAGTATCATTCGCTTGATAAATAAGAATAAAGTATCTACTTATCAGAATAAAATACTAATTAAATTCTACTACTATTTGAATGCGAAATTGTGTTTGTTTGTTAGTTTATCCTTCAATCGGACAGCAACGAAGACACGGATCAACACGGACGGATGCTTGTTACTCTTTAACGCTACAAGGAATTAACCGATTTGGCTGAAATTTGGAATGGAGATAGCTCATACCCAGTATTAGCACATAGGCTTTATAGCAATAGGACATTTTATCCCGGAAAATTAAGAAGTTCCCGCGGAAATCAAAAACCTTAATCCACGCGGACGAAGTCGCAGGCATCATCAAGTAAATAAATTAATCTGATCTAAGCAGCGTGAAAGTGAATAGCGTTCGTAAATCTGAAATGTCTGGATATTTCAAATAACAGTATAATTATATTTGATCAGTTCCATAAAAATTTTCAACGTTTAAATGAATAACACTAAATGTATGGACACATTATCATACTTAGGGCCATTTTCACCACCTTCTGATAAGTTTCGGATAGCTTATTCGCATATTTTGTCTTTGTCACTTGACATAAAGTAAGAAAGTGTCAAAATCTACGGTTAGGCTATCCGACACTTATCAGAAGGTGGTAGGTAATACAGGCCCTTAATATTATAAATGCGAAAGTGTGTTTGTTTTTGGTTTGTTGGTTTGTCCTTCAATCACCCTGCAACAGAGCTACGGATCGACGTGTTTTTGCGTGGGTATAGTTGAGGGCCTGGAGAGTGACATAGGCTACTTTTTATCCCGGAAGATTAAAGAGTTCTCAAGGGATTTTAAAAACTAAAATAAAATGGAAAAGTATTCGCTCTATTTCATCACCAAAGAAAAACGGGAAATCAAGAACTTGAAGCGAAGACAGGAAGGACTTCCGAGGAGTAAAATTTAACGGAATATAAATTACATGCAGAAAGGCCTCGACGTAGTCACGTCCAAGTTTTATTAGTTCGCCGTTTGTGAGGACATCTTTGAACAAGTTTGTGCTTTTGTTACTATTCCAAGTTAGATTATCATATTAACAATTTTTAAGGCGGAGTTGATTAAAAAGAGCTCCCATAATCGACTTTAACTAGCATAAACTGCATGCTTATTTGGAGGGGAGAGGGGAATATCCTTACTAACTACTACTTCAGCAACGAAGCAACGGATTGACGTGATTTTTTTAAGGGCAGGCAACACACTTTCGCATTTATAACATTAGTAAGGATTACCATTTACCATTAGTCAACATAATATATATTACCTACATATGTATAACATACTGTTTTAAAGTAACACTGCGACATTTGGCCGCTATATATCGTGAATTACTGCTGAGACACTGCAGTACTTCGTACCTATTCTATTACACTTTGTATTTTCTAGAGAGAAATGAGATTTTAGCAAATAACAGAAATATTATATTTCGCACTACTAATTTGGGTAATAAATGCAGTACATTTATAATCTAGTTGGAAATCTCCTCGTTGATATAAATAGGAAAGTCTAGTCTGTCTATATTATTATAAAATAAATTGATGCGTGCAATTTTTAAAAACGCACTTAAAAAAATTGCAGAGGCCAAATTAGCGAAACTTCTTTGGCTCGGGCCACCTAGAGAGAATAGGAAAAGATCATATTGGAAGAAGAGTATAATATCAACTTGGATCGTCCTATTGTAACGTAACAAAATGCCCGACGACCCAAGCATCGCCGCGCTGGTTAGACGAAACGAGCAAAGACCTGCAAGCCCTCAAAAGACCCAATCGGAGTGAAATGGAGCATATGACAGGAATTAGTGAGAGGCAGCTTCTAGTGTTGGAGGCGAAGATCTTATATGGGTCCTATAGGATCCCATGGGACCATAACTACGGGATCCTATAATTATGGGCCAGCAAAGTAAGTAAGTAAATTTTAACTGCTAAGTGTATCTGTAGGATAAAATCAGAAATGAGGAGATCCGTAGGAAATCCATGCGAAAGAAAACCAGAAGTTCCAGACATGGCCTATTGAGTCGAAAGCTGACATTTGGCTAGAAGAACCGATGGACGATGGGGTCCTGATTTGCTGCAATGGCGACCCCTCATCAGGAGGCGTAGCGCTGGAAGACCCCTAGCTATAATAACTAGATAGATGGACGAAGTGAGTCGCTGGCTACTGCTTCAAACAGACTCCACAAGATCGTGTTAGCTGTGGCGATATTTACAAGAGTGGCTCGCCCCACCAAATTACTGTTTCAACGTGTAGTCACATCCTTTTACGAAAGAGTTTGTATGTATGTAGTTGTAAGTATTCGTCTTCAGTGGCGTAAGCTCACACATGCGTTGTGAGCTTACGGTAGTAAGTATTATAAGTCTATGGTTGTGAGTCTTGGCGGGCGCTTTGTAAATACTATCAAACGTTTTGAATTTCGGAGGAGCGAGCCATGTTATCGTAATTAATCTCTACATCCATTAGTTTGACTAAGAGTACCTTAGACTACTAATTAAATAGGGAGTCACATGTAGGCGAATACAATTACATGCGAATACATTAATACAGTACGTCGAAATTACAGCGTGTGATAGCGTGGGCGTGGTCGGAACCGGACCCAAGCTTTGATGTCACTACCTTATTGGAAACTGTGGAATTACCCGAACAGCGAACTAGCACTGAGGCATTTCCATTATGTATACCATACATTACAAAGAACAAAGTCCGTAGGGCATATTTAACCATCGCCACATAAACTTTTAACCAATGAATAAAATTGTATTCGCAAGTTACGCTAATTTTAAGGGTGATTTTATTAAGATTTTACAGACCATTAACTAATAATTTCTGGTATGTACATTATCATTCATAAGAAGGCTCAGGGTCACTCAGCGAGCGGTGGAGAGAGCTATGCTCGGTATATCCCTGCGAGATCAAATCAGAAATGAGGAGATCCGTAGGAGAACCAAAGTCACCGACATAGCTCAGGGTGTCGTGAATATGAAGTGGAAATGGGCGGGGTACATAGTTCGAAGAGCTGATGGTCATTGGGGTCCCAAGGTGCTGGAGTGGCGACCCCGCACCGGGAAACGCAGTGTTGGCAGACCCCCACCAGGTGGACCGACGACATCAAACCGGAGCCGCTGGATTCAAGCGGCGCAAGACCGAAGCCTGTGGAAGTCCATGCAGGAGACCTTTGTCCATCAGTGGACGTCTATAGGTTGATAAAGAAGATATATTTTTTTAATTAATAAAGTTACACACAAACGAACATAAAAATCTTATGTAGATGTAAAAGGTACTTATTATGTATATTATTTATAAGCAAGCAATCTATATGAATCGAGTCCTTGAGTGAAAACACGAAATTTCTTAATTCAGTTTGTTAGTTTCCGATAGTCGTTAGTTACTGAAATCCACAACTCAATTAAACTTTAAAGGCTCTTGATAGAGCCTTAATGAAAACACCGCTGAAACAAGCCCGAAACCTCGCAAATACAGTGGAAAATATAACTTATTGCCGAGTGAAAACCGTCAAAGTTGCGTGAACAACTAATAAAATAAATAGAATCGATGCGGGAAATGTGTATATTAATTATTATGGGAAGTCCTTTAAATTTACATGGCAAGTGTAATTATATTGAGATTTTTCCCGCCATCAAAGCTTCACTTGTCACGTTTTCCTCGCGCAAACAAGTCTATAATCTAAAATTCACAATACTTTAAAATCATTTATAATTACTAGTTTATGCCGTTAATTAAATCGGAAAAAATATAGGTAATTGTTGCTTGAATAATGAATGGATAATAATTTAAACCTTCTAAGTTTATACTAAGTATTTTAACACAAGAAACCCTGAGCGTTGTAATACCCTCCTCAAAGGACTTAACGTAAAGTAGGTAGGTACATGAAAATTCTTGGTGTATAATTTGTATATGCTTTTGGTTATTTATTTTATTATTGAGGTGAATAGGCATCTATCTCTTCAGCAACATAGTTTTCCATCAGACATGATTTCGATTTATTCTTAATTAAAAACTATACCTAGTTGGTACGTGAATTAAAAGGATTGCTGTCATATTATAATACTTATTAATATAAAAATGCAAAAGTGTGTTTTTTTGTTGGTTTGTTGGTTTTTCCTTTATTCAACAACAGAGCAACGAATCGACCGACTTTTTGCATTGGTATAGTTGGGGACTGGAAGAGTAATATATTATACTTCCTTTTATCCCGGCAAAAAAACCTTCCTCCGATATTTTTAAAATTCTTACTCTACGCGGTCTACGTTAGTCTTATTGTAATTTTCAGGCGTTCACTAATGCTTTTTAATTCATATTTATACGTCTTTGATATTTATAGAAAAATATTGAGACGAATACATAATTATTAAGTAAGTTGTATCAAGCAACTTAAATCGTGTAATTTTATGTAAAAAACGACGATCAATACTAATGTATTCATGGCAAAACGAGTTATTCGTTGAATAGGTACAAAGTTAGTTAAATGAGTGAATCTAGTGCCGTAATGATAAAATATGTTTCTTGCACCACACAACCGCTTACTTTGGAAAGAGTATTTCCCACAAATATACAATAAATTACCAGCGTCATTGGCTGACAAGAATCTAAATATTAGACTATTTAAGCAAAAAATTAAAGATATTTTACTGAAAAAGTGCTACTATTCAATTAAAGAATTTTTAGATGATAGTTGGGTGGTAAATTGACATTGGTGCATTGACATTTGTAATTTTAATCGTGGTGTATTGTTTCTTTGACATTTAATAACATTATTAATATGTAAAAAAAATAATAATAATTTTTGCATGCCCTTTGTTCGGCGGATTGCGGAATGTTTTGTACCTACCTTACTGTAACACCTTTTATGTACCTGTGATCATGCAAATAAATGATTTGAATTTGAATTTGAATTTAAAATTTCAGTTGAAGAAAATTTAATATTACCCTAACTTTTACATACTTATATTTGATTTTAAAGCAAGCAGAGAATATAATATCTGAGCTCGTTAGCGTCAGAGCGCAAACGAGGTTGTTTAAATTTGCATAGAGAAATGATAATAATACAGCGTAGTGTTATATTATTACTCCATTGTGACTATTATAAAAACTATTTGGTGGTGACATTTGCATTTAGTTTAAATCCATTACGGGATCATAACGAAGATCCAGATTTTCAGCAAAAATATGAAAAGGATTCATTTACAATGTGATGAGAAGTGATGAGACAAAAATGACACTTAATGCAGGTTGGACTTTTCATCATTGTACTTCAAGTCCTAATGCCAATTTCTTAATCCTGATGGTTCTTCTTCCTCTTCGTAACACTCTTGGCAAAGCGGTCGTGGTCATAACAAAGTGACGTCTTTAGCGGAAAATGTGATTCGCCTCAAGAGCATTCGCCACGTCTCCCTCATATCTGACAGCCTGCTCCTTAAGCCAAATTACACTTCGTTGTATCTTTTCTCTTTCTATGATCGTAAACGCTTTAGAGTAGGGGCTCCCAAAGTTATTTTATCACGCTTCCCTTCTGAAAGGATAAGAGGTGTGATAAAAAACGTTGGAAACTCCTGCTTTAGAGCTATATAAGCGTGTAGCGTGAATTCTATTCCGTGGAGCTAAGGAGCGATCAAGAACTTTGTGTCGATTTGGCTACCAATTAATCGTTTCTACGTTTGCTTCCTCTAAAGTAGGGGTTCCCAAAGTTTTTTAGCACGCCTCCCTTCTGAAAGGATAGGAGGCGTGATCCTATCCTTTCAGAAGGGAGGCGTGCTAAAAAACTTTGGGAATCCCTGCTCTAAAGCGTTAACGATCATAGAAAGAGAATAGATACGACAAAAGATATGTAATATGGCTAGGAGGGCTGGTACACTCCTGCAATTGGCCGCCCACAACAGTTAAATCATCACACGGGCGACCTTCCTCGCTCTTACTCTCTCATTCGTTGAGAAAAGTGTCCGAAGAACTCCTGAAACTGAAGCTAAAAAACTTTAAATGAGAAAACGAAACTACAAACCTGTTGTGAAGCTCAACTGACAGCATACGTACATTGTTATTGCTGCTATTTTAGCTTTCTGACTATACGTACCTACGAAAGAGTTCCCACGGGATTTTTAAAGGACTTCGATATATTTACCCAATACTATAATATTTTAATTAGAAATTATGATCAAACTAACTGATCTGAACTGGTCATGGTATTGAATTGTATCAAAGTACAACGTGGAATTGTGGTTTCAATAATAATAAAATAATACTAAATTAAAAATACAAATTCTAAATTTTAATAAAAGTAAAACCTCACACACTCTCGAACGCTCTAAAAATACTATCCAATACAAACACTAGTGCATTTCCACTTTTATTTGCGGATAAAAGCGGAATTTGGACACTTTCCAAATTAACTCTTAGCTGAGAATTGCAATTATATGCGGTGAAACTATTACTGCAATTGAGAGATAACAAAAAAGAATAAACTCGCGAAATGTACATTTGCGCTTTGCTTGCGTAAATTAGATTTTAAAAATAAAAATAAAAAGCTAATTTTGATTTTAAATTTCACTAGAAATTATACCGCAGAACAAATAGACTAAACTTATAAATGCCAGGGTAAATCAATGAATACAACTCTCTTCTTCCAAGCAACCAAAGGTACGGTCACCTTTACAGCTTTAAGTTATATTTAATTGCCAGACATACATAACTCCGAAAAGTCAGATATCGGAACCCGGACCCCTGAAAAAGAGGCTGAAGTCTTAAGTACCGGCTACACGTTCCGTCTTACCTGATGGCTTACCTGCTCAAGCCTAGTTTGTGCAGTTAAGTAAATACGTGTGGACAGCAAGACGGTATCCCGCACAGTTCATTGACCTGCGAAGATTGGACTGTGCAGTTCTCGGCTAAAACTGCGCAGTTAAAACTGTACAGGCATGAAGGAGCGTGTAGCCGGAGCATCGAATACAAGGCTACCACCTCTTAAAATCCTATTAATATTATAAATGCGAAAGTTTGTGAGGATGGATGGATGGATGGATGGATGTTCGTTACTCTTTAACGCGACAACGAATGAACCGATTTTGCTGATATTTGGCACAGACATAGATTATAGTCTGGAATAGCACATAGGCTACTTTTTATCCCGGAAAAGCAAACAGTTCCTGCGGGAGAGCATCGCTATTTTTTACGCATTTGTCCTTCAAAATACGCGCAATGGAGTTTTAGACTGTCGTGATTTTTTTGCACAGGTGAAGTTAGGGGCCTGAAAAATGACAAAAGCTACTTTTTATCCCGGGAAAACAAAGGGTTCCTGCGGGATATTAGTATGCTACTTTCACATATTTATCCTTCAATTATGCGCCAACGGAGTTAGTATGTAAATCTGTATGTATGTATGTATGTATGTAGAAATATTATAAATGCGAAAGTTTGTGAGGATGGATGGATGGATGGATGGATGTTTGTAACTCTTTAACGCGACAACGAATGAACCGATTTTGCTGAAATTTGGCACAGACATAGATTATAGTCTGGAATAGCACATAGGCTACTTTTTATCCCGAAAAAGCAAACAGTTCCTGCGGGAGAGCATCGCTATTTTTTACGCATTTGTCCTTCAAAATACGCGCAATTGAGTTTTAGACTGTCGTGATTTTTTTGCACAGGTGAAGTTAGGGGCCTGAAAAATGACAAAAGCTACTTTTTATCCCGGGAAAACAAAGGGTTCCTGCGGGATATTAGTATGCTACTTTCACATATTTATCCTTCAATTATGCGCCAACGGAGTTAGTATGTAAATCTGTATGTATGTATGTATTTATGTATGCCTATATCCTATTAATATTATAAATGCGAAAGTTTGTGAGGATGGATGGATGGATGGATGGATGTTTGTTACTCTTTAACGCGACAACGAATGAACCGATTTTGCTGAAATTTGGCACAGACATAGATTAATTATAGTCTGGAATAGCACATAGGCTACTTTTTATCCCCGAAAAGCAAACAGTTCCTGCGGGAGAGCATCGCTATTTTTTACGCATTTGTCCTTCAAAATACGCGCAATGGAGTTTTAGACTGACGTGATTTTTTTGCACAGGTGAAGTTAGGGGCCTGAAAAATGACAAAAGCTACTTTTTATCCCGGGAAAACAAACGGTTCCTGCGGGATATTAGTATGCTACTTTCACATATTTATCCTTCAATTATGCGCCAACGGAGTTAGTATGTATATCTGTATGTATGTATGTGTGTAAAAAGCAATTTTTAAAAACTTATTCCACGCCTACGAAGTCGCGGGCGTCAGCTAGTTAATTAATAAAGTATGAAGTCTGTCAATATAGAACTGGCTTGTTATGTTATGTGAAAAATTTTATTAGTAGTGAAGTTTTATATAAGTAGCGAAAACACAGTAAGTACATGAAACTCTCTGAATTTTTATTCCCTACAAAAATAAATGTTTGAAAAAAAAAGTTAAAGAGGCCTTAACTGCAAGATAGTCATAAAAATTAATAATTTTCCTATTTAGTCTACTTTTAGCTTTTAGCCTGATAAATTTTCTCAAGTTACGAACTCTTTAAGTGTACTTAAAAGCGTTTTATCTTTCGTAAAACGTTAATTATACTTTTTAAAGCCAACTAACTTGAGCTTAAGCCAGTGCAATTTGAAAAGTTTTAGTTTTAGTTAAATGCCAGCGTAATGTTTTTTTTAATAAAACTAAATAACAACGAAACGAAAAACAACAAAGCATAACAGTTCTTAATTTCTCATCACACTTGTGAAATATCTAATTTTCGTATTTATTTTATTTTCAAGGTAAAAAATTAAAACGTTTTCATTATTCATGATTTGTGATATTTAATCAATCATCACTGCATAAGGAGATTTCATTTTTGGGAATAGTTTCATTTCGTTTTTGGGAATAGTTTCATAAAATTTATTTATGACAGTAAATCGTATAAATATCACAAACATATTATACAGGGAAGGTGATCGATTTATCGCTCCCACCACTAATCATTCGATGATCTAGCTCTACGCTGTTCATTGTTCGTCGCTCAATTGTTGAATGGCAAACAGAGTAGGTAATAAATCAATCAAACGCGCAATGGATATAGTTATAAAACGGTGAAAGTTACAAGCGATAAGAGGAATTCCTCAAAAAATAAATTGAATCAGGTCTTTATCTTAGTCAACTCAGAACCAGGGATATTGCCCGTAAGATATTGCTGCCTATCTGATTATCTGATTATGATATGCGTCAAAACTAACCACATCTACGCTGCAGGCGTACCTATGTAGATCTATATTGTATTGTAGATATTTTTACACTTCACGGACCCGCTTGTGTCCAGCTGCTTCCTGCTTATTTAACATTAGTATGTTTACCTAGTGGACAAACTACCAATACTGCACTTTCCAATGTGTCGCCCATGCTACCAACCAGGGACCCTAACTTCCAAACTCGACGTGAATATAGCCAAATGAATGTTAGATTGTACATAACTTGTCTTGAAAAAATGATGTTATTTCTTTTACAAATTCAATAAATCAATATCACACTTCTCTTTATTTATAAAAATGTCGCACACTCCTGCAAGACCTTATTTTCCAGCACAAAAAAAGCGTATGATTTCAGCATCTTTAGGTGTGCCAAGTGCAAAGTTTGATAAAGCACATGGCTAGTTTGATAACTTTGCACATTGCTCCATGTAACCTTCCTATGTATATTTTCTACCTTGCTGACGTCACAGTATTTCATTGATTATGAAGCCTCAATAGCCCAACGGCTAAAGGTATGGACTGAAAACTGAAAGGTCGTAGGTTCGAATCACACCCGTTGCACTATTGTCGTACCCAATCCTAACACAAGCTTTCCGCTTATTTGGAGGGGACAGGAGGATATTAGTCAACTTCAACTTGACTAATACTCTTAAAAAAAAAAACTAGCTTATGTCGTCCCAAAAGCATGCGTAGTGTTGGAAAATGCATTGCATGGCTCTTAAAGGTCTTGCACCTCATGTGGGTCACCATGCGGTTTCTTTATACCCGCCTCCTCTCATAAATTAGGCCAGAGGCTGACGTCTAGTGTCCAGTAATCCTGTCACGGCGCGACAACCATCGATAGGATTATGTGCATTGTATCTGTTGCAGAGGAATTAGAAAGTAAATAGGGGAATAATGGAATTTGTAATTGGATGATAATAATATAATCCACGTAGACTAACAAGGTAAGCTTGCTAAAGTGTAGAGCGTAAGCGTGAAACGAAACGAAGTGTAGCGTTAAGTGAGATTAACCTGGTATTGAATAACGCTTGGTTTATTTTAGATTAATAATTTGAAAGGTCCAAATATTATAAAGCTTGGTAGTTAAATCTATTGTGTTGGTGAATGCAATGCGCCCTAGAGAGAAACAAATAAATAATTTATAAATACAGGATAAAATAAATATATTATATTTACCTACAATACAATAATTTAAACCTTTATTCGTTCTATCATCTCAACGCATCGCAGCCCGCAGGACTACTGCGCGCAAGAGTCAAAGAGCCTCCCAAAATGAGAAGGGTATTCCAGGCTATAGTCATAGCCGTCTCTATCTCCTTTGAGATAGAGACGCTTTGCTTTATATGCCATAGTCCATAATACATTTGCAGACTTCACACACTTTTGAGAACATTTTTAAGAACTCTCAGACTTGCAGGTTTCCTCACGATGTTTTCCTTCACCTTTAGAGCAGTAATATTGCTTTTGTGTTCTAAAATTTAATTAGATCGCCTTTACTATCGTAGTATTAATTCTTCCTTACTAATACATAATGCGAATGCGTATAATGCGAAAGTGTGTTTGTTTGTTGGTTTGTCCGTCAATCACGCTGCAACAAAGCTACGGATTGACGTGATTTTTTGGATAGGTATAGTTCGGACGAAGTCGCGGGCATCAGCTACTAGCTTTATATGCACATATTCGCAACTCAGAAAAGTTGCATGCCTGGAATGTAAATCGCGGACCCAATGAAATTGAGGCTGTAGGCTACCACTGTACCGCTGTACCACTAGGCAAAGGATTTCTTGCTTCTAATACAATGAATGAAGAAAAATAAAATAGCTTCCCATAGCGCCCATTGCACCCAGTCCAACGAATGGAAGATTTAAAGTCCATCTCATACCAATTTTCCTTAAGCCTTTCGCTAAGACCTACGTATGATATTTTCCGGCTACGAGCGCCAAAGTGCTTTACAAATCCCGTCTGTCCGGTCTCGTATTGGATTAAAGGAAGTCAGATTGAATGAGCTTGACCGTAAAACAGGATAGCAATTGCTGGGAGAACGGGATGGTGATACTACGTCGACTATTAAACTCTGCAGCGTAAAATTCAATGGTATCGTAAACACTTTTTTTGATTAAAAAAGCCGTAACATACTTTAAGAAATCATTACATTTTGAATTCTAAAACTTGAGGAATAGAATGTATTTTTGTATGGATGGTTTAAAACAACGATTCTTTGAACGGGCTTAATAATTTCGAAGGCGTGCCTAGTTGGCCGTCGCAGGGATTTTGAGATTTGTCGCTGATTTTTTATTGCTATTGCGGAATTATTATCGCCGCAGGGTGGAGGTGGACAAATAGTTTTTTTACAGCATCCAGGGAACCCCAATGAATGGGGTAAGCTTTCAGTATTTCAGGTTTATTGTTCGTTGCCGTTTTTGCTTTGAAAATTTCGTTTTATCTAGTGTATTGAGAGTTATTAATGGAGTTTTATTTGATAGCGGCTAAAACTAGAAATGATAATAAAATGGTTTTTGTTTGCGGTTAAATGTTTTGAAATCGATACCTATTTAATAATAATAATAATACATTTAAGCTTTTTAACTGAAGCATGTTTTACAATCAACTATGATTTCAATTAGGTATCTAATCGGTTAAAGAAAAGTAACCATTAAAGTTAAATTTGAACACCAAACCAACTGAGTTTGCTAATTTTATACCACCTAACCTAATAACCTGAAATGTAACAAACTGGCTCTAGCTTCTAACATAAAAAGTTGCAGTCACTCTGCAGATCCTCTTAATTATTACTTGGGACTTGTTTCTGATTCTTAATATTTTTTGAAAATATTATATTTGCAAAAGAGTACGAACCCCTCAAAGATCAAAATATGTGCGAGGGAATGATATGAAAACTTAAAAGTTGAAACTTAATAAGGCTGTGTCGCTGTAACCCATAGACTTATTATATTTACTACCGTAAGCTTTAACCCCACTAACCCTAAAAAAACCTCCGCGTCATCTATCAACGCGTCACGTCGCGTCTGCCCGTGAAAAGAGGCATAATACAAAATACGACCTTTTTCAATACACGTCCCCTTGTCATATGACAAAGCGATCTTCATACAAAATTATGAAAAAACCGCGCACACCATCATCGACTCTCTACTCTGGATTATAAAGGCTGGTATTCCGTCGCGATTTTTTGCTGTTTTATCCTTGCGTGGTTGTACATATAGGTTTAGATTGGGGGCTGGGGGGTTCGTAGATGCGGTTATTAGCACCAATTCAGAGGGGTGAATATCTGAGCCTTAATTTGCTTACGGGGCTTTGAAAATATGTACATACATTAGAGATATTATGTGCGTGACGTATTCTCGTATGAAATCCGGACGTTTTTGACGGGTCTGCGTATCAGCTTAACGTTTGATGTTAAATAGCGTACATGACTTTCCTAAACACGTTTTTTCATGAATAATTTTTAGTTCTAAATATACTCGTGACTTAATTAGGGCAGGATTATGTGATGTTTTTACAGATATATTTTTTCCGTCGAACCGAGGCTTTTCGACTTGGCTTTCAATGCTTAATTCAATTTTAGCTTTACAAAATAAATTACGCGACTTCGTTCGCGTGGGGCAAGGTTTTAAAAACAGCCGTGGGTAGAGATTAACCTACGATAACATAAGCTCGTCCTTCCAAAATTCAAAACGTTTGAAAGTATTTTTGTATTTACAAATCGCTACCAAGACTCACAACACAACGCATGTGTGCGTGCTGAGATGGCCGTCAAAATAAAATAATAAATAACATGAAACAGTAATTTGAATCTCTATTCTCTGTTGTTCCGGGATAAAAGGTAACCCCTGACTGATTTCATAAAAGTCACTCCAACAAAGTTGGGGCGAGTCAGCTAGTTACTAATCATGACACATGTACTATTTAATACTATCTAGCAACGTCTAAATATATAAAAGGAAAAGGTGAGTGACTGACTGACTGATCTATCAACGCACAGCTTACATCACTGGACGGATCGGCCTGAAACTTTGCATACAGATAGCTCTTAGAACGTGGGCATCCGCTGAGAAATAATTTTTGGAAATTCAACCCTTAAGGAGGTAAAATAGGGGTTTTAAAAATCAACTTAACGTGAGTAAAACCGCAGGCAAAAGCTAGTGAAATAAAATGAACACTAGCAATGAGTGCGGATAAAAGATAATCCCTATTTTCAAAAATGCCAACGAAGTCGGGACGGGTCAGCTAGTTACTAATCATGTAGGTATAATATGCTATCCAGCAACATTATGAAACAAAATGAACACGTTAACAATAAGTGCGAATACTGTGTAAAATGAAACCCGCACGAACGTTTGGCACGTCGCGTCGCCTGGCAAGGCTCCGATGTTGTGGCAGTTACAGCGACTGGCGATTTGGCACCCCTGTCCAGCATTAGGCCCAAATTAGACGGAGCCTTGTTCATCGTTCATCGTTGCGAAAATTTTTACGAAAAATGAACCGTCTTAATTCGCCCTAAGGGCGGTTTCCTACGGTTAATTTTTCGAGATTTTTGCTTTCATTTTCGAGGCTCATTGGTGAGCCATCCGTCTAAATTCGCCCTTAGGGCAAAAGGCCTTAGGGTTCATTTTCGCAAAAAATATTCGCAAAAATGAACGATGAATGACGAACGAGGCACCGTCTAATTTCAGCCTTAGTGAACGCTGAACAACTCAGTTTTGTTACATCAAATAGTCCCTAGTCCCTACTTAATCTATATAGTCCGGGAGGAATCGGCGCATGCGTATCGAAAACTATTCCACCTCAATTTTTTTATGCGATCCTCTTCAAATGGCCCTCCTAATTATATAAATGCATGTTGCCAGGGCGCCACCTGGTGCCATATTGTTTAAACCGAAATTGTTTAAACAATTGCAAGGAATTATTATTTTTCAACCGGACAAATTTTTTTTATATTCTTTATTGAAATACCAATAAAAAAGGTCCTATGACTTTTCACGATAAAGTTAATATTTTTAAAGATATGAATTTTTAAAGGTTCGAAAAATCTCAAATTTGGGTACTTTCGACCTATGAAAAATATATTTAAAAAAAAACATAATGTTTTAGTAATATTTTTTTTTAATTCTCTATACGATAGTTAATAATATTGTTAATAGAGATTTTAAAAAATTTCATTGTTGATAATTTTTTTTTAATTGTTAATTTCGCGCGCTCACAAGTATGCGTTGCTTATAGTCTAGATTTCCTTACTTGAGTATTCGGGTAAACAAACACCTCTTGATATAAATATCACTTATTTACACACCAACCACACATTTTGAACTATGTTTAACTGTCTAGATCTGTTCATTAAACACATTTGTTACGATTTACACTTGAATGTTTAGAAAAAACATTCAAATGAATTGAATTATAGTTATTTATGCAACTGTTGTATAATAAGGGGTATTATAGAATAGAATAGAATAGAATAGAAATATTTTTTATTCTAATAAACTTTTACAAGTGCTTTTGAATAGTCAAGGAATCTACCACTGGTTCGGAATGCCTTTCCTGCCGAGAAGAACCAGCAAGAAACTCGGCGGTTGCTCTTTTCAACTTTTCAAAACAAATTTACAATACAGTAAATACTATTAAAACACGAATGTGGGTTTATCACACGAGGCGTAGCCGAGTGTGATAATAGTATCACACTCATGTGATACTATGACACACATATGATTCACATGTGTGATACTATTATCACACTCGGCTACGCCTCGTGTGATAAAGCCGCATTCGTGTTTTAATACCCCTTATTATACAACAGTTGCATAAAAACTATTATTAAATTCATTTGAATGTTTTTTCTAAACATTCAAGTGTAAATCGTAACGAATGTGTTTAATGAACAGATCTAGACAGTTAAACATAGTTCAAAATGTGTGGTTGGAGTGTAAATAAGTGATATTTATATCAAGAGGTGTTTGTTTACCTGAATACTCAAGTAAGGAAATCTAGACTATAAGCGACGCATACTTGTGAGCGCGCGAAATTAACAATTAAAAAAAAGATATAAACAATGAAATTTTTTTAAATCTCTATTAACAATATTATTAACTATTGTATAGAGAATTAAAAAAATATATTACTAAAACATTATGTTTTTTTTTAAATATATTTTTCATAGGTCGAAAGTACCCAAATTTGAGATTTTTCGAACCTTTAAAAATTTATATCTTTAAAAATATTAACTTTATCGTGAAAAGTCATAGGACCTTTTTTATTGGTATTTCAATAAAGAATATAAAAAAAATTTGTCCGGTTGAAAAATAATAATTCCTTGCAATTGTTTAAACAATTTCGGTTTAAACAATATGGCACCAGGTGGCGCCCTGGCAACATGCATTTATATAATTAGGAGGGCCATTTGAAGAGGATCGCATAAAAAAATTGAGGTGGAATAGTTTTCGATACGCATGCGCCGATTCCTCCCGGACTAATAGGTATATATAAAAGAAAGTGGTGTTAGTTACACTATTTATAACTCAAGAACGGAAGAACCGATTTGGCTGAAAATTGGTGGAGAGGTAGCTTAGAACCAGGAGACGGACATAGGATACTTTTTATCCCGTTCGACCGCGTTTCCGTCATGTCACTATAAAACGTGGTATAACAAAAACGCATCTGACATGGAATAACAAAACGCAAATGACAGTGGAATAACAAAACGTAAATGACAGCTAAACGTAATTTTGTCTTTGGTTAGGTATGGTAAAAAATTTGACAATTATAAAAAGTGTTATAATAAAGCATTACTGATATTATAAATGCGAAAGTGTGTTTGTTTGTTGGTTTGTCCTTCAATCACGTCGCAACAGAACAGCGGATTGATGCGATTTTTTGCATGGGTATAGTAATGGATGTAGTAGTGGTTCCTCAGACCGGGAGAGCTACTTTTTATCTCGGATAATGAAAGAGTTCCCGCGGGATTTTTAAAAACTAAATCCATGCGGACGAAGTCGCGGGCATCAGCTAGTATTATTATAAATGCAAAAGTGTATTTGCTGTTGATGATTTGCCCTTCCTTCAATAACGCAACAATCAGACAACGTATCGAGGTGATTTTTTTGCCTAGTTGATGACAAGAATTGACTCATTAGATATATTATGATAGCATGGCTACCTTTTATCCTGAAAAACAGACGTTTTCCGCGGTATTCTTAAAATAATAAAGCGTATACTTGATTGCCTTTAAATATTTTGTTTCTAAGTAATAAAGTTATTTCAACGTATAAGATTATAACATCAATCAACGGAAATTCTGTAGATTAATTTGGACGATAGGTATACATATAAATGCTGAGGACACTATATCTACCTACTAGGTATATTTTTCGACGGTAAAATCCGAAACACAAGCATTGGAATGAACTCATTAACTCTATGTGAATATTTGGCACGTTTGTTGGCATCGTTCCGGTGTCCATACCGATTTGGCAGTCATGTTGACTATTAGGAAAACGCTGATGCGAACTGCTGTTGCACTCCGAAGTGCCTAACAAAACGCCTCAAGGCTTTCCATTTAACGAGAGCCTCTACATTAGTTAACTCCGTCAATCACGAGTGATCAATGACTGGTATATTTTTTTTAATTATTCTTAAATTTTCATAGAACTTTGCTCTGACTTAATTTTGTTTTTTATGCGACAAGGTGTGTTTCAAAGTTTTGCAAACATAGGTAAATTAAGATATAGGTACTTACCTAACAAAGAACTATCCAACACCCTTGCCTTTGTTTTCATTGACATGCTTCGGAACTTCAGTCCAACATTTTTTTCATGCGTCCTTGATCCTTCTTTCGACTAGAATAATAAATGAGCAGAATTTACAAAAGAATGTACTTGGTGGAGAACATTCTAGGTGAAAAAAACTTGTATTTTCGAATAAGCTTAGTAAAGGCAACGTATTACAAGTATTTTGTATGCGTAAGCCAATGTAATCCGTCTTGCCTGCAGTATTATATAGAAACAGCGAAATTTTCATGTTATAGGTTACTTTAGTACTACGTTATATTAATTTTATGCATACATAATATGCTATTAAAAGGAATTTGCAAGATTTTTGATGTAATAATCCTACTAATATGTAATTATTTATTAATTTGAAGCAACGGACTGATCAAGATTGTGACTTATTTGTTTCTGGCGTGTCTTTTTGCCTGAGAAAAACCTGGAAAGTGAGGTGACATAGAAAGTGATAAGTGACAGCAATTTTTAAAATAAAGGGTTCCTGTATAAATTGTATACTTGCTTTGTTTGCTATTTATACTATATTATATACATTTTATTTCACTGTAATCTTTCTGGTGTACAATAAAAGTGTATGCATTCATTCATTCCTCCGGGATTATTAAAAACCTAACTCCAAGCTGATAAAATCGCGGACAAAAGCTAGTAAATAATAATTAAGTTACTTGGTTAAATAAGGTAAACAAAGTACCTACCTACTAGGGCGAACAATCTGCACATACCTTGAAAGGTAGAATAATAATAGGCAATATTCTACAAGACTCTAACGTCGCTGTACCTATTAACAAGTTGACAGTAGCAGTGAGGCGAGCAAGTTGCGACCGACCACAACAGATGCTACAAACATGGGTTACACCGGCCCGAATTTCCAATAGGGCTTGTTAGAGAATTCTATCTGAAGATAGTATCTGAAGATAGTTCTTTAAATAATATTTCTTTCACTTCTACTTCGTTAATATGTATTTTTTTAAACCGGAATAGGGTCTGATATCATGTGTGATTTAAATTGGTTTCAATTTTGTTTCTGTCGTCTTTTCAACCAATCGATAGCGTTAGTTTGATATGTGAAATCAGCTAACACGTTTTGAAATCCACTACTAATAATTATTAGTAGTGGATTTCAAAATGTGTTAGCTGATTTCTTATTGATTAATTATTATAATTAATAGAGAGTTTTACCTACCAATAAAACTTACCTATTATTTTTCCTGAGATATCCGGAATCCATGTTGAGTTAAGCGTTTCCGTTTTTCGTATATTCTGACTTAGCGATACCCTCGCTTCCGGTCCCCACCGTGTATCCGTGTCCAACATGGCGACGCCGCGGGATCGCGGTTGAGGCCATCTTATTTTCTCATTATAAGCGTAAGTACCAGGTAGGAATTATGTGGATTCCGGATATCTCAGGAAAAATAATAGGTAAGTTTTATTGGTAGGTAAAACTCTCTATTATTTGTTCCGTCTTCGATATCCGGAATCCATGTTGAGTGATGTGTTTGATTACTCCTGGTACTATTTTGTTGATGCTATAATGTGTTCAAAAATGCTATGGCATGCAAAAAGAAATAATTACGTATTAGATGACTAAATTTCTATAGCCAGAATTGAATGATCTTCTTACCAATGTAATGATGAAACCACCAAAAGCAACGTTATATAGTGAGACCTCGCCACTGACCGTGAAGCCCACGGGAGCACAGGTGTCGAGGCTTCTCAACCGTTTAAGACACAAGGAAGATCACTTTCCTAGTAATGTTTGGTAATGTATATCTGATGTATCCGTGATAACATAATTCATGGGATTTCTCTTCGACTGAATTAGAGTCGTCTGCATCAGATTTTCTAGCCACCATTCTAGTTCGACACACCTCTTTCGGTAAACGCATGGGTTTGAGAGGATGTTGACGCAGACAACTGCTGTGACGTCGATGAATGGTTCGGCACTGCAACCTTCCCCGGTGGGTGATGAAGGTCGCAAAGTTGAGAAAACCCTAAGAGGACAGGGCCTGCTTAAGGGTCCAACTGCCAGTTGCTAGAAAGGATATTAGACCCAATTTCTTATATCCATCAAGGGACGGGGACAACATGGCTATTGGCTAGGCTTTTCGTCAGTGGACTCCTCGCTGCGAGTGAGGACTTGCCGCTGCGCTCGCGATCATTTACATATCTTAGGTATTTCCTATAAACTGAACAAAATCAAAGGATTCAGTATACTAAACTCATCTTAAAACTTGTTAGGGTGCTGTGTCTTTCCAACTAGATTGTCCAAATTGAGCAGTATCTGTTTTGCAAACAAAGGCCAAATGTAATAATGTGGCATTACCAAACATTATGATATTATAATTTATGATCACCATAAACCATCATGTGCTCCGTGTCAATCTTTGGTAAAGCAAGATCAAGCCTCTCTATCCGACGCAAGCAGAAGTAAATGGCAGTACGTTTTGAAGCCAAGTCTATCCGACACCAATCAATTATGCCTCCTAAAATATGCTTCTGGACCTCCGGTGAGTGCTACACTTAAGTCTAAGTCTTCATCAGTATTATTGGAAGAGCTGGTATCTGATATAGTTTCTGCATTTCAAAATATTTGAACATATCAACCCTTCCATAGGTTGAGTGGTGCTTACAGCCAGCCCGGGTTTTAGTTCCAGTGACAGAGAAAGGCATTGTGAGCAAAGGCTTTCTCGTTCTATGAATCTGTTGACACGTATTTCGAAGCAAATATGAGCCGTGTGTAAGCAAACAGATCTACACTGGTATTCCCCACGTTCAAACCTGACCTACGTCGTTGGTGGTTTCGGAATATGTATTGCAGGGGGACTGGGGGATGGATATCAGCAGATGTCGACTGTATTGCTGCAATGTTCGACAGTGAAACCATCCTTGGCGAATAATAGACGAGGCAAAGTTGTGTCTCCCATTAGGAACTAGGCCTGTCTGAGAGACTAACTGCCTTTCTACTAATTCTGTAATGCCATGTGTAGTGTGGGGCATTTTACTGTATCATATGATGATGATGATGACGTATCCGTTAACGGCGGTCTTGGCTAGGGCCGGTTATGTGAGCAAATATGGCTCGCGAAACCAAATTTCGTTTTCAAATACTGTTGCACGGAGCACAGTGTAACTGTGCCCGACCTATTATACGTGTAGAGGTAGGAGGTCCTGGGCTGGGTCTGGCGTTTGGCGTCGACGTCCCTTAGACGTTCCTCAAAGGATGCCATCACCTCACCTACTGACTTGCGCCACTCTTGTCACTGCAACGCAAGTTCCTCCCACCTCTCACTAGGTGTATGCCAAGAAATGAGAAGGTGCTTCAATACGTCTTTGTACCGTAAGAATTGAGACTAACATTTTTTTTTTCTTTTAACTCCCGAGTAAAAAACGGCCTTAGAAAGTCTGGAGTCATCCATACGAACAACATGTCCACACCACCACTTTATGTCTCCTTTATATCATATATTTCAGTATTAATCTGACATGGATTGCTTAACATGATTTGCCGGGACATGCAAGCAGATATTTTTGTTGCTAGGTTCGACATTACCAGCTGATGACTCGCATAAATATTTTGACCATTCGCAGCTCGGTCGTTATATAGCAATGGACGCCAGTATTCTAACTCCTTAGCGGCTATGTAATACACCATACAGAGTATACTTAGGCAAAGTTGTCCCCTCATTAGGAACTAGGCCTGTCTGAGGGACCAACTGCCTTTCGACTGTTCCTGTAATGCCACAGTCTCTCATTAGAAATTAGTACTGAATGAGAGACCCACTTTCGTTTTGAAAGTGATGCTGAAGTACACTGTGTAGTGTAAAGTACTTTTGCACCCCGATTCTACACCCTTCGACAACCTACCGATTCAATACGATCAGGCACCTATCGATCTCGTATCGAAAATGTGCAATTCAGAACGTTCGGTTAGAGGACTCGACATGGACTACGTTATCGATCGACAAGATAACATTAAAATACACGTGCAATTAAGAAGATTGTTTACTTTACCAAAATTTTAGTTATTGTTTTTTAATGTCAATATACCTATAATATAGTAAACATTTACATACCAAAAAATATCTGTCATGACCTTTTTTTTTTTATACAAAAACAGTAAACAGCTTGATGGAATCAAGAAATCGAACAAAATGTTCGTTGGTTCATTTTGGTTGGTATTTCGACAATTTCACTGTCAATATTGAACTGAAAATAGATCTTATCATACGATAACAAACCGAATCGATCGATAAATATGTCATCGCAAGGTTCCGAATCGGGGCGCTGCTCCGACAAGGACTCCGCGTTGCGTTTTGTGTCCCACATGCCGAGAAACTCAAGGCATTGCGTCGGAGCCAGCATGGCAAAGTTGTGTCAACCCCATTAGGAACTTGGCCTGTCTGAGGGACTAACTTTTGGTTCCGACAGAGATTTTGAATTAACTCGTTTATCCCAGGCAACTCCTAGAAATCCAAAATATAGAAACATAATCCATATTATATATAATATAGAATAGAAATCTATACAATGGAAATAGGTGTCGAGTCGGAACCAATACAGGTGTCGAATTTGCTCGTTCATGCTAGGAGTTTCAACAGTTTCAAGTTTCAAAAGTCAACATCAAAATGTTACCTGTACTTGAAACTACACACAGGATTGAATGGCGAGCGGGTAAGAGCTGTTTGCCAAGAGAATTCATCCAAATTGTACTGTCCAATCCGTAGTGGACGCGAATGGTTTTGTTGTTGATATAAATCCAAGGATGGTCAGTTAATTATGGCAGTAGATACTTAGGTTTGATTCATCTTCCAATCTGGCTGGTCCGACTTAGGAATAGGAAGGAACCAAAAAGAACGTGAAAAAAAAAGTAGCTTGGACTGTATTTTTTCTGTTCTAGTATTTCTACCTCTAACCTATAAATTCTCGATCTGTGTGGTTATGTCGTGATAATTAAGATTCCACGCTTAGATTATTCTCACGGAAGTTCCGTGAATGTCTCCCGATATATTAAAATCACTAGAGACAACCGCCTTGAAATGTTCGTTAACTTGGCGGTAAATTGTGAATAAAATTTCTTACCCTCTTGGCTGTCACGATTATTGCTCGCCCCCTCTCTATTTTTAAATAACGTCGAATTGCCTCGTTATTAAATAAGGGTTGTGAACTAAGAGGGATTTTATATGAAATATTTCAATGAAAATTATGAGTAATCTGAAATATCGTTATTATTTCTGTGGACTTAATATAATCGAAATAATGAAACGCATAATTTCGATTAATTTATCTGTGACTTCTCCACCTTATTGTCAGGCGGTGATTGCAAAGTGAATTCTTATTACAAAATATATTCACCACGTTGTTTATCAAGAAGGCTTCTTGTTGACCAGAAAAAATAAAAATTGAACTTACCGATTTGTAAAATACAAACCACTTCTGGATATATCATCAGACTCTATGCGTAGTTTCGCTACCATCTGATTCCTTCTCGCTGCTCCTGCTCGCTGATGAACTGCCCGAAAATCCATTTTCCTGCCTCTTCTTTCCTCTACGAACTTGAGCTTCTTCTGTGCACGTGGGGTTCATTTACGCGTAACCGAAATTTCCCCGTGATAGAAAATATGCACTATTAACACTAATACTGTATATTTTTAACACTTTGATTGCAATATTTTTTGCCAAGAGAGACGGATTAACGAAATAATCTTAGATTTGACGCGCACGCGGCGTAACTACACAACGCTATGAGCTCAAAATGGCAGCGGTCTCCTACTGCTGTTCGTTATTCTCCATCGCAGAAGCGAGGGATTCTTATTCTTGATATAAATCTTAACACTTGATATACTTTTATATAATATATCACTATATTTAGGATTAATAAGAACTTTTTAGAAACACGTCCGAACAATACGAAAAACGACGCTATAGTGAGAAAATAAGATGGCCTCAACCGCGATCCCGCGGCGTCGCCATGTTGGACACGGATACACGGTGGGGACCGGAAGCGAGGGTATCGCTAAGTCATAATATACGAAAAACGGAAACACTCAACATGGATTCCGGATATCGAAGACGGAACAAATAATTAGACATTAGAGTCATCCCTCAAGTCGCATCATACAGTCCCCCATCGCAAGTGAAAATAAAACAAACAATATTCCCTACATTCAACATTTTTATTGCTCTCCCTCGATAAAGCGCAGTACACTCTAAATGTTTGCGACAACTTTTTCCGCGTAGTTAAAATTTGGCGTAAAAAAAATCAATAAAAATATAGGCGACGCAGCACCATACGACAGAAAAAATGAAGTCGTCAAAAGGAAAATTGTGGAACAGCACAAATAATGCGGGGCAAACAACACGGCAATAAAGATTTATTGCGGAGATTTTTCACAAAACTCGGGATTGTGGTACAAATGATGCGCTGACAGCGGATCAGACACAGGAAAATTATAAGAGACTGGCCAATCATCAGGCTCCTTTCTGGGGGACACGATTCTCTGACTTTTCTCAGTTATCTGCATTTTAAGCAGTTTTAAATCATTTTATTTAGCAGTGAAGGAAAACAACGTGAGAAAATCTTCATGCCTTCTCCATTATGTTCTCAAATGTGCTGAACCTGCCAATCCGCACTTAGCCAGCGTGATGGACTATGACCCGTACCCATAGTGAAACGGCGATAGCTTGTGATGAATGAATTAATGATGTTAACTTATCTTGTTAACTATTCAAGTTACTGGTACCTACGTAATACTTATTTAAAATAATAATAACATTTTTGTTTTATGATAATACTAATACATAATACAGTTATTAAATCGAATAATCGTGCACTATTGAGTTTTATTTATTTCTGTACCTTTCTAATTTCTATCATTCTTCAATGAGTTAAAACGCTTGTAGCTTGGATCGTCGTGTGAAACAAGCGAAAAAGTTAATGAACTGACGAGAGATTGCGCAGGCGTCACCATGGTGATAATTTGAGACGAGAATCGAACGAATTGTAACTTATTTGATTTTTGTAGCAAAAATCATTTATTATGCTATTTAGCGCCGGACAAATTGAGAGCTATTTTTCTTTAACTTTGTGAGAAAATTATTTATTGCGAGAATATTCGATTAATGAATGGAAGGATTCGTGATTCATAAGGGACTAACTTAATGGTTACTTTTTATTCGAGTTAGTTAGTTTGATGAAGCCAAAGATTCCACATTTTGTTCCTGTCCTGACAAAGGTTGCCTAGAAGAGATTGCTTATTATACGCTTTTTATTAGCTTCACTTGTATGTTTGTAACAATGTTTGTAACCGACTTCTTAGGGCGCGATTTTGACCCACTTTAAACGGCCAGATTTCGTTCAAACTTTGTAGATTTATCGAGGACCGATGACAATACACTAATTTGATAAAAAAACAAAAAAAAAACTTGTATGTTTGTAACCTACTTCTTTGGGCGCGATTTCACTTGTATGTTTGTAACTTGTAACCGACTTCTTTGGGCGCGATTTTGACCCACTTTAAACGGCCAGATTTCGTTCAAACTTTGTAGATTTATCGAGGACCGATGACAATACACTAATTTGATAAAAAAACAAAAAAAAAACTTGTATGTTTGTAACCGACTTCTTTGGGCGCGATTTCACTTGTATGTTTGTAACTTGTAACCGACTTCTTTGGGCGCGATTTTGACCCACTTTAAACGGCCAGATTTCGTTCAAACTTTGTAGATTTATCGAGGACCGATGACAATACACTAATTTGATAAAAAAATAAAAAAAAATTAAAAATAAACCAAACTAAAAAGTAGAAAATAGATAATAGTTTAAAAAAACTAAAAACACGCTTTTTATAGAAAACCAAACTAAAAAATAGAAAATAAATTTTAATAAATTTAAATTAAGAATAGGGTCCAAAAATTTCAATAAATATAAATTAATAATAGTGTAAATAAGTGTTTAATAAGTGTTTTTTTTTATAATCAAATATTTAAAAATGTAAATTATATGATATAAATGAAATAAGTGTAAATAAAAAAAATGTATTTTATTTTAAAAAAAGCGTGGGGTGCTTTGTAAGATATTATCAAAATGATAATCACTCTACTCATATGTGTCAATAAAATATTTATAACTATTGACACCATGCACCCCACGCTTTTTTAAAATAAAATACATTTTTTTTATTTACACTATTATTAATTTATATTTATTGAAAATTTTGGACCCTATTCTTAATTTAAGGACAATGGGCGAAGGTGGTCCAAGAGCCTCCACTGATGAGACTTGCGGGAAATGAAAGGTCATAGTTATCGTATGATTCTGACAAAATTCTATTAAATTCTGTCCCGGGGTTATTTTGTTATATTTAGTCATGTTTGTTCCGACTAAATAATATTATTTTACGTACATAACGTTGTCTTTATTATGACATGGTCTCTTAATCTCTTTATCTATCTTTAATTCGATGCCCCTCCCGCTTCTAACCTCACCGCGCTTCCCTCGCCCATCAGACACCTACCAGAACACCGATATGACGTCACCGACACCAGGCGCAGATATAATGTGACTATGGAGTACGTTTATGTTCTCGGCTCGCGTCCAGGTAAACAAAACAAGTTAAGGAAGGTCAGTGGGGGTGGGATTATCTTTGTGTATGTCCCCCTCCCGCAGTCCTAGCCTGTTGTGAATGTATGCACCTCACCGACCCGGTCCAACAACCGGCAAGCGAGTGCGCAGTCTTTGTGGCGACCGCCCCATGTTATGCTAAGTTCTTTCTAGCTTCTTGTGAGAGTACTTATTCATGGGGAATTTATGGAGCGGTCGTCAAGGTTAATGACGACGGTGGCTCATGTCGGTGATGAACTTTTTCACCTACCCTAATCTTCATACCATAGACCATATCTTACCAATCCTAACTTCGTATATCAGAATAATGATTCTACCCACATATTAAGTTCCACAGAATACATACTTTGTGGTCTGAACATCGTCGCAACTCTCACTGTGTTCGCTGCTTAAGATATTGGTCATCATACTAATATTATAAATGCGAAAGTGTGTTTGTTGGTTTGTCCTTCAATCACGCCGTAACTGAGCTACGGATTTTTTGCATGGGTATAGTTGAGGACCTGGAGAGAGACATAGGCTACTTTTTATCCCGGGAAAATAATAGTTCCCGAGGGATTTCAAAAACGAAATCTACGCGGACAAAGTCGCGGGCGTCAGCTAGTGTTCCATAATCTTAAATCTATTGGCGCTTTTGATCGAATGACTTAATAAAAAGATAACATACACGCTGAATTGTTAACACGAGTCATATTATTTAGTCAGAACAAACATGACCGTAGCAAAATAACCCCCGGACAGAATTTAATAGAGTTTTGGCAGGATCATACGACAACTTTGACCTTTCATTTCCCGCAAGTCTCATCAGTGGAGGCTCTTGGACCAAGTTCCATACATTTTTGCCCATTGTCCTTTATTAAAATTTATTTTCTATTTTTTAGTTTGGTTTTCAATAAAAAGCGTGTTTTTAGTTTTTTTAAACTATTATTTATTTTCTACTTTTTAGTTTGGTTTATCTTATCAATAGGGCCGCCTTTAATAATTTTTTGTTTTGTTCATTTTTATTTTAATAAATTGTTTGTTTTTATTTTTAGTGAGCAATAAAGAATTTTCTATTCTATTCTATTCGTGGGTGAATTATAATTTTTATATTAATTTACAAATTTACACTTGTTTTTCTTACTGATTGCATTTATGTATTACTAGCCGATGCCCGCGACTTCGTCCGCGTGGATTTAGTTTTTAAAATTCTTTGGGAACTCTTTAATTTTCCGGGATATAAAGTAGCCTATGTCACTCTCCAGGTCCTCAACTATACCCATGCAAAAAATCACGTCGATCCGTAGCTCTGTTGCGGCGTGATTGAAGGACAAACCAACAAACCAACAAACAAACATACTTTCGCATTTATAATATTGGTTAAACCTAGATACTCATATCTGAATGATTTCACAATATCCACATAAAATATTCGCAATATATTATATCGATAAAGGAACCAACTCTCTACAGGAAACAGGTAAATTTGGGATATTATGTACACCTATCCCAAAGGTGTACATATCCCAAATGTGTGTTGCGATGTGTGCCGTGTGTACACACGGCATCTGTGCATGTTAATTGTCATTTATTACGTGCGCCGAGCTATGCGCCCGTCTGAAGAGCCTCTTAGCGAAGCTGCTGTCTAAATTACTTTCTCGTAATGGTTGTGAAGATACCTAAATCTGTTTATAGTCCCATAGTGTAGTAAGTAAAACCCAACAGGTTATGGGCCCAGTTTGCTTGATTGCTAAACGAGTAATTTCTAAGAAATAATTTGTTTTGTACGGTACGTGAGGTGGTAGACTCAGTTGAAGAATGCCGTGTCTGGAAACGTACTTCGATAATTATTTATTGAAAAACTAGAAGGTGTCCAGGATTATTATATTTAGAAATTTCAAACAAAAATACACATTTTGTTTTGTTAATCTTAAAAAAATATCTAAATATATAAAAGGAAACGACGGATCCACCGAATCTGACTGAAATGTAGCATACAATAGCTCTTATGATTTAGACATTAGATATCAAAGAATTATTGAAAATTCAACCCCTAAGGGGGTAACTTAAGATCTTTCAGCGATTGTTCAATTCCGTCATTCACGAGGGTATAACGCCAGAAGCATGGCACAGGAGCGTGGTGGTCCTGTTCTTCAAAAAGGGTGATAATACCTTGCTGAAGAATTATATACCCATCTCGCTGCTGAGTCATGTTTACAAGTTGTTCTCGAGAGTCATTACGAATCGTCTCGCTCGTAGGTTTGACGACTTCCAGCCCCCCGAACAAGCCGGATTCCGAAAAGGCTTTGGTACCATAGATCACATTCATACGCTGCGGCAGGTTATACAAAAGACTGAAGAGTATAACCAGCCACTTTGCTTAGCGTTTGTGGACTATGAGAAAGCCTTTGATTCGGTGGAAACTTGGGCTGTATTGAGGTCGCTGCAGAGGACGTCTTTAAGCTTCTGGATTGGAACGGACTTGGCATCAACATAAACGGCGAGTACATCACTCACCTGCGATTTGCCGATGACATAGTAGTCATGGCAGAGACTCTGAGAGATCTCAATACAATGCTCAATGATCTCAGCAGGGTTTCTCAACAGGTGGGCCTGAAAATGAACATGAGCAAGACGAAAATCATGTCAAATGCTCATGCTCCGCTCCACCCAGTAATCGTTGAGAACTCTGCGCTCGAAATTGTAGACGAGTATATATACCTGGGACATACAGTCCAGCTAGGTAGGTCCAATTTCGAGAAAGAGATTAACCGCCGAATCCAACTCGGCTGGGCAGCGTTCGGGAAGCTCCGAGATGTCTTCTCGTCCAAAATCCCTCAGTGCCTGAAGACTCAAGTCTTCGAACAGTGCGTGTTGCCAGTGATGACTTACGGATCCGAGACATGGTCGCTAACTATGGGCCTCATAAGAAGGCTCAGGGTCACCCAGCGAGCGATGGAGAGAGCTATGCTCGGTATATCCCTGCGAGATCAAATCAGAAATGAGGAGATTCGTAGGAGAACCAAAGTCACCGACATAGCTCAGCGTGTCGCGAAACTGAAGTGGAAATGGGCGGGGCACATAGTTCGAAGAGCTGATGGTCGTTGGGGTCCCAAGGTGTTGGAGTGGCGACCCCGCACCGGGAAACGCAGTGTTGGCAGGTCCCCCACCAGGTGGACCGACGACATCAAACGAGTCGCAGGGAGCCGCTGGATCCAAGCGGCGCAAGACCGAAGCCTGTGGAAGTCCTTGCAGGAGACCTTTGTCCAGCAGTGGACGTCTATAGGTTGATAAAGAAGAAGAAGAAGAAGAAGAAGGGGGTAAAACATGTGTTTGAAAAATCAAAATTTACGAAGCCGTGGGGTAGTACATAATAAATGTAAAAGCTAGTATAAATTAATAATGTATTAAATAATCTTGATTAAAGTAAATATTCGCTCACGATTAAAAACAACACCGGCAGTGACACCTTTAATTAGAAAAGTTTCCACCATCGCAGCAGTTCTAAAAAAGCCGGCCAAGTGCGAGTCGGACTCGCGCACCGAGGGTTCCGTACTCCAAAAGTAAAAGTAAAACGATAATAGGTATTATATTAATTTGCTTATTTATCGTTAACTTTGTTTGTAAAGGTTTATTGTTAATATAAAAAAAACTATGCTAGTTAGAGCGTTGGTTTAATTTTTCCTGTAAAATATACATAAACCTCTATTGACCATAATTATTTCAGATTTTTCGATCGGTAAACTTCGGAGATAAGGGGGGGGAACGGTATTTTTTTCGACATTTTCGACATTAATCAAAAATCATTATATATAGAAATAAATAAAAAACTGTTTTAGAATGTACAAGTAAAGGCCTTTCATATGATACCCCACTTGTTATAGTTATATCTTACTTTGAAATTTCAAACCCCCGATTTTCCCCCATTTTTAATAAAACTAAAAATAATTTTCGATCTTTCTTTATCCCAATGATGGTGGGCCACTATTATACACAACTATGCCAAATTTCATGTCGATAGCTTTAATAGTTACTGAAATAATCGACTGTGACAGACGGACGGACGGACGGACGGACGGAGAAAGTCTCACCATAAGGGTTCCATTTTTACCATTTTGGTACGGAACCCTAAAAATGTTGTCACGGCGGAACAAATTTTAATTGGATACACAATACCTTTGAGATGAATCCGTGACGAGTACAGATGAGAAATAACTTTTCAAATTAAATAAAATGCTTAAAAAACTGTGAAACTCCTATAAAGAATACGGTTACACAAAAAAGAATTTTTTTATTATGTGATGAACTGATGACATATTTAATGTACTTGCGTATAAATATAATGGTACATAATAATACATAGGTATTAAGCAACAAAAACTCAAAGTTGTAAGCAGAAGATTCTTTAACGTCACTTTGACGCTCTAAGTGCCGATTTCACCAACGTTGAGTAACGTTTAACCGTGGAATTTTGATATCTTGCTAAATTTTCAATACAAAAATTGTCAGAAACTCAGAACGCCCAATACTCAACGTTGGAGAAATCTACATTATGAAAAATTATAATATCTAGCCTGATTAAATCCAGCCAAATGGAATAGGTAACTGGTAACAAGTTGAAAGAGTAGAACAGTAATAAACATCGTGCTCAACATTCCTGTATGGAAAGGCAGAGGAAGGTGAGTTTATTGGATTTAGTGTTACTTGAATAGTGTCGTTTTATTGAATACGATCTGCGATATTCTAGAAATTACCTCCTTTAGTGCCAATTCCACTAACGCCGAGCAACGTTACATTTGACATTCTGTCAGAATTATAGTTTTTAGGGTTCCGTAGTAAACAAGGAACGCTTATAGTTTCACCATGTCCGTCCGTCCGTCCGTCCTTCCGCGGTTTAGCTCAGAGACTATTGGTACTAGAAAACTGTAATTTGACAAGGGTATAAATATTAATCACGCCAACAAAGTGGTGAAAAAATTGTGAAAAATATTTTTTTAGGGTACACCTCCCCTACATGTAAAATGGGGATGAATTTCTTTTTTCGTCTATTCCATAGTGCGGGGTGTCGTTGAATAGGCCTATCAAAAATATCGTGAGTGTGGGAACACCAATTTTATTTTATTTTAAGTTATATAATTGCATCTTAGCTCATTATTAAGCTAAAAACGAGTCTCAGCGCCAGTTCGAAATGAAACTCGAAAGAAATTGCATATAACGGCAGAATTTTCCAGAATTCGTGAAATCCGGTTAAATTGGATAGGTAACAAGTTGAAAGTGCACAGAAGTAATGAACGGCATTCCTAACGTTCCTTGATGTGAAGACAAGGTGGGCTTATTGGATTTGGTTTATATTGAGTTCGGATTCAGACTTGGTACGCGGTTCTTTGATATTTAGTTACGTAAGGACGTTCGTAAGTTAGAATATAAAGAGACTAAAATTTTTTACTCGTTTTTATAAAAGATTGCAGCCTCTTTAACAAATAAAGGGAAGTCAAATACTTTTAATACAAGTATATGAGAAGAAATATTTAAAAAAAAAATACGAAATTGATACAGTACTCACTTGAATCGACAAGCTTTACCTACGTAAATTAGGTACTTCCCCCATTATCTGTGAAATCTAAACTATGATATTATATTGTATGAGTGTAACGCTCTGCCGGCATCCATTTTTCCTGCTGCCACTTATAATTTGAGTGCCTTCAAGGCAATAGTGAATAGGTATCTTCTAGGCAAGTGTGCTCCCACCAAGACCTCATTATTGCTGTCGGGCATGATTGTCGACAAAGTTGCAGTAAAAATAAGATTGACAGAGATAAAGTTTTAAGAAACCGAGACTGATTATCTCTTCCTGGGGCTCGAATTGTGATAGTTATTTTCCTTGATTGATTACAAAATTCCATAATTATTTTCAGTAGGTTTTAAAAAAAAAATTAATTTCTAAAATTCTAAATGAAAAGCTCAATAAATAAATTACGTTCCCTTTTTATCTAGTAGCAAAAGAAAAAAATGCATCCCTCACTTTGCATTAGGACTGAAAAGCTAGAGAATGCAAAATTATAACAAACAAAGAATGGGAAGTGTTGTGGAAAGCCCACAGTTTCGGTTTAAAAACGCATTTAATCACGATTTAATCTTGTAGATTGCTGAACGTATTTGGTATATTCTACTTGGTATGATGAGCTTTGAACATTACTATCGCTTATTAATATTTTAAGTGAGTTCATGGAAACTACCTAAATTAAATAAGATTCGAATAGGAAATTATTATTTCTATAATAATACATAATATTTATTGAGATAATACATAATAAGAAAATATAAATGACGATTTTGAAATTTGTAATTACTTAGGTGTCTACAAAAAAAATAAGGAAACATTTAAACAAAAAAATTACCTTTTTCGATTAAAACTAAAAAAAACAGTCAAGTGCGAGCAGTGTAAACTCGTGCGCTGAGGGTTCCGTACCTATCCATTATACCGCCATTATATTATTATTATTATATATAATTTTGAACTTTTTTATTTTTTGGAATTTTTCCTTTATTTGTGCTGTAAGCTACCTTGCTTTTTGCCAAATTTCGTGATTCTAGGTCAACGTACCTACCAAAACCTATAGTTTTCGACCCAAAACCTATAGGATACTTCCGGTTGACCTAGAATTGTCAATTTTGGTTAAAAGCAAGGTCTTACAGCACAAGTAAAGGGATAATTCAAAAAAGAGTTGAAAAATAAGGTAAATTTTGGTACTTACAAATTTCGCGAAAATCTAAATTTGCCCATATCTTTTTATCGTGTTGACCTTGATTTTTATACACCTAATAGGGACTATAGACCTCAGTATCTGGTATAAATTTCAACTTGCTAGGTCCACCCGTTCCTGAGAAAATCGGTGGTGACACACGGACAGACTGAGAAGAGAGTGATCTTATAAGGGTTCCTTTTTTACCTTTTGAGGTACGGAATCCTAAAAATAACATAGATTAAGATTTCGAAAAAGTTAAGACAATAGACCCATGAAGCATATTTTTATCTTCTTCTAATTTGTCTGCCTATTCAAATATAAGTACTTACTGTATGTATTACGTAATATTCATATTACCTAATAAAAAAAAATTATGCTTTTTACAACCATCCAACGCCGAGTAGCGTTAATAAGAGGAATAAAGACATTCTGATAGATTTTGTATAAACAATCTGTCAATACGTCTGTATTCCTCGGTTAAACCACACTACTGGGCGATGGTGAAATTGACTCTTAGAGTTTTTTAAGTATGTTACAGCGTAGGTACTAAAAGTCGCATAAATTCTCAATTCACATTTAAAGTGACAAGTGAATCAAAGCAATGCATGTTCAATTTTCCCGTCCCGTGGGAGGCACCGCGTGGTCGAGAGTTGCGATACATCTATCGACTGGCTGAGTTATTGCTTTGCAAATACTCTCTTACTTGATGTATGCAGATGCTATAACTGCAATTGAGAACTATTCAATACTAGCTAGACGAAAACAAACGACGATTTAGGTATTTCGGATATTGCTAAGTTGTAACAGTTTACGAGGCTGAGGACCCGTTTCACCACTATCCGTTAAAGTGTCTGATATATATCTCACAGATAAAATATATGTCAGATAAATCTGTTTGATTATCAGAAAGTTTATCTGCTAGATTTTCTTAACGGACACTTGTGAAACCAGAATTTCAGGCACTTTATCAGCAAATGGTGAAACAGGCATTGAATCTACTCCAAATAAATATTTTGTCGATTTTAAGAATAGACCTTGACTAATATCTGACCTTACGGTAAGTGACAAAGCAGTCGAAAACTTGGATCAAGTATGGCAGTGTAAATGAAACCCCTTACCTCTAATAATACCCCTAATTAGCCCCCCGATGGTCTAAAAGTTGCCGATAAAAATCGTTTTCATGTGATGGCACTAGCGTCAAAGTAAAATATTCCTTAAATGTATTGAAATAAAGTCACAAATTCAGTACAACAGATTTTAACATGGAGCGTTATGGAGCGTATCGTACATACCTAAACGTTTAAGAATGCATACACGAAATTGAGCTCTAATTCAATGATTTTATGGTTTATTTTACTTTGACGCTAATGCCATCAAATGAATACGATTTTGATCGGCAACTTTTAGACTTTCGGGGGCAGTTTCTACACGCCATCGTAACGGAACGTTAAATCGGTGGAACGTCTTTGACCTCTCACCCACTTGATTTAAGAAAAATATGACCCATTTCCGTCCCATCGGACTATAAGAGTTACACACCTGCGCACTATAATATATCCAGTGCAGTTGGCTAATCTCCTTGGAGATTGGCTACCGTGGCCATATTCAGTCGGGAGGAAAATTATACGAAAACTACATTTTAAGATTCAATTTTTCCAACTGAGCATTGCCATTGGCCAACTCGACAAAACTCGTTGCATCGTTACAATAATGCCAGTTACCGCTTCAAATCCATAAAAACCATCATTCGGCTCCTAATGTATTCAAATTGCACTGGGAATGGACAGAAATGTTTCTTTTATTCTTATACTCCATAATCCACTCGTTATCCCAGATATAAATTATTTAGAAAGAAAGATATTGAGGCAAATTTTATTATCCCGTGTCTCATTTTCCATCATTTTCTGGAGAGTAAGTAATCGTTTATTCGGGTGAGTAAAGTTACAAGACAAAGATATTATTATCAAATAATACCATTTTATATTAAATTAGATACAAAATACAAAACCAGAAAAATGAAAAAAAACAAAATGAGTAGACAAATGCCTGCTACATATTATATTTAATACCGATTTCACCAACGTAAAATAAGTCATAACCGAGCGTAAATATGATTTTTCGACAGATTTTGAATACAAAAACTGTCAGAACGCCCAATTTTTTCCTCGATTAAACTTCACTTTATGAAATCGGCACATATCATGATACATTTTCCTTTGTTGTTAAAAAGATTGATTTCGTCGTTTACAGGATTTTTTAAGAAAAAGTAAATCAGTTTTCATTATACGAAAATATGTTATATACATAATATACTAGCTGATGCCCGCGACTTCGTCCGCATGGATTAAGTTTTTAAAAATCCCGCGGGAACTCTTTCATTATCCGAGATAAAAAGTAGCTCTCCCGGTCTGAGGAACCACTACTGCATCCATTACTATACCCATGCTAAAAATCGCATCAATCCGCTGTTCTGTTGCGACGTGATTGAAGGACAAACCAACAAACAAACACACTTTCGCATTTATAATATCAGTAATGCTTTATTATAACACTTTTTATACCTAATTGTCAAATTTTTTACCATACTTAACCAAAGACAAAATTACGTTTAGCTGTCATTTACGTTTTGTTATTCCACTGTCATTTGCATTTTGTTATTCCATGTCAGATGCATTTTTGTTATACCACGTTTTATAGTGACTTGACGGAAACGCGGTCGAACGGGATAAAAGTATCCTATGTCCGTCTCCTGGTTCTAAGCTACCTCTCCACCAATTTTCAGCCAAATCGGTTCATCCGTTCTTGAGTTATAAATAGTGTAACTAACACCACTTTCTTTTATATATATAGATATACATACATAATAATTATATAATATATAATAATTTTTGTATAATGAAATTATTATGTCAATGATTATTATGTATATAACATAATATTTTCGTATGATGAAAACTGTTTCAGAAAAAAAAAATAAGCAAACTAAAGTTGATGAACCTAAATCAGAAGTGTAATGAAAACCAGCTATATATAATCAGAAAAAAATTAAATTGCAATATACTTTTAAAATATTTTTTTCAGAAATATTAATTCTTGAAAGCCAGTGTACAAAGATTTCATGACATAATGAGCTATTGTAATAAATTCCAGTCGCACTTAATCGTTGTTTTTCTGAATTTAGAACAAAAGCGGGATTCCCCCATTTGCACAATAGACAGCAAATTGGTATGCAGATACCATAGTGTTCGCAGCTACCTGACAATACAGAGACTGTGTACATACAGTTTTATACGGTGCGCTAGCAAATTGTCAGGTGAATAACGTTGTAACTAAGGTTAGGGTTAACTTAGTTATTGTAACTTGGGCTCTATTTTGCTATTTTTTGAATTCTTAGAGCACGTCTAGTCGCATGATTGCGTTAAAGCACGATAGACAACACATTGGTATGCAGATAACATAACATTGTATTCGCGGCTACCTATACCAATACCACAGAATCCATATGAGTCTGTACTCATACAGTACTCTCTGTACAGAAGATTAACTTCGCAAAATCATTTAAATATAGTGACTCGTGCTACCACATAGCAAAGTGCAAATCAGCCCCCCGATTGTCTAAAAGTTATTCCGTTGATCGTATTCGTATTCGATGACATTAGCGTCAAAGTAAAATAATCCTTGATTGTATTGATTTAAAGTCACAGATTCAGTACAACCGATTTTAATATAGAGCGTAATATATAAATAGAGCGTACATACGACTACGTAAACGTATAAAAATGCATACACGAAATTGAGCTCTAACACAATGTTGTTATGGTTTATTTTACTTTGAAGCTAATGTCATCGAATACGTTAACGATCAATGGAATAACTTTAGACAATCGCAGGGCAGGTCGCACAGCGCTAACTATAGTCATATTATTCACCTACAAGTGTCCTCCCTTTCTATCTACATGGATGAATTCGCGTATATCAGCTGCTTTCAGAAATACAATAGTTTTAAAAATCTCGAAAATCAGAATCCCCTCATGCGACTAAACAAGCATGATGTGACGCCAATCACCGACTTCGCAACACCAACTATAGACTGGGGAGGAATTAATTGAATAAATTTGCATTTCAACTCGTTGCATTTTCATTTATTTCAATTGGGTGAAATCATGTGCGAGGTTACATTGAAGAGGTTTCCTATACTGAAATAAGTACCTACCATAAATCTTCTGACAAAATGCTTTTTTGGCAAGTAAGTTATAAGAAAACTCAGTAACTTGTTACTATTCACATTATCTAACTTGAAGTTATCCCTTTCCTATAAGTTGGGTCCTTTTTGAAACAAGATTTTGATATATCAATTGTATTTATTAGTTCGTACTTCTTCGCCCATCCTGGGTTAGTTTACGCACTCACAAATAAAAGCCTGAGTGGTTTTTAGCCAGCATATTGCATAACGCTTTATTAAATATGGCAGGCCTTGTCTACATTCTGTAGTTCATCACCCATCGCATCCGGAGTAAAATCTATCTCTCTAGATCTAGATTACTTTAAATTATATTTTCGTTAAATGAGCGAGTTCCACATAACCGCCTATACCAGGATGCGTATATACATTTCCCAGCGTTAAAAAAAATATCGAAGCCGGATATTTGACTCAGCATCATGTCAGAGAGTTCATAAAACTGAACGAAACTATAAATTTTATATTGTAACCCTAGGCAGGGTGCCCTTCGTGCGTAAAACTAGTCGCGCGGTTGAGCGGCTTAGCGGCATTCACGGCTTTGTGACACCCAATACAGGCTGGTGGCGGATTAATTGAATAAATCTGCATGGCATCCCGAGACATTGCCGTTTGTTTATAAATTGTGTTCAGATTGTAGTGTTCGCAACATAATAATAATATGGCCAAGCAATGCCATAAAAAATTTCAATTAACGTTTCAATTAACGGGACATGTTGAAAATGTTCTCATGCGATTTTTGGTACATGGTTTTTTGAAAATAATTTTTATATTCGTACTTATAAAACTTAAATTAACACAGATGAAGTCGCGGGCAACAGATCCGACGAGCGACAAGTTTCTTGCTGGCACTTCTAGGTTGGAAGGACATTCCAAACCAGCAGTGGTAGTGGCACTTTGTAAAAGTTTATTTGAATACAAAACTTTTCTATTATATTCTATACCTTTCTTATCTAAGAAAAAAGCTTTGCTAGAAGAAAGATAATAATGTTATGATAATCTAACCATTGGAAAACCCTTGGTAAATTAAAACATTAAGTCAATAATTTATAATACATAAATTATTGACTTAATGTAACTGAAGCGGTTCAAAACATCGATGTATATAAATTATTATACGTAGTACCTACTAGATTTGCGGTTACGAACACTTACCATGTTCAACTGAGTTTCACTGAATTCCGAACACTAGTCGTTGATATGGCATGGCATTGGCGACGTACGGACGCGGGCGCAAATTATGAGATAAAACTTTACAAGTACCTAATTGTGAATTGAAAAGCAAACAATACCTACCTATATTCAAGTAAGTAACAAAAAATTATAGTTATTATAGTGAATAATTAGATAACGACATCGTAATTCGTAACACTAGATACGAAATAAAAATAATCTCTTGATTTTTTCAAATAAACATTTTTTTTTGAATGACCGAGTGATATTTTCAAGGATACAATATGCCTCCCGCACCCCGCACGCCGTTCACGCCTCTGCGACCCGCAGCCGCGTAAGATTTGCAACCTTATTCACCATGCTGGCTCCCTTCTCTACCTCAGCCCACACAATCCAAAAACTGCGACACAGTTTTCCGAATAGCCGGTCTATAGGTAGAGGTCTTTGGTTCAAAAATAGCTACTTCAAAACCTCTCTGATTATTATGATAAAGCAAGCTTTTGTCTCCAAATGCTTGTGAGTAGTAGAACGTGTGTCCCCGGAGACTGGGACGATTAACGCCATTTGAGTTTCAGAATACGTACGTGATTCTGAATAAATTACCCTGGAGGTAATCTTCCTTTGTCCCACTTTCTAGTTTAACGAAAATGTTATTTAAAAAGTTCAGACTACAAAAAATATATTCAAATTGAAGTTAATTTATTCGATTACAAGTTCACTGCATTTACATTCACATACATACAAGTGCATTTTTTATTCGCCCTGATTTTGCTAATTATTGAACAAGCCTCTAGTACAATATATTCCTTCAATTGTTGAACTAAGGCCTTATTAATAAAATTTTATAGATACCTACATTGATATGCTACCGTCTACGATCACGTAAAAAATGGCTATTTTAATATTATGGCTATAAATATTTTTCAAAATAAGTATGTTCTTCAAATCTTAAGTTTAAGGTAAAAGATTTAGAATATTCTTGTATCTACAACAGTGTGTACCTACTTGTACGTGAATAATATAATACTTTTCTGCAGTGGATTCTCAAAATTATCTTAGCTGCAATAAACACTATCTATAATTGCTCCACTCGCAGACAAAGAAAGACAAGAAATTTCAGAAAATCAAAGGAAATAAACGGGAACTGCTAAGCGGATTTTCTCCAATCTTTTCCAAAAGTAAAATCTATATTTCCAACAGATATTCTCATCTTATTTTATAGCCTCGTACGAGCAGAATTTATTTCTCTTACATACCTACCTAATAGACTCCCATTTGAATGAATCCTCACTAATAATATAAATGCGAAAGTGTGTTTGTTTGATAATTTGTTGGTTTGTCCTTCAATCGTGCCACAACAGAGCTCTGAAACATTACATTGAATTTCAATTACTTTCTAAGTATTGAAATTTATTCTCGTAGCATTTTATATTGAAACAAATTAACTAGTGGTTCGCCCCGAACTGAGACCTCGCGGTAACGGTATCCCATGATTATTCATTCAATCGATACATGATAACCAAAACTGACATTATTATTATGCCCGTTTTCACCAAACATACCTAAATCATCCCCTAAGTAGGAGTCTCTTAACGTAGGTAGCTCCTAAATACAATCCTAAGTCCTAACATCCGTCGCAATATCCTTTTAGGTGTCCCGTACAGGATCGTGATAAATAAGTTGACAGAAAACATCAATCACCTAACTTATAGGTAGCCCGTAAAGGTTAGGGAACGTTAGTGAAAACATTGAATTATTTATCAAACATTGAATTTAACTCGTAGTTCCATGGGAATAGTTACTGACTGCGCCATCTATTAGCATTATTGTGAAGCTATGTTGATGCTATATGAATTACTGACGCCCATTAAAAATTAAATAATCTCGTTTCTTTATAATATTCATATAATTTTAGTATTTGTTGTTCAAGTACAGGATATAAGTGACCTAAAAACATAAAATCAGTTTGAAAATCCATAGCGGATTTTTCTAGAGAGCGTCTTCAAGCGAGCGTATAAAATCGCCACTTTGAAAGCCCCCCATTTCGTCAATTTTAAGGGAAAAATTAAAAAAAATATATTTTTGTACTCAGTTCAAAATTATCTTTAAAATGATACGTAACAATTTTATGTAACGCGATTTTTTTTTTTTTACTTCGCATTCGCTTCTATGAGAGCCCCCCTGAAATAAAGATTTTTATAACTTTTTAAGCCATTTTCGGCTGGAGGCCATCGGTTTACATATTATATCTAAATTTGAAGTAATTACGTTCAGTAATTCAAAAGTTATAAGGCTCTGACAGACGGACGGACGGACGGACGGACGGACGGACAAGTGCAAATCGCCCTAGTTAACTCAAAGACCTTCGCTTCGCTCGGTCGATTATTATTTGCGTATACAACGCTTGATTAAAGGTGTCGGTTTATATTTTTAGGGTTCCGTACCCAAAAGGTCCTAACAGGACCTTAGTACTTAGCCTTCGCTATTTATTTTTATTAAAGTGTTAACCTACACTTAAGGAAATATCTACACTACACTATAGGAATATTAAATATATAATAAATAGTAAAAAGCAATGTGGCATCTCTAGTTCCTAACGAGCTCCATTGTAATATGGGGTCTTGGAAAGTAGATCAATAACTGTAACGTGTTGCTACTAGATGTCGCTAGCAGTTGCTTAAACTGAAAAAGTAGATACATATCACTAATTTCGATACTGACGGGTAGTTCGACCGTGGCTATAGTGTAAGTGGCTAACACACTCGGGCGCGATTCCCAAGAGATGTGGGTTCGAATCCCGCTGGCTTCGGAATTTTTGATATGTGTTTATAAAATTTATTCTGATATTTCCTTAAGTGTAGGTTAACACTTTAATAAAAATAAATAGTAAAAAGCAATGTGGCATCTCTAGTTCCTAACGAGCTCCATTGTAATATGGGGTCTTGGAAAGTAGATCAATAACTGTAACGTGTTGCTACTAGATGTCGCTAGCAGTTGCTTAAACTGAAAAAGTAGATACATATCACTAATTTCGATACTGACGGGTAGTTCGACCGTGGCTATAGTGTAAGTGGCTAACACACTCGGGCGCGATTCCCAAGAGATGTGGGTTCGAATCCCGCTGGCTTCGGAATTTTTGATATGTGTTTATAAAATTTATTCTGATATTTCCTTAAGTGTAGGTTAACACTTTAATAAAAATAAATAGTAAAAAGCAATGTGGCATCTCTAGTTCCTAACGAGCTCCATTGTAATATGGGGTCTTGGAAAGTAGATCAATAACTGTAACGTGTTGCTACTAGATGTCGCTAGCAGTTGCTTAAACTGAAAAAGTAGATACATATCACTAATTTCGATACTGACGGGTAGTTCGACCGTGGCTATAGTGTAAGTGGCTAACACACTCGGGCGCGATTCCCAAGAGATGTGGGTTCGAATCCCGCTGGCTTCGGAATTTTTGATATGTGTTTATAAAATTTAGCCTACGCTGTCCGTCCGTCGGTCCATCTATCTGTCAGCGGCTTTGAGTATATAACCAAGTCAGCGGGCTGAATCTCACGAATAATTTTTATTTATTTATTTTATTTTTATTATTTATATTTATGTACTTAAAAACAATCCTTAAAAATAATAATAGAGGATGTGGACCAAGATGAAGTAAATAATAATAATCGACCGAGCGAAGCGAAGGTCTTTGAGTTAACTAGGGCGATTTGCACTTGTCCGTCCGTCCGTCCGTCCGTCCGTCCGTCTGTCAGAGCCTTATAACTTTTGAATTACTGAACGTAATTACTTCAAATTTAGATATAATATGTAAACCGATGGCCTCCAGCCGAAAATGGCTTAAAAAGTTATAAAAATCTTTATTTCAGGGGGGCTCTCATAGAAGCGAATGCGAAGTAAAAAAAAAAAAATCGCGTTACATAAAATTGTTACGTATCATTTTAAAGATAATTTTGAACTGAGTACAAAAATATTTTTTTTTTAATTTTTCCCTTAAAATTGACGAAATGGGGGGCTTTCAAAGTGGCGATTTTATACGCTCGCTTGAAGACGCTCTCTAGAAAAATCCGCTATGGATTTTCAAACTGATTTTATGTTTTTAGGTCACTTATATCCTGTACTTGAACAACAAATACTAAAATTATATGAATATTATAAAGAAACGAGATTATTTAATTTTTAATGGGCGTCAGTAATTCATATAGCATCAACATAGCTTCACAATAATGCTAATAGATGGCGCAGTCAGTAACTATTCCCATGGAACTACGAGTTAAATTCAATGTTTGATAAATAATTCAATGTTTTCACTAACGTTCCCTAACCTTTACGGGCTACCTATAAGTTAGGTGATTGATGTTTTCTGTCAACTTATTTATCACGATCCTGTACGGGACACCTAAAAGGATATTGGGACGGATGTTAGGACTTAGGATTGTATTTAGGAGCTACCTACGTTAAGAGACTCCTACTTAGGGGATGATTTAGGTATGTTTGGTGAAAACGGGCATAATAATAATGTCAGTTTTGGTTATCATGTATCGATTGAATGAATAATCATGGGATACCGTTACCGCGAGGTCTCAGTTCGGGGCGAACCACTAGTATATAATAACCTGGCAACCCTTAATGTCAGCATACGATATATTTTTTCTCCGTTACATTTTCGCCGAAATAATTATTATACAACCGATCTCAACAGAATTTTAGATTTAATTTAATAAATTTACCATACTAAAAACTAATTAGAAGAACCAAAACCTAATTAGAAGAAGCAGAAACCATGAAGAAAATTAAAATAGCCCGAAATATAACTGACACAAGCTGTCAATAGATGCCATATGATGAATACAAAAGAAATTAATAATGTAGAATGCTGACACGATCCAGGGCACGGAACGCACAAACACCATCCCCGGACTCGTCACTCAACCCCGCCTCGCAGCCACCCAGGACCACGCTCAATGCTGCAGTTGCGTCGAGTTCGAGCGACGAGTTTTTCTCCCCGCCGACGTCGCCACCACCAGTACATCGTCGTGGGAGAGGCCGGCTGCCGACTTGCTTGGGATCCCGAGGCCCACCGGCTTCTGATAGGGTCCCCGCTTCCGGCGGTAGTGTGTCGCGCATGAGATGGACAACATCCATCAATGAAAATGTCATGCGCGCATACTTAGGGGCTACTGAGGGTGGAACCAACATGACCGCGTACCGTGCTAGGATGCATGCTTTGTTTCAGGTCCTTGAACCAGCTCTCAATGTGTCGGCTCAGCGACTGTCGGACCAGGTGCGGGTTATTCAGCGTAATCACATGCTGGACAACGCCGTGCTTGATCGGCTTCGCTCTGAACTGCAATGTAACCGCGCTACCCCCTCCTCACCGCAAGCTCCAGCACAATCGCAAACTGCTCATGCGATTTCGCTGCAGCCCACTCAAGCTGGTGAGGGACAGGATAGCGGGGCTGCACATGTAAGTACCCAGTGTAGTGAACAATTGAGGAGTGCTTTGGAGAGTGCTATTCGGGAATATAGATCTTCACCACCCGAGTTTAGACCGCGGTTACCTCGGTTGCCCATGAAAAATAAGAACAAAGCGCTAATGGGTGCCCTGGATTCGCTGCTGCCGAGTTATTTTGACAGCAGCGAAGACCTTTCCGACACACATTCGATTCTGTACTGCGCGGCTGTTGCGGCATGTCGTGTTGCTAATGTAAAGTTTATTAATAATGATACAGCAACACGACCGAAGCCTGCCGCACCAGCCTGGCAGTGCAGGATCGAACGTCGTATTGATGGGGCTAGGGCACTCTTTGGAAAACTACTCTGCTTCAGGGAGGGCAACACTCGCCCTAGAGTCATGCGCTATGTGAGGCGCGCTTTCTTGGGGACTGATATCAGCCCTCAAGATTATATGGCGCGCGTCACTGAGCGCATTGACTTCCTGAAACAGAAGGTCTCGGCATGGGCTAGCCGTATTCGTAGATACAAGAGCCGGGTCGAGAGATATACCCTGAATCGCACTTTCCAAAGCGATCAGAGGCGGGTATATCGAGGTTGGGAACACCCTGACCAAGGTGTCACCGATGCGCGCCTACCGGATGATGAAGCCATGACCTCATTCTGGCGCAACATCTGGTCGGCACCTGTCGCTCACACTGAGGGTGGTTGGACGTGGGATGTAGAAAGAGCCTGCGATCAAATTCCAGAAATGGACCTAGTTACTATCACCCCTGAAGACGTGACCACTGCAGCCCGTCCCCTACCCAATTGGAAATCCCCTGGGCCGGACGGGCTGCACAACTTTTGGATAAAGTGGCTACGCAGCTCGCACGCTCGTTTGGCATCCCAATTCCAATCATCTCTAGAGTCAGAGTCGCTACCCCAGTTTCTGACAACAGGTATTACCCTCCTGCTCCATAAGTCAGGTAGTACCACGGAGCCCAAAAATTATAGGCCGATTACGTGCCTACCAACATTGTATAAACTTCTTACATCCATTCTGAGAACAAAAATTAACGATCATATCGATACAAAATCCATCATGTCTATTTCTCAGAACGGATGTAGGAATGGCTCCCGTGGTACTAAGGAGCTTCTCCTCATTGATATGGCCATTTGTCAACAGGTTCGGCGCTCCCGAAGGGATCTGTCGACATGTTGGATAGACTATAAGAAGGCCTACGACTCTGTGCCCCATACATGGCTCATGAAGGTGCTGGAACTGTACAAAGTAAACTCAGTACTACGCGCCTTCCTACAGACGTGTATGGGGCAGTGGAGGACAGTCCTTCACTATCCAGGGTGTCGCCGGACCCTGGGGAGCGCGGAACCTATAAGGATTGAGCGAGGCATATTCCAGGGCGATAGTTTGAGTCCTTTGTGGTTTTGCCTGGCTCTGAATCCTCTGAGTACTCTCTTGGAGAATCCAGGGCTAGGTTACCGGTTGAGGAGAGGTGGTCAGGTTATATCACACCTCCTTTACATGGATGACCTAAAACTCATTGCCCCCAACAAATCACTTCTACTAGAGTTACTAAAGGTAACTAAAGCCTTTAGTGATTCCATTAGGATGGAATTTGGTGTGGACAAATGTGCGGTCATGCATGTAAAGCGAGGGAGGATTGTGGAATCTGAGGGGGTTGAGCTCTCGGATTCCATATACCTCAGATCGCTCTCCCCAACTAAAACCTACAAATACTTGGGCATGGCGGAGGCGTTAGGTATCAGAGAGGCCGACATGAGGCAGTCGGTGAGGGAGCGTTTCCTTGGCCGTCTGAAGAAAGTGCTGAAAAGCCTTTTGTCGGGCGGCAATAAGGTGCGCGCCTTCAACGGTTGGGTCATGCCGGTCTTGATGTATTCCTTCGGCATAATCAGGTGGACTCAGACTGAGCTTGACGCCCTGGACAGACAAGTTCGTGCGCTGCTGACCGCATATCGGATGCATCATCCGCGCTCCTCGGTGATGAGGCTGTACATTCCGCGGAAGTGTGGGGGAAGAGGCCTTTTGGATGCCAAAACCCTCCACAACCGCGAGGTGTGCAGTCTCAAGGAGTACTTTCTCCACGCCAAGACGGAGATGCACCGCGATGTGGTCGCAGTAGACAGGGGTCTGACGCCGCTCTCCTTGGCTAACGAGAACTGGCGCATACCTGTGGTGCTCAGTACCAATGACCGCAGGGTTGTATGGCAAGGTAAGGAGCTTCACGGACGCTTTTATCGGGCCCTCCACGGGCCTGATGTTGACTTTGAAGCGTCCGTGGCCTGGCTGCGCTTTGGTGACCTCTTTGGGGAAACCGAAGGGTTTGTATGTGCAATTATGGACGAGGTCATGATGACAAACAATTACAGAAAATACATTGTGAAGGATGGAACGGTAGACGTATGTCGGGCATGTCGCCGTCCTGGAGAAACTATCCGTCACATTGTCTCTGGTTGTTCTCATCTGGCTAACGGCGAATACTTACACAGACATAACCAAGTGGCCAGGATTATCCACCAGCAACTTGCCTTGAAATAAAATCTTGTGGAATCGGAGGTACCGTACTACAAGTATGTGCCCGACCCAGTTCTTGAAAATGGTCATATCACACTGTACTGGGATCGATCTATCATTACAGACAGGACTATTGTAGCCAATAAGCCTGACATAGTGGTGATAGATCGATCAGAGCGCCGTGCAATGATTGTTGATGTTGCTGTCCCGCATGACGAGAACCTCGTGAAAGCCGAGAAAGAGAAACTCACCAAGTATCTCGACTTGGCGCACGAGGTTGTCGCCATGTGGAATGTAGACTCAGCAATCATTGTACCGATAGTCGTCACCGCTAATGGTCTTATCTTATAGCCAAGAGCCTCGACCAACATCTTTCGAGGCTCTCGTTGGGTAGCTGGGTCAAGGGCCAGATCCAGAAGGCTGTTCTCCTGGACACGGCTCGCATAGTCAGGAGGTTCCTCTCTCTGGGGCCCTGACCGCCGGTTGCTTGGACCCTGTTCCCGAGGCCGGTGGACCGCTATTTTTTATATTTTTAAATGTTTTTTTTTATAATCAAATATTTAAAAATGTAAATTATATGATATAAATGAAATAAATGTAAATATATAATAATAATAGTATAATCGTAAAAAAATAATAGTAGGTACTCCGTAATAGTTAGTCAGTTGAAATTTTCACAGTGTATATTTCTATTGCCGCTATAACAGCAAATAATAAAAATTAAAAAAATAATTAAAAAGTAAATAGTGTAAAATATTGTACGATGGTTGATCGTACGTAACGGGTTGGTTTTTTGCACTATGGCAGTCTAAGAAACAGTTGCAAAATATTTCAAAAAGGATTTGAACCAATCGGTTGCCTTTTCTTCAAGATTGGATTGGTATTGAAAACCCGCTCTGCGGTTATTCAGTGAGTGTTGTGATTTTACAAAATGCATTTTCGCCACACACTGTCACAGTGCGGCGCAATTCCAGATAGTGTACGCTGTGGATAAGGCTTTGTTCACACCAAACGGATAGTCAGCCGCCGATTGTGAACAGGCTAGCTGTGAGCCCCAGTGTGAACGTGAAGACAGACTGCATTATTCGTTCATACTATACTGACAATACGCTGTAGCTACATAACCTATCAGCGTTCGCAGTACGTAGTTGCGTAGTATAACAAGTGTAAATTAAAAATTTTATCTTTAAATACAAGCTTTTAGTAGCTACATTATTAGACTCTAGATATCATCTAGGATCAGTGTAATGACGAATCAAACGAGCCCAAACTCGATGGGGTTACATCGTTTTATTACAGAGTTCCGATAGCCATCTTCCGTCTCCATCATCAGATCAGCTCCATGTCACAATAATATTGCATTGTCATCCGATTTACACATACATGCAAAATTTCAGCTCAATCGGAAACCGGGAAGTGTTTCTAATTCAGCTTGCAAAATTTGACCCAAACAAACAAATAAATAAACTGGTCAAATAAAAGCTTGTAAAAATGGCCGCCGCGAGTCAGCGACTAAGCATGGCGTAATAGCGTATCGTCGGTTTGGTGTGAACGAAAAGTTGAAAATGTATGGAAAAGCAGTAACTGCGTAATGTTCGCTCACAGTCGACGGCTGACAATACGTTTGGTGTAAACACAGCCTAAGGAAAGCGGCAATATGCTAGAACAATGAGCGCGGTAGGACTTTGAAATTCAAACGCCTTGCGGCTAACGTAGCTTTGGGTATTTTATATTCTCAGCATTCAGACAATTCTCGTAGTTATTAGATGAGCTCGTTATTTGGATAGAACTACAAAATAGGTTAAGGCTTTCGTCGACACATTCTTCGGCCATCTTTTTAGGAATTTTAAGGCTCAATTTGGTTGTGTAGTCAGGTGAAGGGGAAAGAGATAGATAATTGAAAATTGTTTGTTGCTACTCACAAAAATTGATGATTACAATTGAAACTGATAAATGAATAGAAAGTGCGCAAAGGCGGTCTTATATTGCTATAAGCGATCTCCCCCAGCTAAAGGGTTTTTTAATATTATTTTGCTTCTTTATCGAACGATGGACGTCCACTGCTGAACAAAGGTTTCTCGCATGGACTTCCACAGGCCTCGGTCTTGCACAGTCCTCCGACTCGTCTGATGTCAACGGTCCACCCAGTGGTGAGTTTCCCTGCTAACTGCTATTGATCCAATAACATAGAATGTCACTTATTATGCTTTCTTTTTTATAAACTTAAAAGCTTAAAAGGTTTTATAAACCTCTACTGAAGTTTGTTAAAACCTAAACGAACCCTCTTCCTGCATAAAATATCACCGCATTACTCATTACGTATACTTTATACAAAATTGATTAAACACCTAATCGATGCTCTCCCCTCTTTCAATTAGTATGAAATCCACTGTTCAATGCTCATTGCTTGGAGAAAAAGAAGCAAACCTTAAACGATTTTGGGGATCCGCTACCTAATGAAATCCTTCGCTTAATAGAGGGGAACGAAATAAGGATAATGATATTCTAATAAATCGAAACCGCGTTGATCTTTAATAAGTTGTATTAAACTACCTACAGTTTAATATTGCCTTTAATAAATAAATTCTTTTCTAGCTGCGTACACATCTTTAACATATTTTTGACCGGCTTCAAAAAAGGAGAAGGTTGTTCAATTCGTCGGAATCTTTTTTTTTATTTAAATTTTATTGAAATCAGTCGAGCAATTTTTAAACAAACAACAATAAATTATATACTTTGTAGTGGCGTGGATTTTTGAAGTCGGTTTTTCAAATCGAAATTTTATATTAAATTATTATTGACCGAGCGAAGCGAGGTCTCTGAGTTTACTAGAGCGATTTGCACTTGTCCGTCCGTCCGTCCGTCCGTCCGTCCGTCTGTCAGAGCCTTATAACTTTTGAATTACTGGACGTAATTACTTCAAATTTAGATATAATATGTAAACCGATGGCCTCCAGCCGAAAAGGGCTTAAAAAGTTATAAAAATCTTTATTTCAGGGGGGGGTCTCATAGAAGCGAATCGAAGTAAAATTTTTTTTTTGCTATTCATAGATTTTCTGTGTATCATTTTAAAGACAATTTGGAACAGAGTACAAACGTATTTTTTTTTATTTTTTTCCTAAAATTGACGAAATGGGGGGCTTTCAAAGTGGCGATTTAATACACTCGCTTGAAGACGCTCTCTGGGAAAATTGGCTATATATTTTCAAGTTCTACTTATTTTCTTACTTCACTTGTATCCTGTACTTGAACAACAAATACTAAAATTATATGAATATTTTATAGAAACGAGATTATTTAATTTTTAATTAGCATCAGTAAATTTCACATAGCTTCACAATAATGCTAATAGATGGCGCAGTCATTAACTATTCCATGGAACTACTCGTAGGAGTTACGACTACGATCTATCCTAAAAACAGTTTTTCGTCGAGCATTATTATTTAGGTACATAATATAATAACATATTATTCAATTAAAATTATTCTTTAGTTAAATATCAAACTTCAATAAACTATTAATTGCTGCATTTTGTATATTTTCTATTCGCGTCGATAGATGAGGATTTGTACAGATGCCCCTAACCCGTTTTCACTCGTTAGTATCTACATAATAATTCAATTTTTCACTGACGTTCCCTAACCTTTACCTACCTTACCTATGATAAGTTAGGTGATGATTACTGTCAACTTCTTTATCACGATTACGTAAAGAGACTCCTACATAGGGGATGATTTAGGTATGTTTGGTGAAAACGGGCATAATAATAATGTCAGTTTTGGTCGTCATGTATCGATTGAATGAATAATCATGGGATACCGTTACCGCGAGGTCTCAGTTCGGGGCGAACCACTAGTAGGACAAAGTTAAGTGTTATACTTAGAAGTTGCTATAGTAAAATTATTGTAGTTTGCCACAAATAAACAAGAACACAACCAAGTGTCAGTTTAACCTACACTACTGTAAAGTTAAACTTGAACTTGCCTACTATAAAACAAGCAAAGTCAAATTTTGGTAAATATTTTAAGAATCTTAACCTATTACCTAACTGCAATTATGTCGATAAAAGTTACTTCAACTGAATGAAAGTAGATAGTAGGGTACATATTATTATCACTAATTCCTGTGTCAGCTGATGGGAGGATGGACCGTGGCTGAAGTGTGGCCCCAGGGATGTGGGTTCGTTCTCCGCCGGACCCGCAATTTTTTGATATTTATATAAAAAAAATCTATAACATTACTTTGATGCTTACCTAAAGCGAAATAATCTCTATCGACTTTTCTTGGAATCGTATTTCTATTGTTGTTAATTTTGACGTGGTTTAGGAGACACGTGAATGGTGGATACATCTACTGAAAAAAAAAATCTTTTCATTTCACATCTCTACTTTGCATGTTTTGTGTTCGTTGTATAGACAAGGAAAATTTAAAACATGCACAATAGTATATATTTACTAACAGTAGATTAAAAATTTAAATTAACAACGGATTAGGTTGACATCGATCAGCTTACAGTGACAAGAAAGAATTGGGATGCTAAAAGCACTAAACCGCATACAGTGGAATGCAACAGAAGTGAACTATTCGGCCTCGAGTGACAAAATGTGCAGCGGAAAATTGAAATAAAAAATCTTTGTTCATGCAAGTTCGCATCCTGACGCGAGTGATAAACTGAATTTTTCAGCAATAGTTGCCTTTTATAAGGGAATGTGTCTACATACCCAGACATACATACATACAGAAATAGATACAGAAATAGACTAAAGATAATGTTACCCTGTCTAGTGTCTACTAGACAGGGTAACATTATCTTTAGTCTATTTCTTATTAGCTGTCTTAAAAAGTAAACATGTGGTTCCCTTTCTGGGTGGTGTCAAAGACGAGTATTACCTACTTTTGTATCTAGTTTTGTCTGTGACACATTGATGAATAAATAGATTTTCTTTCTTTCTTTCTGTCTTTCTTTCTCGCATAAAGGCATAAAACGTTCATATTGTACTGAAAATGAAACCGTGCAGCAAGTGAAAAACTAAACTTAACAAGGTCGTAATCACACGGCTAACTTCGTTGGTTACGCGTTTCTCAAAAGCTTTATGCTATTGAAATTGGGCCTAAAATATTAAAATCACTTGCTGATCGTTAGTCTCGCTGGAACTCAAAAACGTCTGGACCGATTTGAATATATTTTTTGGTTTTGTTCGCTTTTAGACAGGGATGCTTTAATAATAAAAAATAGGCAAAACCCAAAAGAACAGCTGAAAAATAAAACAAAATCAAAATTGTTTAATATTGTATAATGTATAGGAATCACCATTTCAGATTATACCCATAATATTATTATGTAGATGGCGGGAGCTAAGGGATAAAAGCTAGTTTAAAAAAAAAATAATTTTTCAGTGGAAACGCGATGCAATAATTTCATTTTCAGACGCGAATTAACAATGATTTGTATCATCCATCACAAATACCGGGGTCAAACATTTCAGTTTATTAATTATCCCGTGATAATACTACACAGCACTTTGTTGGCACCGAGGCAAAAGCAATATTAATTTACATAAAATTAATCTTATATCGGTTATAATTATATTGATCATATTTGTTATATTATAATCAATTAGCAGAGACGAATATCAATACTGTAATATAGAAAGTTAGGTTCTTATTCCATTAAAACGTTCATTAATTTCTTAAGTAGTTATTATTATTAAAGGTTGACTAGTAGATATCACTAAGTAATGAGGTCGCCTTTTTTTTTAATTTTTCTTATACTTTTAACTCTGTACTTAATTATGTACCTACGCGAGAAAGATGTTTAAATAAAAAAGAGGTCATAATTTTTATTGAGAATTAATGCGTTTATGCTAATCTTTTCCTTCTTTCTTTAGTCATAATTCGCTATGAAACACAAGAATGTTTCTCGACAGATTTTTTTCCCAAAATACCTACTCCAAAATTTAGTTTTTTAGTTTCTAGTTCGAGTACGTATTTATTTATATATTTAAGAATTTTTGCTCAAGTCTTAACCTTAATTTATACTACATGAGTTAAGGGGTTTACTTATATCTTTTTCGCCAAGTAAACTTTCAATTTTCTGTTATGGCGCACAGATGCACCCAGAGGGCCAAGTAAACTTTATCCGACTTATTTTGATGTTTTGACAGATTGCCAATACAAGAACTGTCAAAACGACAAATAGGTACATTTCTCGTTCTATTGGATGATGGTGAAATAGGCTAAGTCTAATGTAGTTCGCAAGAAAAGATCAGTGATATTAAATTTTTATAAAACTTCAATCGTTTCGATTTGATTTGAAAGTCTTTTGGGCTGATATTGAAATTGAGTGATTCATACGGAAGATGTCAGACGGTAGCTCCAGCTTTATAATTCCATAATAAAAACTGTAGCCCTATTTAGCAGTAATATATTAAGGATTCAAAATTTTGAGGCCCGGTGGGAAAAACAACATCAATTTACATAATTAATCCGGTCTCAGCCATGTTGGTGACGCTCGTAAGCGGATTATGTTGAACCTAATTGAATGGTGGACGGACGAAAGTTCACTAGGAGACCCTAGGTCTTTAAAGTACCAATAACGCAGCTCAACCCGCTTGGGTTAGTCATTTTTCTATACTATATAATACACTATATACTATTATACTATATAATATTATAAAGAGGAAAGATTTTTTGTTTGTTTGTTTGTACCGAATAGGCTCTGTAACTACTGGACCGATTTGAATCATTTTTTCACCAATAGAAAGCTAAGTTATCAGGAAGTAATATAGGCTATAATTTATTTTCAAAAAAATTAGAGATCCTTAAGAAAATTGTATAACCCAAAGTAGCAAAATGTTGCCTATATAAGGCATTATTTGGCGTATGCTGAGAAAACTATTGATGATACATAAAAAATATGTACATGATTAAAGTAATCATTATTCCCTATAAAAAAGTCCCCAAGGGAATATATTATCTAACTATCATAATAATATTTAAGTCACAGTAGTAGCTTTTGTATTCTAAAATTTAATTAGATCGCCTTTATTATCGCATTATTAATTCTTCCTTACTAATATACTTATACTTAATAATATACATTATAAATGCGAAAGTGTGTTTGTTTGTTGGTTTGTCCTTCAATCATGCTGCAACAAAGTTACGGATTGACGTCATTTTTTGGATAGGTATAGTTGAGAGCCTGGAGGGTGACATAGGCATCCCGAAAAATCAAAGAGTTCCCGCGGGATTAAATCACGCGGACGAAGTTTAGGGCATCAGCTAGTTTTAAATATTGCCAAGCTGAACTTAAATAATATTCTCCACTACCTTCAAAGTGGGCAGAAAGCTTGTGTTAGGAGTGCGTACGACGATAGTGCAAGGGGTGGGGATCAAACAGTCGACATTTCAGTTTTCAGTCCGCGCCTAATAACCGTTGGGCTATTTTGACGCATTGCGCTTGGATCGGAATATACAAACGTAGCATAACATATTTTGAGGAAAAATTGGTCCATTCTCTGCTCCATTAGTTGATTTTGACTTATCAGTCCTATCGTCAGAACCTATCGTGTAATGAACAGCGCTTAGAGATCTTGCGGCATGCATAATCGATTATTTATGGCTGAGTGAAGCAACGGCTGGTTCATGCGTCATGCTCGTGAACGAGTTCCACCGGCGGGAATAGGGCTACTTTCTGTCTGCCCGTCTTAACATAGTTAGATATTGTATTGAGTTGTAGTATGCATTTTTGGAACTTCCCCTCATTGTGGAAATATTCTATAATATTCTAACAAAGTTGCATGGAATAAATCGATTTGGCATCCAGCTGCTCACAAGCTAGTATAAAAAACTTATTACAATGTAAAAGCTACATAATATTGTAAAATGATTAGGTAGGTACTTATTTTGAAAAGAGCAACTGCTGAGTTTCTTGCCGGCTCTTCTCAGTAGAATCCGCTTTCCGAACCGGTGGTAGAGTCATGACGTGTCATAAGAGCCACAGGTTGGCCTACGTAAAGTAAATAATTTTGAATTTGACTTTGAATTTTTCATACACCTGTCATGGGTGTAAGATAAGATCGATTATGCAAAATTATTAAGTCGGAAGAACTCAAAGTAAAATACAAGTAGGTATTTATAAGATATATATATAAAATTATAAATCTTAATATATATTTCTTGTGTGCATGTGTATGTCACTGAACTCCTCCTAGACGGCTGGACCGATTTTGATGAAAATTTTTGTGTGAGTTCAAGGGGATTCGAGGATGATTTAGCATCACAATTTGGTCCAATGGAAAATGTTTATTTAACTAATTTTTCATTTATAAGTAGTGGCGGTACGAAGTTCGCTGGGTCAGCTAGATAAATTACTTCTTAGCACCTATCGCGCGCACATCGTTTCTATTAGCCTGTCCCGCCATCTTATATTCTATATCTTCCATCTCTCTCTCTCTCTCTCTCTCTCATACATTTATCCCTTTCACTCACTATTACATTCCATTCCCCACATACAACATCCTTTAGCAGGCAAGAAGATACATAGTTCTATCTCCTTGCAAAATTTGACTGATACCAAAAAAGTACCTAACCTCAAGTCTTACAAGTTTTCCATCCACAGGGAAAGCCCTGCCCCCGTATCCGCTGTCAATCCGCAGTGTAATATCACCTGTACAAAGGGCTCGTTGTAGGGAGGTGCGAAGAGATTTGCTGCCAAATTGGATGGCCCGACAGTAATCGGCTTACGGCCAGTGCGATTGTGATTGCGAGAATCGGGATCGCGGTGGCAACTTTTGGCAAGATGATTTTTATTCTAGGAGTGGATCGTGGTTATTTCATTGCCTTTGGCTATGGCGGCTAATTTTCAGCATTGAAAAAGTGGGACCCAACTAGCGCTATGTTCTTGTAAGTGGAAGGTTCATGGTTCGATTCCCGAAGGGGCAATTTCTAAATGATGCCACATGGTGATATCCATTCTATTTTGATATAATATTTATGTGGTTATTGGGTTTAATTAAAATTGCCCCTACCCCTTCCAACTTAGCACACGCTCCCATCTTCGACTGATGAGAATCCTTGTCTTAATAGAGTCATATTATCAAATCGTTAATATAGTGACAAAACCCATAAAACATTTCGGAGAAACACGTAACCGACGAGGGTACATAGCCGGGCTGTTACGACGTTCTTAAGTTTGTTTTTTCACTTGTAGCACGATTTCTTTGTCAGTACGGTAAAACGTTCTATGCGCTGTGGTTAGCGGTTGCCTTACGCCTTTCTTTAAGAAACCACTTGTTTATGTTCAACTTTTTAAGACAGAGCCGAAGGTAAAGAAGATAAAATATTTTTAGTTACTCCCCCTTAGAAGTATTAACTCTAATACCATTATGACCGATTGTTATGATGAGTTTTTAGTTTAATAACAACTAATTACCAAGAACTCACAATAATTGTTATCGTATTACATCGCTTCCAAACACAGTAGGCGGTCGATTAAGCTTAATAATTGTTGTGTTTTTATCTAATAAAGCAATAAACGCCAACGGTAAAAACTCTGTAGAGATGTCTTCAATTGTTTTCATCATTTTTGTGAAATTGATTTCAATATTTTATTTATAAACATACCAATAATGATATACCTATTCAATAATAATTTATAACTAGAGAGTGACATAAGCTACTTTTCGTTTCGGAAAAACAGACTAGCAAATATCTTATCATAACAAGTGGTTTGTCGCAGAAAGGCTTAATCGACTCGCTAGGTACGGCGTTTAAGACGTCCTTACCGCACTGGCAATAACACCGTGCTGCAAGTGAAAAATCAAACTTAAAACATAGTATGCCATCGCATCGCCAGGCTATCTATCGTCGGTTATGAGTTTCTCCGAAACGATTTTTGCGGTTGTTAACCTTTTGAGACAATTAAGAAAAAATAGATTCTTGTACTGCATATTTAATCGTCCTTTGATTTAAAAAAATGTTGAATATCAAAAGTATGAGAAAATAAGAACTAACGAAAGAAAGACCTTTCAATAGATCAACAGAACAATATTTAAATCGATGAAATCAATGTAAAGTTAGTTATTAAAGTTAATAAGTACCGTAAAGTCGACAAAATTCCTGAAACGTGACTCTAGATATAGCTACACTAATCAGATCCACCCTTCCTCTTCAAAGTTGGATTTAATTCAATATTGAAGGACGTCCATCGAATTCTCTTTAATTGACTTTAGCTAAAACATCGGACTGCCTGAACGAAATGAAATTTACATTTTAATTAACCTAAATCCCGTTTTTCTATTAAAGGTTTGATAAGAGGATTTAAGACACTAAAGGTGTCGTTACGTTGATTCTTGGTGTAGCAAATAAATGAGTTGGGTCTTTTAATTAGGTAGTCATTTATAAGCTTTTTGGACTACAAAACAAGTAAAATCCCTGAAGTAATTTAAAGTCTTAAAACCATTTTGGTTTAATCTCTAGATTTTAGTATTAATAAAGTAATCCTTGTAGTAAATTAAGAATGTTGAATAGGTACTTTTCTATAGGTTTATATAATAGGAAGACTGTAATCAAATTCGCCAAGCTTGTGGAGAAAACTGTGAGGAGACTCGCTCAACTTCGGGAAGAATGACGAAGGTACACTTGAGTAAGCCTAAAGTCAATAGATAAGAAAATGCCGATGAAGAAGAAGAAAATAGGGTCATAGTAATGACTACTAGCTTTAGGATTTAGTTTTTATGATCCCGCGGGAACTCTTTGGTTCTGGGATAAAGGCCTATGTCACTCTCCAGATCCTCATTTATACCCATACCAAAAATTACGTCGATGCATAGCTCAGTTGCAGCGTGATTTTAGGATAAAGCAACAAACAAACACACTTTTGAGTTTTGCGTTAACATTTAAGAAAATAAATATCACAAGCTTCAACGTTGAAGGAAAAAATCGTAAGGAAACCTGCAAACCTGAGAGTTCTTCATAATGTTCTCAAAGGTTTGTGAAGTCTGCTAAATTACTTTGGGCCAGCATGGTGGACTATGGCCAATAACCCTTCCCTGAGAGAAGAACTGGGCTCAGTAGTGAGCCGTTAATGGGTAGTTACTTGCTGATGATGGTAACTCTAGTGGCTAGGATTTTCGGAAGTCGATCATGTTTCTAGGTCCCGAGTTTGAATCTCAGCTCAGGCAAACAAAATAAAATTGACTTAATTTCAAGAAATTCACAGTAGAAGATCGAGATCAATGTTCGCACCATGTACTTACAATTATGCAAATGAATCTTTTCTATTCTATTCTATTCTAACTATCTACGGTAACATGGCGCGCCTCTCCATACTAATAATAATGAACTACATATTAATGACGCCGCTAGTGGAGCGACAAATACATGGATTTATTTTTGTTTGACGGCCGTCTCAGCACACACACATGCATTGTGAATCTTGGTGGTGCTTTGTAAATACTTTCACAAACTTTCAAACGTTTTGTATTTTGGAGGGGCGCGCCATGTTATCGTAATTAATATTCTTCAGAGTTGTGAATTTGCTGATGTTACACTCGCGTTCTGAGAGCATATTGTAAAGCCATTCGACCCTGCCCCTGATCTCTCTCCGATCGCGTTGGATCATATATTATTACCTTGCATTTCATCAATTTATGGGTCTATCGCACACGTAACTATAAATTAAGAGGCAGCCATAGTGGCACGGTAAATTAGCTCCGTAATGAACCATTAGGCTGAAATTATCAGAACAGCTGAAATAGGGACTTTAATGCTTGTTATTCGATGAGCTATTGATATTTAAGTGGGATTTATAGGTACTGAATTTTATTGGTATGAATCCATATTCATACCATTATGATGACTTATGTGTAAGTCTTAGGCCAGCCGCAATTGTGTTTTTTTGTCGCCGTGACTTTTTGTCGCCAAGTGGAGTGCCATGAAGATATATTATGGACGTGCGCTCACTGTACAGACGAGACAATACGGCGACAAATAGTTCCAGCAACTGACGACACTTGAAATCGATTTCAAGAATGAGCGCGTTTGGTCGCCCAGCGACATACAGCTGGCCTAAAACAGTGGGCGCATCGTGGGCGACAGTAGGTGACAGTGACAAAAAGTCACGGCGACAAAAAATCACAATGAGCGGCTGGTCTTAGTGTGACGATCGCTTTCACCTCTGATTAACTTTAACTCTAGGTACTACTCTCTCGATATTGATTAAAATACATTGATGCAGCAGTGATAGCCTAGTGGTTAGGACTGTGGTCTCCTATTCGGGGGGTCGCAGGTTCGATCCCGGGTACGCACCTCTGACTTTTCGGAGTCAAGTGCGTTTAAGCAATTAAATATCACTTGCTTCAACGGTGAAGGAAAACATCGTGAGGAAACCTGCACACCTGAGAGTTCTTCATAATGTTCTTGAAGGTGTGTGAAGTCCGCCAATTCGCATTGGGCCAGCGTGGTGGACTATGGCCTATAACTCTTCTCTGAGAGGAAGACCTGCGCTCAGTAGTGAGCCGTTGATGGGTTGCTAATGATGAATGATGACATTGATGCATCAAGAACACCATAAATATCAGTCAATCAGAGGTGATTGCGATCGTCATACGGTAAGCTAACATTTTTTGACAACACCACAACAAGTATTTACTAAAAGATCTGTCAGCCTAAGGGCCGACAGCTCGATGCTTGGAGCAGCGGCGATCGCCATTTTTAATCGCTACAGATTTCTATGAAAACTATAGTTTATTTCATTACAAGTCAACGACAGGTTACATTTACTAAACTAGCGGCACGATATGATGGCCGGTTTGACACATTACAATAGTGATGTGGAATGTCAATTTATTCTCGAACAAAAAACAATTAAGTTTTGTTTTTGTACCTGATTAAATAGGTTTAATAACACGTGTCTGACTATTTAGAACAGTTCTCTGCGTACGTTCGGTCATATCGACGAAATCCACAACAAAGGGCTTGAACAGAGTCCAAATTAACGAGCAAGGGTCAACAGTAATGCAGTATCAATATTTGAAATCCAAAGCCAGGTCAAAACTATATCACAATCGCATTGCACTGACAGTTTATACTTTTCGAAGCAACGTCAATTCGAAACTGCTTTGTTTTGCATTGAGCATTGACGCGAGTTTGCCGGAGGTAGTAGTTGTGCTAGCCAGCGATCCTATGTGACGATCGTATTAGATTCCATTTTTAAAAATTTTCAATTTAGAAAACCAAATGCCGAGTTGTGGTATATATCATATAAAAATAAAAATTTTACCTTTTGTATAAAACAGCTGATATTTTTTTGCGATTTCAGAGGTTTGTCCACATAGTGAAAATTGTTCATATTCACAAGTACATTCACCCCTTAAATGGTGCAAACTGATTTTTCTACACTTGTATACATTTTAGAAATCAATTTAATAAATAAATTTTGAGTCCTAAACCTAAAACTACATTCGATAAAATTTATGAATCTCTGCACATCACTATCGTCAATAAAGTAATACAATTATTTCCTTCAAAGTCGTTATCAATTAATACGGAACTTCATGAGCGGACAAACGTCAAACCGGCCATCATAACGTGCCGCTAGTTTAGTAGGTATAACACTAGTAAACTAAAAACCCCTTACTTGGGCTTTCTCTTTGAAAATTTATGCAGTTTTAACCAACAACTGTCATTTTCTCACCATTTATGTAGAGTCGCTTTCTGTATCTATAATGCTTACATACAAAAAGATACTTTATACCAACAAAATATGACTCAAAGTAAAACATTAATGTTCGCTGTAATAAGTTATTAAGAAGTTTATTTTCAAGTTGCTTCAAGTTTTGTGTACTAGAAGTGGTTTAAGTTTGTACAACAATAATTATGCTTAAAAGGCTTCCGTGTTTTAATCCTTCCTTAAGTGTCATAATGCAGCTAAAGTAACTAGGTACTTATTTCATAAATAAATTAGGTACATAATAATATCGATTTATGGATGGATTAGAGAAATGCAACGACTAAATACATACATAATTCGATTAAATACTCAATAAACTTACTAATGTAAGCTAAGATTCTTTATTTTTAATTACCTAACTAAAAAAGTTTCTTCTTTGGGCATATCACTAGGAAGACTGGTACCATCGAACACCTCGTTGTACAAGGTCGAGTCGAGGGCACACGTCCACGTGGTCGCTCCCCTACTAGGTGGACGGATTCAATCCGCTCCGCCACAAATTTATCCGTCTCCGAGTGTTCTCGTGATGCCACCAACAGAAATCGCTGGAAGGAGATCGTAAGAGCTGCTGCGAAGGCCAAGTCATAGCCACGACCACTCTGCCAAGAGTGAACGAATAAGAAGAAGAACTAAAAAAGCCGGCCAAGTGCGAGTCGGACTCGCGCACCGAGGGTTCCGTCACGGTAATATTATCTGTATACAGTATTGTAACTTCATACAAACGGACGAAGCGCGAGCTATGCCTACGCGCCTCGATCTCGGTAAGCGCTCGGTACGCAGACAGTCGCGACTGTGCCGCAGTGACGAACGGACGGTGTTATGTTTTTAAACAATAACTGCGCAATTTTTTTACTAAAAATAAGTTCAAGTACATATTTAATATGACGAGGAGGATATATTGTGCTGTTTTTGGTTGCATGAATTCGTCAATAACGCATCCAGAGATAACTTTTTTTAAATTACCTGGAAACTCTGAAAGGTAAGACTCAAAAATAATTTTACTTACTAGTAGGTAGGTACAAAATGTGTGTATTATAATGGATAAGGTATTTCCTTTTATCTCCCGAAAAAAGATGTCTGGATTAATAAGTAAAGTGAATAGAGTAAAGGAAAGTGATTGACACGAGTGAAATAGGTAGTTATAGGCGGTTCATGAATCACGATACGGTACGTACGCTTGTGTTAAAACCTCGGGGCATGTGTGTTTTGTTTTGTTAGTTTGTATAATTCAATGTAAAGACGTGGTATTTTATTATTAATAATACAGCCGACTCTCGTTGATTCGAAACTCGAGGGACTATTACGAGATATAATAAGGGAAATATTACGAATTATCGAGTGTTTGAAATATCAAATGGTTCGAAATTTTTAAGAGAAAATAAATAAAATTTCGAATTATTAAGTGTTGATGTTTTTGATGCTTAGAGTAGACGCGAACTCTTTTGCTTTTTCCTTTAACAAGTTTCCGCTAATAGACACTTTTTGTCCTCTACACTGCTGCTATAACAACATATACCACTAAAAACCGTTTTTTTCTCTCGGTATTTCGCATTCTCTTCGCATTTTTATTGAACACTTCCTATTTAATTCACAAAGTATTTTATTTGTTTATATAAAAAAAAGTATATTTACAATCACAAAACTAAATGGAAACACAAAGTAGGCAAATGTAATAAAATGCTGGAGGCGGGCAGCCCTATCGCATGTTTAGGTACCGCGCGGCTGTAGGCATTTATGTCAAAGATACGGCCGAGTTACAATACTGTATACAGATAATATTACCGTGGTTCCGTACTCCAAAAGTAAAAGTAAAACGATAATATTATATTATTAATTTGCTTATTTATCGTTAACTTTGTTTGTAGAGGTTTATTGTTAATATAAAAAAAACTATGCTAGTTAGAGCGTTGGTTTTACTTTTCCTGTAAAATATACATAGACCTCTATTGACCATAATTATTCCAGATTTTTCGATTGGTAAACTTCGGAGATAAGGGGGGGGGGAACGGTATTTTTTTCGACATTTTGGCCGATTACTTAAAAACTATTATATATAGAAATAAATAAAAAACTGTTTTAGAATGCACAAGTAAAGGCCTTTCATATGATACCCCAATCGGTATAATTATCTTACTTTGAAATATCAAACCCCTGCTTTTCCTCCTTTTTAGGGTTCCGTACCCAAAGGGTACCAACGGGACCCTATTACTAAGCCTACGCTGTCCGTCCGTCCGTCCGTCAGCGGGCTGTATCTCGTAAACCGTAATAGATAGACAGATGGAATTTTCACATATTATGTATTTCTATTGCCGCTATAACAACAAATAATAAAAATTAAATTAAATTAAAAAAATTAAATTAAAATATTTTATAAAATTAATCAAAAACTATTAAACATAGAAATAAATAAAAAACTGTTTTAGAATGCACAAGTAAAGGCCTTTCATAGGATACCCCACTCGGTATAGTTATTTTACTTTGAAATTTCAAACCCCCGATTTTCCCCCTTTTTTAATAAAACTAAAAATAATTTTCTATTTTTCTTTATTCCAATGATGTTGGGCCACTATTATACACAACTGTGCCAAATTTCATGTCGATAGCTTTAGTAGTTACTGAAATAATCGACTGTGACAGACGGACGGACGGACGGACGGACGGACGGACGGAGAAAGTCTCACCATAAGGGTTCCATTTTTACCATTTTGGTACGGAACCCTAATAAATAAATCAGTCACAAGTTATGGGCAACTTTGAACTACTTCAGTGAGATAAAATCTTATAATATTATTATAGTGTTGTGATGCTTTCTACTTCTTTCTACTAATGAGTAAACAATGTATAAATTATGTGTGAGTCCTTAGATTGAAACAGAAATAGTCATGGTCCAACGTTATATTAAATTATTTAATTTAATATTTTTTGTAGGTACAATCATATCATATTATTATCATAATCATATTATTTTTACCTATCTAATTACTTAAATTATACTAGTATTGGCGGACCCTTATTATTTTTACAAAAAAAATACAAAGTAAGGAATTCTTCATTTAGCAAATATCCGTTACTCAATAATTGAATAATCAATACAACACAAGTAGGTATAAGGAGACCCGACCGGCGTAATAACTCAAAGCAGAATGGCACCTGGCGTCAATACTCGTTGGCTTTTATAGAATTGACGAACGGCGCACTCGGTAGTTATTATAAAAATCTACCCTCAGCTAACACTAGTATGAACCGCTTTGATTTACGACAATAAGCAAACAATAATAATAATTAACGTTCAAACAATTAACACGGTAAGCATTTTTTAAACGTACTTAGGGAGAGTGACATAGGCCTTTTATGCCGGAAAATCAAAGAGTTCCCGTAGAATTTTTAAAACTAAATCCACGCGAACGAAGTTGCGGGCATCAACTATACTAATAGTCTATACTAATATTACAAAGAGAAAGTGCGAATTATGCCAGTTTGTGTGTATGCAGAGAGTTATAATTAATATAGACACTGACACCACAACCCTAGGAGTTGTGTTTGTTCCCCCAATGGAAATGCATGATATATTTTATTTTAATTATATTATATTTTAACCATAGAAATTGATAAGATTTTTAATATCTATAGTAATTAAACTATAATCTGTCATTTTATAAATCAGACTTTGTTTTTATATTATTTTATATATTTTGTTTTGTACATTGTTACATGTTGATTTACATCTAAACAATAAAAACCTACCTATTTCATTGATTACACTTTGTTTTATTTTATAGTCAAAATTCAAAGAAAAATTTCGCTCTTTCAAAAAATACCATTCATATGAAATATTGAAGTCCTGATAATATGTATGAAACGCTGATAATATAATTTTTGTTAGTAACTTCATTTATGAGTTAAACAAAATATTAGATACGTAAAACACTTTTTGTATCTGACTGTACATAAACAACTCAGTATTTTGCTGTTAGTCGAGTTGTCCATGAAAAAATTAATAAAATTGAATTAAGACAACTCGACCATTCGGTCGAGTTTATTGCGGTCGAGAAGTACATTACCCGGCTCCGGTTATTCCATCGAGTTGCCCTGAGCTAGCCTTCACGTGGCCGTCTGTTGTCTCAAACAACACCGCATAATATTATTCCCGGCCTGCGGGCTTTGGCTTTAGCCAAACTAGATACAGTATTGAACTTTAGCAGCTAGGTTTGATGGTTGGATAGTATTAAAATTATTCAACTATAATACTGTTACTTCTTTGATTAAGGAGTTTCAAAGAATGATATTTTTATCATTATTTTTAGTTAGAAGTTAGTGCTTGACGTACGAGTATCTTACGATAAGTCCTATAACTATCTACGGGGCAAAACGGTAGCAACGGACCGAAAGCATATGAAGCAGAAGAATAATAATAAATAGCATAGCATAATAATAAATATATCTATCGAGTCCACAATAATTAACATGTCATTTAAAACTACACTAGCGGCACGCTATGATGGCCGGTTTGACGTTTGTCCGCTCATGAAGTTCCGTATTAATTGATAACGACTTTGAAGGAAATAATTGTATTACTTTATTGACGATAGTGATGTGCAGAGATTCATAAATTTTATCGAATGTAGTTTTAGGTTTAGGACTCAAAATTTATTTATTAAATTGATTTCTAAAATGTATACAAGTGTAGAAAAATCAGTTTGCACCATTTAAGGGGTGAATGTACTTGTGAATATGAACAATTTTCACTATGTGGACAAACCTCTGAAATCGCAAAAAAATATCAGCTGTTTCATACAAAAGGTAAAATTTTTATTTTTATATGATATATACCACAACTCGGCATTTGGTTTTCTAAATTGAAAATTTTTAAAAACCTTTTTTGGTATCTTTTGTATTCATATGTTTCTTGTGTGCATATAAAGTATGTATATTCATTTTCATTCAAATATTCAGTTCGTTCAAATAAATTAAATAAACATATACATTTTTGTTTTATTAAACCTATTTAATCAGGTACAAAAACAAAACTTAATTGTTTTTTGTTCGAGAATAAATTGACATTCCACATCACTATTGTAATGTGTCAAACCGGCCATCATAGCGTGCCGCTAGTGTAAGTAGGTATATGTGCGGGACCATTACCTTTCATTTTGTTTTATCGTGTTATGGAAGTTAACACGATAAAACAAAACGCCTGTCTAAATATTTATAGCAAATCAGCAATTAAGTAGTTAACTATTTCCATGCGAAAAATCAATAAACCCCACCCTCCTTGGGATCAAAACAAATAATGGAACTTCAGCAGAACATTCTACTAATCAATACTCTTAATGAATAATAATTAATAATTTCTATAATGTCCAAATATTATGTTACTACAACAGGTAATTTTTCCAACTAGGCAAGTCTTGTTTGAGAAGAGATTATTTGAGTACCGAAGAGTGTTGTTATTTCCAAAGTACCCAAATGGTGAATAAGAGTATGTATTGTTTCTTTATCCATACAACCCTGGTGAAGAAGGAACATAGTTGGGTCTATACTTTTGAGATCCAGTACCAGATAGCCAACTTGGAGATGATGGGTACGTAGGTGCGTAACTTCCAAATCCAGATAACCCTGAAGGTGGATATTTCGACGGTTGAGGATAAGATGCGGCTCCAGATAATCCAGTTGCAGACGAAGGGTATGAAGGCACATTACTCCCAAAGCCAGAAAGTCCAGACGAATGATATTTCGAAGGCTCGTAATGAGATCCAGTTCCAGACAATCCAGTTGGGGATGATGGGTACGTAGGATATTTAGATGGATAAGAATGAGATCCTGTAAAATTCAATCCCCATTTTCGACCCCACTTGGAATGCTTATGTCCAAAATGTCTCTTACATTCTAAATAGTTCGTCACTAAGTAAAATAGCAAAATCCACAAGAACAATTTTCTCAGCATTATCGCGTGAACTGATTCGTATTTCCAATCGAACTAGTCAACAGAGTGGAAGTATGTATACGAGTAAGTTATTAAAATACTCATAACGTTGGAAAAATTTTAGTAAGTATGTCACTCTTAATTGAAAAATCGATTAATAAACCACAAACATCACTAAACATTTTCGTGCCTCACCTAAATGATATTAGTTTATTGGTATAATAATAGACATTCTAATCGACTTGGAATAGGTCGGTATATTTGATTCAAATCGCTACCATTATTCAACCGAGTATTTCAATTGACGCACTCGTTAAAAGTATCCCTCAAGCGGGGTGTTAGACTAAATACAAAGCCCCGAAGCATCAGACCTTCGTCAGGGGGCAGTCATTTCACGGGTATCTTGTTCCTTGTACCAATTACATTGTGATTGACCGCCATCCAACTATGAGCCACCAGTTCTCCAACAATCTACATCAGAATGTTGGGACGGAGCGTGCGAGTAATAGGGGTCTTGCTAATGTGGACGCCGATATATACCGCGTTTGGTCGAATGCCCCGATTGATTGGGATGCCTTCAGGACTAGTCTGTTTCAATAATGAAGTGGTAGAATGTAGTTATATATGTAGATCTGTTAGTCAAAGTGGTATAACAGGTTTTATATTTTGCATAACTACCGGTCTTCAAAGGTCTACACAAAAACCTTACATCTTCTCGCAGAGTCCATCTTTTTATCTCTGCAAAACATAAACATAGTATTATTTACTAAATAATTTCTAATTAAAATGTGAAAAACCTATAAAAATCCTGTAAGTATTTTCTGAGAATAGCGCACACAATCAGTCGAAAATACATTTGTTTTCCAAAAACAAATATTATGAACGTAGTTCACAAAAACAACAGCAAAAAAAAACTACGATAAAAAAATATTTTACAAAAACTATGTTTCCGCCCGGGATCGAACCGGGGGCCTTCTGCGTGTTAGGCAGATGTGATAACCGCTACACCACGGAAACTTGACGTTGGATATGAAATTTTCACACCAGATCAAAGATCATTGCGTAATTAAGAGATAGTGCGTATAATATATATAATATAATCAAGAGCATCGACCGTAGACCAAAATAATTATTATTTTTTGGACTTGACGGAGCACCGGTTCCTCAATCAATCTGCAGGTCGACCACGTAACTATTGTCTCACATCTCACATCCAAAAATATCCTTAAGGATCGTTATCGTTATAGTCCTTATAACCGGTACCGCGTAAGCTTTTTCAGGAGTGTAGCAATAAGTCGCAATCAGGTGACTATCGATATTTTAGTGGTGGGTCATACGTATAATCCGACTAATTTGAATATCTATGGTAATCTAGCAATCTATACGGCCATAGCAGTCTTCCAAATTTTACTGCGTTATACCAATTGAAATAATTCTTCTTCTTCTTTTGTTTAGTGGCTCCGCGCGTCGAGCGTTTGAGCCATAGTCAAGTTTTATTTTTTTTATTGAAATAATTAATACCTAACTGCCATAGTTAATAATAATTGCTTTTGAATTAAATATTTATTATCTGCAAATAATTTATGCAATATTTAAGTTTTTAAATAGGATGGTACTTCTTACACATAAACACATATAAAACTTGGTAGACTCATTGACAATTCAAAAGCACTTGTAAAAAAGTTTATTTGAATAAAAAACATTTCTATTTCTATTTCGAAAACTAAAACTTATTCCCGCATCACAGACAGAATTTACCCAGGCGCAAATTATTATTGAATATTATCTAAGTATATAGATAGGGCCTCATAAGTAGGCTCAGGACCGCTCAGCGGGCGATGGAGAGAGCTATGCTCGGAGTGTCCCTGCGGGATCGAATCAGAAATGAGGAGATCCGTAGGAAAACCAGAGTCACCGATATAGCTAAGCGAGTCGCGATACTGAAGTGGAAATGGGCGGGGCACATAGTTCGAAGAGCTGATGGTCGTTGGGGTCCCAAGGTGCTGGAGTGGCGACCCCGCACCGGGAAGCGCAGTGTTGGCAGACCCCCCACCAGGTGGACCGACGACATCAAACGAGTCGCAGGGAGCCGCTGGATTCAGGCGGCGCAAGACCGAGGCCTGTGGAAGTCCATGCAAGAGACCTTTGTCCAGCAGTGGACGTCTATCGGTTGATAAAGAAGAAGAAGAAGAAGAAGATATAGATAAATCATACGTAATACTTTACCTAACCTATGCGGCTAGTTCATGGAACTAGAAATTACGACTACGTTAATTAATCCAACAATGATAACAACTGCGAGTTTGATGCCACCCAAACACCAAACTATTTTTATGATTTCAGATTTTTAAACTTTATACTTCGTAACAAACTTTTAGACGGCAAACCAGAGATTACTCTTTAATTAGACGTAGTCGTAATTCCTAGTTCCATGCTCTTTAAACTATCCATAAACCTAAGAAAGTGTCAAAAAGTAACCTTTAAATCTAAAAATTATTCTTCAATGATTTTAACACTAAACATACTTCTTAAAATACTACTAATTGCTTTGCTAATTTGACAAATTATTTAATAAAGCTTTTTAAAACACTTTTATCAGAAAATATGAGTAGTAAAACGATTAGTGGACACCTTATGTCACCGATAAGAACACCTCACGGCTTATAACAATGAAAGCCTAGTTTGAAGTAACTTTTGTCGTAGTCCTTAACGACATCTTACTTCAAAAGTCTTACGTGGAACCAATTTTCAGCAATGTTCATACAAAAATTGTATCGATAGTGTACTGCATCAATGTCAAAACATTTTTTTGTCCTCAACGATCCTTTAAGGACTGTATCAATGATACGTGGAGCCAAAACCATGTTTTGACATTGATGCTGTCCTTTAATGATTGATATATTTCTTAGCCGGTCGCCCCGCTGTAATCTGTGGATAAAACACACTATACGTACAAAAATCATACCATGTCCAGCATCCGTGATTCCTGCCACCTATAATTTGAGTATACCTTCAAGGCAAGAGTGAATAGAAACGTTCCAGGCAAGCGCGCCCCAACCTAGACCTCATCAGTGCTCTCCAGTAATGATTGTCACTTTTTAGTGCAAGTCTATCTAGTAATTTAAAAAAATACATATTTTGCCATTTAGATATTGTAAGAAAAGTTACTGGTGCTGTATCTCAGACGAAAAACAAAAATGTGGCAGACAATTAATGCCATGTCGGTAATTTGTTTTTATATTGAGTTAAAAAGTACAAGAAGAAGGCATAGACACGACAAAATCAAGCACAGCCCATTGGACGAAAGACAAAACCAGAATGAATGAGGGCATAAACCATGGTAGGTAGGAAATAGATGGAGATGAAGTATATAAAGTAACTACTAGTCAAGCCGGGTGCCATCCGCCATTTTATGAGCCTTATGTACAACACATTATGTATTCACTCTTATTGGTTGAACTTCAGCTGTCAGCCTGTCAAGTAGTTGCGTGTTATTGGATTTGTGTCAATGGAGTATCGACTTGTCGATATTATTATAGGTGACGTTAATCGACTTGAATAAATTCTAATGCATTAGGTACTGCTCATCACCATATTATCAGATAATACAAGAAGTTTGGTGTTTATAGTTGTAGTAGTATATCATTTGTCCGGTTATTTTAATACTTCACATAAATAATAAATGCTAGAATCTAATACCTCTATATAATAGATGATAATATCCGTGTTTTCTGCTGTCGTTTCCGGCTAGTGAAAACTTAAAGAAAAAAATGGATGGGTGCTATAGGCGTGGAAAATATAAATATAACACACATCCCTCTACATAAAATATGAAAAGATCGTGTGATACATTTCTTTTCTGCGGTAAGAGCAAGAGGTGGATTTAATAATAATCCCTGTGCAATTCAATTACCGATTTTAACCGATTTTTATAAAACTTCGTAACTATCTGTAATTTGGTCCAACTTAAAAGATAGGATAGTTTTTGAATTGGGATAGTTTATTTGTTTTATTTATATAGATAAGAAGCGGTACGAAGTTCGCTGGGTCAGCTAGTAATATATATAAATTACGTGTCACGTTATTTGTCCACGATGGACTCCTAAACTATTTAACTTGTGTGATAATAATATATTGTGTGATATAAAATTAAATTTAAATTAAAGTGATTTTGATCAAACTTCGTTACTATCTGTACATTTAGTCCAATTTGAAAGATAGGATAGTTTTTTTTTATTAGGATAGTTTATTTGTTTTATTTATATAAAATATAAGTTGGCGGTACGAAGTTCGCCGGGTCAACTAGTATTCTATATTTGTTTATTTATATGTAGGGCATGCAGATAGCTGTCTCATGCTAAGCACGTCATGTTTCGACTCTACCACCGCTTATAGAAAGAAATTCTACTACTATGAGCCAGCAAGTTGCTCTTTTAATGAAAAGAAATAGTGGTTTATAATTAACAAACGATTGATACATATTATAATTTATAAATGAGTACTTTTTTATATATGGTGATCTCTTTCAATTTCACAAAACGGCAGCGAAACTGTTTGGATATTCCAAGATCTTTAAAAACCTAAATCCACGCGAATAATATGTACCTGATAGAGTACAAACGTACGTTACGTAATTATTATAACCTATAAATACTACGTATACATAAATGCTTGATTATCGCTTCACTCCTTATCGATGTCGATAGTTTCAAAGCACACTCCCTAATGGGCGGCCATTTTATGAGTTTTTTTCTGTAGGTATGCACCCGATTTTTGTAGGTAAGGCACCTCCATGTATTTGCTACCTTCATGGCATAAACAAAGTAAGAGCTGGCATGTTTTATGAAGCCATATAGTTGACAGTTAAGCAAAACACTTAATGTTGCGCCTACATCATTATCTCGTTCGTACCACCCCTGTTTATATAATATCCCACCATGGTAATACCAACTTTAATCCAACAAGATAAAGCTGTTAGTGGAGTGTTCAAAAAGATCGCAATGATTATTTGAACTCTTGTCATGTTAGTTGGTTTTGTTGAAAAGAATTATTTGTGTAATGGCTTTCCTTTTCATAACTGTATACTATGCGTTTCAGAGAAAGGATGTTTTAATCGACAATAAATTATGGCATAGACAAACAAAGAAAATAAATTTTAAATAAAACAGGTTTTTAAGTGCAACGACTGAGTGTTTTTACAATCGACCTCAAATCCTGCATCCATCCATCTTTTATTAACCGACTTCAAAAAAGGAAGAGGTTCTCAATTCGTCGAAATCTTTTTTTTTTTTATTTTTTATTTTTAACATTTTTCATGTATGTTCACCAATTACTCGAAGACGCCTGAACCGATTTGGAAAATACTTTTTTTTTCAAAGGGTATACTTTCCAGGCGCGGGGTTTGAAATCGGATTTTTAAAAAGAATTTTTTATATTAAATTATATTAACATAATTGTCAATCCTATTCAAATCGAAATTTCAAAATTCAAAATTATTCATTTTCTGTAGACCAATTTGTCGTTCTTGTGACAAGTCAAGACTCTACCACCATTTTGCTAAGCAGATTCAGCTGAGAAGGGCTAGCAAGGAACTCAGCAGTTTCTCAACACAAACAAACCCAAAATGATGGAAGTCTATAATGCGAGTCAGATCAGTCGTGACTCGTGCGATTGTGTAAGAAAATTGTTATTTTTACCCAACTATTGCAAAGTCAAAAGGAAGGGCTATGATTTTAGCAGTCTATGTATGTAGGGTGACTATTTACGAATGTTCCATCCAGGATCCACTGCACGTAGCGAATAAACGACTAAGCCGATTTTGATGAATGAACGTGTCAATCGATTCATTATGATGTTCCGGGAGACATTTTACAAAGTGAGAATGACGTGCTATGTTAAATCCAATTTGTGTGAATTTTTTTTTAATATCAATCAAGTTGAACTTGACTAATATATTCTTCTCTGCCCTCCAAATAAGCGGAAAGCTTGTACCAGGAGTGGGTACGACAATAGTGCAACGGGTGGGATTCGAACCTGCGACCTTTCAGTTTTCAGTCCGTACCTTTAACCAGTTGGGCTATTGAGGCTTCAAAAATTGAAAAAACTGTGAATTTTTTCACTTGTAGGAAAAGTAATTAAATTTTTTGGAACGAATTTTCTTTTCGTGTGGTTTGGCGGATGGAGGCTGGACGAAAAAAGTGTAAGAATTTTCCGTCCCGACACTTGTTGCCTTCGTTTATTACACAAGGGCCGTCATATCTTTGGTGGCGTAGCAGCATAAACGAACTGAGTTATACTATCGGTTCGGAGGTTCACTTCGAATCCTGACTTCGGATTATTATTTTTATTTTATTTATTTTTATTATTAAAAGGAATTTCATTCCAACTGAGTATATCACGACACTTAGGATTTTTTTTATTTTATCAAATGTTGACCTCAAATCTTCAGCTCTACGTTACCACTAGGATTCAGTTACTTTATTATGATCGCAAATATCACATCGTAGACTTCAGAGTAACTGATACTGCCTCCACCGAAATGTCAAGCCGTAATTAAATCAAAACTTGTTAGATAGTATAGAATTTGGCGTTAATTAAAATTAATTATTTTAAACCTGTCTCCGTCACATCAAAGGGTGCCGTAAATTGATATCGCTCGATAAGATGCCTTCAAACGTTACTGAGGTAACGTTGCCGTTTGTGTGTATTCGTTATTTTTAATTTTTAAGCTATTGCATAGCTTTTATCGCGGGCTTTGAACTTTTTTTTTTTAGACATTTTAGAAGTTCTCAAATAGCTCTGGCGCAGTGGGCGAGTGGCCGCTTTCTTTACCGTATGGTGTATGATGTCGCAGGTTCGAATCTCACTCGCGAAGTAGTGACAGTTTGCTTTTCTTGTTTGTTTGTTTTTAAATTTTTTTTTGCATAATTTTTATTATGCAAAAAAAATATTGCATAAATATTATAATAGCTTTACCGCAGCAGTCCCCGAATGCCACTTAATTTTTCAACCTTCAAGTTGCTTCATCCATATACCGGATATACAGGATACAAACGAAAAGTGCGGTCAGGGGATTGTAGTCTCAATGTAAGATTTAAAAAAAAGTAGATATTGCATAATATAGAATAATACCTACAGTATTTGATTAGGTGTATCTTTATCAACTTGTGAGTTGATTTAAATATAATATGACATTGAACATTGATTAAAAAAACATTTACCTGCACCTTTTGATGACCTACCTTATAACATACTATGTTGAAAACAAAAAGATATCAAGCCAAATTGCGCTGAAAACAAAAACTATGTTTCCGCCCGGGATCGAACCGGGGGCCTTCTGCGTGTTAGGCAGATGTGATAACCGCTACACCACGGAAACTTGATATCCGACATCAAAATTAACATACGTATAAATTTATCATTATACAAAAGTGCAAATATTATTTTAAAACAAAAATTATGTACCTGCCAGGTATTTATTTCATGGATACTATCTAATATATAAAATTCTCGTGTGGGTGGACCGATTTTTATGAAATTTTGTGTGCATATCGGGTAGGTCTGAGAATCGGCCAACATCTATTTTTCATAGCCCTAAATGATAAGGGTGACCAACCACTAAATATTTTTGCTGGCGGTACGAAGTTCGCTGGGTCAGCTAGTACTATATATATTTTATGCAAACACGAGATTACTCGAGGTATTAACAGGTACGACTAAAACAATCTAGTATCAATTTCCCTGATCCGATAACGTAAACCTATTACATACAATATAATATTGGTGATAATCACGGAATAAATAAAGTATTATTCAAATCAGTGGTGATAATGATTAGATCTCATAATCTACAATTTATCACGCGATAATTACTAATTGACCAAGCGAAGCGAGGTCTCTGAGTCTACTAGAGTGAATTTGCACTTGTCCGTCCGTCCGTCTGTCCGTCCGTCCGTCCGTCCGTCCGTCTGTCAGAGCCTTATAACTTTTGAATTACTGAACGTAATTACTTCAAATTTAGATATAATATGTAAACTGATGGCCTTCAGCCGAATATTGCATAAAAAATTATAAAAACCTTTATTTCAGGGGGGCTCTCATAGAAGTGAATGCGAAGTAAAAAAAATTTTATCGCGTTACATAAAATTGTTACATATCATTTTAAAGATAATTTCAAACCGAGTACAAAAATATATTTTTTTAATTTTTCCCTTAAAATTGACGAAATGGGGGGCTTTCAAAGTTGAGATTTAATACGCTCGCTTGAAGACGCTCTCTAGCAGAATCGTCTATGTATTTTCAAGCTGATTTTATTTTTTTATTTCACTTATATCCTGTACTTGAACAACAAATACTAAAATTATATGAATATTATAAAGAAACGGGATTATTTAATTTTTAATGGGCATCAGTAATTCATATAGCATCAACATAGCTTCACAATAATGCTAATAGATGGCGCAGTCATTAACTATTCCATGGAGCTAGGAGTTACGACTATCCCAAAAACAGTTTTGCGTCGACAATTATTATTTAGTTACATAAAATAATAACATATTATTCAATTAAAATTATTGTTTAGTTAAATATCAAACTTCAATAAACTATTAATTACTGCATTTTGTATATTTTCTATTCGCGTCGATAGATGACGATTTGTACAGATGCCGGTAACCCGTTTTCACTCGTTAGTAGTTATTAATTCGATGTTTTCACTAAGGTCGCCTAACCTTTACGGGCTACCTATAATAAGTTAGGTGATGATTTCTGTCAACTTCTTTATCACGATCCTGTACGGGACACCTAGAAGGACATTGGGACGGATGTTAGGACTTAGGATTGTATTTAGGAGCTACGTAAGTAAAGAGACTCCTACTTAGGGGATGATTTAGGTATGTTTAGGTGTGTAAACGGGCATAATAATAATGTCAGGTTTGGTCGTCATGTATCGATTGAATGAATAATCATGGGATACCGTTACCGCGAGGTCTCAGTTCGGGGCGAACCACTAGTAGTAATAAGTTATGCTAGCAAAAATATGTAAATATATTTATTATATTAGGTATTATTCTATTTAAAAGCATTTTATGACTTTCAACTTCTATCCACATTCTACCTATTTTTTCCCTCGCCCACTACTAGGGTCACTGATGGTAGAGATTTCTTAAGTGATAAGATAGAAATAAGTGTTTTCCTGTCCACTATTTATTTCTTTTTACTTTTATAACCCCGCCTGCCGCCGCATAAGATGATGTCCGCGACTTCGTCCGTGTGGATTAAGTTTTAAATTCCCGCGGAACTCTTTAATTTTCCAGGATAAAATGTATATAGTCCATGTGTTAATTCTAATTATGAGCTATCTCCATTCCAAATTTCAGCCAATCGGTTCATTCGTTGTGGCGTGAAGGAGTAACACACATCCATCCATCTACCCTCACAAACTTTCGCATTTGTAATATTTGTAGGATACATTGTTTGGTACAAAATAAATAAGATGAAATTAAACAAAGCAATGAACTTTCACAAACACCGAATATTTTCTAATTGTATTATTTTACTACATAGATGATGCCCGTGACTTCGTCCGCGTGGATCAAGGTTTTTTGATTCCCGCGGGAACTCTTTAATTTTTGTGATAAAATGTAGCCTATGTGTTTATCCTGGGAAAGACGTGTCGATTCCAAAAAGCCAAATCGGTTCATTCGTTGTGGCGTGAAGAAGTAAGAAACGTTCATCTTCACAAACTCGCATTTATAATATTAGTAGGAAGGATCATACCTAATGATTCAAGTGGCATTTTAATTCGTTCAGGAAATGCTCAGATGCTCAGATGCTCACAAAACGCAATCGCTCAAACTTTGCTCAAGTAACCAAGGGAAATCGCCCATCACTGACTCACTACGGTCTACGGGTCTAGATGCGATTGTCTAAAGTAATTCCATTGATCGTAATCCTATTCGATGACATTAGCGTCCAAGTAAAATAAAGTAAAAAACGTATGGTCCAAGATCCCAGTGCCGCCAGACCTAAGTTATTTTCTCAGCAATTATTTGTGTACGATAGAGTACTGTTCGAATGTCCTTTCAGTATATGCGTACCAGCTAGATTGTGCCGACGGCCAATTTCCAGATACCAGATGCTAAAGGTAGGTAAAAACTAGAATAACTTATCTTAAATTCTCAGGGCTGATTTTCATATATGTTTTAAAGAATATTGTAAAAATTAATAAATTAATACTGCCAGACGCTTACCGCCGGCGGTTACTTTAGCCAGACGCTTTGAAGCTCCCAAAAAAATATATAATTTAAGTTAACTTATATTCTCAGTTCTGATTTTTATACATGATACTCAGGGAACTATTGCGATATTATCTGTAAGCTGCCAGACCTATTGGAAGGGTCAAACATCCCCCCAGACACACATTATGCGTCCCCATATGTATGAGCGCTAGAACATGATTCACTTGTTTAAGTGTGTGAGAGATAATATCATCATACTATAATATTATAAATGCGAAAGTGTGTTTGTTGGTTTGTCCTTCAATCACTCTGCAACAGAGCTATGGATCGACGTGATTTTTTGCCTGGGTATAGCTTAGGATCTAGAGAGAGAGAGAACTATTGCAATATCTTCTGCAAGCTATACACAGGCAAAAAATCACGTCGATCCGTAGCTCTGTTCCAGAGTGATTGAAGGACAAACCAACTAGCACACTTTAGCATTTATAATAATATAGTATGATGATATTATCTCTCACACACTTAAACAAGTGAATCATGTTCTAGCGCTCATACGTAAGGGGAAGCATAATGTGTGTCTGGGGGGATGTTTGACCCTTCCAATAGGTCTGGCAGCTTACAGATAATATCGCAATAGTTCCCTGAGTATCATGTATAAAAATCAGAACTGAGAATATAAGTTAACTTAAATTATATATTTTTTTGGGAGCTTCAAAGCGTCTGGCTAAAGTAACCGCCGGCGGTAAGCGTCTGGCAGTATTAATTTATTAATTTTTACAATATTCTTTAAAAAATATATGAAAATCAGCCCTGAGAATTTAAGATAAGTTATTCTAGTTTTTACCTACCTTTAGCACCTGGTATCTGGAAATTGGCCGTCGGCACAATCTAGCTGGTACGCATATACTGAAAGGACATTCGAACAGTACTCTATCGTACACAAATAATTGCTGAGAAAATAACTTAGGTCTGGCGGCACTGGGATCTTGGACCATACGTTTTTTACTTTATTTTACTTGGACGCTAATGTCATCGAGGTCAGGTCTCCTCTCAGAGAATGGTTATAGGCCATAGTCCACCACGCTGGCCCAATGCGAATTGGTGGACTTCACACACCTTCGAGAACATTATGAAGAACTCTTAGATGTGCAGGTTTCATCACGATGTTTTCCTTCACCGTTGAAGCAAGTGATAGTTAATTGCTTAAACGCACTTGACTCCGAAAAGTCAGAAGTGCGTACCCGGGATCGAACCTGCGACCCCCCGAATAGGAGACCACAGTCCTGACCACTAGGCTATCACTGCTGATCTCCTTATAGGAGGCCGAAACCAACTTGCCAGCTAGAAACCAGCAATGATTAATGGTCGTGTTAAACACTTCATGTCGAAACAAAGTGCTGATATCAAAGTACCGAAATTGTCCAAGTTTTGATTGATGCGTTTTTTACAGTATTTCTTTTGGGAGGTTTTCAATCAACTACTGGGAAAAGTTAGATCGATAGGCCCGAGTTTTAAGTATGTCTTTTGCTGATATTGATTTACTTTTTTGCAATCTGGTCAGCACTTCATCATTGTCACCATTATATAAAGTGGTGGTTCAGTGCTTTTTATCAACTTTAGGTACATGCTGCAAGAAAGGGCTATGCTCGGAGTATGCCTGCGGAATCAGATCAGCAAATCAGGAGATCAGTAGGATAACCAGAGTTACCGATATAGCTATGAAGTGATAATTGGCGGGGCACTTAGTTATAATAAGCGAAATAAGCTAAAAGTTTGCTTTTTTCAAAGCATCATTAATGTACTGTGAATCATCATAAAAAACCTTAAGAGTAAAAAATATCATGCAAAATAATTGCAGAATCATTTGTACAAAAGGAAAAAGATTGAAACCGCTCCAAAATCCCCGCAAAAGAAATGTCAAAAACACATTACAAATTCACAAACAAGTACGGATACGACTCATTACGCCACTATTTATTATTTAGTGCGGCACTTGGATGCAGCTCAAACGCTTACAAAGCGCTGCATAAAACTGCGATACAGTCTGATCCGGAGCGCGGAAGCGTGCCGCATTTTACGATTATTGCTTCCGCTGTATTCTCCGTGTTACCAGAGAACTGGCTTTTATTGTTTAATATTCTTTCCAAAGAGAAAATTAATTTCAGTTGCTTTTATTTATGTAACTATTAATTATTATTATAACCACTTACGTTATTCTTCATTTAGTGCTGTAAATTTTCTTAATGGAATTCAAAATAGTTACTTTTAGTATTTTTACTGTAAGAATTATTGCAAGTGTGAAACTTTATTTAAATAAATAAATTATTATTATTATTATTATACTTAGGTTCAGTTATTTCCAATAATATTTAAATTTCAGTTAAATAATTCTGGAAACGCGCTCTTATTTCCGTATTAAGTTGAATAAATTAAAACATTTTATTTTTAACAAATCTTTATACACTTCTCCTGATAAAATGTATAAGACTCGTCTTTTTTTTCCATCTTATATTGTACCTGCATTTTTGTGAATAAATTATTATCATTCTCATTCATTCATACCCTGACTACGAGGTTAGCTGCCTTTAACAGCGGTAAGTAAATAAATACAAAATAATAATCGTTTTTAAAGGATCAGACTAAAATATTAACACAGTGTTAAAAAGCATTACAAAAGTAATTATTCATAGAAAAAGATAAAATCCCAAGAAAAATAAAAGTAAAAAGCATGTATCAAAAATTTACAAACGAGCACAGCTAGGTACAAACTGGGGTGGATTCAACTCATTACGCCTCTATTTATTATTTAGTGCGGCACTTGGATGCAGCTCAAACGCTTACAAAGCGCTGCATAAAACTGCGATACAGTCTGATCCGGAGCGCGGAAGCGTGCCGCACTTTACGATTATTGCTTCCGCTGTATTCTCTGTGTTACCAGAGAACTAGCTTTTATTGTTTAATATTCTTTCCAAAGAGAAATTTAATTTCAGCTGCTTTTATTTAACTATTAACTAATTATTATTTAAAATGACTTGCGATACTCTTCATTTAGTGCTGTAAATCATAACGGAATTCAAAATAGGTTAGGTTTAGTTATTTCCAATAATATTTAAATTTCAGTTGAATAATTCTAGAAACGCGCTCTTATTTCCATAAGATTTTGTTTTCAACAAATCTTTATACACCAGTCCTGATAAAATGTATACGGCTCAGCTTTCTTTGTCATGTAATTGTCCCTGCACTTTTGTGAATAAATTATTATCATTCTCATTTATTTACACACTGACTACGAGGTTAGCTACCTAGTCAAATTTCGGGTGCGTAGTTATTAGTTTTTAAAAAGTAAAAAAGAAATTGAAAACTTTATTTAAAATTAATTATAATAATTATAAAAACTAAAAATGTCTTAACGCTAACGAGCCAAGTTAGGGACTGCTCTTGTATTTTCCTCGTTTCCCATGCCGCGCTGCATCGCCGGTGGTCTTTATCAGTAGAAAGAGTTTCGCAATCATTTAACAAAGGTTACGCAATGTTGCTTGTCGACATGAGAATCGGTATACTTAACTCCTCCCTCTTTAAGTTCAAAGTCAGCAGAGGGATGATTTTCCGTCTGCTGAATTTGACGGATAAATTGTAAAGGGATGAATTTATACATTAAAAGAATACAAATGCTTAGTGCTAATATTACATATAAAATTAGTGTTCCGACGCTAACACTTTTCACATTTATAGAGCTTTCACTTTGATCGAACACATTCTCACTATCACTTTCCTTTAAACTGTATGCTAACTGTTGAAGATGCTGAAGGTTAACGCCATCTAGGTTTAAATGCTTCTTTTCAGGTAGCGAGCTTGAAGTAAGTATCTCGGGGAAGTGAATAGTTGATATTCTGGGGTAGTGAATAGTTGATATTCTGGGGTAGTTTATAGTTCTACCAACAGTTTGATGACTTCTCAGTGTTAATCCCTTTACTTTAAAGCTGCTGGTGTCATCTATGGTAAGTATGTAGGTTCCTTTTATATGTTCTCGAGTTTCTTCTGTGTTACATACTTTCAAGAGGAGTGTTTCAAATTTGCTGTATAAAATCCATTGGTTATATTTGATGGGTTCTATTTTTATTCCAGATGTCTCAACTAGAATTGGGCTACAAGCGCTAGTATTTTGGGATAGTAGCATAAGTGCCTCTAAGTAGTCATCTTTCATCAGAGGTTCGACTTCTATTTCGTGGCATAAAAACATGAATTTGTCCATTTCTTTGCAGGGTTGAGCGAGCGATATGGTTTTCGAACCTTTCACCAATAGGTAAGGAGTTTTAGGGATTATAAGGGATGTTTGGTTAAATGAATTTGTGACTGGAAGGGGTATTATTCGGAAGTAGCTATAAAGATCTTTTTTTTACAAGGGGAATGTCCAAAATAAAAATTATCTGATTTTTCTTAGAATAAGCTTTAAGTTCGATAGATTGCTCTATTAACAAAAGATTATCCAGATAAACAGGATATACAAGCTTATACTTCAATATCGATTAACAAGCTATACAATTCGGTTGTATCAATTACAGACTGGTGTAAAGTTCTTAACTTACTAAAAGCTATAGCTGTTTCAATTTCATCTATTTTAACATAAATCATTTGGAAGTTATTCAAGAATAATTGAAAAGTACTAATTAAACTAGTATCGCTTATTACTTGTTTTGTGTTATTTATCCATGTCTTAATATCGGAAATTTCCTTGTCTAGTTGAATTAAATTATTTTTTGAGAAACCAGTAATATTAACGAAAGATTGCACCATTTCAGAAACTATGGTTATTTTTCTTGATATTCTTTCCTGTCGCATCTGTAGGTTCGTGATTAACTCATCATACCTTAAAGCGTCGCTATTTTCTAAATTTCCGGTAATAATTTTAATGAATGAACCTAAGGGATTTAATAAGCCGCGTTTAACCCTACTAGTCGGAATAAGCTGCCTACATTTGTCCAATGTAATATTTAGGAAATGATCTGTTTGAGTCTTAATATTAGTTATATCGCTATAGTGCGTACTATTACCAAAGTATTTTAATAATTTTTTATTTAAGTGCTCATACATTCTAACATTATAATCTAAGTCTTCCTTTAATGAAGTTAAATCTAAAACCTTAATATAAGACCAATTATCGTATACTATAAATGCTTGGCCTTCTTTTACAGGTAAGATACCTGGGTTATGTTCCATTTTCTGTACTAGGGCCTGGATCATGATGGCTGGAATGAGCAGAAGGACGAACCTGTGGAGGACGTTTAATATCTTTAAGTGGAACTTTAGTATCGCGATTTTGGGTTCTTACAGGTACAGTATTCCTGAAGATATCTCCAGTCACCTTTGCCTTCTGATAACGGGGTTTATCCTTGCTACGTCGAGTATTAACACCCTTTATAAATATTTCATCGCCATCATTCACGTCGAATGATGTTTCACCACCACGTTTTTCTCTAATTCTTTCCTTCTGACCTATCATTTTGTCTGAAAGATGTTTATAAAGGAAGGCCGTTCGCTTAGCATGGTCTCTTACCAATTTCTGCGTGTATTGTTGATTGAAATCTACGTTGGATGGATTTGAGGAATCGGTATGGTCAAAAACTACTTCTAGGGGTGTAAGACCTGTAGTCGAGTGTATCGTTTGATTATATGACATTATCGCGTAAGTCATAATAGAAGAAGCATCTGTTAATTTGTGCTCGTATTTAGCTAAACGATATATTTCTAGTATGGTTGAGTGGAATCGTTCTATTAAGCCCATTGAGTTAGGGTTATGTGGTGTGCCTATGTGAAGCTCGATTTTATAGAAATTTAAAGTTTCTTTTAATAATATATTATTGAATTCGGTTGCGGGGTCACAATTAATTTTATTAGGTATACCATAAAATGAAAAGTACTTAATTAGGGCACGGACAACTTCAGGGGTAGATCTGTTACTAATTTCTATTGCTTGCCCTATTTTACTAAAAGCATCGATAAGGGTTAAGAAATATTTTCCTTCTATTGAGAAAATATCCATAAAAACTTCTTCGAAGGGCTTGGTTTGAGTTTGGGTAAGCTGGAGTTTAGGCTTTAGAGGTTTACGATCGTATTTCATTGTCTTACACACTTCACAGGCATTTATTACTGATGAAACAGTTTGGTCCATATTATTCCAGTAATAAGTGCGTTTTATTTTCATGAGGGTTTCTTTTATTCCCCTATGACAAGATGGATCCTGGTGATATTTTATGACAATATACTTCTGTTCATTTTCGTCTGAAACGTAAACTACTCTTTTGGTGCATTCGTATATTTTGACTGAGTCCTTTTTAAACAAATCCATAACGCATTTTTGGAAATCCTTACGATGAGTATCGCTTTCAAAATAGATAAAGTGCCTAATTTTTGGGTTTATGTATTGTTTCAGGAAATCCTTAATTAACTCCGGATTTCCTTCAGGCATGTGTGCTTCAAAAACCTTTTGTTTATCCCGAGAGAAATCTTGAACTACGGTATGATTTCTATTCCAAGTGAATATGAGAAATTGGTATGGTTTTGTGTCAATAGCTTCGTTAAGTACGGGGATGACTTCACCGTCCATGTCTAGGGCAGAGAGGGCAGTATCAGCATACTTTCAGATGGGCTACGAATGGGAAAGGACATATTCGAACCGTCAGGGTCTGGAATACGTATAATACTGTCATGTTCGTCTCTCTCGTCGTTACTACTGAGAGATATGGTATCGATGTTAACTTGTAGGGAACTATCGTCTTCTAAAGCGTTCAGTTTTATCCTTGAAAGTGCATCTGTGTTAGTATTTTCAGAAGTATTTTGAATTATCGTTGTCGCGAATGAGTTTGCGCACTAAAGCACTAGGCATGCGTGCGCCCTGTCCGATATCTATGAAATTCAGTATAGTTTCACCGTTTTCTAAAGTAGTTGGTACCTTTACGCGAGTTTCAGTTCTTGGTTGCAAGGTCAACTCGTATGGGGATTTATATACAATTGGTATATCAGTGTCGCGCGTATGTAAAATTTGGTTTTTCATGTCCACTGTAGCATCGAGTTGTTTTAATAAGTCTGATCCTATGAGACCGTCGTAGCGATTGTCTACGTCGTATACGTAAAATTTATGGATAGAATTGCTCTTAAAAGTTTTCAAAAGAGGTATGAGTACCACCTCGCTATGTCTACTGCGGGCATGAGTACTTATTACTTCAAAAGGCTCTGCATGTTTAAATCTTGAGAAATATTGGTCTGCCTTTTTAGGGCTTATAAAAGATCGAGAACTTCCGGTATCGATCATGAACTTAGCCTGAATTTCAGGGAGTTCTATGTATGGCAATTTTAATATACTATCACAATTAAGACGTATTATTTCGGATTTGGTTCCTTCGAGGCTGTGACGCAAAAAAATATCAACGGGATTTAATTCTGGATTTTCACAAAAAGTCTCGAGTTCGAATCCTGAGTTTTCCGCAAAATAAGGTTCCGGTAACACTTGGTTTGATTCGTCATAATTAAAATTTGGGTAGGTCTCGCAACAATTATCGTAGTAATAATTTTCGCTTACTTCAAGGTCGTTATTGTAAAATACATTTTCCGGAATTTCCATCATATTGTGTCTTATCTGTGGAGCAGTACGCATAGAAACGTCGGTAGGCATATTGTTGTTTTGCTGCCTAGGTATGCCGAACTTAAATTGGTTTTGATTTTCAGGGTGACCAGGGTGGTTCGCTTGCCTATTAAAAGTCTGATAATTATTATTATGTTGTAAGTTTCGGGCTTGACCTTGTTGAGGTATGCCAAATTTAAAATTCTGCTGTTGGTTCGGAATGCCAAATTTAAAATTGTTAGGTTGCATCGGGGATCCAAATTTAAAATTATTATTATTGGACCTCAGTTGGTTTTGAAAATTGTTTTGGGGGCTGAAACCTTGATTAAATTGGCTTGGCATAGTGAAACGATTTTGAAATGGATTCACTGCCGTTCTAAAGGCTGTTTGTGGGGTGCTCAGCTTATTATTGAGAGGGCTCAACTGATTTTGGTGAAATTTTTTGTTATTTTTGGAGTCATACTGGAATTGAAAATTAACTTCCTCGGTGACGTATTCCAAAGCTGTTTCTAGTGTTTTGGGATTTTTTATTCTAACAATGCGTATTAAATGCTCTGGTAAGTTGTATAAGAATACGTTCAGCGACAAGTTATTATAGATGATCATTTTGGACTCCTTGAGCGAAACATCATCCAGCCTATTTACTTTCGAAATTAAAATGCTTCTAATGTGCTGGATACGTTTACAGAAATCGGAATAAGGTTCATCGGATTTTATTTTTAATGACTCCATTTCGATGGCAACACATTCTTCTGAACGAGGGTCACCGAAATGCTGTATTAAAACGTCTTTCAGTTCTTGCCAACAATGAATGTCCTCTCTTTCGCTAATTAGGAAAGCCGCCTTTCCTGTTAGCCTACTCGTTATTACATGGAATAAATAGAGCTCCTGGGCTGGACTATCTGACTGTCTGAAGTTGTGAATGATATATTCACATTTTCTTAGGTATATGTTCAATAAATTTGTCTCTCCATCGAATTTCGGAATCAGTTCCGCAATTTCGCGGGGAACAATAGTTACTTTTTCCATTTTGATTAGATAATAACACAAAATAGTAAGATGCGCGTGATGAATAAAGTGTGCGCACTTATTCTATTATAATATTAGCAATTAAAATATAAAATATTAATGCAAACTTTTCTTTTAAGATTTTCTTTTTAAATTAATTTAATTATAATATAGTCATTAAAATATTAATAAAACTTTTCTTTTCAACTTTTCTTTTTAATTAATTCAATTTTACAATTTCACGGTTATCCTAATACTAATTCCTAAATAATGCCTATCTAGTGCATTACAGGACTAATAAAAATCAGATAATCGGTGATTTTGGACCGAACTATCGAGTATGTTTCAATTTCCCTTTTTATTACGGACAAAAATAGCTACACCAACAGGTATAGGATGGGAACACAGGAAAGCGAAAAGTTCTACTCACCCTCTGTGCATCAGCATCCGCCCGTTCGAGGTAAGTTATTTCTTCCAGGAACACCGCCACTTATGACTTATTTATTTGATTTGTGGTTCGTAATTTCGCTAGCCGTAAGCGAAGTCGATTTTGGGACCTCTGCATATACAGCTTCACGAAATATCTACATCGGCTGCGCCAGTCAAATTTCGGGTGCGTAGTTATTAGTTTTTAAAAAGTAAAAAAGAAATTGAAAACTTTATTTAAAATTAATTATAATAATTATAAAAACTAAAAATGTCTTAACGCTAACGAGCCAAGTTAGGGACTGCTCTTTTATTTTCCTCGTTTCCCATGCCGCGCTGCATCGCCGGTGGTCTTTTTCAGTAGAAAGAGTTTCGCAATCATTTAACAAAGGTTACGCAATGTTGCTTGTCGACATGAGAATAGGTATACTTAACTACCTTTAACACCGGTAAGTAGATAAACACAAATTAATAATCATTTTTAAAGGATCAGACTAAAATATTAGCATAGTGTTGAAAAGCGTTACAAAAGTAAGTATTCATAGAAAAAGATAAAATCCCAAGAAAAATAAAAGTAAAAAGCATGTACATTGTACCTATCAGAAATTTACAAACGAGCACAGTTAGGTACAAACTGGGGTGGATTCAACTCATTACGCCACTATTTATTATTTAGTGCGGCACTTGGACGCAGCTCAAATGCTTACAAAGCGCTGCATAAAATTGCGATACAGTCTAATCCGGAGCGCGGAAGCGTGCCGCATTTTACGATTACTGCTTCCGCTGTATTCTCCGTGTTACCAGAGAACTGGCTATTGTTTTTCATTTCAGAAAATACTTGGGAATGTAATATACTAAATCTATGTTTTCAAAGGTACTTCTTCTTCTTCTTCTTCTTTGTCAACCGACAGACTTACACTGCTGGACAAAGGTCTCTTGCATGGACTTCCACAGACCTCATTCTTGCGCCACCTGAAAGGTACATCTTGTAATATTTATTTCACACTAGTTTTGTCCGCGACATCATCCGTGTGGAGTTAGGATTTTAAAAACCCCACGGGGACCCTCTGTTGTTCTGGGATAAAATATGGTAGTCTATACCAAGTCCTCAACTAAGGCCATAACTATACTCGATCCGCTGTTCCGATGCTGCGTGACTGAAAGACAAACCAAGATCCAACAAACGAACACACTTTGGCTTTTATAATACTAAAGTCGCCCGTACGACTACAAACAATCCAACTTTGCAAGCTGAACGTTTCGATGAGGTGCTTTGTAGAAGACATCGTGACGTGATTATTTCGCATTTTATTATGGATTTCATGACAGTATGAGGAAGAGTGGGGGTGCCGTAGTGGCAACATTTCGTTAACTGGCATGCCACATGACGTCACTGCATGCCGTGCATCCCTTAAAGAACTTGTATCCCCTACTAGTTATCAACCATTTTATAACCAGTACTGATTAAATTTTTTACTCAATGAGCGAATTGGGTCCTTGATCCTGACGTAACATACAATGCAAAACAACAAAGTGTACAAGACATAAATTTTGCCTCTAAATTAATAGAAAAAACCTGACTCCATACGGCCCCACATGAGAAGTCCGTCCTAACAAGGCTTAAGGGCGTTCATAAATTTCCACACGGCGATAAATAAGGAAAATTGCCAACCCTTGTCTGGCCGTATCAAATTGCTGTACAAACATGTCAGCAGTAAGTCCCGACTGACACTGAAAATTGTTTTAAGGACCTTCAGCAGAAATTGTTATAATCGCGGTCTTATTAATGACAGGTATGATAAATCTCCCTTTTAAAATAATTCAAATTACTTATGTCATGTAGGCCAACCTACAACAAGAAACAAGAAACTCAGCAGTTGCTCTTTGGAAAATAAAATGTTTCTATTGAAACATATAATATGATATCACGTAGCTAATAATCAAGTAATAGTCATGTTATTATATAATTTGATATCATGTAACTATTGAAATGTGATACGTTATTTATTACAACTAAATAAAAGTGAAAAGTCTGTCTGCAATTTCGGAGTGACTACCTTCTCAAGCTCTTATTATATTATTATGTTTGAACGATAACACATCCCACGTTTTTTAATTTTTTACGTTCAATTAATTTTTGTCTGTGTATCAATCTATTTGTAATTTTCCGATTGGCTGAATCGGTTATGATGGGATTTTCATAGGCAGGTAGAGAATTATACAAGGAATTATACAACTTTAGGCATGGTGTTGTCAAAGAGCTTGTAAAAAAAAGGTTTCTGGATATAACACTAATTCTAAAAACTTTTATTCGTACGTCTAATAAAATTATTAATATTTGCAGTAGCTACTTACTTATCATAATATAAGAGCTTGTAGCCTATTGAATTGCGAAAGTTTTCGTTTAAGCAAACACAAAAACAAAACTTCCCCCATTAAACACAGAGTTCTGATAAAGTCAATCCTTGTTTTAGTAAAACAACGATCAAAACATTTCTCGTCGTCTAACTTTATATAAACTAAAAGTTTTTATATGGAAACAAAGGGAACGATCATCTGACGTAACAGTTTAGTAACTATCTCTTTGAAGCTTGTTGATTTGCAGAGGATCATCATCATCATCATCATCATCATCATCAGCAACCCATCTACGGTTCACTACTGAGCGCAGGTCTCCTCTCAGAGAAGGGTTATAAGTCACAGTCCAATGCGAATTGGCGGACTTCAAACACCTTCGAGAACATCATGGAGAACTCTCAGGTGTGCAGGTTTCTTCACGATATTTTCCTGATATTGATATTGAAGTATAATATGTCTAACAGTAAACGCAATTTGTATGGCTAGGAAGGAAAAGAAAAGGTGACTGACTGACTGAATGATCTACTCGTAAGTCGTATCAACGCACAGCTCAAACTCTGGACGGATCGGGCAGAAATTTGGCATACAGTAGGATTAGTAAATATTGGATAGTTAACTATGAATAGTAAACTATGACATTACCATCAAAGTAAAATAAACCATAACTGTGTATTGAATTAGAGCTCAATTTCGTGTATGTATTCTTATACGTTTACGTAACGAAAACGCTCCAAATTAAAATCGTCTGTATTGAATTTGTGACTTTAAAACAATACCATTATGGTTCATTTTACTTAGATGCTAATGTCATAGTTAACTATTACGATCAAACGAATCAAAACTCGGACTAACCACACAGATAGCTACTAAGATGTAAGCATCCGCTAAGAAAGAGTTTTTGAAAGTTCAACCCCTAAGCGGGTTTGAAAAATCGAACTTAACGTGAGCTAAGCCGCGGGCAAATCTAGTCTATTATAATATTCACAATGACGTAGATATTAATACGGTTTTTGGTAAAATAAAACATAGTGAGGAAGCTTAGCATACCTCGGAAGCATTTACTCTTCTGCAGCTTCAGACAAAGTATTGTAAGGTGATACTAAAGTAAAATATAAAGTGACAGACGTACACAAACGATGGCTCTGTATACAAACTTGTTAGAGCGTGCAAACAGAGTCGACAGGGCCACGCCACCCCCGGGTTAGGTACTGTTGTGGACCTTGTACATTGTACAATGTAGTCAATGTGCATTGGCTTTTTCTTCTTCTTTATCAACCAATAGACGTCCACTGGTAGACATAGGTCTCTTTCATGGACTTCCACAGGTCTCGATCTTGCGCCGCCTGAATCCAGCAGCTCCCTGCGACTCGTTTGATGTCGTTGGTCCACCTGGTGGGATCTGCCAACACGCGCTTCCTGGTGTGGGGTTGCCACTCTAGCACCTTGGGACCCCAACGACCTTCAGCTCTTCGAGCTATATGCCCGCCCATTTCCACTTCAGTTTCGCGACTCGCTGAGCTATGTCGGTGACTTTGGTTCTCCTATTATCAGATATTAGTAAGAGTCCTATGGTCAGATATTAGTAGTCAAGGGCTAAATCGACAAAATATTTTTTTGGAGTAGATTCAGGGCCTGTTTCACCATTTGCTGATAAGAGCCTGAAATTTCTGTTTCACAATGTCGGTGACTTTGGTTCTTCTACGAATCTCCTCATTTCTGATTTGATCTCGCAGGGGTACTCCAAGCATAGCTCTCCATCGCCCACAGAGTGATCCTGAGCCTTCTTATGAGGCCCACAGTTAGCTACCATGTCTCGGATCCGTAAGTCATCACTGGCAACACGCACTGTACATTGGCTTCTTACACTAAAAATGTATTCTTCTTTCTTTTTATCAACTGAGAGACGTCCACAACGGGTCATAGCTTAGACTCTTCATATGGACTTGTGTTTGATGCCTCGGTCTTGTGCTGCCTGTATCCAGGGGCTCCTTGCAACTCGTTCGATGTAGTAGGTGGATCTTCTAACACTGCGCTTTCGGTCCGACTTTTCCATTCAAAGACAGTCGGCGAAGTATTGAAAAAATACCCATTCAGATGTAGCTACCGATTACTATAATATGTATTAACCACATTGTTTAGAAAAACTAGGCAAAAGCGAGCTTCATAAAAAGTGTGCCTGTATCTACCTTCCTATTTTTTTTATTTTCTTTTTTCCTACTATATTAATTTATACTACGTATAACTGACCCATACTTAGTAGTTAATTACTATAAAAAGTTTAATGCCCATTTTCAGCAACGTTCTCTAACCTAAGCTAAGGTAGGTGACACTTTCTGTCAATTTCGTTTTCACTAATTTCAGTGAACAGGATGACAGGATTTATAGAAATGACATAGGATAAGAAGACTACTACTTAGGGGATGATTTAGAAAGGGTGGTTGACGAAAACGGGCTAGAACCGCTGCTCCAAAGGTACCATGTTTAATCATTTAATTATTTATACACATACATACGTTTATGTGTTCACTACTAGGGTAGGTACTTACTCACTCTTCATGTACCTTTGAACTTACGTTTATTCACCTTTTTTGACTCAAATATAAAAAAAAAAATTATATAAAAAGAAAAGGTGACTGTCTATCAACGCATAGCTCAAATTACTGGACGGATCGGGCTGAAATTAGGCTATTACGACGTAGGCATCCGCTAAGAAAAGATTTTTGAAAATGGGGCTAAAATAGGGGTTTGAAGAATCGAACTTAATGTGAGAGAAGCGACAAAAGCTAGTTAATTTATAATTCCCAGTAATTTAATATTATTTCAGCTTCAAAGCAATTCATTAAGAAAAATCAGCAAAATTAAATTTTAAACGGTTATTTTAATTGATGACAGTGAACAGGGGCCGTTAATGACGAAAACAAAATTCATATTATTATTTTATGATTTTCACTGCGTAATGAATTGGGTAGGTACCTACTTTAAAATGCATATTGTTTGCTTTGGAGCATCACTGCAATAGCAAATATTATCTAGCTAGTAATCGTAATACCTTTACAATTACATAATAGGTACGATTCTTGATGTCGGAGGAAAAAAACAGGTCGAGACTTTCTAATACTGACAATTATTATTATAGTTCATCATCATCATCAGCAGCAACCCATCAACGGCTCACTACTGAGCGCACTGAGCGCATGTTACCCCTCAGAGGAGGGTTATAGGCATCGATATAATATATTCCACACGGACAAAGTCGCGGACTATAGCTAGATTAAAAATAAGTAGACCACAACTTGCTGGTAAAGGTCTGAATACCTATCCAGAACTTATCTGTTAAAAATAATAAATCAAAATTTGGTAATCTGAAGTATACCAAAAGTCTGCGCGATACCCAACTCCTCAGCAATTTTCAGCAAATATAGTGTGTTTGGGCTCATAAGAATGGTCTCAAATGTGTAGGTGTTAGATAGATGACGATCGAGGATCGAGGAGGAGGTTCTGATGATGGAGCAGAAAACTGGGTAACAGGATGCCAGGTATATCTTACATAGTTCGGCCATAGATTCACATGTCGGGAGGGTTTTTTTTCAACAATTTTTACACTAATTGTTTAAAACGTAAAAAGCTAGAATCAGAACAAGCTCTTTAATAAAATACAATTTCGTTACAATCGCAAAGCAAAGAAAGTATTATTTAGCCTGCGCTATACTGCATGGAAGCGATCCTTTGAAAGATTTCATAAGTTTTCGGACTTGAATTTCTTTTATTCCACGCTATTGCCTTCGCAATGTTATACATTACTTTGTAGCATTGTAGTTTGAAATTGCATCGTTTATTGTTTGAAAAGCGTAACATTTTTATAGCTTTTAACATTCAACCTACATTAAATTAAAGATACTTTGTAAGAGAAACAATGAGCTTAGTTTGCTAAAACCCAAATATATTGTGATTTATCCTCTAAGTGAAAGGGCACACTGGCTACTTCTAGCGGCAGCGATCTGCCGTGTTTTTCCGGTTTTGAATCGATTCCGTGTCCGAATTCTTCAGTAGGCACTCAACAAACGTCAGTCGCAGGGATCGAGTCGCGTTGTTTAGCTACGGCATGCCGCGATTCATCTTCGGCATGTCTTAGCCTGAAAGTTCACGATTTTTTGCATCGAAGTTCCTCGATTTAGTGTCGCGAAAACGCGATACAGTCGCAAAAACGCCGATCGCTGCCGCTAAAAGTAGTCAGTCTGGCCTCTTCCTAAGTGCGGTATGTTGAAATTTTAATTAGTACCTAATTAAAAAATATGAAATACAAATACATTCGAAAGTGTGTTTGTTTTGTCCTTCATTCATACTGCAGCGGAGCAATAGATCAGATGGTTTTGTGTCATCGCGTATAAGGAAATTCAGTAATTAGGCTCCTATATCGAGTCCTCGATCTTCCGCCAGGCAAACTTATTTGACAAGCTATCAGTCACCAAGAAAAGCAATTATTACTTTCCACGCTACGTTGTTTGTAACGTTATAATAAGCAGAGAGAGATATCATGTACTAGAAATGATGATCTCTAGAATAACGTCGTGCATATTTAGTCATTCAGCGCTTAAAATATTTACTGGTTAACTTAAAATAACAGTTTTAGTTTTTGTTTTTACGCAGTGTGTCAATGACATTGCTAAATAATTTATGACACAATTATTACTCTTCTACAAAAAAAGGAGATTCAAAGTAAAAGGTAACTGACTAACTGATCTATCAACGCAAAGCTTGCACACAAACCACTTGACGGATCGGGCTTTTTGGCATAGGTAAGCATCTGCTAAGAAAAGGTTTTTGAGAACCATGGGGTCAAAATGGGGTTTTAAATTTATGTGGTGTATGAAAATCGAACCTCACGAGAGTGAAATTAACAAATATGAGAATAGAATAGAATAGAATAGAATAGAAATGTTTTTTATTCAAATAAACTTTTTTACAAGTGCTTTCGAATCGTCGATGAGTCTACCACTGGTTCGGAATGCCGTTCCTGCCGAGAAGAACCAGCAAGAAACTCGGCAGTTGCTCTTTTCAAAATAAGTTTACATTCAATAGAATAGTTAAACAGTTCAATTACCACCTGCTGTCTCATGAATCGCTGGAAAGAATTATGTCCACGCTTTTTTATCATCTAAATAGTCTTCAATTGCATAATATGTTTTTTTCATGAGATTAGTTTTTACTGATTTCTTAAACTTGTGTAAAGGCAAGTCTAAGATCGACTGTGGAATTTTATTATAAAACGTTACGCCCATTCCCACAAATGTCTTTCGGACCCTCTTGAGGCGACATCGAGGAATCACGAGCCTGTTTGGATTTCTAACTTGCCTATCGTGTAAATCACCCTTTTTTTTGTAATTCACGATGTTTTGTCTGACAAATATTATATTGTTGTAAATATATTGTGAAGCTACTGTAAGAATGCCTATTTCTTTAAATTTTTCTCGAAGGGAATCCCGCGGGTTTAAATTATATATTGCGCGAATTGCCCTCTTCTGCAATACAAAAATTTTTCCAATATCGGCTGCTTTACCCCATAATAAGATTCCGTATGACATAATACTATGGAAATATGCAAAATAAACAATTTTTGCAGTTTCTATGTCAGTTAACTGTCGAATCTTCCTAACAGCGTAAGCAGCAGAGCTAAGCTTGCCAGCAAGTGTTGCTATATGGGTGCCCCATTGCAGTTTTGAGTCCAGGGTTAATCCCAAGAACACTGTGGAGTCCTCACTTTTCAAGGGTTCATTACTTATCTTTAAATTTTTACTGACAGTTCTGGTGTTGGGCAATAAAAACTCAACACACTGGGTTTTTTTAGCATTTAAAAGTAGATTATTTGCCGTAAACCATTCAGAAACTTGAGATAATGCAATATTTACATCGTCAAAATTGTCTTTCGTCCTATCGACTTTAAAAATCAAAGACGTATCATCAGCAAATAGTACAATATCGCAAGTATTTTGGACAAAATGTGGTAAATCATTTATGTAAATCAAAAACATGAATGGACCTAGAATAGAACCCTGGGGTACACCCATTACCAAGGCTGATCCGGATGATTTCACATCATTGACACATACTCTTTGAACACGATCACTAAGATAAGACGCAATGAGGCTAAGCGCAAAATCTTTAATACCATAGTGGCTCAGTTTAAGCAAAAGGGTCTCGTGATCAACGCAGTCGAAAGCTTTTGATAAATCACAGAAAATACCAATGGCATTCTGTGAGTTATTCCATGCATCGAATATGTGTTGCAACAACGTTGCGGCTGCATCGGTTGTTGATCGACCCTTAGTAAAACCGTACTGCTCAGGGTGAAGAAGTTTATTTAAATTAAAATGTAGAAGCAGTTGGTTGAGCATTATTTTTTCAAATATCTTGCTGAGAGTTGGCAAAATTGAAATTGGTCTGTAGTTATTCGGGTCACATTTGCTTCCCGATTTAAAAAGAGGTATTAATTTACTACATTTCATCAGGTCTGGAAAAGATCCAGAATCTACAGACTTATTAAAAATTAAAGCAAGATAGGGCGCAATAATATCAATGATATTGTGAATTATTTTAACTGATATTCCCCATAGATCTCCTGTTTTTTTTATTTTGCAATGATTTGAATGTTTTGATAATATCATATGGGGTAACGTGTTTAAACCTAAATAATTTATTGCACTCAGAGACATTGCTTCTTAGAAGATTATAGGCTTCTGTTGGCGAGGAATTTAGAGAACTGGTCGTGGTTACTGGTATATTTTTGAAAAAGTTCTCAAATGTATTTGCAATTTCTATATCAGAGTCAATTATCCGGTTGTTAATTTTAAGCTCCAGTTTATTATAATGTACCTTATTCTTACCCATTTCATCACCAATGATGTCCCATACTGCTTTTATTTTATTATCCGAATTGTCAATTTTTTGTTTTATGTGAAGTGACTTTGCTTGTATGCACACGTTTCTAAACAATTTGGAATAATTTCTTACATATTCTATAAACGTGGGGGCATAATTATATTGTTTTTCTGCATACAAGTCAAACAGCCTATTTCTACTTTTATAGATGCCAATAGTTGCCCAATCACTAAATTTAAGATTTTTAAATAATCTTTTTTCTATTACCTTAAAGACAGAGTTAAATTGAGAGTTTAATAGATCAAAAAACCCTCTATAAATTTCATCCGGACCACCCTGTGCAACATCAAGCGTCGGCATTGCAGCTGCGATATTTTGTTTAAATTGCCTTACTTTATTGGTGGTAACTGGCCTATATTTTACTACTTTTGTTACATTCTGCTCACTGCTCGGAATAGATATCATTTGTCCGCAATGGTCAGATCTTAAACAAGTGATAATCGATTTTTTGATAATTTTACAATCAGAGAAAATGTTATCAATACAAGTTGCCGAATGCGCTGTTATTCTTGTAGCTTCAACAAAAATATTTTCCAGGTTGAAACTTTTAAATAAGTTTATTAATCTTCCTGTGATAGACGTGTGATGCAAAATATCTATATTAAAATCTCCACAAGTTACTATTTTCTTTGATGACCAACATAGCCGCCCTAAGGCGTCCTCCATGACCTCCTCAAAATGAACAAAATCGCCCGAGGGGGGTCGGTACACGCAGACTATAATATATCGGTCCAGCTCGACACAAGACAGCTCAATAATGCGTTCCATAGAAAGACTAACAATGTCTTTTCGCTCTTTGCAATTAATGTTATTGCGCGTTATTATTAAAGAACCCCCGCGTATAGCAGTCCTTCTGGAGAACGCACTTGACAATAAATAATTATCAAAATGTATAATTAACTGATGAGAATTGAGCCAATGCTCGGTGAGGCATAAGATGTCAATATCGAATTCTTTAATAAATAGCTCAATCTCGTGTTCTTTGCCAGAATAAAACTGTATTTGCATGGCATCGGCTGTAGTTGAGGCTAGTTTCTTTGTAGAAATCAAAATGATTTACTTATAATTAAGTGGGAGCGTTTTTTACTCTTGATGTATGAGGTGTGCATCTCTATGCTGTATAATAACTCAATGATAATTAGGCATTTGATATGAAGATGTTTGTTTTGACGACGCTTTCAGAATAACTTAATGTTAACACAAATTGATAAAGTTTCGAGGTCGTAAGTAATAATTGGAACGGGAACTATGTACCACAACTGATTGATGAACTTTGAACAATAGTTAAATTAAATTGAAATGTACAAAGTTTGAGAACATCATCTAGTAGGTACTGCTCATGTTGTTCGTAAGTTTTCAGAGATTGACAATCTTGTTGCTAAGTTATATTGGAATCTTAATGATGACTTAATTGATCCTTACTAATATTATAAATGCGAAAGTGTGTTTCTTTGTTGGTTTGTTGGTTTGTCCTTCAATCACGCCGCAACAGGGCTACGGATCGACGTGATTTTATACATGGGTATAGGTGAGGACCTGGAGAGTGACATAGGCTACTTTTAAAAACTAAACCGACGCGGACGAAGTCGCGTGCATCAACTAGTATTATTAATAATCCTCAATAACGTAACGGTTATAGGTGCGGACAGAAAAACTGATGGGTCGCAGGTTCGATTTAGAGGGGACAGGAGAATATTAGTCAACTTCAGCTTGGACAATTCTTTATAAAAAAAAACATAGATGAACGACGCCAATCCGGAAGAGCTGTGGCTCTCATTTAATGAAACTACAGAGAATCTTGAGATCGAGAAAGCGGTGATACATTTTTTTATGAGATCCAGGCTTCCATCCCAGGCACGCATGTCAAATTTTGCAAAACCATGTGCACTTTAAAGCTTTAGGCGAGGTGAATAAAACAGAGAATGAAACTTATGAATCCTATGAAATCCTCATCATCATTAGCAAGTAGGAACCCATCAATGTTGTGAAACTCAAACCCACAAATGTCTCCGAGAGAAGGGTTATATGACAAAGTCATTGTCATGCTGGCCCTTTGAGTATTAAATTAATACTCAAAGTGCTGGCCCAATGCAAAATGGCAGACTTCGCACATCTTAGAGAACATTGTGGAGAACTCTCAGGAGTGGAGGTTTCCTCATGATGTTTTCCTTCACCATCGTAGCATGTGATATATAATTACATAAACGCACATAACTCCGAAAAGTCAGAGGTGCCCGGAATCAAAGCCCCGACCCCGCAAGGAGACAAAGAAGATTTTTCCTAATAATTCATTTCATCAAGTATTATTTGGTAGCAAAATGATATTACACAGTATAAACGTAAGGGGAGAATTTGTGAGTGACCACATACTCCAAATACATTAGGCATAGTTAAGGGCGCACAGGCACCCTCCATTTAGAGTCTATAATAATGGCTAATTGTTCCCTAAACAGACAGGAAGGGGGAATAACTTCATTAGCAAGATGTCTGGCTGCTGGTTGATGATATTCAAAGTTTGCCAATAGGCATTTATGGATATACTGAGGCGCCTATTTTATAAGTAGGGAACTTTTAAAAAGAAGTTTTTGTGCATGCATTTCAATTTCATAGTATGTCTGACTTGAGAACCAATAATTATTATCCTTCTATTCGTTTTCCTTGTTTGATGTTTTAAAATTTAAATGAACACGTGAAGTTCTATGTTTTTTGTACTAATTTTAATGAAAATTTTTGTAATATCAATGGCCGATTTCACCAAAGCTAGATAAGTCTTATCCGAGCGAAAATATGATATTTTGGCAGATCTTCAATTCAAAAACTGTCAAAATATCATACTTACGCTAGGAAAAGACATTTTAAATTAGTGGAATTTGCTTTAAATTTTGTATATTGTGTCGACGTACACTCCAAAGTAAGAAAATTCCTTCACTATTGCATCTTCATAAGCTATGCGGTTCGTTTACACACAGCAATCAGCATATCTGTAGAGATCTCATCATTTTTGTTTGATCATGAAAAAAATAAACTCCAAAGCATAGCTTTCCCTATCGCACACTCAGTGTGTGAGAGAGAACTCTCTGAGCTTGTAACTTAACAGGTCCATAGTTAACGACCCTGTCTGTAGTACAATAGTATATTTTCACTGACAACAATTTCAAGACTTGGTGTTCAGGAATTAAAGTATTCTAATTCTAAAGGCACCGGAGCTCTTAAAATAGCTAACTATGCTTTTAATGCTTATGTTCGAATAGTTCCATTTTGCTTAATTTTTATTATATTGAAATGTTACATTTCAAACTCATAAAATGTACAACTACAAAATGAAGTCATAGCTTCATAAATCACAGGGAATATTCTTTTATTTCGGGGTCCTTTAGAAAATCCTTCGAACAAAGGAATAAATGTACCTTTGTTGATAAACAATAAAAAAGGGTTGAAGTTCAAAGAAACGTTTAAGGCGTAATTTATTCGGAGGGAAAATGTACGAAACGAGTATTTTATACTCCCTTGATGTTTTACGAAGAGCAATCAATGTCACACTCACGAGTCAGGATGTAACGTTTATATAACAGTAGGTAAAGTAGCAATTAGCCGAGAGAGCGACGAACAATCCACATGGCTTGATATCTGTGAAATTACCTTTTCCAAGAAGATTTACAGCTATACATCGATATTGTATTATTTTGTTTTGAAAAGAGCAACAGCTAAGTTTCTTGCCGGCTCTTCTCAATAGAATCTGCATTCCGAACTGGTAGACTTAAAGAACCACCAGTTGGCCTACATGAAATAAATAATTTTGTGAATTGTTGTGATGTTGATTAAATCAATTCAAGCCGTAGAGGCTTAGTGGTTAGGACTGTGGTCTCCTATCCGGGGGGGGTCACGTGTTCGATCCTTTGACTGACTTTGCGGAGTTATATGCGTTTTGAGCAATTAATTATCACAAGCTTCAACGCTGAAAGAAAACATAGTGAGGAAACATCGTTTTTATTCGATGACAATTTAGCACTTGACTGCAATCTTAACCAATCTTAAGTGACGAGTGTAGTTAGTCTTGGATAGAAGAAGAAGAAAAGGCCTGCCTTGTTTAAAAATTATAAATCGTCCCAGCTTCTTAGTACCTACTTTTTCAAGTATATATTTTTCTGTATGAGATGATAAATTCATTTTATTTTTGCGAAATACTCGCACCTATACCTACCATATATATATTTAATAGTAGATATATCTGCGGTCATACACTCTAATGTAGACGTTTAACGCACTCATGATAATGCAGAGGAAAAATTAAAAACTCTCAATTATGAATTCTATTTCAACTGCATAAAGTGTAGCATAGGGTTGCGTGTAGGAAATGTTGGCAGGGTTATACAGGGTGAGAGGCGTCGCTGCGTGCATCTATGTTCACAGGGTGTTGCTAATATGCAAGCTGCCGTGCTATTGAGGGCTACCTACTGTTTGTACGATAGGTAGGTGAGCCAGACTTGAAGTTTGATATGGAAATTGAAATAAAGTTTTAGAATTAAACGCAGTTCTCGGTACGATGTAGGTGGGGTACGAACAAAGAGATGGAAATCATAATATTATTCTTGAAGAAATGTGAGACTTTGGTATTAAAAATGGGCCGAAAAGGAAACTGAACACACTTCTATAAAAGTGATACTTAATTCTTATTCGATATGTTTAACAAACACAGATGCACTTTAGACTAGTCTATTCTATCATTCTCATAATCCGATGGTACTGGTATGAATGGAGAGATATCAAGTGCAGGAGAAACTACCTAAGTGCTCTGCAAAGCACGTGGGCGTGACATTATCAACTTCTCAACTCCGGGTAAAATTAAGAATTTTTTGACAGAAAATCAAATAAGTTCTTCAGGGTTCAAATGTGAACTCAAATCTGGAATTTCAAGATCAACAGCCTCGTGCGACTAACGGGAGAAATCTTGTATCTAGATACTAGATGCAGAATTATTACTTCATATTTTAAATTCAAAATCATAATATTTATTATATCGGTGATTTCATGAAATAAAAGGGTTTTATCAGTTTGTAGAAAAAAATAATTTACGTTCTGAAACCATTTATAACTCTATCGTACAATTTTGAGATAGCACTATGTTGAAAATCATGTACTATACATATAAGTATCAGACTTTATTTATTCTAGGCTATCTTGTGCCTTTTATGACAAGTTAAGACTACCATAGGTTTGGAAAGTAGATTCTGCTCAGGAAACTCAGTTACTCAACAGTAATTGCTTTTTGCATATAAGGGTGGATTTCCCAGCAGCAAAATTTACGCGGCATGTATGAAATCGGTAGTGCAGACCGTTACTGTACAGTGCTTATATTTTTTTCTAGGCAGAAGAGTATGTTATCTTTATGGAGCCAGTAAATATTTCTCGATAAAGATTGCAGTTTAGGAATAAAAAAAATTTTAAACCCCTAATTTTTCATTTCGGTGGCTGTCCTCACAACATTTTTCAGTATAATTTCCCTCATAAAACAAAAACTATTGGTTGTTTTGGCTTATGACTACTTTTATTTAAATCGTAAATAGTGTTAGTATTATCACAAAGTAATTTTGTAATAATATCTACCCAGATTAAGAACTGGTAAGTAAAAATGCATGTGTCCCAGAAAGTCCTTTCATTTCGGTGGCTTAAAGTTAATCAAGAATATTTTTGCATAGAACAACTCTAGCTCCCCCCTTAAGCGTTTAGAACATACGTAATAGTGGCCTCTAGGTGTTTATCCTGTATGGAAGTGCGCCGATTGCCTGCTTGTTCCCCAAAAAAACATTTCTACATTTACGTCATTTTCATTTTTTACATTTATGTCATTTCGGTGACGTGAGACACATTTCTTTTCATTTCCATGTATAGGTATAACTTGTCTTGCAATGAGCTAGTATATTTAATTAAATACTAATGAATGAGCTATTGGTAATATGTTTATTTGTGTAGTATTCCTTATATCCTATAATAAATACTTTTTTAGTTATGCTAATTTTTACCCTTGGTTTTCATTTCGGTGTTTTCATTTCGGTGGATTCGGTGGCCTAAACTGGCCACCGAAGTGATAAAAACCCACCCACCCACATTTCGGTGAGCTTTTATCATTTCGGTGTATAATAGTTTCATTTCGGTGGATTTTTTTATCATTTCGGTGAAAATCCGGATCAACACGTGAATTTTTCAAAATATTTGTTTAATTTTATAGTATGTATATATATGAAAATTTTAATACGAGGACGCTTTATTACCGATACCATAGATAAATTATATTTTTATTTTATCTATGCCGATACTATGAAAAAACTTTTTTTATTTTAGTCTGTCTGTCTGACTGTCTGTGCGCGCATTACGTGAAAACTACCCAACGGATTTTAATACAATTTGGTAGGTAGCTGATACTCCGGGTCAACATATAACATATAAGATAATAGATTTTATCCTCATAAACAATAAGGTTCCTCCGGGATAGGAGATGAAATTTTTTGTCTATTTTACTGCATAACTCCGTGAAAGTAAAAATATTATCAATTTAGGTAAGGTGTATGGTTGAGGTTAGCGTTTGCTCAGTAGAAAAGTAATATTTTGTCTGTCTGTATACGTTTTCGGTGCATTTTAATTTCGGTGGACACATTCTTTCATTTCGGTGATTAGTTATTTCATTTCGGTGAACGAATGTTTCATTTCGGTGGCATCCAAATTTCAAACACGAATTTACATAGGTTGAATAGGATATATTTTTATGGCATTACATAAGAGCATAACCTATATCAAGAAGTATAATATACTACAGCTTAAATTAAAAAAAACTTATAATACGAAAGTTCACCGAAATGAAAGAAAAAAACCACTTTGTTAAAATTGACCCATAAAACGGTTTATCTTCATATTTTATCCTTGGGAAATGTCTTAACGACATGTCAAAGAATGCAATTTTGTCATTATAAGAAATGCGATAATTGTGTGATAGAATGATAACCTTCACTGAATACAAGTGTTATTTGCACATAGTTCAAGTGAAATTGCAAATCTAATAATTCTTTCGGCATTATTGTTTTATTTTTACAAGCTTTTATTTAACTTGCATTGTTTGTTTGGGTCAAATCTTGCAAGATGAATTAGACCCACTTCCCGGTTTCTGATCGAGCTGAAATTTTGCATGTATGTGTAAATCGGATGACAATGCAATATTATTGTGACATGGAGCTGATCTGATGATGGAGACGGAAAATGGCTATCGGAACTCTGTAATAAAACGACGTACCCCATCGAGTTTGGGCTCGTTTGATTCGTCATAACAAGTACTCTGATCCTATATGATATCCAAAGTCTAATGATGTAGCTATTAAAAGCTTGCATTTAAAAATAAAAATATTAATTTACACTTGTTTTCTTTGCTGCTACACTAGCGGCACGCTATGATGGCCGGTTTGACACATTACAATAGTGATGTGGAATGTCAATTTATTCTCGAACAAAAAACAATTAAGTTTTGTTTTTGTACCTGATTAAATAGGTTTAATAAAACAAAAATGTATATGTTTATTTAATTTATTTGAACGAACTGAATATTTGAATGAAAATGAATATACATACTTTATATGCACACAAGAAACATATGAATACAAAAGATACCAAAAAAGGTGCCACAAAAGGCCATAATTAATCAGATTCGTCCATACTACTATTTTCACTGTCGTCACTGCTATCATCACCTACATTAATAATTATATGTTCGTTTTCTATAATATTATCTATTTTCACATCTCTTTCATAATCTTCCCTTATTAATTTAACAGTTCTATTCACAACCTTTTCCCAGTCTCCTTTAGTCACATGTTCACAAGCTTCTTCTAATAATTTTAGCATTTTTTTTGTGGTAAATGGGGGTTCTGTATTGTGTCTTGCAGCATATCCCTTAATTTGAGCCCACACCAACTCAATCGCATTATACTCACAATGGTAAGGCGGTAACCGTATAACTCTGTGCCCATGTTCTAATGCTATTTCGTCAATGACGTATCGGATCTTGGTTGGTTTGTTTTCTTTTAAAAGACGTACTAATTCCGCTTTTAACATATTCATGTTTGCATCTACGCCATTTTTACGAAGCCATGCGACGATATCAGCTTTCTTTTGGGATTGGGCAGGTGGCTTGTCAATTTGCATCGAGAGGTATGGGGCGTTGTCCATAATTATAATAGATGGTTCAGGGAGGCTACACAACATTGAGGTAAACCATTCAGTAAACTTTTCTCCATTCATGTCTTCATGATAGTCTCCAGTGGTTTTTGACGCAAAAGCCATGAGAGAACCTTCGACAAACCCGTTGATGGTTCCGGCGTGACAAATTATAAGTCGCGATCCTTTTCCTACAGGAACTTTGGAAGTAGATGCTGCTGTGTCATCGTTCCAAGAACGGCCTACAGTATGGTTAGCATTAAGCCATGTTTCATCCAAGAACACAACATTTTGCCAATTTTTGATTTCTTTCACTTGCCGTAAAAAAGTATACCTTGCCATCGCTATATCAAATCTTTCCATCAATATTTTGCGTTTGTTACATTTTTTGTATCGAAATCCAATGGTCTTCAAAATCTTCGTTAAAGAACTTTCCCCACCGAAGAATAATCCAGCTTCCTTCAGTGAATGCACCAACTTTTTTCTTGTTGGATACTCCTTCTGTAAATAGTAGCCGTAAACATGTCTTCGGATAGCATCGGCATCAAAGCTATCGATGCCTACGACTGGTTTTGCTCGTTTTCTCTTTTTTGGTGTGTGAAGTTTATTTTCTTCTGTGCCAGTCTCGCCATATTTTTTTTTAGTTATCCGTCTAACAGTTCGTTGTCCAATATTAAGCGCATCAGCTACGCGTTCAACCACTGACGTTATAGGTAAAATTGGCCCTCCATTTTGAGCTTCACGATCGAAATAGTTACGAAGGCGTATTACGAACTCACGTGTCTGACTATTTAGAACAGTTCTCTGCGTACGTTCGGTCATATCGACGAAATCCACAACAAAGGGCTTGAACAGAGTCCAAATTAACGAGCAAGGGTCAACAGTAATGCAGTATCAATATTTGAAATCCAAAGCCAGGTCAAAACTATATCACAATCGCATTGCACTGACAGTTTATACTTTTCGAAGCAACGTCAATTCGAAACTGCTTTGTTTTGCATTGAGCATTGACGCGAGTTTGCCGGAGGTAGTAGTTGTGCTAGCCAGCGATCCTATGTGACGATCGTATTAGATTCCATTTTTAAAAATTTTCAATTTAGAAAACCAAATGCCGAGTTGTGGTATATATCATATAAAAATAAAAATTTTACCTTTTGTATGAAACAGCTGATATTTTTTTGCGATTTCAGAGGTTTGTCCACATAGTGAAAATTGTTCATATTCACAAGTACATTCACCCCTTAAATGGTGCAAACTGATTTTTCTACACTTGTATACATTTTAGAAATCAATTTAATAAATAAATTTTGAGTCCTAAACCTAAAACTACATTCGATAAAATTTATGAATCTCTGCACATCACTATCGTCAATAAAGTAATACAATTATTTCCTTCAAAGTCGTTATCAATTAATACGGAACTTCATGAGCGGACAAACGTCAAACCGGCCATCATAGCGTGCCGCTAGTGTAGTGTCACTTAAACTGTATCTCAATCAATGTATCTCTAATCATTTGTTAAACGTGCACTAGTGAGATCATAATAATATAATCAATGTTAGGGAATTGTACTGGCCCCTAAGATACGGGCTTTCCTAGTTTAAGGGTCAGGATTCTAATGTTATGCACCGTACCGAGCTTCTCAAATAATAATTTCTTATTAATTCTTATTAAGCTATTGCATAGCTTTTATCGCGGGCTTTGAGCGCGGCGACCGAATCAAGAAATTCCGTAACGAAAATCAGTTTCAGTTCAGCAGACTTCGGCACGGTGTTTGTGTGCGTGCGACTAGAAAATGCTATGCAATAGCTTTACCGCGGCAGTCCCCGAGTGCCACACGTCTTAGTTATTTCTTATTTCTCATCATACTATTCTTCCGATCGATGTTTCTTCCTTTCATTCTTTGATTACATTGTCTATGATCCCAATAGCTTCAATTTCTTGTTCAAACAGCCGGCAAGTGGAAGACGGGCGCAAACACTCGCCCGGATGTCAGCTTAGGAAGGGTTCAGAATTTTTCAAAATTTATCTTTCTACTTTTCACTTCATTTTTAATTAAAAAAGGATTGTGGATTAAACTTTAAAACTTCGCTAGTTAGAGAATTATAATTTCATAAAAAATATCTAGATAGATGAAAAATATCCTCTAAGAAGAATCAAATATAGATAAGATTTGATTCTTGACGATATTATTTTTCATATAACAAGCAAATAAACAACAATATAAAGTCCGGTAAGAAAAACTCTAAACTATCTCTGATAGTTTAGAGTTTTTGAAATTGAAATGAATTGAAATGATTTTCTTTTGAACTTTATTGTACGACCATTTTCTATATCACTAAATTTATGAAAGTGAATTTTAAAGTACATCAAAAACCAAAATATATTACTAAGGCTGTGTCGTAAATATCTAGGAAATATCCGTTGGTGATATGATGCGGTTAATGAATGCTCTCAAGATAGACACAATGAGTGTTTGTAGGCAACTGCTTGCTAACACGCCTCGACTGGCTTGTGGCAAATTCCGTATATTTAGGCTAAGGACACCGCAGTTGGTACTTAGTATTAATTTAATGAGCTGGCATAGTTATCATAAGTTACAAGCAATTGATTAGCGCAACAATCAATTTGGTACATTTATCAATTTACCTAAGCTTGCTTCACATTCCAGGGAGTAAACATGTGTAAAATCTAGAATAATTTATACGGTAAAAGTGATAATATTGATATGCAGTGCTTGCTGTGCTTTAATCACGCGACAACAGTAATTGACCAAAGTGGTGGGCTATGGCATTGACTAGTCTCATTCTGAGAGAAGACCCGTATCCTTTCGTGAGCCTGCGATGGGTTGATTATGATGACGATGTACACATTTTTTCACACTTATATTATAAATGTCAAAGTGTATTTCTTTGTATGTTTGTCTTTCAATCACGTAGCAACGGATCGATTGTTTTTGCATAGACCTGAGAGTGACATAGGATACTTCCTATCGCAAGGATCTCACAAGAACTTTGTAAAACCTAACTCCTCGCGGATGAAGTTATGGACAAAAGATAATTTGAAAATAAAATGAAAATAATTTAAAAAGGTCGGCCTAGGATTGACATCGAACCTGATTTTTTTTACTAGTGGCATAAAAATGGACAAATACGATAGCATTACCGTAAATACGTTTTTCGTAATAAGTTTACGCAGAACATCGTTCCTCCATTCCCTCTCGCGTTCGGGCTAACCGAGTTTTTCGAGCTCAAATCTGTTTGCCAACGAACATGCTCTTTGTATAGACGACCACATCCTTGAATACCATCCAAAATTTTATAAATGAACTGTAGTTACTTAAAGTAGAGTCTAAATTTGAGTGACTTTAAGAAATTTGGTTCCCTTTACAGAGGTTGGACTATCTACTTTATGTGGACCTGTAGCATAAAAGCATTTTGTCAATGGTCTTTGCCTTTTCTCATTCACTCATTCATTAGCAACCCATCAACGGCTCACCACTGAGCGCAGGTCTCCTCTCAGAGAAGGGTTATAGGCCACCACGCTACGTAGTAGTCCACCACGCTAGGTAGTAGTAGTTGCCTTTTCTGCGGGTATATAATTCTAGTTTATGTCTTCCATAATGTTTAAATTTTCATTGATAGAAAATAGTTTAAATGGAGCTTTATTATCGACCGAGCGAAGCGAAGGTCTTTGAGTTAACTAGGGCGATTTGCACTTGTCCGTCCGTCCGTCCGTCCGTCCGTCCGTCTGTCAGAGCCTTATAACTTTTGAATTACTGAACGTAATTACTTCAAATTTAGATATAATATGTAAACCGATGGCCTCCAGCCGAAAATGGCTTAAAAAGTTATAAAAATCTTTATTTCAGGGGGGCTCTCATAGAAGCGAATGCGAAGTAAAAAAAAAAAAATCGCGTTACATAAAATTGTTACGTATCATTTTAAAGATAATTTTGAACTGAGTACAAAAATATTTTTTTTTTAATTTTTCCCTTAAAATTGACGAAATGGGGGGCTTTCAAAGTGGCGATTTTATACGCTCGCTTGAAGACGCTCTCTAGAAAAATCCGCTATGGATTTTCAAACTGATTTTATGTTTTTAGGTCACTTATATCCTGTACTTGAACAACAAATACTAAAATTATATGAATATTATAAAGAAACGAGATTATTTAATTTTTAATGGGCGTCAGTAATTCATATAGCATCAACATAGCTTCACAATAATGCTAATAGATGGCGCAGTCAGTAACTATTCCCATGGAACTACGAGTTAAATTCAATGTTTGATAAATAATTCAATGTTTTCACTAACGTTCCCTAACCTTTACGGGCTACCTATAAGTTAGGTGATTGATGTTTTCTGTCAACTTATTTATCACGATCCTGTACGGGACACCTAAAAGGATATTGGGACGGATGTTAGGACTTAGGATTGTATTTAGGAGCTACCTACGTTAAGAGACTCCTACTTAGGGGATGATTTAGGTATGTTTGGTGAAAACGGGCATAATAATAATGTCAGTTTTGGTTATCATGTATCGATTGAATGAATAATCATGGGATACCGTTACCGCGAGGTCTCAGTTCGGGGCGAACCACTAGTTATATTTCACACTAGCTAACTGTTCCCCTTAACTTCGTCCAGATAAGTTAAGTTTTCTAAGCGTCTCAAGGGATTCCTGCGATAAAAAGGTCACTCACCCATGTCGCTCTCTGTAGATGGGTTACTCCGTTACTACGTGACTGAAGAACAGATTAACAAATAAATACACTGTCGCATTTATAATATTAAATAGTATAATATTAATGTATCATGATGATGATGATGATGCTATACATGAGCTAAAATGGGTGACCTCGCAGAATGAGAAGCATAATTGTAAGTTATCGAAAAAGATCCGTTGGCCTCAGTAGAACTCAGCAGAAAGTTCTAACTACGCAACATTGAAAAAACATATTACTATGAAAAGAAAAGATAACAGTGTTAAAAAAACCATTTGGTTTTCAATATAATATATCGAAAGCTGAGAAAAATTTAGGTAAAAACAGTCTCCGACCTCTAACTAAAGGAACATCAATTTGTGCATTTTTAAAACTATGATTTAAGACGTTAAAATTCTCGTGTCACAATGTTAGTTACCTTACTCCTCCGAAACGGGTGGACCGATTTTTATGAAATTTTGTGTGCATATCGGGTAGGTCTGAGAATCGGCCATCATCTATTTTTCATAGCCCTAGATAAATTTTAAGGGTGACCAACCACTAAATATTTTTGCTGGCGGTACGAAGTTCGCTGGGTCAGCTAGTAATATCTATAAGTGATAAGTAAAGTAGCTATCAAAGTGAGTACAACATTGCAATTCGAAAAAATGGTACAACCAAACAGTAATATAATAAACTAGCTGATGCCCGCGTCTCCATCCATGTGGATATAGTTTTTAAAATCCCTCGGGAACCCTTTCATTTTCCGGGATAAAAAGTAGCCTATGTCACTCTCCAGGTCCTCAATTATACACATGCAAAAAATCACATCGTTATTGAAGGACAAACCAACAAACAAACACACTTTCGCATTTATAATATTAGTATGATTAGTATGATAGTATAAGTTAGAATGATGACTATATCAGTATGATTGGTACGGATTTACCGCGAGTTTATCCCGTAGTAAAAAGCGAATTGCCAGTATGAGTCCATAGGCCGGCAACCATTCGCAACTCTTTCATTTCAAACAGTGATGTGATTACACGCATAACTCGATTTCGATTAATCCTCCAACCATATCGGTACTATTCCTGTTTCTACGGTTCAAAACTGGTAAGTGTTAGGATTTGACAACCCTATCGGGTTTATTTCAAGGGTTATATTCGTGCGGTCGGGGGTGAAATTTGGTGAATTGGGTTGGCGCTATACCGGCGCGTGAGAAATCCAATTATTTAGACACAATCAACAAGGGATCATCATAGGATGTTATCGATGGAGAAACGGTGATCCAATCGGAAGTTTGGACTTAACGAGTTATTTGCAGTGAACGCATGAATGGTATTACTAATTTATCGATTAACTAGCTGTTGTTGTTAATTTCGTGTAATGTTTGTATGCAGTAATATTGGAGGCACGTCAAGGGATTATAAACAGAATTTCATTTAATTTAACTTCATATTCCAAATATTATCGAATAGACTTCAATGAATCAATATTTTAATAATATAGCTGGGTCCTGAGTGTAACTTTTCAAATTTAAGTTTAAATCACCTTAGAATAATAGTAATTAATCTAAGATTTCGCAATAGATAGTATGTCCTACAATCACGTAGAAATGATAGATAGTATACATTTTTTCAGATGTTGGTCGTAAACGTAACCAATGCAACCTTAAAATAAAAAGAAACATTAGTGCTTATGTAAATTAAATTTAAGCAAACCGTCAACTTATTCCATAAATTCTCCTTTTACAATAGCGAACAAACTAAAAATTCCCATAAAACACCGAATGGAATGAGGAATCATCATTCATGCGGCATAAAGGTGGTAACTTGAAGTTTTCGCAACTTTGCTCACAAATACACGATTTGACAACGAAGATGACTTGTTTTTTCTCCACGACTCGTTTAGATACTGCGGAAAGTAAGTCTTGTTTACAATGCCAAAGTTTCCTTTATTTGTGGTGCAAGAATTAAGCGATTAGCGAAAAAAGGAGCAACATAATCCAGGTTTTTTTTACTAAGTTTATTTAAGTTTTAGTTGTATATTCAGCGTAGAAACCACTTTGTTAATCCCATACATTTACTACGGAATTCCATTAAATTATTGTGATTAATAAAAGTTAATTTGATTTTCTATTATTCCAGGTATGTTAACATAGACCATGTCTATCGTGTTATGACTATCTTTATTGTATTTCACTGAATGACGACAATTATTTACTTTTACAGTCGGGTGGCTGACTCTTTTCAGTACATTTATTAGTATGGAATTATGAAGGACGATGCAAAATTAACTATCGATTGAAAATCTATAACCAGCCTTTGCCCAACCCAGACACGATTTTGGATACTGTTATATCATGGTGCTTACTCGTATTTTAGTACAGAAATCTCTTTCTCTTTTCCTCTTACTCTCTAATTTTGTCTTTTTCTGCCTAGGTTTTACCCTGGCTGATACCAAGAAAGGAGGACGCAAATGTTTCTTCTTTCCTCGACCGATTTAAGGACTGCTGAACATCCACGGGTCCCTGTAACTCACATTAGTTGATTGTCTTTGATATCTCTCACTTTGTGCAGTAACACATCAATATCTCTCTATGTCATATTCATCACTTGCGATCATGACCTCTATCCAATAGTCACACAAGTTATGGGGTTTTCTTGTTTTCTTTATGATAATATCCGGAAGGATTTGGACTCACCGTGTGTTTCCGGATATGTTCTCGTAAGTTCGTAACCGAATATATTTTATGAGTGCATGTGTATAATGATACTTCGCTTATATCTTATACCATCTTTCAGCCTCCCGGTGCCCGCAAAAGACGGCATTCACAAACCACGTCTGGGTACTTCGTAAGACCAATATTTTCTTCGTAAAGAGGGGATGGGACGATAAATTCTATCCCCATTGATGCTTAGTAGAGCATTAGTTCTCCTTTTGTACTTCACTGGTCGTTCAATTGAAAAAGTGGCTTATAGCGAGCTTTATTGGCATTTATTTAGGGATGTTGCTAGTCTAGAATGGGACACCCTTTGTAGTTTTGGTCATAGAATTCAGTGTCAATGTCTTGGACTTATTTATGGCACCGTTCGTAGAATTTTGTGATGAATTTTTTCCCTTTTCTTTTCAGTTTAAATTGTGTTTTTACATCTCTCTACATTTACGTTGCCGACATTTATTTTGTAGGTAAAAGAAAGTAGTTGAAGCTTATTTTTCATTTATAAAGGCGCAAATTTAAGAGCTGGAAATAACACTACAATTTTGAGGACACAATGTCTACTGATTCTTCTAGCTATACCTCAGCTTCTGGACTCAATAAGTTTACTCAGACTTTCTTAAGGGTTTCGTTTATGTTCATAAATAATTAATCGGTCTAACATTTTGGAACGATTGGACGGATTTAGATGAAATTGATCAAAAAGATTTAATCTCATCGTGTCGTAAATACTAGACGACGATACTGAAAATGAGTATAAATAACGTTCGTAATAAGATTCCCCTGCATCAAGCATATCGAAGAGTTAATGCAGATGACATCAGTAGAGGTCAGTGCTGAATTAGTGATCTATGCTCACGCGTATTTATTGTGCTCTCTATTCTGCTGACTTTACTAGCTTTGTTAGTTTTTGAAGGTTTTGCGCCTCCTACCTAAGAGTAACAGTTTAACAATTCATCTTGTTGAGATGCTTTCTCTCGAATAGCCCAAGAATTACGTAACTTGTAATTTTCTTTCTTCTTTTTTTCTTATACTTGTAATTTACCTTCGTTGAATTTACCACGTTTCCCGAGGAGAGAGCGAGTCCATCGAGCGCCTCGTCGTACAGGGCACAGTGTAAGGTACCAGAGGGCGAGGAAAGTCGCCCATGCGATGGACCGACCAAATTAAGTCTGCTGTGGGCGGTCCATTGCACGAGTGTACCAGACTGTCGGCCAGCAGGGAGAAGTGGCGAATGCTCGTGAGGCGAATCATATCTGGCACAAAGGACGTCACTTCGTGATGACCACCACCGCTCTGTCAAGAGTGCTACGAAGAAGAAGAATGATTTACCTTGGAAACTATAAAGTGAATAATCCTCATAACAAATGATTCTATTATTACTATTTAGTAGTATTAAACAAATAATTACTCAAACTAACGCCCGACGGGACTGTGTTCACAAAATGTCGCGTGGTAGAGTAGTATCAATCATTTGGGGGCCATTAATAATTTCATTCAATGCACTATCTTTGTTTGAAATGTCGATTTTGTGTTAAGTGGAATCAATAAATTCCAAAAACTTATCGAACATTATTTTTTTGTTCATTTAACTTAAATAATTAATTTTCATTTATCAAATTTTTACTTTTACAAGCTTTTATTTAACTTGCATTGTATATAATATGTATGTATGTTAAGGTCAAATCTTGTACAATGAATTAGAACCACATCCCGGTTTTCGATCGAGCTGAAATTTTGCATGTATATGTAAATGGGATGACAATGCAATGTTATTGGGACATGGAGCTGATCTTATGATGAAACTTGAAGATGGCTATCGGAACTCTGTAACATAACAGCGTAATCCCGTTGAGTTAGGGCTCGTTTGATTCATTTTAAAAAGTACCTACTCTGGTCCTAGATGATATTCAGGGTCTGATGATGAAGCTGGAAGGTGTTTTTGGCAACTTTGGCAATAAAACGACTTAGCCCCATAAATTTGGGCTCGTTCGATTAATATTGACAAGTACCTACTCTGGTCGTATATAATATCCAGGAACTGATGATGGAGCTTATAGGAACTCTGTAATTTAACGACGTAGCCTCATCGAATTTAGGCTCGTTTGAATTGTTTTGACAAGTAATCTGGTCTTAGATGACATCCAGGGTCTGATGATGTATCCAGCTACTAAAGGCCTGTTTTTTAAAAATATTTTTTAAATTTACACTTGTATCAACCAATGTCTTAGTTCTTCGTATATTATTTGATAATTTAAGAAAAATCCCTATATAAGAAGTTTCCCTATCATTTAGTAAATGTATTCCGGAAGGATATATGATTATGCACATTGCACATGCATAGTACCTAATATTAATAGAAAATAGAGAATTGGATCGGATAATAAATAACGTCGCATAAGTATTATAGCGTACCTTTATCGATGGCATTATTTTAATATTATTTTCGTAGGTACAGAAATTAATCTTTCTTTTACTATGTGGATTATGTTGTTTTCGTTGCAATCGATAGTAGTCCACAACTGGTTCTATCGAGTGGACTTCCACAGAACACGCTCTTATGTCACTTAAATGTCCAGCGATTATCAGCGATTCACTTGAACCCAAAAAAATATATAGATAAAAAAATCCAGCTAGTTACAAGTCTCTGAACGCTGTGTTTTCCCGTGTGCGGTCGCAATTTCAGCATTTTGGGACCATAACGTTTACGAGCTATGACGTGCTTTGCCCATTAGCTTGTGTTAGTCGACCGAGCGAAGCGAAGGTCTTTGAGTTAACTAGGGCGATTTGCACTTGTCCGTCCGTCCGTCCGTCCGTCCGTCCGTCTGTCAGAGCCTTATAACTTTTGAATTACTGAACGTAATTACTTCAAATTTAGATATAATATGTAAACCGATGGCCTCCAGCCGAAAATGGCTTAAAAAGTTATAAAAATCTTTATTTCAGGGGGGCTCTCATAGAAGCGAATGCGAAGTAAAAAAAAAAAATCGCGTTACATAAAATTGTTACGTATCATTTTAAAGATAATTTTGAACTGAGTACAAAAATATTATTTTTTTAATTTTTCCCTTAAAATTGACGAAATGGGGGGCTTTCAAAGTGGCGATTTTATACGCTCGCTTGAAGACGCTCTCTAGAAAAATCCGCTATGGATTTTCAAACTGATTTTATGTTTTTAGGTCACTTATATCCTGTACTTGAACAACAAATACTAAAATTATATGAATATTATAAAGAAACGAGATTATTTAATTTTTAATGGGCGTCAGTAATTCATATAGCATCAACATAGCTTCACAATAATGCTAATAGATGGCGCAGTCAGTAACTATTCCCATGGAACTACGAGTTAAATTCAATGTTTGATAAATAATTCAATGTTTTCACTAACGTTCCCTAACCTTTACGGGCTACCTATAAGTTAGGTGATTGATGTTTTCTGTCAACTTATTTATCACGATCCTGTACGGGACACCTAAAAGGATATTGGGACGGATGTTAGGACTTAGGATTGTATTTAGGAGCTACCTACGTTAAGAGACTCCTACTTAGGGGATGATTTAGGTATGTTTGGTGAAAACGGGCATAATAATAATGTCAGTTTTGGTTATCATGTATCGATTGAATGAATAATCATGGGATACCGTTACCGCGAGGTCTCAGTTCGGGGCGAACCACTAGTAACAATAAGCTTAAACCTACATGTTAGTAAAACTAAAACCTAAAACTTAACCTAGGGCAGGATCGATTTGTCAGCACATGAACCATGCAACAGTGGTTCAAGTACTGACAATCGAGCCTGTCAGCAAATGCCCTCAGGACGCTATTAGAGCTGTCCCGGACTCTACGCAACAGGGATGTGCACCGCTTTCTCATAGTGGTGTAGAAACTGTCTTCATGAGCGTCCCTGATGCGCTGCAGAATCGGGGCAGTCCCAACAGCATCCTGAACGCATTATTGTACTGTACACGCAGGGCGTTATACCTACTGCTTCTGCGTGTAACTGATCCCCAGGCTGCTCGTGTAAAAGGAGATGCAGTATGCTCTAAAGAGGGTGACTTTGACTGGCACAGAACAACGAGCAAACCTGCGGACAATCATGTTTGCAAATATGCATATGCAACTATGTATTCTCTTATGTAAGGATCTTCTAATTTTTTTAATCAGTAAGCTATAAATTTTTTCCGTAGCTTTCTTCATCACCCGCTGAAGTCCCTATATTAAAAATTACAAGTTTTCCTCTTTCTCGCTTAAACGAACCTGCTCGTACTGGACCGAAAGTGGCCAGGATTACTTCCGAACTAAAAAATGGATGAAAGTCGACTAAACCTAGTGATAAGCACACTCGGCTGGATCAAAGTGATGTTGCATTTTAATTGCCGCTCTTACACCTGCTGCCCTTGAGACGAAGTGTGAACAGCCTACGCATTGGAAAACTGCGTTAAAAATTCCCAATTGACTGAATTTAACTCTTAAAACTTTTCGCTTTAGGTGGATTTTTGCATGAGTCACAGATTGACTTATGACATTTGGGTGGGATGCAAAATGCAGCAGCACACTTTTATGGATACTATCCCTTGAAATTGTCGCGTTAACGGCGTGAAAAATAAATCAATCGATGAAAACTACTCGTCTGCATTTTTTTGTTTCACATTTTTTTTACAGAATAGAAAACGGGCAATTGGTAGGTATACCTCTGTCCATGTCAATGCAGTGCCGTAGGAATTGTCATTGCGTTGCCAAAAGTTCGGAATTAGTTAACGCAATCCTTGAAACCCTTGTCGTATTTAGTTTTAGTGGCATTACCGATTTCAATAGCGACCGGTTTCAATAAATAATCTAAGTTGAAAAATATTAAGTACAAGAGTTTTTTTACTGAAGTTAACTTTGATAAAATGGTTGATACTTACAAATAATCTTACCTATTAAAAATCTTCTAAAGTAGCCGCAGACGTAGGCAGATAATTTCATTGAAAATAGAAGTCTGAAATAGCTGAAAACGTGTAGTATTATGCAGAGAATAAAATAAAAAATATGGGCCTCGCCATATGCAAATTATGGCGGCGGCCAGCGCTCCCCAAACAAAATGGACGAGAGTGGACGAGATGTGACTGTTTGCAAATTAACAATACAGTTGTCGGCTCTATTTTATGAAAAATTATATTCTGCATTTTACTGAAAATAAAAATCATTGCTTGCCTTCCAAACACGCTGTTAATTTGTTTCCATATTTATTTGACAAAAATGCCTTTCACTGTTGAAATTTTTTGGTGGACTATGGCCACAAAGTAGAAAAGCCGACCCGTGGGTGGAGAAGAAGATAAAAAATTTATTATTTTAGACTAACGTATGTTGATTAAATTAATAATTAATTATTTATTAATTAAATTCCTCGCACCAATCTGTAATACTGTTGTTTTTATACATATTTTTCTTGTTATTGTGGGGTGGAGTCTATGGAGAGGTTGAACTACGTTTTTGATAGTACGTACTGCTACCAAAATTCTTTTTTTTTTCAGATAGATACTTCTCAAAGAAAAGAATTATTTTTCGAAAACTTGCAGTTGGTTAAAGATGCTGGTTGCTGAAGGACAAAAATAGATCGAACTGTTCACATTAACAGGTTTTTCTAACAAATTTGAAACCTCTGTATAACTCTTTTAAGTGGTAAACTTGATTTATTGTTAAAAGCTGAAAGCTAATTACTAAAAAAACAACGTGATGGCCAAAATATAATTCAAATACATCAACAAAACCTTGTCGTGTTTACAGTCTACAACTTCAAAGTTTACGCAGGCAACCTTAGCAAATTAAAAGTCACTTAAAAGACCCTAAACATACCTTCAAATCGATCAACAAACGTCGGTAAAGTAAACACAAAATCGAATTTCTGAACATAAAACATGACTATTTGCTACGCTTTCCTACGCCCTAATCTTACAGGAATATTAGAAAAAATAAAGTCAAGATCAAAGGCGTCACCTGCAGACATTATTTATGAATGAGTTTTTCGTAAACGCCTGATCATACTTTATCCAGTGCGCGTGCACTTAATAATAAGTTCGCTCAACCTTAACGCAAGGTATTAAAGCGGAGTTTTAAATTGCAGGGCGGTATTAATAATTTGGTGTTAATCAAGGGAACGCTTTTAAAGTTTAAATGTAGGGAAAATTGAATTGTTTTGGTAACCGCGCGCTGAAAGCTTTGCGGCTGCGGTCTGCGGGCTGTCGGGAAAAGGCGCGGGCTGACTTTGTGCTACGTGTGACAGTGTGGGCTGCCTGAAATGTTTGGTGTAAACACCGAACGAAAATGTTTATACGCAGTAAACCTATAGAAAAATCATGCGTTCTTTTAAACTCAATTTATGTAGCATCCTGTTGAAAAGTTTGTCACCTATAGCAATGACAAACGTATCGCTATAGCTTCAGTGGCCAGTGCAGTGACGATCGCAACAATCAGACTACCAAATGAATGTAGACACGTCGTACGTACAGTACCCGGCGATATATATTGCACATCGGCCTTTGGAATAAAACGCTATTCTTTTCTATTATATTCTAAGCTATTTTATCACAGTTCGACTGCATTTTTTTTATATATGTTACGTGATGTGCTCGCCGATTGTGAAGAGATTTCAGTAATTACTACGTGAATTTCTGGCTAGCTTTCCTTGCAATAGTATAGAAATAGCGTTTTATTCCAAAGGCCGATGTGCATTATATATCGCCGGATTTTGTACGTTAGCTATAGATATATCTATATGGATGAACTCGAGTCGTCAACCAAGTGTATTCGATGACAAGCTAGTTCTTGACTGCGATCTCACCTGATGGTAAGTCACGATGCAGTCTAAGATGGTAGCGGGCTAGCTTGGAAGGGGTATGGATGTGAACATTCAACCCATACCCCTAATTGGTTTCTACACGCCATCGCGCTGGAACGCTAAATCGCTTGGCGGCACGTCTTTGACATTAGGGTGGTAACTAGCCACGGCCAAAGCCTCCCACCAGGCCAGACCAGAGACAATTCAGAAATTATAAATTCCCAAATTGACCCCGCCGGGAATCGAACCCGAGACCTCCCAGTTATAAGGCAACAGCGCTCACCACTGCGCCAGGGAGGTCGTCATTTCACATAGCTTCCATCGTATGATACATGAAATTTATCAATGTTACCGAAACGTTACGTTACGAGATGTGTAAGTATAGGTACTATCTCTAATGGTATGCGGGGGCCTACTAGTGTTAAAACCTGAAAGCGTCCTGCAAAACGCAGCTATATTCAGAGCATTCAAAAAGATTGGCTCGGGATAAAATCAGCCAATCATAATAATTGCCTATTGAGATTGCAGCAACGTAATAATCACAAATTTCCCGAGGCTGAAGACAATTTGCGTTTGACTCAGCCCTCTGCAGAGCAATATGCAGAGCGACGGGGTTGAAACTTTGCACTTTTGCAGATAATATTAAAATCTTGTCGGCGCGGAGTGGTACAATATTAGTTGCTTGCACAAAGAGGTTTTAACGTAATAACCTCTTTGTGGTGGCTTTCAAAGGCTTTTAATTCACTATCTAAGGTTATAAGCTGGTTGAGCTAAAATAAATTATAATTAAGATTATAATAATATTCTTATCTTATCATAAAATGGTTACGTACAAGGGAACACGATTAAGATATAAACCGTATAAATAATAAACATAGGTATATTATACCAACCTAATATATGTTAATTAAATGTTGAGACCTATGATCTGACTATGAATTTGAAGACTTACGAGATATTTAGCTCAGTTTCAATTGGCTTCATAATGAAGAACCCAAATTAGGTACGTTCCTACTTATTACATAATTAATGGCAGGTAGGTATATAATTTTAGTGACATAACTACGTAATTGTCGTTAATATACTTACTCATCTCATCAGATTTGTAGATACAATTAAAAAAAGTAGCCGGTCCACTATGGACTCGGACTGCAAAAGATAGAACCAAATGGAAATCCTTGGAGGAGGCTTTTGTCAGAGGACAAGCTGTTACATGATAAATACTAATAAGATAACCGTTTACCGATGTAATTAATATATATAACTACCCTATTTCTAAATATAAAAACTTCCTAACTAAAAAAAAATTTAACTAACTATTTTCTATTAAAAGGTTTTATGTCTTAAATTTAGAATGTACCTAAGTTAAAAATGTATTAGGTAATAGGTATCAGATTTCAACCAATGTACATAAATTAACAGCAATAAAGGCTTATTTTATTTTATTTAATAAGGCCAAAGTTAGTCACTCAACCAAATTTCCTTAGAATGGGTTTCCACGCTTGAGTTTCAGTAGGTGGACCGACGACATCAAACGAGTCGCAGGGAGCCGCTGGATTCAGGCGGCGCAAGACCGAAGCCTCTGGAGGTCCATGCAGGAGACCTATGTCCAGCAGTGGACATCTAAAGGTTGATAATGATGATGATGATGATGATGATGATGATGATGATGATGAGTTTCCACGGCGCGGTTCGCACCCGCGCCCGCAGCGGTTACGGTACCGCTGTCACCGCGCCCGTGGCCCGCGCCTGTGGGCGCGGGCCGCGAACCTCGCCGTGGAAACTTATCTTCCTTACGTTCCGAGAAATATAAGTTAAGTGAAATAATTGATTCGTTCACTAATTAATAATCATTATTATTATTGATTTACTAAGGGCATAAATTATTAATTTTTATTAGGTAATTAATGAATTTATTTTTGTATAAATTGTTCATGAGAGTACTGCCACCTATTTATATCTTCGTAAATTAGTGCGCGATTAATTGTGCCCCTACTCAAAAGATAGCGCTTTCAACGAAGCGAAAAATATTTGTAAAACAATAAGTTTTGATCAAAAATTTTGCTATGGAGCTTTTATTAATTAATTTAAATAGATGCATTTGTAATTTATACTTCATTTCGCCTAAAGGAAGGATTTTAATGAAAGTTATACTTTTAAAAAATAGTTTCGCCAGTCGGCGCTAGATGTCAATGAAGTTGACTTTTCTAGTTAATTCTTATATTTGCCGCTAGATGTCTAAAATGGTGCTTGTCTGCAATTTTTCTAAAATGAAAGAGTTATATTGCAGGTTCCATTATTTATTAATAAGCAAAACTTTTTTGTTCGAAATAATTATCATGTTTTTTACATAGTGAAAAGCATTTATATTATATCGGTTACCATTCTTAAATAAATCTGGGGACGGACATAATAAATAACATAATAATCCATGGGTCCTATGTATAAGGGCCAAAGTGCAAAATCGTAACTTTTCAGTAGAGGCTCTCAAAGTTTCAATTTGATATATTTCTTACATGCTACAACTGAATTTTATGAAACTTTGCATATTTGCTATTACACCTATGGCCGTTATTTGAGCTATATTTTTTAAATATATATTTTAGTTTTTTAATTATTGCACATATGCCCATATTCGTCAATTTTTTAGTATTTTTACTCTGCCAAAAAAACTAGTAAAAAGGCCAAAGTGCCATTTACTGGGTACACGCTTACATTTAAAAATTGTATATTTTCTAGATTTTTACAGCCCCAATTTTATATTGATGGATTAAAATAAATAAATGATCAAAAATAACACAAATTATGTGACTGTTTTGGTAATAAGTCACATTGTTACTTATACGTTATCTTACTTGGTAAGATAATGTTCTGAACTCTCAGTTAGACTCTAAAAATAATAAAACTATTAAAATTATTTGACTATTTTATTTAGATTTTTTTTCTGAAAAATAATCAAAACTTATATTATTGAAGACTAGCTGATGACCGCGACTTCATCCGCGTGGATTTAGTTTTTAAAATTCCGCGGGAACTCTTTGATTTTTCGGGATGCGTATGTCACCCTCCAGGTTCTCAACTATACCTATCAAAAAAATCACGTTAATCCGTAGCTTTGTTGCAGCGTGATTGACGGAAAAACCAACAAACATGCACAATTTCGCATTTATAATATGTATTTGTAAGGAAGAATTAATACTACGATAGTAAAGGCGATCTAATTAAATTTAGAACACAAAAGCTACTATTGACTTAAATAATAATAAGACTTAAATATGGTAGTTGGATTATATTGAAAGACGACATCAAACGAGTCGCAGGGAGCCGCTGGATTCAGGCGGCGCAAGACCGAGGCCTGTGGAAGTCCATGCAAGAGACCTTTGTCCAGCAGTGGACGTCTATCGGTTGATAAAGAAGAAGAAGAAGATGGTAGTTGGATATATTCCTTCGGAGACTTTTTGTAGAGAATAATGAGTACTTTAGTTATGTAGTACATAATTTTTATGTATCATCAATAGTTTTCTCAGCACACGCAGTGCAAAGCGGTAATGCAATTTATAGGCAAAATTTTGCTACTTTGGGTTACATTATTGCAATTTTCTTAAGGATTTCTAATTTTTTTGAAAATAAATTGTAGCCTATGTTACTTCCTGATAACTTTCTATTGGTGAAAAAATGGTTAAAATCGGCCCAGTAGTTACAGAGCCTATTCGGTACAAACAAACAAACAAACAAAAAATCTTTCCTCTTTATAATATTAGTATAGATCAATAAATAATCAATAATGTAATATCCTTTCTCAAATCTTATATATTGAATGTCAACGTAAGTACATAAAATCAAATATTTTTTATTGTACCAAGACTATTTGCAATCAAAGTAAAAAATATTCATATAAATCAAAAATAATATCAAAAAATAAACATTTACTCATCTCATTATTACTACACAATCTTTGAAATATTATCATTACATGGTACCAAATTTTAATATATAACATCATATATATCAGACATGATTATCAAAGTTTTCTTTAATTTTCGGCGTTATAGGACCGTATTTATAAGAATGACAAACATAACATTGGCCCTTTTTTAGGTTGGTAAAATGGCAAACAGGCGGGATATCACCACGAATAAGTCTCAAACAACCATTTGGCCCTTGTACGTTTAAAAGTATGCTACTTGAGCCCTTTTACTGCAATAAAAAATAGTACTTCTTCCAATAAATATGAGTTTTTTTTTAGTGCATGTTATTAATTGTAGTAAAAGGAAGTTTTTAACACCAAAAAGTGAAAATGGCCAAATTGTTACTTTGGCCCTTATACATAGGACCCATCGTAATAATGACCCCAGCAAAAACAAAAAGTTCCTCGGGATCTTTTTTAAAGACGTGGACATCAGCTGGTATAAATAAATTAAATATCTTATACAGCTTCCTTCACAAGTATCTTGAACGCTGTGAATTCAAAGAATGATGTACCCATTCTTGAATTGCATTCTCAACGTTTCTGCTAGCAATTTAAAATATGCAGCAAATCCTTAAACGTAGAGTAAAAAGCAGTATAAATTTCCTTTAAAATGTTAACAACAACATTACTACACGCATACTGATTATTTACCTGACTGCGGAAGAGTAGGTAATGATTTTAATAGTCGACTTGTCTTTTAACTCGATTTCGCGCACGTACCTAATATTGAACTCAGTTCAAGCTGTAGCCTGTAGGACCACTGTTAGGCACTCAGAGCTTTACTGATTCCATGGCATGTAGAAACAGATTAGGTGTATTGCCATACTTCCAAGCCCGATACAATCTTAGCCTGCATCGTCCCTTGCCATAAGGTGAGATCACAGTCAAGGGCTATTTTGTCATCATTAAAAAAATTAAGTGGCACTCGGGGACTGCCGCGCTAAAGCTATTGCATAGCATTTTTTATCAACTTATGCAATTATAATATTTATGCAATATATTTTTTTGCATAATAAAAATTATGCAAAATAAATTTAAATACAAACAAACAAGAAAAGCGCACTGTCACTACCTCATACACCATCATCATACACCATACGGTAAAGAAAGCGGCCGCTCGCCCACTGCGCCAAACAGAGCTACACTTTTGTGAACCTCTAAAATGTTGAACGCTTACTGAACGACGGTGTTAGGTTTATTTTCGTTACGGAATTTCTTGATTCGGTCGCCGCGCTCAAACTGTTTGTGCTAGTTCAAAGCTCGCGATAAAAGCTATGCAAATAGCTTAAAAAATTAAAAAATTTCCTACAGTCCCGTGTTAGGATTTGTCACCATATAATTATGAGCCATAGCTATGATCTCATAAAGTACATAACACCAATAAAAATCGATGCTTGCATTCTAAAAATATGATTTCGAAACAAAAAGTGGTAATGAAATAAATGAAGTACTATTGCTATTTGGTTTCCTACATGAGTTTTTACACGGCACAAGGTTAACCGCCGAATGTTTAGCATTTATAAAACTGTTACCGCTAATGTTTATAATATGATGCTCTATGTAATGTCCGTTTTTTTCCTTTAATCGAATAATCGTAAATAATTAATTTTAGTTTAATCTTTGATTTTCCCACGCCTTGAAACGTTTACCCATAGGCCCAGCCACTGAGTAGCAATCAGAAAAGGTTACTTTAAGGTGGTAAAAGCATGCGACAGGCGATTTTCGGTGAGCTCTGTGAGGTTTACAAATTGAAAACTATAATTCCAATTTGAATAATTTCAATGCATTATGTAATTTGGGTATCTTATCTAAATTCGCTTAGAGATAGAAACACGATTGGAAAAAAAATTCTCGATAGAAAGTTTTCCCAAACTTTGATCCAATTATCTCCTTTTTTAGGTTTAAACCTTGTTTAAACAGAAACGGAAGGTTTTTTTCCTGCTATTTTTTTTATTTGTGTTGATATAAATAATTACTAAAAGCGGTGAGAAAAATTCTTTGATTATTGGCATCCATAATTTTTTAAATCAATTTTAAAGATTTTTTTCAATTCCCGACCCCCGAATCCATAATTTCCATCTCTTTCCTAGCACTGCAAAATATATAGCTCTATCCCACTCGTACGACTTAAACAATTTAGGATCGTTATAGCCCCTTAAAAAAAATATGCAAAAGAAATTTGTAGACTTTTTAGTAATCTATTTAAAGTTTTGTGTAAGTATGTAGTAGGTATGTATTGCTGTACTTGTTACCTGCATAATTGTGTGAAGATGTACCTACCAACAGTCACCATGCAATGCTACAGCCTACAATGCTAAAATAAAAAATAAATAATATTATGTCAACTGATGCATTTTCCATAATAGACAATTACCATATTATGTAGTTTATTGCACACCAAAAAATATAAAAGGCTAACACAAAACTCATAATAGTAGCTGTATGTAAAATAAGGCGGTCTTTTCGCTAAAAAGCGACTTCTCCCAGGCAACTTTATGGAAAATTCATTATTTATTACTTAATACGATATAGACTTTCAATACGTAAATTTTATAATAAAAACTTACCAAGTAAAAGATTTTCCGAACAATATGTTACTTCTAGAAATGCCCGCTTTCATCACTTTGCAGGGAACATAGCTATTCTCTCACAAATACTACAAAACATCTCAGGAAAACAATAATAATTTAAGCGCGCTGTGGTCTGTGATCATCAGAGAGTATAATTTAATGAGGTCATGCTTCATACATAATCTCTAACAAAATCTCTACATCCTATAGTTAAAACCTTCCTGATGTCTCTGTTTATTCGTATTTGCTTCTCATGCTTTGCTTTTAGATCTTTTGTTGCTTTGTTCAAATAAATAATCTGAGGATTTTATATCTCCTGAAGATGTTCCGGTGGCGGAAAAAACTTGAGTAGATAAAATAAAATTAGTGTGTGTGAGAATCTAGGTACAGAAGGAATATGGGATATTGGTAGGCCAATTAGGTAGCAGCACCTCAATCAGATTTTAACTGATTAAATTCAGATTTGAACTATGGACATAATAAAAACGACGAGAAAAGCTGAGAGCAAAGTTAAGCTTTGAGCTGAGCAAGGAGATACAGCAATGCTAGTCCTTTACTTGGAAGGATCCCATATAAAACCTAAAGATCTTTTTAACACTACAAAACTTGAGATTATAGCTTCCAAGCATATAATTCTATATGAGGAGATCCGTTAGGAGAACCAAAGTCGCCCACATTACTCAGTAGTCATACTCAACTCATAAGTCTCGAAACTGAAGTGGAAATGGGAGGGGCTCATAGTCTAGAGCTGATAGTCGTTGGAGTCCAAAGGTGCTGGAGTGGTGACCCCACACCGGGAAGTGCAGTGTTGTCCTCCCCGCACGGGGAAGTCCTCACTAGGTGGATCGACGACATGAAACGAGTCGCAGGGAGCCGCTGGATTCAGGCGGCGCAAGACTGAGGCCTGTGGAAGTCCATGCAAGAGACCTATTTGTCCAGCAGTGGACGTCAATCGGTTGACAAAGAAGAAAATATAATTAATTCTATTTAGGAATAGTGTATTTTGTAATAGGTATACAGCATTTTCATGGTTTTTTATTATTGTTTAATACTAGCTTTTGCACGCGGCTTCGCTCACGTTAAGTTCGATTTTTCAAACCCTTATTTTACCCCCTTAGGGGCTGAATTTTCAAACATCCTTTCTTAGCGGATGCCTACATCTTAATAGCTATCCGTATGCTAAATTTCAGATTCGAACAACAATCGGTACAATTGTACCGATTGTTGTTCGAATCTGAATCATATTGTTATCGTCATATTTCAACTAATTTACACAAAACCTCAACAAATTATACACTAAACCCTTCCTCATGAATCACCCTATCTATTGGTGAAAACCGCATGAAAATTCGTTCGCTAGTTTTTGAGTTTATCGCGAACAGACAGAGAGACAAACGCGGCGGGACTTTGTTTTATAATATGTAGTGACATAGGTAGATGGCACTCTCACTCAGCTCTAGACTCAAGACGAGACAGATTTATGTCAGGAAATATTTGTGTCTCATTTTAACTCTGTCTTAATTGTTGAGCAGAGCCAGAGTACGATCTATAGATCTCAGCCTGAGACTGCGGAACTTAAGAGGGATAGAAATTAATAATTTATGATAGGTAGTCGTTACAATCGATGCTGGTCGCTACACTCCTACTAAGATATCATAATAAGATGAAAGAAAAGTTTCCACTTTTCTTTGAGAGCTTATTTTCATGTTGCTTGTTGATAGAAGAATATTCTGATCTTATCTCCCACTAAGTAAATAATAACATAAGCGCCAATCACGACTATTGAGTATTGATGCATGCAGTGTATAAATTCTGCTTTTTAATAATATGACGATAGGTAGGTATGATTATGAGTTCCGACTTTATGCATTATTATCTATTCAAACGTATTGCTAAGTAAATAAACTTTGCATTTCAAATGTTTATATACTTATTTATATGAAATTAAATTGATAAAGACCTTAATTTTGCAATCTATCTAATAAATGATTTGAATATTTTCACGTTATCACATTGCCGAGAACCGTTGGATTAAAGTACCTCACTATTTTCCTCATTGTTTTATTTTAGGGATAGTAGCTTGTATCATCTACTTCGTAAAGTAATGGTTGCTATTGGTTAGGTACTTAACGTTAACTTAAAAATTTACACTTAGGGCTCTGAAGTCTGGACCCAGCTATGAGATTGTTTAAAATGATTGCATAAGAGTAACGATCGCAATCACCTCTGATTGGATGATTGATGATTGATTGACACACCTAAATGAAAAGTAAGACAATTCAAAAAAGGTCTTTGTTCCCTAGACGAAAAAAAGTATCTTTTTCAGACTCTTTTGTTAGTAAAGTAACAAAAATAAAATTAAGATTTACACAATTTTATTTTTTCATAAATAGGTATGTTGTGAAAGACCCAAACTAAAATTATTGAGTTTCATAACTTCAGACATTTGGTTCAGCATTGGTTAAAAATTTTAACCAATTGAATTTAATTCAGTAGTGAGAGAATGTCAGCCAATAAGAGGGCATTGCAATCGTCAAACTGATTCAATTATTTTAAGAAAACTCCACAGCAGAAGACAATAATATTGTTATAATCTTGTCATCATTCATAGTTCATAGTTCATAGTTCTTTATTGCATTTCACATGTAACAGGTAGGTACATATACACATGAGACCCTGTGAGGGTATGGCAAACAAAAAATATTACATTTAAAGATAAAATAAAATAAAATAATACAATGTCAGTTAAAAGCTGGTTAAAAGTAGTTAAGTTCAAATTTCAATTAAAATATTAACATTCAAAGCCGATAGGATAAAATAGAAAGGAGTTTGGATGATTGCTTCAATGTTAATCTCCTAACATAAAAATCATTATCTCACCCAATTTCGTAATCTGCCCTGTAAAGCCTACCTACACGTCTACGCTTAGATTTAATCGGTTTTATTATTATGACCTTAGTTAGTACAATAATATTTTGTTGCGTGTAGCAATATTGTGTAGTCTTTCTCACGGTGCGCTCTGTGACGAGATTCGGTAGTGAATAGTAGATAATTATACTGTAAGTAGGTACTAAGTAGGTGGGTAATGACGAGAAACTAAATTTTCGATATTTACTTTATTATGTACGGAAAATTATCCATAATAATTCCATAGATAGCAATGAACTCTGGGCCCAATGATATCCAAAAAGTCATACCTGGCTATGAGTGTAAGTCAATAAGAGGATTAGTATCAAATTGAGTACCTATCGAAATTACCTTAGTCGAAACCTTCTTTTTAATTGTGTGGTTCAAAAATAAGAATTTAAATGACTATGTTACAATTGCAGTCAACGAAATAGAATTAATTGAATCCATATTAATAATATTAAACCGCAATTAGTATACGAGCCCCTAATTTTTGTGATTAAAATACCTAATCTTTCTACGTCAAAAACTGCATATAATAATCTAAACAAAAACATTGACTGACAGACATCGTTACATTAATGAACGACCTTAGGCTATTTTATAATATATTATATAACGTAAGTAATATACATCTTAATTACCTCTCATAATAGTTTATATGATTTTTATGCACTTAAATTTGTCTCACCTTGTACTAGGCAAAAAAAGTTCAAACAGATTCGGTGGGAAAGACCTCGCTTGAACAAATTTCGAACCAACCTTTTCCCGTGTTTCTGACATAGATCTACGTTAACAAAAAAGATATTCACTCTATATGTACTCACTATCCAGCTCCGATGCCGGCTCTCCACAGTAGAATCTGTTCCAACACGGTGGTAGAGACATAGGTATACCGGTAACTTGGGGTGACTTTGCACCTACGGGGGTGACTTAGCACCAAATCCGTACAAATTTTAAAGTTAAATTAAAAAAAAGTATATGACTTTTTATTTGATATTTACTAGGAACATAACAAAAATTGGTGCAAAGTCACCCCAAAGCACGGTATTATAACAAATTAAATGTCAATTTCATCAACGCCAAGTTACCGAGGAGCGAAAGCAGTCTGTCAGTTTTTGTATTTAAATTCTGGCAAAACATCAAGTTTATTCGTCGTTACGTTACTCGGCAAAGTTGAAATTGGCACTAAGGGTCACGAGTTGGTCTACATAATTTACAATGGAAAAGGTAGTAGAGAGAGTAAGATCTATACATGGCACTCCCACTCAGCTCAGTATCAAAACTGAGTTAAAACGAGACAGATTTATGTCAAAGCATAATATTTGTGTCTCATTTTAACTCTATCTTAAGTCTTGAGCAGAGCTCACTACGCTGTGCAAGGCCCAGGTCTGAATATTTTTTATGATGAGTATGTCGTGGGAACTTTTTGATTTATTTTGATAGAAAGTAACCTATATCCGTCTCCAAGATCCACTCTAACTCTTTTTAAAATCCTGATTAGTTCAGGGATTGAGTTGTGCTGTGTAAAATAAAAATGATTAAGTGATTGATGTTGAAAAGGTAATATACAGACACATTTTCGATTTCATAATATTATGATTAGCACTCCGCATACAATACATTTTTCACTGTCTTTTTAAATATGTTAGAGGTAGGGTATGCAACTTCGGCTAGAAAAATCTCAACCTTCATAAATGTTCCGCGTATCTTTGGATTGTATGTCAACGGTTGGCCAAATAAGAAATAATCTTAACCAAATAATATTCGACCTTAGCGTGACTTCGCTTAGTATCTAACGCGTATGACATTGCCGAAAAAAAACTAAGCATACGGGCAGACAAGCATTCTTTGTGCGCGTCTAGCCGCCAACCTTGGCAGTGATGGACGATTTTTTGACGCGAAAAAAACCGCGTCCGGTGAATTTACCTAACTTTTTGCTTTGACTTCTTGGAACCAGCTTTTAGGTTTAGGTAATACATTCCGAGCTGGAGTGTTATTCTCTACTCCACAGCTTTGGTCGCAACGATATTGACACAGCTATATCTAAACGTTATGGAGTGGAGTTTCTGGCTAATATAATAATATTATCTTAACTCGCCCTTTTTATTCATGGAAAACATACATTAAAAGTTATCAAATATCATCATTCGTCCATCTTTTTCTTTTCTTTGAATCAATTGTTTTATCTAACTGTGACGTATAGTCACGTAGTGGCACAAAAAGTTGTGTGGTAAAAATAGTACGTACCTAGGTAATTTTTTTTCAAATTGGAAGTAATATTTATCAAATATAACTTAATATTGTTTTTGTTTACTATTTCATTATATTACGTGTTGTGAGATTAATATCCATTTTATTGGTAGGATTAATAGGTATCTTTAATTCCTACCAATACTTTCTTGCTGTAAGAATGCGTAAAGGGGTTATATTATAACTAGTGGTTCGCTCCGAACTGAGACCTCGCGGTAACGGTTTCCCATAATTACTTATTCATTCAATAGATACATGACGATCAAAATTGACATTATTATTATGCCCGTTTTCACCAACCATACCTAAATCATCCCCTTTGTAGAAGTCTCTTTACGTAGGTAGCCCCTAAATACAATCCTAACATCCCAATGTCATTTTCACCTTTAGTTGTCCCGCAGAGGTTTGTAATAACAAAGTTGACAGAAAGTGTCAACTAACTTAACATATGTAGCCCGTAAAGGTTAGGGAACTGTTATAGTGAAATCCTCAAGGCCTCAGTCAAACTTTTTTTGGAACATTCAAATTAAATTACTTGTACACAGCGTCAACTATCGACACGATCAGAAAACATGTAAAAACAAACTGCAACGTGAAGTTTTATTGATGTTTGCTAAATGACTAAATAATAATTTTAATTGAATATAAATGTTACATTATAGCTGCATTTGCTATATGAGATGAGAGCGCCATCTATTGACATCATTGTGAAGTTCTGTTGTTGCTGCTCATTAAAAGTTAAATAATTTAGTTTCCTTATTACATTTATCTAATTTTAGTATTTGTTGTTCAAGTACATGATATTACGCTAAAATTATAAAACTTTCAAGCCCCAGCTTTCAATGGTTATTCCGTTGTGAGGTCAAATATAATCTCCACTTTGAAAGCCCCCCATTTCGTCAATTTTAGGAAAAAAATTAAAAAAAAATACTTTTGTACTCTGTTCCAAATTATCTTTAAAATGACGTACTGTAACCCTATGAAAAGCAAAAAAATTTTTTTTTCTTCGCATTCGCTTCTATGAGAGCCCCCCTGAAATAAAGATTTTTATAACTTTTTAAGCCATTTTCGGCTGGAGGCCATCGGTTTACATATTATATCTAAAATTGAAGTAATTACGTTCAGTAATTCAGAAGTTATAAGGCTCTGACAGACGGACGGACGGACGGACGGACGGACGGACAAGTGCAAATTCACTCAAGTAGACTCAAAGACCTTCGCTTCGCTCGGTCGAATATATTAAGATCTTGATTGTATGCATAATAATGCAAATAAAGTATGTTTTAATTTATTTATTTATAATGATTTCACTTTTAGCATAGTCTAGCATGGAGTCGACCGTGAACTCAACGACGAATACCATGTTTATAAAATAACAGCGCTGTGAGGTATTATGGCCAAATCATGGCTTTTAGATGCCATAATTTTATGGAGATAATGATCAGATGGCCGAGCAAGTTGCGCTATCGGACCCCCATTATTTAGGCTACTGATGGTAAAAATGCCTAATTAATTAGAAATCTTTCTTAGAAAAGCTATTGATTTATATCAATATATGGAATGGCTGAGATATAATTTTATATTGGAAGGTTAGAATAGAATAGAATAGAATATTTTTTTATTCAAATAAACTTTTACAAAGTGCTTTCGAATCGTCAAATGTGTCTACCACTGGCTCGGAATGCCGTTACTTGTTTTTATAAGTGCTGTGATTTTAGAATGTGAGAATTGTTTAGCTTGCAATTTTATATATCGCAGACATTAGGATGATTTGAGAGTACCTAGTGTTCAGGCCTGCAGGCCTAGCATGCACGCGCGAGAAAATTTTGTCTACCCATTTTCTCGTATTATCTCTATCGAAACTAACATGGTTGCACACTATGATTCGCCTCGTTAAGTCAAAAGTAGAGATCAAATTATTTTCTCTATTTATCTCTACGAACTCTAAATTGGCGAGTGTCGACTTCATTTTCTTGAATTTAGAAGTTTAAAAAAGTAAATGAGAAATCAGTTTACATCGACAATATCTCTCTCTCTCTTTGCGAGATATCACTTCGACGTGCATGCTAGGCCTGGGTGGGTTATCCCGCGCTACCTATCTTTTAAGGTAGGTTTAATAGATATAGTGGTGAAGCATCTTCTTTAACCTCACGTACTAAAATTTTAAATGACTAAGTGTGTTTGTTTGCTTGTTTGTCCTTCAATCATCTTGCAACAGAGCTTCAGATCGACGTAATTTCTTGCATGGGTACTTTTTCCGCGATCGAAGCATGAATATTATTTATTGGGTGAACACCTAAAGAGTGACAAGTAAACTTCAAGTGCTTCATTTAGATTTTTTTTAATTAGTAGAATTATTGTTCTCGGACCAAAATAACGAATAGATTGTAACCGCAATCATCAAAATTGGCTCAGTATTATAGTTTACGCACTACGGTGGAACATTCGTAAATAGTTACATTTATAGACTGTTAAAATCACTATCCTTCCTTTTGGATTTGCCCTAGTTTGGTAAAAATATGAAAAAGTGCATGCACGTACTTGCACGTAGCTTTGAATTAAATCGACGAAGTTCTATGAACATAAAATAGCTGTGGTGCAAAAATATGCGTTAACAGCAAGTAACAGCTATTAACGCACCTCCGCACAAAGGCATGCAGATAACAAAGCGCGATAGCTTAATCTGAGCGTATATCTCAATACTGAGATCATTGCTTGAGATTCGTCTCGTGACTTATTAACTACCTGCCGTGCTAATGCGGATACTTCACCGCGTATATCAATAATATCCTTACTAATATTGTAAATGCGAAAGTGTGTTTGTTTGTTGGTTTATTGGTTTGTTGGTTCGTGGGTTTGTCCTTCAATCACGCCGCAACAGGGCTACAGAACGACGTGATTTTTTTCACGGGTATAGTTGAGGACCTGAAGAGTGACATAGACTACTTTTTATCTCGGAAAATCAAAGAGTTCCCGTGGGATTTTAAAAACTAAATCCACGTGGACGAAGTCGCGGGCATCAGCTAGTCAATAATATTGCCTCCTACAGAGTTTGGCTTCCTTTGTTGTACAGTCTATTGTTTTTTGCACCCGATATGATTTTTTTAAATTGGTTGTTTGACATTTATATTGTTTCGAAATTAATGAGTGAGACCTGTTTGTATATTTTGGGCTATAGTTGATGCCTGATGATTAGTTTTAAACAGAAAAGTATTTAAATCATATAAACGTTTACAATGTGCTTTTGAATAATTGTCTAGTGCATCCAGCATCGGTAGGCTGAAATGTCTAAAGCAATAATTAATCACAATACACAGGCGTTACGGAAGCAGTGATAGCCTAGTGGTTAGGACTGTGGTGTGTTCCTATTTGCGGGGTCGCAGTTCGATCCCGGGTATGCACCTCTAACTTTTCGGAGTCAAATGCGTTTAAGCAATTAAATATCACTTGCTTCAACGGTGAAAGAAAAAAAAACATCGTGAGGAAACCTGCACACCTGAGAGTTCTTCATAATGTTCTTGAAGGTGTGTGAAGTCCGCCAATGCGCATTGGGCCAGCGTGGTGGACTATGGCCTATAACCCTTCTCTGAGAGGAGACCTGCGCTCAGTAGTGAGCCGTTGATGGGTTGCTAATGATGATGATGATGATTAGTTTTTAATGCGGAAACTCTTTTCCCGAAATAAAAAATAGTACTTTCTATCTGACTCCGGGATGCAAACATGAAAATCGGTTCGCCGGTTCGATCATCATATTATTATAAAGAAACCCTTAGTATTTTCGGATTAGAAGTAACTTATTCCATGTACTTTACTCCTAGGTTTTCAGCCGCTAAAATTGATAACGCCAGCGCCCGAAAATATTTTTGTACGACTTAATTACAATCCTACCTACAGTAAATTCTGAAATAAAATCTCTTAATAATAGTGAAAACAGTTTTCTCTGAGAGTTACTTACGTAAGTAGTTCATGGATTATCATTTATTAGAATTCCGAAGACGGACATACATTGTTATTGTACCTTTTAAAACCTATGTAATACTTTTATCCCGGAAAATCTACCACAGTAATAAAATGAAATAGATTTTTCATTACAGCAAACGTGATTCAACAAACAAAATTGAAATACCTATCTAGGTACCTAGCTAACGTTCGCACTTAGCAGTAAGGTGTAAACCTAAATAAGTACGAGTACCTACCTACATGAAGATTGCTGTTCAGTTAAAATCCGCGAACGAGGCCGTGTGTGACTGCAATTTAGTTCATGGAGAACCTTTGTGCTATTCAATATAGCCGCAGAGATATCCGACAGTGCAACACGGCCATAGTAAGTACTTATAGGATGATCTATGATATACCTACCTGTGTACGCTCTCTGTACCTACACTAACAGCCGATTCCTATATATTCATTTATCTGTAATCTTTCGTTTATCAACGTTTACCTAGCAACTTTGAATTTAATAGTCAAACATTGTATGAAATTTGTTAAAAAATAATATTCTATTTGTTACTTTTTATTGTTCACTTTTTTACAAGTGCTTTTGAATCGTCGATGAGTCACCACTGGTTGGGAATGCCCTTCCTGCCGAGAAGAACCAGCAAGAAACTCGGCAGTTGCTCTTTTTAAAGCAAGTTTACAATACAATAGATAATGATACAATGACATAATATCATTCTCCTTCCAAGTTAGGACACTTCCATCTCAGTCTGCATTACCACTTGCTGAGATCGTAGGCGCACTAATTATTTCGGCTACTTTAAAATTTATTCGATTTCTAACATCGCATAAACTGGAACAATATTTAGAGCCTATATGAACTAGTCCTGCTTTGAACTATGAGTTAGCGATACATTGTTAGTTATCTTTTAAAGTATACGTATATAAAACTTCTGTGATGTGCAAGGCAGAATGTTGGTGATGTGAAAACCGTGGCCAAGGTCCCGCGCTAACCTTCCGACAGGCATTTGTGATTAGACCCGCCAATCAAAGTCCAACACACCTTTGTGTTTGCACATATTATCATGCTTTATGTGTGTATGCACCTAGGCAAAAAAATTTTTATTACGTTTTCTGAGTCGCTTGGAAAAGAGTTTTGAAAAACTTGGACATACTAAATCACATTTCGCAGCTAGCTAACATAAGACATTAATATTGTTTGTACTTTTCATTCATCTCAAGTCTCAACCACACTCTCTAGAGTTTTTAGTTTAATATAATCAACAATATCAAGCTCCGCCGTCTCGTGATGCACATTATTTTGTTATAAACATACTGTACGTCTTCTTATCTAATTTTTATATCCAATTTTTCATAGTCAGGTTACAGTTCTTTTTTAGGTTTCCGTACCCAAAGGGTGCCAACGGGACCCTATTACTAAGCCTCCGCTGTCCGTCCGTCCGTCTGTCAGCGGGCTGTATCTCGTAAACCGTAATAGATGGACAGTTAAAATTTTCACATATTGTGTATTTCTATTGCCGCTATAATAACAAATTATAAAAATAAAATTAAATTAAAAAATAAAGGGGGCTCCCATACACGGAAAAGGAGTCGAAATAAAATTTTATTTTTCTACCTTGGCTTGTGGGGAGTCATTGTCTAGAGCTCTTTAAGTGGAGTTTAAATATATATTTTTTTATTTTTTAGCTACAAAAATGAAGAAATGGGGGGCCGTCAGTTTTCGGTTTTAGACCAATTTTGTTAGGGGGTCTATCTCAAAAACTAAACTAGTTAGGAATTTTAAATTTTGGTATATTATGTACTATATTGTGTACCTATATAAACAACAAATACTAAAAACACTGATTTATAATGCGGTTTGTAAGTTGTGACCAAAACAAACGAACATTTTTTCCCCATTTGCTAATTTAGTACTTTCTAAGAACTAAGATATCTAAATATGTATAAAGTATTAAAAAAATGATTTGATTCTATGTACGGAACCCTAAAAGAGCGAGGCCCGACTCGCACTTGGCCGATTTTTTTTTAATTTGAAATGCAATTTATAATGCAATTCAGTTTTAATCCGTATCATGAGGGATGCTTACACAAGAAAACCGTTGATTCTCGATAGTCATGCAAATGCTCTGAGAAAACGCTTTCTTTGTCAACGTTGCGTGTCTACCTGCTTCATTGTTTATGGTCTTTTATAAAGCATTAAAGTTATGAAACTTTTGCTGCAACAGACGACATTTTCTTTTCATTTCATCTTTTCGCAACCTTTTGCAATCCTATCACGAGTTTTTACCTACTCGTACCTACGGAAAGACGGAAAGATGATATTGTGTTATCATTTATTAGAGCGTACAAAGTAAAATAGAAAAGTATTTAAATCATATAAACTTTTACAATGTGCTTTTGAATAATTGTCTAGTGCATCCACCATAGGTAGGCTGAAATGTCTAAAGCAATAATTGATCACAATACACAGACGTTACGGAAGCAGTGATGGCCTAGTGGTTAGGACTGCGGTCTCCTATTCGGGGGGGTCACAGGTTCGATCCCGAACATGCATCTCTGACTTTTCGGAGTTATGTGCCTTTAAGCAATTAAAATATATCTCGCGCTTCAGCGATAAAGGAAAACATTGTGAGCAAATCCGCACGCCTGAGAGTTTTCCATAATGTTCTCAAAGATGTTTGAAGTCTACCAATTCGCATTGAGCCAGCGTGGTGGACTATGACCTATAACCCTTCTCTGAGAGGAAACCTACGCTCGGTAGTGAGACGTATGAGTTGCTCATGATGATGATGACATAGGCGTTTCGATTTGACTTCTGCAACAAAACGCCAAAAGGGCACTTCAAAGTTTAAGGTGTGCTTTAACTTTCATGTGCTTAAGTACTCAGACGAAACCCATATCCCCCCATTGGCCATTACACGTTTTCGTACCGGTAATTATAAATCGCTTATAATTGCATTCGCTTGACACAGGCCGCGGAAACGAAATAACACCACGCATTAATTACGAAGTCAATTGAATCAACGGCAACATTAATTTTATTCCAGAAGGTTTTCTATTGTTCTAAGCTAATCGCTTTTCTACACTTTCAAGACTAAGGAAGTGTAGACTGTAGGCAATTCAATCATTTGCATGTGCGATAGAAATCGAGCAGCAAGGTCGGGTGTCTTAATAACATTAAGTAAATTGTGAATAACAACTTGTATTACGCCAAGATGGACGATTAGACTGGCGATTATGTTTCTACTAGATTATGCCCGCGTCTTCTTCTTCGTCTTCTTCTACTTCGTCCGCGCGGATTAGGCCACGTTTTCGCATAGGCGTGGCGTTGCGCGTCGCGCGGCGCGTCGCTCGCTCGCTCTCGCTCGCCCTCATACCTTGGCCATATCGCGCGACCGCTCACGCGACTCGACGCGCCGCGAGAAGCGCAACGCCACGCCTATGCGAAAACGAGGCCTTAAGGTTTTTAATTCCCGCGGGAACTCTGTAATTTTCTGAGATAAAAAGTAGCCTTTGTGTTATTCCTGGGTATGAGCTATCTCAATTCCAAATTTCAGCCAAGTCGGTTCATTCGTCGTAGCGTGAAAGAGTAACAAACATCCATCCATCCTTCCATCCATCTTCACAAACGTTCACATTGCATTAGTAGGAAGGATGTTATCGGTATATTATCATGATAATGGTTACGAATAGCGAATGTGTTCCCGCTCAGACCTGTTTAATGTTTCTTCTGCTAATCCTTCTATCAGGGGTTGGAGACCATTTTGACTTTCGTTGATCAATTTTTAATTCAATTTTTTTGATTCAATTTGAAAAAACAAAAAATTACTAGATAAGCTCGACAGCTTCTATCGACCGACGCGACGTCGATAAAAAGCGATCGGGAATCTATTTATATTTAATTTAGATTGAAAATACGAAACAACTAATACGATAAGATCATTATTTTTATAAAAGTCGCATACGTTTCCATTGCGGCAGTTTAATTGCATTAAACTTGCAATCATTATGGATAGGATGTATTATATATTATATAAATAGATACACAGTTATTGTAAATCTTTGAGCCTTAACATAAACATATTTACCGAACCCCCTTAATTTTGTTTGAATTTGATTGGTTGACATTGAAATAAGAATTAAACTAAAATACGAGTATGTTTGTATGGATCCGCTCGCGATACATAACTTTGCTTGAGATACTAAGAAATATTAAATATTTGATAGATACCAAATAGATACTAAGAAAATTATTAACCGACCTACACAGTTTGTGAGGATGGATGTATGGATGGATGTTTGTTACTCTTTCCCGCTACGACGAATGAACCGATTTGGCTGAAATGTGGAATTGTGATAGCTCATACCCAGAATTAACACATAGTCTACTATTAAACTAAAAATAAACTTGCATATCCCAAATGCAAATTAAAAATTTCTACCCGCGGCCCATTATATAGATCAATTAACATATATAATAAAATCCCAAATTTTATTACAGATGAAAATAATATTAGAACCTTTAGGCGATAACTAAAAGAATGGCTATTAAAAAATAGTTTCTACGAGATAGACGAATTATTCCAAAAATAGCAGTAAACTTTAAGACCTCAATTGCGCATCAGGCTATGTTCCAAAATGAATTACAAATTTGACATATGGACTTAATCAATCTGACGAACCATTTTGACATATTATTGAATGACATATTGATTGACTATCATTTTCCTAGAAATTCAAATCGTTAACCTTCCGACTTTTATTTAACATGAAATCGAAAATATTTTCATAATGACATAATATTATTATTAATTAATTTTATTAATTACATATGACACTATCAATATTAATTAATACCAAAAAATAAAAATACTGAAATAAAAATAGTTTCGATAAAATACTCGCCTAAATAATAATTTATACTAACCTAACCTAATTACTTTGTAAATGTAACTTTGCAACGCCCTGACGGGGCCTCATGTAATCTAACTATATAATTAAGTGCAAGTAAGGCTACATGAATGCAAATAAATAAAGAAATATATTTATCCCGGAAAATTACAGATTTCCCGAAGGAATTAAAAACCTTAATCCACGCGAAAGAAGTCGCGGGCATCATCTAGTTACCTTATAAATTATTTTATCTACTCCAGCATCGAAAAGTTCCAATTTCGAATTTGACAGCTGAATCGAAATGAACCCTCTTTCGGTTTTGCTTCTCATTTCGATGCAGCTCGTTGTATGGGAGCTGAATCGAAATGGTTATCTTCTTAAAATAGGATACCTAAAGCTAAGGCTCTGAGTTCTGGCACTTTTGTACCGTTCATATGACAGAGGCGTCACAGGCGGCTGGTGGCGGCTTACGGAGTTACTTTTTGTTGACAGAGGCGCCACAGGCGGCTGGTGGCGGCTTACGGAGTTACTTTTTGTTACTTTATTGAGCCTACACGGCGTATTTTGTTAATGATTTTATTTTCCTTGTCGTGGATAAAATCTTGTATGCAACTGAACGTAATAAGTCATTACGATGCAGTTGCATAAATAGCTATTAGACATTATGCTACATTATGTACTTGTAATCTATGAATAATTTTAAATAATTTGTAATTTTAAATAGCAACAATAGGAAGAACAGCTCAAATTACAATGGTACTTCCTTCTTTTATTTGAAACAAATTACTTCGCTAATTATTCTGAGTTTATTTCTTCCTGCAGAGATGATATTATCAAAGGATGTTGTAATTACTTACCATACAATTTGTACCGATAGAGAAATTTTTGCTCATAATTACTCAGTTAAAATAATACTAGCACATTCCACAGACTCCGTTCACGTGAAGTTTTAAAAAAAACCGTGGAAATTTTTGGGACAAAAAGTATCTAACGTTCATCTACAGGGTGCAAGTAATGTAGACGTATATCTGTTTCCGTCCATTTAGCGGTTGTTTCATAAAAAAGTGACCTTGCCACCGTACCAGCAAAGATAGCACCACAAGAAGTGTTTCATCAGTATTATGCTACGTAGAACCCCGTAGAAGCCGCAGTGGTAGGTAGTACAGCAGTGGCTTTGATCAAACTTATATACTTAGGTACTCATTCCAAGTCAAGCCGATTTCCTTCGTATCTTACCAACAGGTCAAAGGCTAATTTGTCATAAAAAATTTATAATTACCTAAATATAAAATTAAAATAAAATAAAATGTCTATTTTAAACCATTTTGGACCGTTTTTCCATTTTTAACCATTTTGGACCATTTTGGTCCATTTAAACCATTTTGGTCGGTTAGTATACAAATACATTTATTACATTAAGGCGCTGTGTTCAGTCACGATCTTCATTCGTGAGCCGAATCACAAGCCGAATGAAGATCGTCTTATTTAAAATCTATGGGTAATAATATTATGAAAAAAAAAAGTTGTTATAATTGATCGTGTTTCTAGCCTGATGGCTGTTTCCTAAAAACGATGACGCAAACTTTTTTCGATAGAAAAAATTGCAAAGTTGACTCTGCAAATACATAAACTCCCATCGTTCTCTGTTATGCATACATTTATTTTGGTAAAATTAAGTACAATTGTTTCTCATATCTACTACAACAAATGGCTGTTTTAGATTTTATTTATTGCTGTTATAATTTTAATATTTTCCATTATAATTTAACAGTTGCAATAAATAAAATCTTTTATCTTTATTAAAATTTTGATTTTGCATTGAGATGACGTCTTTTAGGCCAAAAGTCACGTCAAACTAGGCTTTCATTGAGACATCTCGAGAGGCTTTTTACTGTATTCGGAAAGCATTATACTAGCTGATGCCCGCGACTTCGTCCGCGTGGATTTGGTTTTTAAAATCTCGCGGGAACTCATTGATTTTCCGGGATGCCTATGTCACCCTCCAGGTTCTGAACTATACTTATCCAAAAAATCACGTCAATCCGTAGCTCTGTTGCAGCGTGATTGACGCACAAACCAACAAACAAACAAACACACTATTTATAATATGTATTAGTAAGGAAGAATTGATACTACGATAGTAAAAGCAATCTAATTAAATTTTAGTACACAAAAGCTACTATTGTGACTTAAATATGATAGTTAGATATGTTTCCTCGGCACTTTTTTGTAGAAAATAATGATTACTTTAATCATGTACAGACATGATTTAAGTATCATCAATAGTTTTCTTAGCACACGCCAAATAATGCATTTTATACGAAAAATTTTGCTACCTTGAGTTGCATTATTGCAATTTTCTAAGGGATTTCTAATGTTTTTGAAAATAAATTATAGCCTATGTTAGTTCCTGCTATATAAGCTTTCTATTGGTGAAAAATTGGTTAAAATCGGTCCAGTAGTTACGGAGCCTATTCGGTACAAACAAAAAATCTTTCCTCTTTATAATATTAGTATAGAAGTAGGTATATAAATATACGTATCTACCTATAATTACCGACTTAATAATTATGTTTGATGAAGTAAATAAATTTTACTTTACATTCTACAAAACATGCACACTACAGTCGAGGAAATAAACAACAAACGTTTTTACATCGACTGCTTGTGTAGGATTTATTGTCAAACGGAATGCAGATAATTGCAGTAAATACTTGCTGGTTCTGTATCGTTTTTTTTAGATACATACTCTTAGCTTAGCGCATTAATAACGTGAACACTAAATACAGATCTATAATAATACTAGCTTTTGCCCGCGGCTTTGCTCACGTTAAGTTCGATTTTTCAAACCCTTCTTATTTTACCCCCTTAGAGGTTGAATTTTCAAAAATGGTTTCTTAGCGGTTGGTTAACTCAGGTTAAGTTAGATTTTTATTGGTAATTAAAATCCAAATTAACGCGATTCGTATCTCCGTAAAAAGCCAAAATACCAAGTTTGATGGATATTACTTGAAAATTAACTTAAAAATCTGGACTTTTAAACAAATTTTCATCCCCTATTTGAAGTCTTTGAGGGTGGAATTTTCAAAATTTGCGAAAAACGTATTTCTTATCCTTTAATCAAAAGCCCAAAAATCAAAGTTTCATGGATATTACATGAAAAATAATTTGATAAATGACGGACTTTTACACAAACTTTCAACCCCCATTTAACCCTGTTGGGGGTGGAATTTTCAAAAATCCTTTCTTAGCGGACGTCTACGTCATAATAACTATGTGTGTGCAAAATTTCAGCCCGATCCGTCCAGTGGTTAGAGCTGTGCGTTGATAGACCAGTCAGTCAGTCAGTCAGTCAGTCAGTCACCTTTGCCTTTTATATATTTATGATGATAAATGACGGACTTTTACACAAACTTTCAACCCCCATTTAACCCTGTTGGGGTTGGAATTTTCAAAAATCCTTTCTTAGCGGACGTCTACGTCATAATAACTATCTGTGTGCAAAATTTCAGCCCGATCCGTCCAGTGGTTAGAGCTGTGCGTTGATAGACCAGTCAGTCAGTCAGTCAGTCACCTTTGCCTTTTATATATTTAGATATTGGTCTAAGCTATAATTAAATCTGACTTAAGTATAAAAAGCGCATAGAATATGTATATTATAACTTGATATATTAATATACATAGATCACTGTACATACAACGATTTGCATTCCTGTTCTAGCTGATGTCCGCGTCTTCGTCCGTTTACGTTTCTAGAAAATCTCGTTATCCTTTGATTTTCCCTAAGATGCAATTTCTGGGATGCAAGATATTTTTTTAATAATATATTGACTTAAATGCTTTAACATCACTTAGAAGATTTCTTTCTTATTTCAGTCCTCTATGTACCTATACTAGATGATGCCCTCGACTTCGTCCGCTTGAATTAGGGTTTTTTAATTCCCGCAGGAACTCTGGAATTTTCCGGGATAAAAAGTAGCCTATATGTTATTTAATCTTGGGTATGAGCTATCTCCATTCAAAATTTGTTGTGGCGTGAAAGAGCAACAAACATCCATCCATACATCCTCACAAACTTTCAGATTTATAATATTAGTAGGACGTACAGTTATTGAGGTTTATAGTGCCAAATTTTCTTGAGATTCGTCTAGTAGCAGTTCTTGAGATTGGGGCGTGAAAAGGCAACAGACAGACTTTCGCATTTATAATAATAAATGAGAACATTTATTGTATCATCGATATAAAAGGCGCTTGCTACACTCTTCAGATGCAAAGTGCTACTTGAATAAAATACAAACATGTATCCTTCTAATAACGAAGTGATTCAAAAAGTCAAATCAATCACGGTCTTTAATAGATTTCCTGATTTTTTGTAATCAAAATAATAACTATGATACTGACCTGCCGCGTGATCGTCTAGGCGTAGATCACAATTTTTTTTAGTAGGAGAGGATTGACCTTTGCATCTGGCGAGCAGTCTTGATGAGTGATTAAACACGATTGAACTGGTTATATTTGTGAGAAGGTAGCCTTGACTGCGATTTCATCTGATGGTATGTGACGATGCCATCTAAAATAGTAGCGAGCATTGGAAGGGGGTGTGGTAGATTTTTATACCCCTAATCGGTTTCTACTTTGTAAACGCCATCATGCCGGAACGCCAAATCGCTTGGCGACACGTCTTTGATGGTGGGTTTGTAACTAGGCACGGCCAAAGCCTCCCACCAGAACCCACCACAAACGCAAGGTATTATTGCGATATATTTTTTACATGTCATTCAATGCCAACCTTAAAGTGATTATTTTAAGGTTGGCATTATATTCTTCTTTTTCATCATCGACCGATAAACGTCCTCAGCTGGACAAAGGTCTCTTTCATTAACTTCCACAGGTCTAGATCTTGCTCCGCCTGTATCCATCGACTCCCTGCGACTAGTTTGATGTCGTCGGCCATGCTACTTAGTGGGAGGTCTTCCAACACTGCGCTGTCCGGTGCGGGGGCGCCGCTAAAGCACCTTCGGACCCCAACGACCATCAGCTCTTCGAACTATATTATGTCCCACCCATTTCCACTTCAGTTTCGCGATTCGCTGAGCTATGTCAGTGACTTTGGTTCTGCTACGGACAACAATATTTAAAATATAATACTGCTTTAAACGTTGGTGGACTGGTGGTATAGAACCAGACAGGACACAATAGGCTATGAGCGTAAAAGAATAAAAAAATATATACATAATAGTCTAAGATCCGAACATAACATCGACCTTCACCCATCTGTTTACCGAATGAAACATTTTTTTTATAAAATTCCATACATAGACAAATACGTCTTGTATGTATTGCCTATCAAAATATGTTCATGACTATCATTTACTAAAAAAATATTAATTAAATATTTTTTTAGCGGGTTTCAACGAAGGCGTCGCTTCGCAGCCACTATGCTCTATCCTTCTTTATTACACTAAATAAGCTCGGATTTCTCTCTTGCGCAACTTTACTTGCTTTGATTTTTAAACTTTAAATCCTGGCAATAGTGTTTCATGAACGGTTTATTGCAGGCAATACTATACCATCGCGTTTGTTATTAAATAATCTGTTTTTTGATATATATTTTGATTGTTAAACAAGTGGATGAAACTTGCTAAAAAAATTTAATTAATATTTTTTTTTAATTAATGATAGTCATGAACATATTTTGATAGGCAATACATACAAGACGTATTTATCTATGTATGGAATTTTATAAAAAAAATGTTTCATTCGGTAAACAGATGGGTGAAGGTCGATGTTATGTTCGGATCTCGTACTATAAGGAAGCTGTCACATTCACACGCCAAAATTAATTCATCAAATTATAATTATGACAATTTTAATGTCGACGACAAATTAAGTTATTAATTTACAAAGAACCGTTATTAGCACAATAAAAACTAGTTTCTTCTTAAACTGCTATTATTATGAACGCACGATATCAATCAATCCAGCAATGGGCCAAACAGTGACAGGTTTAATAAATCTTTCAGCTATTAAAGCTAATCCTATTAACGTTCAGACGTTAAAACATTAATTTACTTCGTATTATTCGATTATATTAGGTGCACTTACCCGCGGCTGTGTTTTGTCTTCTTTATGGATTGCAAACAATTCCATGGTGTCTTTGCAGAAACAATAATTATTTCTATTAATTATAGGATATAATTAACAGAAATAATATGAAATAGAAGCTGTTTTAAATATAATCTAAATAAAACAACAGATTAAAACTAAAATAAAAACTAATTAAAATCTAGAACCCCATCCAAGCCACCGCAGTGTGGCATAGTACCCAAGATGCTGGCAGCATTACCTCTTTGGATGGCCAAGCTAATCCTTTGGCCAAGGTAGCTGCCAGCTCTTGGATCCCCGGTAGACTCGATCACTCTTTTTGATATCTAAAATGGGCGGTGGCTTGGATGGGGTTTTAGATTTTAATTAGTTTTTATTTTAGTTTTAATTTTAGAATTAAATTTAGGTTTAATATAGTATTGTATATATTTATGAAATTTTCTCAAAGATCATACGTATATTGAAAGTTTAAATAAAACCCAATATTTTTGTCCAAACAACAGATATCTATCTATATATATATAAAAATCTCGTGTCAAGATGTATGTTCGGGATGAATTCGAAAACTACTGAGCCGATTATGATCAAACTTCGTAACTATCTGTAATTTGGAAGATTACTTGATGAGAAGACTTGTGTTATAATTTTGCATCACGGATAATTACCTATTATAAATGCGAAAGTGTGTTTGTTTGTTGGTTTGTCCTTCAATCACGTCGCACATAGTAACGGATTGATGCGATTTTTGCATGGGTATAGTAATGGGTGTAGTACCTCAGACCGGGAGAGCTACTTTTTATATCGGATAATCAAAGAGTTCCCGCGGGATTTTTAAAAACTAAATCCATACGGACGAAGTCGCGGGCATCAGCTAGTAAATATATAAAAAAAGGTGACTGACCGATTGATGTACATGATTGAGCACAGCTCAAATCACAGGACGGTTCGAGCTGTTTAGCATACAAATATCTATTATAACGTAGGCATCCGCTAAGAAAGGATTTTTGAAAATTCAATCCCTAAGGGACTAAAATAGGGGCTTGATAAAAATTCTTTTCAAAAAACCGACTTCTAACGCCACTACAAAGTATAAAAATAATTTTAGTTTGTCCACGTTTGTTGAAGTCGGGCGGGCCTTTTATTTTAAGCTTTTAAGTGTAGTATCCTATGATTGAGGAGCTAGGACCTGGAGCTCCATGATGTAGTCCATACTTGTTAGGTACCTACAATATCAATTCGTAATCGAAATTTCCTAAATCCCCATAGTTTTAGGTAGGCAGTACCCTGCAGCATCAGGATTGAGGAGTTAGGACCTGGAGCTCCATGATGTAGTCCATACTTGTTACCTACAATAATAATTCGTAATCGACATTTCCTAAATCTCTTTATTTTAGGTGAGTAATATCCCTGCAGCATCAGGCTTGAGGAGTTGAAGGTGAACATTTTTATGGGACCATTTCGCAAACATCCTCTGTCGATTAAAAAAAAATCACGCGAATCGGTCCAGTAATCCCGGAGAAATCGGTGGACATACATAGAAAAAAAAAAAAAAAGATACCGGCCGAATTGAGAACCTCCTCCTTTTTGGAAGTCGGTTAAAAATCGAACGTAACGTGAAAGACGCCGCAGGCAATATTATTCTTCTTCTTCATCATCAACCGATAGACGTCCACTGCTGGGCAAAGATCTCTTGCATGGACTTCCACAGGTCTCGGTCTTGCGCCGCCTGGATCCAGCGGCTCCTTGCGACTCGTTTGATGTCGTCGGTCCACCTGGTGGGGGGTCTGCCAACACTGCGCTTCCCGGTGCGGAGTCGCCACTCCAGCACCTTGGGACCCCAACGACCATCAGCTCTTCGAACTATATGCTCCGCCCATTTCCACTTCAGTTTCACGACTCGCTGAGCTATGTCGGTGACTTTGGTTCTCCGACGGATCTCCTCATACCTGATTCGATCCCGCAGGGACACTCCGAGCATAGCTCTCTCCAGCCTACTTGTGAGGCCCTTAGTTAGCGACTATGTCTCGAATCCGTAAGTCATCACTGGCAACACGCACTGTTCGAAGACTTTAGTCTTCAGGCAATATTATTATGACGTTGAAACTCTAAGTACCTATCTTATCGAACTAAGAAATTTTTTAACCTCGCCTACCATCTACGCTATCGCTACCATCATATTCAAAATCATCAATATTAATTATATTATAATTGGTAAATAGTCGACACATTATCGTTATACTATTAATCCACAATTTAACAATATCTATGTATCAGTAAATTGCAGGTGTATAATTAATATATTCGAAGGGCCACGAGTTTTAAATTAATCAAGCGTCTTTTTTTGAAAGTTGGATGAATTTCTAGAAATCGTCTGAAATAATATTCATAGATTTAGGATTGGTTGATTGATAGTCGCATCGGACTAAGATACCAATCCTTAATCTATGATACTAAGTTACAGCTTAACAAATAGGGGAAAAAGCCTCGAGATGAGTTCTTATCACAAGCCGCAAACAAAAAAATCTCGCTTTAAATAAGCAACGCAGGACCATTTATTCTACTCTACCTCAAAATTTTGCAGATATTTTGATGATGTTCTCTTTAATATTATATACTTCTTTAATAAATAATACATTCATAGACTATATGCATAGGTTCATCACCTTATGTTTGTAGAAGCCTCCTCCTTTTTTGGAAGTTGGTTAAAAAATCGGTTATGCTGGCTCGAGATTTCGCGAGCTATATTGTGAAGAGTATTATACCTATATAATAATTCAAAGTTTGGAAGATAAAATCAGCACTCTGCACAAATGTTACACTATAATTGGGTATTATAAAATACAATAAATAATCCATTCAACGTGATAAAATTTATTAAAATTCGCTTCAATTGTAAGTATCATGGCCAAGCCATAATCAGTAATTCGTTTCTGTTTTTACAGTAACAGATGTTAAACAAATGTAGGCTGGTCTAGTTTGAGCGATTCTCGATATATCGATAAGCTTAAACTACCACTGTTACATTAAAGTTGTACCTAAAAAAGGAGAAATGAAGAAGTATTCCAATTAACGTTACTAGCGCCAGCGCATCCGCTCGCTCTTAATGATCGGCCTGACAAAATCTTGTTTTTGCCTCGCAATTGTAAAGAAAGTGGTGCAAGGTATAAAAGGAAGGAGTGGACACATTACTGTTTTAAAGATTTTAGACTTATTTAGTGGTTTATTAACATAATTATGATATTATTACTTTTTAGCTCACGTTAAGTTCGATTTATCAAATCCCTATTTTACCTTATATAAGGGGTTGAATTTTCAAAAATCCTTTCTTAGCGAATGCCTACGTTATAATAGCTATCTGTATGTCAAACTAGCTGATACCCGCGACTTTGTCCGCGTGGATTTAGTTTTTGAAGTCCCTCGGGAACTCCTTGATTTTCCGGGATAAAAAGTAGCCTAGATGTTGACCCGAGTAATAAGCTACCACGGTGTAAAATTTTGTAGAAATCTGTGCGGTAGTTTTTACGTGAAAGAAGGACAAACAAACAGACAAACAGACAAAAATTAAATAAAAATCTGTTTTGGGCTCAGTATCGATAGTCAAGCATCCCCCAATTAAAATTTTCAAAATATATTAAATGTACAGAAATCTTCCAGTTACAGTTTTATTATAAGTATAGATATAGAAAATATAGATATAGATATCTATTTGCACAAGTGTCTGTACATTGTCATCTATTAAAATTAATAAGACGGCTCGAATTTCCTAAGGTTTTTAGGCGTTGCCTGGGTCGGATTGAACATTAATTACGGCGGGTGGTATCCTTTAGAAATTCACGAGTAAACGAGTAATGTTTGTGTTGGAAATGTTTTAGTTGGAACTGTCGATATTCGATCCAGTTGCATAGACCATAGTCATGACGAGACTGCGGTATTGTGAGACGTCAAGTTGTTATGGGTAGAATCTATCTACCTACCCACCTTCTTGGTCTTTTTGAAGGACCGTCATTTGAATGACGTTCTCTCAAAAATTTGGATGACATTAATATATATGTTGATATATTGCACCGCAATTTTATACCAATGTTCGACCAATTAAAACATCAGCACAATTCAGAATTCAAAATTATTTAATTCATGCAGGCCAACATGTGACTTATGACAAATCAATTATCTACCTGGTAGTAGAGCCTTGACTTGTGATGTCAGCAGGTCATATGTATAAGACACTACCAGAGTTTCACAATTTTTTCCACTAGTCACGCCAAGATAACCTTTTCTAGTAACTGATATATAATTTTTTAATAATGAATTACCACTACCATTTAGAAAATATTCCAAATCTAAGTGCCAATTTCACCATCCCCGAACAACGTTTACCCGAGGAGTGACGGTCTGACACATTTTCAATACAAAAACTGAATCAAAATGTCAAATTTTCACTCGATCAAACATTATTTAGCGATGGTGAAATGGACAGGAGTGGGAAACTAGAGGATATAATACTGTTTTTGAATTTCAAACGTTTGAAGATATATAAGTTTGTGGCTTGCACCAAACCCTCAGTTTCCGCCGACTACGGACCAGTACCGTTATATAAACTGGAAGGGCCGCTTGCACTCGTACTGTTCTTGTAATTGCAGTTAATTCTGCGGTATTGAACTATTCGCGAATATAAAACGTTCCACTTTTGTGAGTGCAACTGAAATGTATAGGTAAACTTATACCTACTGAAAATTTATAGCGCAAGTAACTTCAATGAAAATGTAAAGGCAAAGTGGAAACTTGTGTTATTGGAGTGTTTTTGAAATTGACATCCTGTAGCTTTTAAAGTTCACGTTTCGTAAATCTGTCGTTTAATGTTATGGAAATTAACTTTTGGGAAAAGATCAACATTGCACTACTCCATGCTAATGACGTTAAATTAAAAAGTTTCACTAAAGCCTCTGATATTACCTACTTAGTTATTTTTATATTTCTCACTTTCTCCAAAGGTTAAAAAATCTATACAATATACAAATTAATAAAGTTCGAGTTTCTACTCAAGCTTTTTTGATTAAAAACGTAAGGTTCCTAAAATCTGTGGAAAATGAAAGGGATGCACCCTTGTTTGTCGAGCAAGTCATTCAAAAGTGCTAGTTGATAGCAGGACACAGGTGTTTCGATCCGTGGGAAGCGTACCTTGATCTTGAACTACGATTGCTCTTTTTATAGGTTTTTCACTCTCGCGACCATGGGAGAGGCTTTCGACGAATGAACTAAGTATTTGCTCTGATGGAGAATTGAAACGACAGTCGATTGCAACCTTGCGTTTGATTAACAAAATAGTTGTCAGTGTTTTTCTCCTTCTTCTTTATTCAACTGATAGACGACGTCCACAGTTGAACATAGGTCTCTTCCATTGACTTCCACAGGCGGCACATATCCAGCGGCTCCCTGCGGCTCGTATGATGGCGTCGTTCCACCTAGTAACGGCAAACACTTTCAGTCTGTCTGCTGTCAGTGCAACATGCACATGACGATGCTATATAATATATTGTGACATGGATCTGATGATGGAGCTGAAAGATGGCTATTGGAAATCTGTAGTAAAAAGACGTAATCCCATCGAAATTTGGGCTCGTTTGATTCGTCTTGACAAGTACTCTAGTCCTAGATGATTTTCAGGGTCTGATGATGAAGCCTAAAGGTACTTTGGCAGCTCTGTAATAAAACGACGTAGCCCCATCAAGTTTGCGCTCGTTTGATTAATCTTTACAAGTATTCTGGTCCTAGATGATATTTAAGTTCTGATGATGGAACTGGAAGGTGCCTATGGGGATTCTGTAATTAAACGACGTAACCCCATCGAATTTGGGCTTTTTGATTCGTCTTGACAAGTACTTTGATCCTAAATGATATCCAGGGTCTGATGATGTAGCCAGCTACTAAAAGCTTGTTTTTTTAAAATATTTTTTTAAATTATTTATATTGTTTTTACCCTTGCTGTACATAACTAATATTTCCATTTACTCTCCAATTAGTCGTATTTATACTAGGAGTAAGTATGACTATAGTGAAACGGGTGGGGTATGATACCTTTCGGTTTTCAGTCCCCAGCTTTAACTATTGCGCTATACTTACATTATATTTTAAATCCTTATTCTTTCTATCGAAAGTCGCTTACGAATTTTAAGTTTTTGGGTGAAATTAGTTACCCAAAGATATATCCATCAAAACATGAAAATACTACTATTATCTAAACACGTTCTCTACTTACTATTGAATCTAGGAGTCAGTTCTTATACGTTTCATAGAGTATAATAAGATAAATTTAAAACTATTTAAAACCCTAATGGATTGAATGCTGCGATTCGGTGTGGTCCGCCAGTAGAGTGTGTTTGGTTCGAAAGACTTTAAAATGGCAAGTTTATGACAATGATGCTAGACTTTTTTTAATGTAATGCACTGCTTCAAGGGCTGCTCTAATTTACGCAAGCCGTAAGTGTTGTATTGTAATGTCAAAATATCATTATAATAAATAACACGAAACCAGTTCAAATTTCAGGTCTCGCAGGATTTTAGTGCGATTTCGCAAGTTTATTGATCAGGTTACATTTTCAACTGACATCTGGTTCAATTATAATCCAAAATCATACTGTACGTTCCATAATATTGTAAGTTGTAAAGATCTCTTAGATCAGTGTTTTGGTCGTAGAATTTTAGTGCTTTACTTTTAGTACTACATTACATGCTTCTATATAATATTATCCCGTCCATACGTCTTAATAGTTTTTCATCGTTGTTCAGATATCCAGGGTCTGATGATGTAGCTAGCTACTAGAAGCTAGTTTTTAAATTAAAAAAAAATTATATTGTTAATAAAGGATTTTACTCTTGCTGTACATAACTAATATTTCCATTTCCTCTCCAATTAGGTGTCTTTATAAAGTAAGTATGACAATTATGTAACGGGTGGGGTATGATTCGACGACCTTTCGGTTTTCAGTCCCCAGCTATAATGCGCTATCATCATTCATCATCATTAACAACCCATCAACGGCTCACTACTGAGCGCAGGTCTCCTTTCAGAGAAGGGTTATAGGCCATAGTCCACCACGCTGGCCCAATGCGAATTGGCGGACTTCACACATCTTCGAGAACATTATGAAGAACTCTCAGGTGTGCAGGTTTCCTCACGATGTTTTCCTTCACCGTTGAAGCAAGTGATATTTAATTGCTTAAACGCACTTGACTCCGAAAAGTCAGAGGTGCGTACCCGGGATCGAACCTGCGACCCCCCCTAAAAGGAGACCACAGTCCTAACCACTAGGCTATCACGTTTTTGGGTGAAATTATATACCCAAAGATATCCATCATAACATGAAAATACTATTATTATCTAAACACGTTCTCTACTATTGAATCTAGGAGTCAGTTCTTATACGTTTCATACAGTATATAATAAGATAAATTTAAAATTATTTAAAACCCTAATTGATTGACTGCTGTGATTCGGTGTGGTCCGCCAGTAGAGTGTGTTTGGTTCGAAAGACTTTAAAATGGCAAGTTTATGACAATGATGCTAGACTTTTTTTAATGTAATGCACTGCTTCAAGGGCTGCTCTAATTTACGCAAGCCGTAAGTGTTGTATTGTAATGTCAAAATATCATTATAATAAATAACACGAAACCAGTTCAAATTTCAGGTCTCGCAGGATTTTAGTGCGATTTCGCAAGTTTATTGATCAGGTTACATTTTCAACTGACATCTGGTTCAATTATAATCCAAAATCATACTGTACGTTCCATAATATTGTAAGTTGTAAAGATCTCTTAGATCAGTGTTTTGGTCGTAGAATTTTAGTGCTTTACTTTTAGTACTACATTACATGCTTCTATATAATATTATCCCGTCCATACGTCTTAATAGTTTTACATCGTTGGCTCTTTCAGTTGCTAACTTTAATATTAATAACTACATCCACATCCATAACCCTGGGGGACTGCGTCTGTGGTCGTTGGGTTTTGCTGTGTGTTAAGTGCAGACGTAACTGCCGTTCACGGATCGGTCTCCACAGTCGAATGCAGAAATGCAGAATAGACGTAAAGGCTTAAATGATGACCCATAACCCTAATCCATTGTTTTTCTCGAATAAGGAATCGGTCACTCTTCAGGTACTCAACAATAACCATGCAAATAATCTCGTCAATCCGTTGCTCCTATGTTGCGAGATTTAAGGACCAACAAACCAACAAGCACACTTTCGCATTTATAATTTTAGTTACGATATTAAGAATGAATCGAAAAAATCATAAATGATTTCAACCCAAAAGGAACAATGAACGTTATATTATTTTCAAATGTCTTTCTACATTCCGCGATTCATGTATTTGGCTTCAGTTGAGCCAATCTATTTTGATTTTATGATAAACTCGCAATAAAGAGTCTCATAAATTGCGATGACAAAAATTAAAACGGGTGTTCAAGTGGACAGCCGCGTTCGACGTGTAAAACGCCCTTGTGAAAGAAATTTATTAGCACCTTATCTGACATTAACCGCAGGAGTAATGGTCCGTATAATTAACGCTGTACTTTTGGTTTGTCTTTTTATAGTACTTAACACCTTTGATTAATCAGTTATGCGAGTGGTTACATCCTATGGACTTACAAATGCGCGCTGAATGCTAGCTGTCCGTTTTTTTCTTTTTTCGAGTGTGATCGGGGGGTAATTACGCAACGCAATTAACATAGCTTTGATTGTGAAATTCAAACCCGTAATTAGAAGTAATTACCTACTTATAATGAGGGTTAATATGCATGTATTATTTATTAATTCTTCACATCGCCACAGCATAGGAAAAATGTATCATTAGTAAGACTGTATAGCGCATATTCATCATCAACATCATATTCATCATCATTATAATCAACGGCTCACTACTCACCTCAGGGCCCCTCTCATAGAAGGCTTAAGTATAGGCCATAGTCCTGCACCACGCTCGCAAACGCACATAACTCTGAAAATTCAGACGTGCCCGGGATCGAACCGGCGACCCCACGTATAGGAGGTTCGATCCCGGGCATATAATTACATATATAAAAAATATATATTATTATTGTAGGTCCACCTAATGTTGGATCTACCAACATTGCGCTTTCCGGTGTGGAGTCGCCATTCCAGCACCTTGGGACCCAAATGCAGCAACTCATCAACGGCTCACTACTCACCTCAGGGCCCCTCTCATAGAAGGCTTAAGTATAGGCCATAGTCCTGCACCACGCTCGCAAACGCACATAACTCTGAAAATTCAGACGTGCCCGGGATCGAACCGGCGACCCCACGTATAGGAGGTTCGATCCCGGGCATATAATTACATATATAAAAAATATATATTATTATTGTAGGTCCACCTAATGTTGGATCTACCAACATTGCGCTTTCCGGTGTGGAGTCGCCATTCCAGCACCTTGGGACCCAAATGACCATCAGTTCTTCGATTTAGGTATATGATAAAGACTAAAAAAACACAAAATTATTAATATAAGGGCCGATTTCACCAACGTAAAATAAGTCTTATCTGAGCATAAAGTAGATATTTTGACATTATTTTCAATACGAAAACTGTCAGAACAGCGAATTTATTCTAAGGATAAACATTACGCGACGTTGGTAAAATCGGGACTAAATGTAGTAATATTAGTAGATTGCTAACCGAGGGTCGAAAGAATCAATTCCCGAGGTATTTAGACGCCCGAGCGTAGCGAGGGCGGCTATAGTCCGAGTAGGAATTGATTCTTTTACCCGAGTTAAACACTCTACTTTTCATTTCGAATATATGAGGAAAATAAAACTAGTTGTTTATCTAAACTATTTATTGATAATATATAATAATATTAGTAGTATGTACCTATTTAAAATTAATTGTCAAATTAGGACAATTCGTGAAATTGAAAGTAACATTTTTGTTTGGAATGTTTATGCTGTTTGATATATTATGACAAATTTGGCTGTTATGGATATCTGTAAAAGTAGGAGACTCTGGTATTTCATCAGACGATGGATTACATGGCGGATACTCCCTGGAAGTTGTCGGCTGAGGCGAATTGGGGCGTATTTTTATAGTTTCAGTTAATTTGGTTGAAATTTTAGTTTTATTTTGGACTGAATCCTCAATGTAGCCTTCGGCGACTATGCTAGATTTCCAGCCTCCATGTCTTTATAACGTTGTCATGTTTGCCCCTGAATCGGCTAAAAGTGTTGTTGACGTTCGTCTATAACAATGTCCGGTATACTGCTCACAGTTTGGTAAATTCAAATATGTTGCTGTCTGCTTCGGCATACCTGAGATTTTATTTTTACCGATCACTTGTTTATAGCATTTTCCCCTCTGATAGTTGAGAAAAAAACGGTCCGTTTTTACATCACTAGGTCTCATTTTTTGATATTTCTTTACTATTCGTGTAAACTCTTCTTGTACTACAAACGAGCGCTCAATATTTGTTTTTGTTTTAGTTAGTTTTACTAGTAATAATTGGCCTTGACTTTCAATGTCCTTAATTGTCAAATTTGTGAGTTCACTGCTTCTGCAAGCGCCGCTTATACCGAGTATCAATACCACCTGTGAAAAACATGTAATTTTTTAGTATTTATGTAATAAATACGTTCATTTTTAGAATAAATCCATGAATACTTAGGTAAACTTACCTTCACTGCCAAATATATCTCGTCAGGAGCATCATTTAAAAAAGTTTCCACTTCATGAGAGGTGAAAACCTTAGATTTCTTACTCTTGAACCCCTGAGACTGTCTTTTCAAAAATGATGTTAAATTATGGAATTCTTTCAAATTTACATTGTGTTTTACACTAAGTGTACTTTTGAGCATTGAATATCGGCTCCATAGCGTAGAAGGCTGTAGTTTACTACACAGTCCATTAAAATATGTAAGAAATACACTTTCGGAAAACGATTTTATATTCTTCTCTGCTCGCCACTTCATAAAATTATTGTATGTGTTTATATATCTCTCTTTTGACATTTCTGGCAAAAGATTTTCAATAACACTATTTGCCTCGTCTTTAATCGAATCTGGTGTCAACATTTCAGAATCGCTTGAACTCATTTTTAATATTCAAATCTAAGATTAGGTACCTATTACCTATTTTTTGAATTCCGTCACAAATACATAACAGATTAGTATCCCGCCAATTTATGTCGACTTTTTAAATTTAAAATATGGAACTCACCGCGTAATTATTGTTGCTGTTTATTCCGCTCAAAGAAGTTTGCGCTAAGTTCACACTGGCTGTTAAGAAAGTCACATGGCTGCAGCATTTTTTTAATTAGTTTTTTTTTTACATAAAAACTCTTTACAGCTGACAGCAGTTCTATTTTGAAAGTTCATTCCGGCCCTTAAGTGGGAAGTAATTTGTATGAGTTTTTCCCTCCCTATGGAGGGAAGCAGCATTTTCCACCCAATAATCAGATCAAAACAACACTACTTTCCGAGTATGAGAAATGAAAAAAAAATTAAGTGGCACTCGGGGACTGCCGTGGTAAAGCTATTGCATAGCATTTTTTATCAACTTATGCAATTATAATATTTATGCAATATTTTTTTGCATAATAAAAATTATGCAAGTAATAATTAAAAACAAACAAACAAGAAAAGCGCACTGTCACTACTTCGCGAGTGAGATTCGAACCTGCGACATCTAAAGAAAGCGGTCGCTCGCCCACTACGCCAAACAGAGCTAAATGTGAACCTCTAAAATGTTAAAATGCTGAACGACGGTGTTAGGTTTTTTTCGTTACGGAATTTCTTGATTCGGTCGCCGCGCTCCAACTGTTTGTCCTAGTTCAAAGCCCGCGATAAAAGCTATGCAATAGCTTAAAAAATAGTCAAGTATAACCAATCAATTTTTTCTTTTTTGATCGGTATTATTTTTTGGAACGAAGTTCCTTATCAGACGGTTCCTTACGGACTTGGCGGATGGGGGCTAGGCGAAAAAAAGTGTAAGAATTTTCCGTCACGAACGTCACGTTCGCCCTTTCTATGGTGTAAGACATGTAGCGAGAGATGGCGTTGATTCTAAAAGGTAACGTTTTAGTATTAAAAAGAATTTCGTTTTAACCGAGTGTTCCACGACACTCACGCATTTTTCTTTAATTAAGTAATGATATTATAATAATTTATAGTAATTAAAAAACCGACTTTAATCGCCCGCCCCACTACAAAGTATATACTTATTGTTGATTTTTTAAAACCGCTCGATCGAATTCGTTTAAAAAAAGGCTGGTCCGCCTTCGCGTCACAATCGGTGAACATAGATTAAAAAAAAATATTCCGACAAATTGAGCACCTCCTCCTTTTTTGAAGTCGGTTAAAAGTAATATATCTGTAAAAAAAACAATTGATAATGCCGATAAGTTTCCATTACGCCTTTGAGTACTTAGTATCTTTACACAATTCATTAAAACATTCTTCTACTATCTAGAAATACACGCAATTATTGTTTACTTGCGGAATATTAATACTGCCATTACATTTACACCCTGCATTAATAGTTCATTGCAATTATACTAACTTCAAAAATATTCCTTCACGTTAACTCTATATGGAGATATGGTTTTTCTCTTATTTCAAAAGTATTTTTAAGATCGTATTAATAAGAGAGATTGATTGATACATTATGGAAATACCGTTATATTTATACGAGTAGCAAAAGTACTGCCTTGTTGGTTGAATAGCTAAGTTAATTCGATTACAAATCATGAAAATAATTGGGTGTTTCTTTCATATATCTATACTAAAAATCGGCCAAGTGCGAGTCGGGCTTCGCTATTTTAGGGTTCCGTAAATATGACCAAATCATTTTTTTAAACTAGATACATAATATTTAGATATCTTAAAGTTCGGCCGTTCAGAGAATGCGTTCCTGACACATTTAGAAAAATACTGTTTACCAAGTAATTTGACACTCAGTTTGGCACAAAATTATAACATTAATTGATTATTGATATAATAATGTTGTTTTAATGCTCATCAATTGTTAAAACGGTAAACAACCAGCAATAATATTTTTCATCATACCTATTCGAAAAACGACTATTGGCTTCAGAGGATAGCGGGAGCAAAATTTAATTTTAACCCCATGGGTCTTTTCATTTCTCTCTTCTGATTGGTCCGCGTTCGTGCTTTAGTATGTGTCGAAATTCAAATATGTTTGAGAAGCTGTTGTCACGTGTGAGTCACGTGATCAATTTGTCGATCGGATATACGCCCAGTATGGGCATATATCCGATGGGTGTGTATCCAACATAAATATTAATGTTTAATTATTTAATAATAATTTATTTGTGTTTTATTTAAACTTTCAATATACGATGTCTATACATAGTAGGTTGATACTCCTAGCTTTTTCTCATAGGTAATGATGAAAAATAATGTGTGTCATTCGGGGCCAAAATTTTTTTGTTCTCGGGCGGCGTATATTGAATTCCTCGCTACGCTCAGGATTCTACTTTAGAATCCTTCACTTCGCTCTGAATTCAAAATAACGCCCTCGGGGAACAAAAAATTTCTTTGGCCCCATATAACACAAATAACTATTTATTGTAACTGCAACGCCATTACAAAGTTACGTCGTCAGTTCAATCGCGACGTGTCAGGAACGCATTCTCTGAACGGCCGTAGAATAGTACTTAGAAAGTACTAAATTAGCATATTGGGAAAAAATGCTCGTTTGTTTTGGTCACAACTTGCAAACCGCATTAAAAATCGGTGTTTTCAGTATTTGTTGTTTACATACACTATATAATACATAATGTACCAAAATTTCAAATTCCTAACTAGTTTAATTTTTGAGATAGACCCCCTAACAAAATTGGTTTAAAACCGACAACTTTGACGGTCCCCCATTTCTTCATTTTTGAAGCTAAAAAATAATAACTAGTGGTTCGCCCCGAACTGAGACCTCGCGGTAACGGTATCCCATGATTATTCATTCAATCGATACATGACGACCAAAACTGACATTATTATTATTATGCCCGTTTTCACCAAACATACCTAAATCATCCCCTATGTAGGAGTCTCTTTACGTAGGTAGCTCCAAAACACAATCCTAAGTCCTAACATCCGTCCCAATGTCCTTTTAGGTGTCCCGTACAGGATCGTGATAAAGAAGTTGACAGTAATCATCACATAACTTATCATAGGTAGCCCGTAAAGGTTAGGGAACGTCAGTGAAAACATTGAATTATTATGTAGGTACCTACTAACGAGTGAAAACGGGTTAGGGGCATCTGTACAAATCGTCATCCATCGACGCGAATAGAAAATATACAAAATGATATTTAACTAAAGAATAATTTTAATTGAATAATATGTTATTATATTATGTACCTAAATAATAATGGTCGACGCAAAACTGTTTTTGGGATAAATCGTAGTCGTAACTCAGTTCTAGTTCAATGGAATAGTTAATGACTGCGCCATCTATTAGCATTATTGTGAAGCTATGTGAAATTTACTGATGCTCATTAAAAATTAAATAATCTCGTTTCTTTATAATATTCATATAATTTTAGTATTTGCTGTTCAAGTACAGGATACAAGTGAAGTAAGAAAATAAGTACAACTTGAAAATATATAGAAAATTTTCCCAGAGAGCGTCTTCAAGCGAGCGTATTAAATCGCTACTTTGGAAGCCCCCCATTTCGTCAATTTTAGGAAAAAAAATTTAAAAAAAATACGGTTGTACTCTGTTCCAAATTGTCTTTAAAATGATACACAGAAAACCTATGAATCGCAAATAAAAAAAAATTTCTTCGCATTCGCTTCTATGAGAGCCCCCCTGAAATAAAGATTTTTATAACTTTTTAAGCCATTTTCGGCTGGAAGCCATAGGTTTACATATTATATCTAAATTTGAAGTAATTACGTTCAGTAATTCAAAAGTTATAAGGCTCTGACAGACGGACGGACGGACGGACGGACAAGTGCAAATCGCTCTAGTAAACTCAGAGACCTCGCTTCGCTCGGTCAAAAATAGTTATTTGTGTTATATGGGGCCAAAGGAATTTTTTGTTCCCCAAGGGCGTCATTTTGAATTCAGAGCGAAGTGAAGGATTCTATAGTAGACTCCCGAGCGCAGCGAGGGATTCTAAAGTAGAATCCTGAGCGTAGCGAGGAATTCAATATACGCCGCCCGAGAACAAAAAATTTTAGCCCCGAATGACACACACTATTTTTCATCATTACCTATGAGGAAAAGCTAGGTGTATCAACCTACTATGTATAGAGTATAGACATTACCAATAAGTATATTGAAAGTTTAAAAAAAACACAAATAATTTTTTATGAAATAATTAAACATTAATATTTATGTTGGAAGTATGGGCGTATATGTCTAATCGACAAATTTGATCACGTGACTTATCGTAGACAACAGCCTCGCAAACATTTTTGAATTTCGACACATTTTTGAATTCTCTCTTCTGATTGGTCCGCGTCAGTGCTTTAGTATGCTAAAGCACTATAACGCGGACCAATCAGAAGAGAGAAATGAAAAGTACCATGGGGTTAAAATGAAATTTTGCTCCCGCTGTCTTCTGAAGCCAATATTCGTTTTTCGAATAGGTATGATGAAAAAATTATTTTCACTTCATTTAATGAGCTCTAGACAATGACACCCCACATACTAGGGTTACAAAAAAAAAATTTATTTCAACTCCATTTTCATGCATGGGAGCCCCCTTTATTTTTAATTTTATTTTATTTTTATTATTTGTTGCTGTAGTGGCAATAGAAATACACAATCTGTGAAAATTTCAACTATCTGTCTATTACAGCCCGCTGACAGACGGACGGACGGACGGACGGACAGCGGAGGCTTAGTAATAGGGTCCCGTTGGCACCCTTTGGGTACGGAACCCTAATAAAAGGACTTGTCCTGACTGACTGATCTTTCAACGTACAGCCTAAATTACTGGAGCTAGAAACTCGAAATTTTCCTTTTATGACGTAGGCACCCACTAAGAAAAGATTTTTTAAATTCCAACCCGAAGAGATTAAATTTTGTCATCTGCTCACAATTTCCTTACATATCATTATAATGTCATCATATTTATATAGTAGTTTATATGAGACCATAAAGAGCACGTCTGAAAGCCCATTACTTCATCTCTCAACACTATCATAATCACCGTTATGCCGTGAGGATAAACGGTGCAAGATCTAGCTTATCGGCGTTTAATTACATTTCAAGTTATGTTGACCATCATTTTTGTTTCAAGAATCTGACGTTTTAACAAACACGAAGGTGTTTAAAATTGCCACACGAATAGGCACAGGTCTGCTTTCAGAATGAGAACGGCTTAGAAAAAATCTCCATGCTAGCTAAATGGCGGACCTTTGAAAATATTATAGAGAACTCTGAAGCATGTAGTTTTCCTCGCGGGATTTTCCTTCATATTATTTTTAATACCATATAATGCATATAACTCCGAAAAGTTAGTGGAAACCTCCCCTTTATGATTCAAATACCGGAACCCAGAAAAAGACTATAGTTTAGTTACCCTTTGATGGCTATCAAGCGGCGGTGAAACAGGAAGATTGTTGTGAAAACTTTGATAAAGAAAATAAATACTTCTGCTACGTTTAAATAATACTTTTAATAAATACTAAACGAAAATAGTGTTTCACACTTGCTATTGGCATGTGTTCGGAACCACAATTTGAATTTCTCAAATCTCTCAAATTGGTATAGTTTTAGATTTAATTATAGTTGATTTAATTATACTCATTTGTAAATTGTGTGTACTGATGGGGCCGACATATAGGTCACCTATAAAAGCCCCTTAAAAATAAACAAGATAAAAAAATACTAAACGTACTTGGAAAAGCTTATTAGATGGAAACCCTATTCCTAACCCACCTGGCAAAGTCTTGGTCGTTTTGACTGGCTCTCGTAGGAAAAAACCGCGACACCTGTGTACAGTGTACAGGGCGAATATTGATAGAGAGTAATTAAACTATAGGCAGTGCGACATTCCATAATGAGACACATATGCCTTTTGAAGGTGCGTTTTATAGTAGAGAGGATCCAATGACAATTAGATAGAGTGAGATTTTGAGAACGATCAGCTAAAAATAATTATTCTTTATAGTTAAATTAGCCATGTTTAATATGAGTTCTAAGCAATGTTTAAACTTGCACTTGTACGCCTGAGAGTTCTCCATAATGTTCTCAAACGTCTACCAATTTACACTGAGCCGGCATAGTTGACTTTAGCCTATAACCTTTCTCTGAGAGGAGACCTGCAATCAGTAGTGGGGCGCTGATGAGTTTGTTGATAGTGAAGATTATGATGATGATGAATTTCCTTTGGTATTTCCCGCCAAATCTCACACTACGACGCGCCCCGCTCCAGAACGCATGATTCCACGTGTATTTTCGGATGTGTAGTTTCGGATTGTCTATGCTGCTGGCCCTACTGGCCGCTACAGCGTCACCGGGGGGGTTGGCAAGTGCGAAGCTTTGCCTGAGGTTTGAAAAGAGCTCTAGGGCTCGAAGACTTCATAAGGGCGCCTCCTGTGAGGGTCGTCCTGTGGCGTTTCCACGCGTGGGGATGCCTTTTATAGGTAGTGTGTGACACCAAGCGGGTTTTCTAAACAAACTGAGGTACTTACTTACGAACAACCTTAAACACGCAGGCTCGCGTCTCGGAGCGCGTCGCAGTGTGAGATCCGCCTTAATGTAGAGCTTTTGTTAGGAGTTGGCACGATAATAGTGCAACGGGTGGGGTTTGTACTCGTATCAACGACCTTTCTAATTTCGACCACTCGTTGGCTGTTGAGTTGTATCTTGGACTTAGAAAGTGGGAAACAGCTAGGCAGCCAGGATGATTTGTAAATTGAATGTAATCAGTGTAGCATATTGGAAAGGGAAAGTAAAGGTTTAATCACATTTATTTCTGTCTGCTGTCTGTACCCTCTGTCAAAAGCTTCCTTTAACACTTTCCACAAAATAATTATTATCAGCTCCTCTTGAATAGACTTTAAGGATATTTTCAAATCAAAGTCAAAGTCTATTGACTTCAAATGATCAAATCAAATGATCGCCGTATGTTTACTTCTAGAAACTTTTTACCTTACTGATCTCTCTCATAACTTTACCCTTTACTTACCTCAATTCAGGTTTTTCTGCATACGACATGTAATGAAGGAGACCGTTAGAAAAATAAGATAACTCTCCCATTCACCTGTTTCCGCTGCAATATGGTTGTAATATGAATGTAGGTATTTTGTATATAATTTTTTTGTTTCTCTATAACTACAACTACACAGTTGGCTAGCTTCTGCAGCTTTGGCATTTAATAACTTGAAATAATAAAAGTTAATTGTACACGTCAAGTAGGTACTCTAAAAAAAAATTTTAATAGGTTTTGTACGAGTATGTACTGTTTGTTGTCTAATTTAGCAACTTGTAATTTATACAATTAATTAACGACTTTGGTAATAATCTAAAAATATTATTAAGTAAATGTCAACTTATACTTATCATACGTTCTAACTTCTATTTTGAATATCAAATGAACCAATTCTAAAATAATATTTTTTATAAAAATATAAAACATAAATCCAATTTAACTTAGACAGCAGTGTTGAGTTTGAAAAATAGTTAATTGAATACATTAATAGCAAACATGGCCTTAGTAATAATATAAATACATCATGGCTGGCAGTTTTCTTTATCTTTGTTTTATGAGCTTTATGATCTTCGACAGATAACACTATTTGCCTATGATTAAATCCTTTTATAGAAGCTGTGGTGTCTTTTGTATACCTACATTCTTTAACAATTATCATTATACCATATTTTACTACCTATGTCTACGCTTACGCACGTGAAACTCTATGATGTAATCAATCTCTTTAGATCGCGAAAACTAAAATTTTACATTTTATTTTACGGGTTATTTTCATAATTTTCTGTATCGCCATTCGTTATTTAAATGTATTTTCTCCTCTATGAATGTAACATTATAAACCTGTATTACTATACTTAGAACAAGAGAGTTTCTAAAGCTGTCTGGAATTTAACTAAGAATATATAATAGAAAAGTTATATAAAAAGTTCCAGTATCCTACATAATGAAATAAAGATGTCAACCAGTTAATATGTCGCCGCGAGGGGTAGGTAACTACAAATTACCACAAATTATTATTGGAGTTACGTCGGCCATATAAATTACTCTAGAATTATTGGATGCAATAATTTATAAGTACAATACATTGTAAAATGTTGAATTACTAATTAGAACCATTAATTAAAAAATATATACGCTAGCTAAAATATCGATCAATGTCGGAATTGACAGATTATTCCTAACTCCAGTAAATAGTTGAGTAGGTATATATAATAGTATATCTGATAACGGATAAAGTCAATCTTTATGAAACAGCAACTCAAGCATAGGTAAGTGAGAAAACGCTTTCCCGTGGCAGCTCCACCGGTAAAGCGATACAAGTGGGAAATGTGACGCTCGCTCAAGTTAGAGTAGGTGCCTAAGTGGGTTTTACGCTGAGCCACCATAACAAACGATATTCTTTTAGATCTAGGCACGTCTGGCACAGTAAATTGGTGTAAATAACCCTTAAGATGGAAACTTTGTAACGCTAGCAAATATTTCTAGTAGGTACCAACTCGTAAGGCAAACTCGTTACAAATACGATACAAGAATAGGTTTAACCATCTTCAATAAATAAGCTATTTCTAGCCGCGGAACCGCAGATGGCCGCTCGATGACGGCAGGCGATTGACAAGCAATGATCGGGAAAAGTGGATGAGGTTACAATACATGAGCGGAGCGGGGGAGACAAGAGATTTTTAAAATATTTGGACTTCACACCAAATAAATGACTGCAAAAGAGCGTCCCCACCCACCAACAGATTTCAAAACTATCTCAGTTAATACATAATGGCAGCCTGATGATTTTTACTATGAACATATCCGCCGAAGGTTTTGGGTTTTCATGCAAATCGAGTTAGAATTATTTATTTAATTATTTTTAGTGAATTGTTGTGTGTTGGATACCAGTTTAGTAGTTTACAATTATTAAACGAACATACAGGAGCATTAACCAGCTAAAAAAAGCTATTGTAAGACGCAGACCCTCCCTCTGACCACCTCCCGCCCTTGCGTCGCGTCGCCTGTGCATGCGCTCGAGTATTTCAACGTGCGTATAGTAGAAGATCCGAACCTAAGTCGACCTTCACCGGGGTGATTATTGAATGAGACCTATTTTATAATAAATTTAGTCTATTAAAAATTGTATTAAAAATGGGTTTGCTGGAAAAATCCTGGACAGGATATTTTTAATTAATTATTAAAAAATCCTTATGCTCTGTCCTTTTTTATTACACGGTATACTTACCTCGGATCTCTCTGTCACTCATTTCCCCACGCGTTGAAATTTAAATTTTATATCAGCATAAGCGTTGTTTTATTGTGAACACGTTGATATAGGGTTTTCTGCGAAAAAATTGGTCCTAATAGAGGCTTGCGAATTTTAAAAATTTAAATTTCAACGCGTGGGGAAATGAGTGACAGAGAGATCCGAGGTAAGTATACCGTGTAATAAAAAAGGACAGAGCATAAGGATTTTTAATAATTAATTAAAAATATCCTGTCCAGGATTTTTCCAGCAAACCCATTTTTAATACATTTTTTAATAGACTAAATTTATTATAAAATAGGTCTCATTCAATAATCACCCCGGTGAAGGTCGACTTAGGTTCGGATCTTAGACCAGTACATCTTAATATATATATTTCTTGTGTGCGTGTGTATTTCACTGAACTCCTCTTAGACGGCTGGACCGATTTTGATGAATTTTTTTGTGTGAGTTCAAGGGGATTTGAGGATGGCTTAGATTCACAATTTGGTCCACTGGAAAATGTTTATTTAACTAATTTTTCATTTATAAGTACTTAGTGGCGGTACGAAGTTCGCTGGGTCAGCTAGTTATTTTGTATTTTTTTTTAATCTTTGGATTGAAAATGGTTATTTGTCTTTCTATGGTACATCACAATAATTTTGAAAATTGTGCCACGTCTGTTTCTGGGTGAGGACAGTGCCCATACAGTTTTTTGCATGATCCTTTTATTAATAAAATAGCTTTTGCCCGCGGCTTCGCTCACGTTAAGTTAGATTTTTCAAACCCTTATTTTACCTCCTTAGCGGTTGAATTTTGAAAAATCCTTTCTTATCAGATGCCTACGTCATAATAGATATCTGTATGCCAAATTTTAGCGTGATCCATCCAGTGGTTTGAGCTGTGCGTTGATAGATCAGTCAGTCAAACAGGCACTCACCTTTTCCTTTAATATATTTAGAAGATTTAAGCAACGGCATGCTCTTATCTCTGAATACACAGTTTTATAGTGCTGCCAAAATATAACATATAACGAAAACTATATTATTCTTAAACTTATGATTATTGCGGAAACAAGGATGTGTTACTCGAGTAACAGGAGATGTCTGATATCCGTATCTAAAAATCTCAAGGTAAGTTGACGTTTATTAAAAAATTACATGTTATATAAACATATTAAAACGGTACATTTATTATCTACGATTCCGTTTCGTTGTAATATAATCGGCTTTTCTTATTGACATTCCTAAAAAAGTATATTATGTGTAATAAAATTAACATATTTATTGATACAGAAAACTCTTCCGCAACATATTAAATGATTTACATAAAATCACTCGCTCCATTTAATCCTATAAATTCTTATTATATTATATACTTCTATTATATAATATCTTTATATAGAAATGTCAGGGTTTTGTAGTGATTTTTAAATTAAAACGTAGATATTTCTATTCTAGACCATTTAAATTCTATCTCTAATTTGCTTCAATAAATTTTTTACCGAAGAAAACATTCATTATATCATCATAATTTATAATTGAATTGAATTGCTAACTCTAACATTTAGAAAATGATATTCAATTGACGCAATTCGCAGATTGACGTTAAGTATACGATAGGTACCTAACAAAAGCCATGAAATCTACAACAAAACTCGCTACCTCTTATGCCAACTCTCGACCTTAGGTCCCGTTATTCCAGCCTCCACAAACAGGATTAAAACGCCTCTCCACCATGCCTCTCTGCCACTAATTACATCTTGATACCATAAATATGGTATACCTACCACCTGGCTGAATAACTTTAACTCTTAAATTATTGTGCAATTTTGTAACAGGGTATATTTTACCCATCATATTTTATTATTAGTCACTAATCTTCTAAGTAAATACTACTGTTTATGTTCGTCCTTTATGCAATCGGATATCGTTTTTCCGATTGGTTCATATTTGACACAGAGTTAGCTTGTATCCAGCATCCAGGGTTCCTAGATTCATCCAAGTTTCGGGTGTCATTTAGTAGAATAAAAATATTTCTTTACAGTGTTAACTTAATGAGTTTTTTAATGAGTTTCAAAACAACCTATATTTTTTACTTTGTAATTATTTTCAACACTTCCTCCCGAAAGCTTCTTTTAAATATATAATTTATTAAGGGCCGATTTCACCAACGTAAAATAAGTCTTATCCGAGAATAAATTTGATATTTTGACAGTATTTTGAATGCAAGAACTGTCAGAACGCCCAACTTATTCCTCGGTAAAACGTCACTTGACGTTGGTGAAATCGGGGCTTAGAATATTAATTTTAACCTGTTCTACCTCATATTTATATCACAGATACATGTAAATAATTTCACAAGGTATAAATATTAAAATCTATTCCTTTATAATAAAATATTATATAAAAGAATATATTTTAAGATACCATCAACATTCTAGGTCTTTTTGACCCTTTTGTGAGACATTTAGTATTAATCGTAACTTTGCTATTACTCGAAAGGCGCATGTAATGTTTGCCATTCCTTTTTTTATATTCTTCTTCTAACATTAGCTACTGCTGTGCCAATTATGTGACTACATTCTAGCTGCATCTAGCACCTGCGAATATGAAATTAATACCTCGCTAAAGTGTTTTTATTAAGAAATACATACAAGCCTATTCTCAAGCTTAATTTACTATGTATTAACAAAATTTTTTAATTAACACTTCGCACATTAAACGATGTTTAAATTAAATAATCTTTTATTTTCCCATAAAATCTACCTAAAATTAAAGGAACAAAATTCAAAATTATTTATTTCACGTCGGCCAACATATGGCTCAAAGACAAGTCAAGACTCTACCACTGTTTCGGAAAGCAGATTCTGCTGAACAGAGCCGGTAAGAAACTCAGCAGTACTATTTTCAAGAATAAACTAATATTTCATTTTATTTACCTATGTACGCCAAACTGAAGTGGAAATGGACGGAGCACAAAGTTCGAAGAGCTGATGCTCGTTGGGGTCCCAAGGTGCTGGAGTGGCGAACCCGCACCGAGAAGCGCAGTGTTGGTAGACCCCCCACTAGGTGGACCGACGACACCAAACGAGTCGTAGGAAGTCGCTGGAATCAGGCGGTGCAAGACCGAAGCCTGTGGAAGTCCATGCAAGAGACCTTTGTCCAGTAGTGGACGTCTATCGCTAGCTAAACAAGATGTAAAGAAGAATTTACACTTTTCTTCTATAGGTCTCTCTATCTGTCAAGGAACTTTGGCGAAGAGTAGAGTATTACAAAAAAAAATCTTTTTGAAGTGGCTCAATGCAGTTTCAGGTCTGACTCTTGTAGACTATTAACTCAAGTTGCAGTGCTCAATTAGGAGCACAATATTTTTTATGTAGAAGTTATTCATACGTTTTTACTATCTAGGATTTGAGCAAAACTTGTTATTATGCTAAAAGTCGTTCAGTTTTCTAGTAACACTGTAGTGTGAAAGTTTATGGGCCACTCAACGGCACGTTTCTAGTACTAACAATGTTGTATATAGAATTATTGAGTAGGTAAGCTACTATTAACCTACATGAAAATATTTTGGTATCAGTTTAAATACGTACATAATATTTTACTAGAATAGGTTTAACATGAATTTCGCAGAAAGTTTATATAAGGATGGATGGATGTTTGTTACTCTATAACTCCACAAAGAATTAACCGATTTGGCTGAAATTTGAAAAGGAGATAGCTCATACCCAGGGTTAACACATATGCTTTTTATCCCAGAAAATTACAGAGTTCCCGCCGAAATTAAAAAACCACCTTAATCCACGCGGACGAAGAAGCGGGCGTCATCTAGTCTACAATAAAAATTATGCTTCCTTTATAGTAGTTTATCGTCATCATCACATCAACCAATAGACGTCCACTGCTGGATATGTTTCTTGAAAAGATTGCCACAGAATACCTACGATCCTGCGCCGCTTGCATCCAACGGCTGCCAGCGAATTAAATTAGATCGTCCCGTCCACCTAGTGTAGATCTACCAACACTTCTACATTTTTTCGTAGTTTCGGCCGGTTTAGGCATTTCCGACCTATGGGCAACACTTAGATATTCCTATCTCGTTCCCGTATCTTATGACGTAGGTAAACTTGCAGTCGCCGCTCGTACTATTCGCCTCCTGGTTGGACTGGACATTGATTTTGTTCACATAAAATGTAGCCTCCCGGACCATAATAACGAATCGATTGACTACATTCATCAAAATCGTCTCAGTAGTTTAAGCGCTTCGGTGAAAAGATACGGCGTGGGGATACGTAGTAAAAGTTACATACATACATAGACTGCTAAAATCCTTTGTCGTAGTTGGGTAAAAACATAAAAAATACTAGATATAGGTATTTAGTGTTAATTAAGTTTTGTCATATTTGATATTATTTTCTCTGTATGTATGTTACAAGCTAAATAAATTATTATTATTATTATTATACTAGCTGACTCGGCGAACTTCGTACCGCCAACTTTTTTTTTTTGTTTTTTTTTTAAGTAAATTATTAAAACCTTCCGTGGACCTTAAGGAACATACAAAAAAATAAATGAACCGAATTGGTCCATCCATTCTTGAGTTATGCGCTTACCAACATTCATTTTTATTTATATATAGAATAAAGAATAATATGATCCGCTCCGGCTTCGCTCGAGTGGAATTTTTGAAAATCGGTGAGAGGGTCGAATTTCCAAAAATACTGAAACACATCTTTAATTGAAGCCCAAATACCAAGTTTCATGGATATAGCTTGAAAAATGACGGACTTTCATACAAATTTTAATCCCCCTATTTAATCCCCTTAGGGGTAGAATTTCAAAAGATTCTTTCTTAGTGGGTGTCTACGTTATAAAAGAAAACTACTGTCAAAATTTCAAGCTTCTAACTCCAGTGGTTTAGGCTGTGTGTTGATAGATCAGTCAGTCAGAACTCTGAAGTCTTTTTTATTTTTTAGGGTTCCGTAGTAAACAAGGAACCCTTATAGTTTCGCCATGTCCGTCCGTCCGTCCGTCCGCGGTTTAGCTCAGAGACTGTTGGTACTAGAAACCTGTAATTTGACAAGGGTATAAATATTAATCACGCCAACAAATTGGTGAAATAAAATTGTGAAAAAAAAATTTTTTAGGGTACCTCCCCTACATGTAAAGTGGGGATGAATTTTTTTTCTCGTCTATCCCATAGTGGGGGGGGGGGTCGCTGAATTGGTCTTTCAAAAATATTGTGGGTGTGGGAATACCAGTTTTCGATTCAGGGATCCGTTTGTGAAATATGATGTATTAAATTGCTAAATTTTATTAGAGTCAAGTGTCCTCTGCCAGCTAATTGGTTGTATAAAGGATACATGAAAAAATTCACAGCAGTAGTATAATGTATAAAGAAGTTTATAGGAAAACTATTCATAAGTTAAGGAGTTATATCTATTTTTCTAGGTTAGGTATTACACGTAGTGTAAGTTGCATATTTTGTGGTATATTATAGCATTTAATCCATGGAACTCAAAATATATTCAATATTCATAAATAAAATAAAAGCACTATCCTAGGTCAGCCATAATATTTGTGACTTGAAACTACGGAACACTACACTGCGCGTGGCCCGACACGCACTTGGCCGGTTTTTACAACACAGTATAGATATCACAACCAGTTCCCACACTGACATTTCATGAAGGCTAAACTTTTTTCTCAGGAGAAAGATAGGCCGTTAGCCCGCGATCACGAGAAATGCAGCCTTGACTGGGCATCGAACCTGCACTCGATGCGAGGAGATATATAATTAAGAAACCTGTCCTGATAGCGCTTTCCGTTAAACGGGCTGCTTTTGATGAGCCTCTATTTTTTATTTTTAACTGTGCGAAGAGTATAAAGCCTTTCACTTAAGTATGTATGAAGTATGTGAATCTGACCATAAATGTTGTGACCGGTATCTATATGTAACAACTTTTTCACTCTTCCAAAATTTATCAGTTTAGGTTAAAGTTAAATTAGTCATTAGCCATATTATTAGGCTAGATTGTAATTATAGTGAGTATATATTTATACTCATAATAATGGAAAAAACTCTTCCAAAAAAAACTGAAAGCTTGTGTTACAAATGCGTTCGGAAATGTTATAAATACATATTATGGTAATGGTAAAATGGTATGTGTATGGAACGAACCTTCGACCTTTCAGTTTCAGTCTGCAACATTAGCCATTGGGTAATGCAGGCTGTGAAGGAATGAGTTGGTAGGTGCTGCATAATAGGTATAATTGCATTACAATTAAAACAGTATTAATTTTTCAGCTGACACGGCGTCAGATGCGCTATCGGCACCGTAACACGCAGAACTTTTTGTTTATTTATAGGAAATACATTTTAAGGCCTTATTACATTTATAAGAATATAAATTAAGGCAGATACACATGACCTTTAAGGTGAGCCGGCATCTGCACACTATATTTAGTTCTAACGCATTAGATCCACCTGGATCATTATCACAAATGCACTGAAGCCGGTTTTTCGTAAAAGGTGTAATTCATAGATATTCAATGTCTTATAATATTAGCGTCAGAAAGGATAATGGAACTGAATTTATAATACAAAAATAAATACCACTTGGCTTCTTTTCTTTGGCCTGCAAAATAAGTTAAAATAGTGCTGACTTGATCTGTTATACTCTTACTTTGTAGTTAATTCTGGTATTTAAAAAATCGGCCAAGTGCGAGTCGGGCCTCGCTCTTTTAGGGTTCCGTTAAAAAAAATTAAATAAAAATATTTCCATGTACCCATGGAAATATTTTAATTTTTTTTTTTTTTTTATTTTATTTAATTTTTATTATTTGTTGTTATAGCGGCAATAGAAATACATAATATGTGAAAATTTCATCTGTCTATCTATTACGGTTTACGAGATACAGCCCGCTGACAGACGGACGGACGGACGGACGGACGGACAGCGTAGGCTTAGTAATAGGGTCCCGTTGGTACCCTTTGGGTACGGAACCCTAAAAATTAATAAATAATGAATGAATGAAGTATTAGCGTCAGAAGCGACTATAATGGAACTGAATTTATAATACAAAAATAAATACCAATTGGCTTCTTTTCTTTGGACTGCAAAATAAGTTAAAATAGCGCTGACTTGATCTGCTATACTCTTACTTTGTAGTTAATTCTGGTATTTTAAAAATTAATAAATAATTAATGAATGAAGTTTAACGATTAATTAAGAAGCTGCTAGGGTGTGCACTAAAATAAAACTCACTTCGAAAACGAACTCACTTCTCAATTATGTAAACTAAGGGTTAATTAGACATAATTGGTAACACAAAATAAGATATTAAAAAATGGATGACATTCGCTCCTATTTTATATTTGGATGAGTGTCATGAACGTTCGTTTTCTTTACCTATTTCACGGAATGTGGATGACTGGTGAAGTGAGTTTGCTTTCGAAGTGAGTTTGTATTTTACTGAATAGCGATGCAGATTACCATTGATTTATTTTGTTTTTCACTAAAATTAATTAATTTTGAATGAAATGTAAGTATCTACATAAATTACGCACTGAATGTTGAAAATATGATTATTGTAATGTTGAAATTAAACGAGGATTACAGAATCAATTATTTTTTTATTTGTGAGCACCGAGGGGACATCTTTTACAATTAAGAAATTTCAATTCAATTCAGAGATAAGACAGTGACAGCTGTCAATCATAATAAAATGTCAATTAATACAAAATGACTGTCACAGTTAGCAAAATGCCTTAGATTATGTTATAATTTATATATCTCTTACACCGAATTAATGCTTTTCTTATTTTATTTGTAAAGCCACGTCTGTACCCATTTTAAATGTGGTATTACATTTTAGTTGAACATCATATCTAAATGTTCATTTTATTATTATCAAAAGTTTTCGGAATATCCAGTCTAACCTGTACATAGGTAGGTAAATATCTGTGGTAATATTGTAAGCAGTGAATTTTCAATTTTCAATACGATATTAAACTTAATTGCGTACCCATACCTGTGGTGTTTTTACATCTTGCTTAAATAACTCACGTAGCAATTTTCTTTTTTTTACACAAATTCTTAGGTAATTCCTAAGACTTTGTTAGAGTTTTAACACTTGAGGTTATTTATCTTTAGCGAATACCTTTTTAAATGCTTAATTAAAAAGATGTCATTGGTCATGTAAGGAAAATAATTAAGCTGTACTAAATGACAAAATTAATCCAATTCCGAAATCATCGTCTTTATAAATCACTAGCTGACCCCGCGAACTTCGTACCGCCAGCAAAAATATTTAGTGGTTGGTCACCCTTATCATTTAGGGGTATGAAAAATAGATGTTGGCCGATTCTCATATCTACCCGACATGCACACAAAATTTCATAATAATCGGTCCAGCCGTTTCGGAGGCGTACGGGAACGAACATTGTGACACGAGAATTTTATATATTAGATTATACTTTCGCCTACTTGTGAACATGAGTCTTCTCTCTGAATGAAAAGGGTTTAAGTCTATGCCATCACGCTAGCCAATATAAGCAGATCGGCAGACTTCGCAGTCCCCTCCAGAATAGAGCAAGATCCCAGTGCCGCCAGACCTAAGTTATTTTCTCAGCAATTATTTGTGTACGATAGAGTACTGTTCGAATGTCCTTTCAGTATATGCGTACCAGCTAGATTGTGCCGACGGCCAATTTCCAGATACCAGGTGCTAAAGGTAGGTAAAAACTAGAATAACTTATCTTAAATTCTCAGGGCTGATTTTCATATATGTTTTAAAGAATATTGTAAAAATTAATAAATTAATACTGCCAGACGCTTACCGCCGGCGGTTACTTTAGCCAGACGCTTTGAAGCTCCCAAAAAAATATATAATTTAAGTTAACTTATATTCTCAGTTCTGATTTTTATACATGATACTCAGGGAACTATTGCGATATTATCTGTAAGCTGCCAGACCTATTGGAAGGGTCAAACATCCCCCCAGACACACATTATGCGTCCCCATATGTATGAGCGCTAGAACATGATTCACTTGTTTAAGTGTGTGAGAGATAATATCATCATACTATGATATTATAAATGCGAAAGTGTGTTTGTTCGTTTGTCCTTCAATCACTCTGCAACAGAGCTACGGATCGACGTGATTTTTTGCCTGGGTATAGCTTGCAGAAGATATTGCAATAGTTCTCTCTCTCTAGATCCTAAGCTATACCCAGGCAAAAAATCACGTCGATCCATAGCTCTGTTGCAGAGTGATTGGACAAACCAACAAACACACTTTCGCATTTATAATATTATAGTATGATGATATTATCTCTCACACACTTAAACAAGTGAATCATGTTCTAGCGCTCATACATATGGGGACGCATAATGTGTGTCTGGGGGGATGTTTGACCCTTCCAATAGGTCTGGCAGCTTACAGATAATATCGCAATAGTTCCCTGAGTATCATGTATAAAAATCAGAACTGAGAATATAAGTTAACTTAAATTATATATTTTTTGGGAGCTTCAAAGCGTCTGGCTAAGGTAACCGCCGGCGGTAAGCGTCTGGCAGTATTAATTTATTAATTTTTACAATATTCTTTAAAACATATATGAAAATCAGCCCTGAGAATTTAAGATAAGTTATTCTAGTTTTTACCTACCTTAAGCACCTGGTATCTGGAAATTGGCCGTCGGCACAATCTAGCTGGTACGCATATACTGAAAAGACATTCGAACAGTACTCTATCGTACACAAATAATTGCTGAGAAAATAACTTAGGTCTGGCGGCACTGGGATCTTGGACCAGAACGTTATAGAGAACTCTCATAAATCCCTTCAAAACGTCAGGAATCCCTTGAGAACGTTATATAATGAGAAGTCTACATTATGTTCTCAAGGCATCCCTCACGATGTTTTCCTTCACAGTTAAAGTGATAATTGCTTAAAATACACATAAATAATTCCATAAAGTTAGAGTTGCATGCCTGGGATTTGAAACACACCCACTCCTTAAAAAAATGAAGCCTTAGACTTAATCAATAGGCTAGCCTAGCAAAAATACTACGTTCGGGTGGTAGTGGTAATAGCTATTTCCACTACCATCAGAACTTAGTATTTATGCTCGCATAGGTTCACCTTGGTTGCATAGTAAGTTTAGTTCGAAGTTCGCAGTGTGACTGGCTCATTTTACAAGAGGATTTTCTGAAAGGATTTTCAAACAAATAAAGTACTTATTGTTAAAAGCAACACCTACTCTTATGAAGGAAATGATGTAAACGATAATAAAACGAGATACTTGCGATTTGCAACTTCAGAATGCAAATAAAACGCTAAAATGTCACTTGCGCAAAATAACTTGAAGGTGCGAGCTGTGGAATCTTCAATTACAGTACCTACCGCTATTTTCTAAGCGTACAGACTCGTTTTCAACGCTGACGCAGCGATGTAGTTTACGCATATTTCACACCACTGAATAATGCGAACTCTTCTCCGAAGAGTGTCATATGATATGTATAAGCGATGTCATACTTTGCTTACACAAACTTATGCAGATGTCATTAATTTGTGAGTTACATATATTATGATATATTAGATTATAAAAGAGATACTAAACAATCGGGCAAGCGTTTCTTATGACATTAAGACTTAATGACACGGGATAATTAGCCGTCCAAGGGAATTTTCACACCTGAACACTGCCAGCTTTGGAGGAATTTGTTTATTCCTTTTTGTAGCATATACACCCCTATAAAGAGTTTGAAGTGAACCTTGGTTGACTGCGTACACATTAATCTTAGTTTTCAGTTAATACTGTTTCGCCAACGAACTCGACGACAAACTTATTGTTTTACAGAATAAAACATGTGAATAGTTATACAACTGTACTGTGAATGCACAATTTTAAACGTATGAAAATACAATTTATTGATAAATTTAAATGAAGGTTTAGTTTATTGCTTGTAAGATGTTTGGATAATCCTCCTTTTTTTAAGACGATGTAATTGATAGATACTTAAGTCGATAGCACCTGACGGTAAGTGATGATGTAGTTAGCCAATCAATCCATAAAAGCTCAGTGACCGTGGACTGAAATGCGATAGGTCACGTTTGGATTATTCTTTTCAAAAGCTACTTGCATAATGCAATGTAGTTCACAATTATTTTGTGGATTCAAATCAAAATATAATAAGAAAATCGAAACAAAACGTAGTCTCTATGGTGAAAAAATTTTAGGCCTACATATTAGGTTTATTATCAGCACAACAAAATCTCAATTTTTCTTTCTTATTGGAATGCAAACGGGGATTTTAGCAAGTGTAGTAGTAGAACGTAAAAAAAATATCTATACACCTCCAAGTTCTCAATGATAATGAAAAAGCTCATAGATACTTAAGTTTAGAAAATAATTATACCGAATACATAGACAAACGAGGATTATGCGACGATGTCTAAAATAATACTTTATGTATGTCGACATCTCCTCCGGTGTTGGGGTGAAACGTGCGTCGAGAGTAGTATAAAAGTCTTGTGTGGTGGTGCATGTGAGTGGTGGTGGCATTGCTTGCTTGGAAACTTGGCTTTCTAGCTTAGTTGGGAAGGTAAACGGTGCTTAGATATTTTAAAGCCTCAATAGCCCAACGGTTAAAGGTGCGGACTGAAAACTGAAAGGTCGCAGGTTCGAATCCCACCCGTTGCGCTATTGTCGTACCCACTCCTAACACAAGCTTTCCGCTTATTTGGAGGGGAGAGGAGAATATTAGTCAACTTCAACTTGGCTGATATTCTTTATAAAAAAAAAAACTGCTTGTTTTACCATACAGATTTTTTCTTTTGGCGGATTACATAAAGAAAAATAATTCTAACCTTTTCTTGCTAATTTGTATGTCTGTTAAATAAGGAGGTCCTTCAAAAATTTAATTTAGGTACTTTCTTGCATTTCGTATATTTTATGGTAACACGGGCAATCGTCTTTTTCATATTTTTTGCTTGTGAAGCAATTTGACCATTTGTAAGACCAATAAAATGATAATCGATTGCACCGACACGCAGTTCAAATTGTCCCTCCGTGTAGGGCATATTACTATTGCAGAACAATAGGATCAATGCTGTCTAGCCTATAAGTAATGGAATATTGGTGACGCAGGGTTGTAAGAAATATATTTAACAAAACTTTTATTATTTTATTACGTACGCATAAATAATAATTATAGACAGAAAAATAACACATAAAATATATGAATAAAAATACAATTTCTGAGGATGTACATAATTAAAATATATGAGTGATTAAATGATTTTTCCCAATAACTTCACGATATTTAACTATATATAACTCCAAGTCCCCTGAAATATATAAATCAGAAGTTTCTTTTTGGAAAAAGGATTATAAAAAAAAATAGGTATGTCAAACAAATATATTATGTAAATAATAATGATGCATGCTAGCTAATGATTTTCAACGTTGTAGCAGTTATGTGCATTATTCTCCATTTAAGCAAGTTTTTGTAAAATTGAGTTACAGTTTTTGTGCTATACCTATACACATCATTAGCCGTATAAGCATTAGCAAAAATTATTCGTAAGTTTTCATATAAGACAAAGAATAAGGAAACGTTAGAATATTGCTAACAAGTCAAGGTCACTAATTCACAATCATTATTTGTAATATTTTGACAATTCAATAGTTAAATTGAAGCCAAAAGGTTATTGGGTTCAAACTCCACCTGTTTTTCTTTTGTTATTCTGACCTCTACAACCTTAGTATTAAGCTCCTTCTTTTTCGTATCTTGATCAAATTGCAAGATTTTACTAACGTCAAAATATAAATACCGATGCAAAAAATCAAGTCAACCCGTTGATCTGTTGCGGCTTGATTGAAGAACAAACCAACAAACAAACACACTTTTGCTTGCACTTATTTGGGTTAAGACTATCTCGCAATCTAACATCGTTCGAGATTTAGGTTACTAGACAAACTAGCAACCTAAATCTCAAACGATGTTATTACGAGTATATATGACTGTCGTGTAGTTAACATAATATTTAATTTGCAATAACAAACATTGATGTCAATAATTAAGATAAAAACTATCCTATTTTTTAAGTTGGACCAAATTATATTGTTACGAAGTTTGATCAAATCGGTTCAGTAGTTTTCAAGTTTATCCCGAACATACATCGTGACACGAGATTTTTTTAGATATACATTACATAATTATTTTGTAGAAAAAAGGCAACCCTGACAAACCAAAAGTGTAGTTAATGTCACCGGGTCCATTATAGTCGAAACTGTACCGCAGGGCGACGTCAATCACCCTGGATTTGTACTTGATAAATATCTCGTAACAAATAGGTATTTTAGCATTTGCATTTAAATTGAATCCTTGTTTGGCAACAGGCTTTCAATGTGACATTATAGAAATGAAATATTATGAATATAATGTTACATAGGTGAATATAAACTGTACAGACGTCGTTGTTTTGAAAATTAGTCCAAGTTTTGGGTGCTTCACATTATGCCAATAGCGTGATCCAGTGATCTAATTTAGTGACTTAATAGTCTATTCGAGAAAACGTACAGAATCCACCAGTCCAGTGATTGCATCGAAAATCAATCTAGATTATCTAAATTCAAAATTCAAAGTTCAAAATTATTTATTTCACGTAGGCCAACCTGTGGCTCTTGTGACAGGTCATGACTCTACCACCGGTTCGGAATGCGGATTCTGCTGAGAAGAGCCAGCAAGAAACTCAGCAGTTGCTCTTCTATTTCATAACTATAACTGCCTCGCGGCTAGTAGTTTCTATTGCGGACAACGAGGTATAAAATTCTAATTAAAAAAAATTCTAAATTCTTGGATAAAATTCCCAGGGTTAGGCCACAATATAGGTATTGGAGAAATTTGTTTAAATTAGCCCTGTTATAATTACTATAATCACAATTTTTAATTGGCTGAATTATACAGCTGCAGTAAGAATGCCATATTCTTGCAGCAGCTAAACAATTTAGTGTATCTAGACAATTTTAGACATGAGAGAGTGTCAATAGAGCAGTGAAATGCTCTAAAGATGTCAGCCAATCACAATCGATGTCACACTGTAGCTACAAATTTTAGTGCCAGGCCTACAGCCCTTAACACATATTTTCGCAAAATCAACATCAATTTTCAGTGCAGCGCCTGTTGGCTAGTTAGTGACTAAATGTGAACAGACCATAACATACATAATTATGTATCAAATATCTTTTAAACTCAAGGGTTATGTCTGATTGTCACCGACGCGCCATAAAATTATGTGAATAAAATATATGGACGTGCAAACGTGGTTTCGGAAATGAGTTCAAGTATATGTATCTACGATGAAGATCTGGCAGTGGGTAACATGCGTGGCTATGCCTGTCTATATTCGTGACATGGTCCAAATAAGTATCTGAATGAATAGGTAGGTAGGTATACTTTTACTGTACATACGTAACATAGAAAACTACACAAAAATGTACTCGTATTGTGACTGGTAAGTGAGTATTGTATTATGTATGTATATTAATATGACGTTAGGGCTCCACAGTTCCCCACCGCTTCGACAAAATTCTTTGTTGCTACACAAATAACTTAATTAATATTGAAACAATTGAAATAGACATCAAAGAGCAACTTAAAGTTATCCCAGTTTGATCCATCCGAAGATTCTAATCATCATCCAAACTTCAAAGTCTGGAACATCGGCGCAAGGTTGCCTGTCTGTCGGTATTTTACAGGATATATTTCGGAGAGTGTGCTCAAGAACTATTTGACTAGTTCCTCCATCACCCTTCTACCATCGAACCGCAAGGCATCGCTCGAATCTGCACCGCTACGTGGTCGAAATTCCCCGATCCCGCACTAAGCGTTTTGCTTCCTCGTTCCTAATACGCACCGCTAAAATTTGGAATGCCCTTCCGGCTTCCGTTTTCCAACTGACTATAACTTGGGTACCTTTAAATCAAGAGTAAATAGGCATCTTCTAGGCAAGCGCGCTCCATCTTAGGCTGCATCTTCACTTACCATCAGGTGATATATTAAAAAAAAATCAGGGCTGGTTCATACTTTGGGCAGAAAATTTGCATCTGCATCCAAAGAGTACCTACCTGTTTCCAAATAATGCCTCTTTTTTATGGCGTTGACGGGAATCCACTAAAAAATTAGATAAATAACTTTGTTTACCTAGGCTCCTGCATTGAAATAGAGCGCAAGATAATATTATTGTAACTTTTTGTTTTGAAAAGAAAACTGCTGAGTTTCTCGCTGGCTCTTCTTAGCATTTAACTGCTTTCTATACCGGTTGGCCTACATGAAATAAATAGTTTTGAATTTTGAATTTTAATCTTAACCAATACGACTAATGGACTTTAGAAGAAATTTCATAGTATAGCTTTTGGTCAATGGTCAGTCATAAGTATTACAATGTGTCAGAAGAGTCATTCTTTAAAGATGTATAAAACAGGCATGAATGACTGCTGCTGAATTCAGAAGTCAAGATCCTCTTTAGGTCACTGAGCAAACCGAGGCGAAGAATACTCCAACTAGATAATACTACAAGAAATCGTGACAGATAATAAAAGAAATTTCCTTTAACTTCTACAACTCATATCTAAATCTGGTAAAGGTGTTGCAAAAAAAAAACATAAATATAGGTCTTGAGAACACGCAAGTTCACTATTAATAACACCAAATGTCGTGTGCCCATAAAAAGGGCACAGGCCCTTACGTGGTCTTACGTCATCCGATATAGGTCAGGCCTTTGTATGAACTGGTTACGCACTTTGTGTAGTAAACAAATCATTCGCCAGATGTTGCCTGTTTTATGCAACCCAGGATGATTAAACTACTTTTTCTTCATTAAGTACAAAGGATCAAAGATTTGGGCCAGCATAATTATTACTAGCTGATGCCCGCGACTTCGTCCGCGTGGATGTAGTTTTCAAAATCCCTCGGGAACTCTTAATTTTCCGGCATAAAAAGCCTATGTCACTCTCCAGGTCCTCAACTATACCCATGCAAAAAAATAACGTCGATCCGTAGCTCTGTTGCGGCGTGATTGAAGGACAAACCAACAAACCAACAAACAAGCACACTTTCGCATTTATAATATTAAGTATGACGTATTAGTAAGGAAGAATTAATACCAAGATAATAAAGGCGATCTAATTAAATTTTAGAACACAAAAGCTACTATTGTGACTTAACACTCTCACCGCCACGTGGGCTGCCGGCGGCCCACAAAAATTCGAGCCTAGCAGGCCACTATCGGTTTTTTGAATTTTAACTGGCAGGCCATGTGGGCGGCTGGCAAACCACAACTATCGCGCCAAATAGAATAAAGCGCGCGAGCGTGGCCTGAACTGAAAGAAATCGCATGACCCGCGCGCCGCCCACATGGCCTGCTGCACTGTAAAAACCTTATATACGTATGGCGGTGAGAGTGTTAAATATTATGATAGTTAGATATATTCCGTACGGGACTTTGTTGTAGATAATAATGAGTTCTTGAATTATATATATATATATATACATATATACATCATTTTTATGTATCATCAATAGTTTTCTCAGCACACGCCAAATAATGCATTTTATACGCAAAATTTTCCTACTTTGGGTTACATTATTGCAATTTTCTTAAGGATCTCTAATTTTTTGACAATAAATTATAGCCTGTATGTTACTTCCTGATAACTTAGTTTTCTATTGGTGAAAAAAAGGGTTAAAATCGGTCCAGTAGTTACAGAGCCTATTCGGTACAAACAAACAAACAAACAAAAAATCTTTCTTCTTCATAGTATTAGTATAGATTATGTCAATTTATTTTATCATAGTAGGTATGTAGATCCAACTTTTGTGATATAAGTAAGTACCTAGCTTTGATCGTTGCTCTAGCGGTCTAGTGGTAAACATTCATAATGGTGGACAGCTCTGTTTTCGGAGTTGCTTAGGTACGCCGAGAGGATTGACTGATCTTTTATATGAATAATTTAGCAGTTAAGTATATTATTAGGATGTATTAAGCAGTTTCTATATTATCTAGTTAGTGTAAGTGGCATTTGTACGCCGTTCTAATTAGATATAAAAAAAATAAAAAAAAAATGCAAAATAAAAATAAAATGAAAATATTATGTAAGTATTCAACAACAACTGTAAAGAAGGTATACAACTGTAAAGTAACTATAGACAATATAATTTACTAGATAATGCCCGCGACTTCGTCCGCGCGGAATAAGGTTTTTTAATTCCCGCAGGAACTCATTAATTTTCCGGGATAAAATGTATGTGTTAATCCTGGGTATGAGCTATCACTATTCCTTTCAGCTAAATCGATTCGTTCGTTGTGGCGTGAAAGAGTAACAAACATCCATCCATCCATCCATCCATACATACATCCATCCTCACAAACTTTCGCATTTATAATATTAGTAGGATTATGCACGTTACACACAAATAATTTATTAATCTGGTGAATCAATTTGGAGTATTTCCATATGTACGGTCCAGGACCGCAAATTTATGGTTCTTCGACACCATCAATTCTATCCTTTTTGGGTTTGGGTTTGTTGTTGTTGTTTGGGTTGTTGGGTGAAAATAAGAGAGGATGGGATTATTTGTTAATCAACATCATTATCTCACCGACTGAAACACGGAATCCTCTCAGAATAAGAAGGGTTTAGGCCTCTCAACTCAACACGTTGTTTATTGAAGACTAGCGGCCCGTCCCGGCTTCGCACGGGTAGACATAAATAGGTACAGATATTTAAGTTATAAGCATGCTAATTAAAACGACCATGAATCACTAAATTAGAAAAAAATTATATGCTTATTTTAAAGCCTCCCTGTACACTACGTTGGCTGTGGTATTTGTAGGTGGCAACAAAACGTATTGATTTTCAGGAGATCCTACTCGAGAAAGTGCCACATACAATTGCCCGTGGGAAAAGCACTCTTTCCTTAAGTCGATACCAACTATGGAAAAAGTTTGTCCCTGGGATTTATTTATTGTTAGGGCAAAGGATATTTTTAAAGGGAACTGTAACCTTTTAAAAGATATGGGCAAATCAGTTGGTATCATCGGGATCCGCGGAACATGTGCGAGCTGACCGGCCGCGGGACCCGTAATGATAGTTGCTACAATCACATTATCTCTTAATTCTTTGATCAATAGTCTTGTACCATTACACATATTGGGAGGGCTTAAATTTCTTAAAAGCATAACAGACGTAAGTACCTATTTTTAATTTTAGTTCATGAGGTGGCAAGCCAGCAGGATTGAGGGAATATAAAAATTCCTGTGGGTAGTGCACTGTATCTTCGATGTTGCACACGGTGTCAACAGATTTGTAACATTTAAAATCACCTGGTACTTTTTCAATAATAATTTTGTTTATCTCATTTACTGAGTCGTTTCTGGGTGACAATATCGCTCTCGAACAGAGCCAATGGAAATTTCTTACTGTAAGATTGTTGATGTCGGGATAGATTGTGTCTATAAGGATTTCTAGACTGTGAACAGTTTGAGCCAATTCAATATCCAACAGTACTTGGGAGCTGTTTGCAATTGGAGTAGTAAATTTTCCGTCTCCTAATTTAAGTATATTTTCTGAGAAATTACCACCGCGGTTATTGCATAAATGTGCTCTCATATTCGTGCGCAAATTGAGAGTTTTAATTGATAGCCACAAAGGTGATGATTTGAGGCACGCTTTAATAACGTCGGCACGTGTACCTTTTGTTACAACTGGTAGAGTTTGGCGAAAGTCTCCAGCGAAAACAAAAGTTACGCCACCCATCATATTGCATGAGTTTCTTATATCTTTTAATGTGCGGTCCACTGCTTCTACATGAGCTCTATGGCTCATGGTGCACTCATCCCAAATAATCAAATATTATGAAAAAGTGTGATTCCTAATACTAAAACTAAGTAGCTCTGAAAAGAACTTTTTAAGTGAAGCATAAATATGTGTTAAAAAACTCGAAATATTCAATGTCGCTTGCGTCCACTGCGTAAGGAGCCGACGCGGCTACCTAGTTCATAATGGTGCACCCCCTTCTCCCGCACTGCCCCTCTCACGAAGAGTTAGTTACTCGATGCGCTGCGTGGCGGCCGCCGCCGGCATGTATTTTTATTTTAATTTCATGATATATTTTGAATGGAATGTCCGATTTCAATAATTCAAAAAGTAATCATCAGGTATTGAGACAGTCTTGAATATTAAATTATTTATTTGGATAAAAATTTATAAATGGTATGGATAACACGGTCTGATTTTGATCGGCATTTCTATCAATTTGTTAAATGTAAAAAAGTAGCTATAGTGACGTAACTACAATAGTTAGACACATGGTCTCGCGAAGTTTTTTGTAGATATTGATATATTCTATAATATTGTCGAACATTTTTGTGTCCTATCATTAATATTCTTCGCAGCGTATGCGATGAAAGACATTTTATGGCTAATTTTTTTACACCTTCGGTTGGTTTTAATAGGAATTTCTAAAGATTTCTATAGTAATCTAGTACTAAATATAGCCTATGTTACTCAGTGATAATGTAGCTTTCTAATGAAAAAAAAAAAATTAAAATCGGTCCAGTACTTTTTGAGTTTATTCGTTACATACAAAAATACAAAAATACAAATCTTTCCTCTTTATAATATTATAGTGTAGATGTAGATGTATTTATTATTGTATACATACAAAAAAAATGACAGTTGCAACAAATAAAATCCTTTCTTCTTACATACAGTTCTTTTATTCTTCCTATCTTTTATACAGAATATCACATCAAGTTTAAGGTAGGTAGTAAAAATAAAGTATAATCCCCAAAATATTATTATGATATGATAAATTATGAGTCATGCCTCTTTTTCATACTTCTACATACCTAGTGTATACCGGAAGACTAAATTGTTTGAAAGTGACTTTTTGCTCTCGAAATAAAAAAATGCCTCCAGATAAATTACCTTCAGATTTTATCAAAACACGTAGGTAAGACAAAACTAAGTAAGGTATAAAAAGTTCGTACTCAAATTATGAAAAACCTATATCTATTGCTTAAGTAAAAATATTAAGTTTTATGCAGATTACCTCTCAAATATTTAGTAAGTTATGACTATGAGGTCGAAGTTCAATTCGTTAATTTATTTTCGCGAGTAGGTGTGGACAATCCAAAAGTCACATTTACCAGGTAAGGCCACTAACTCATACCTGACAGCGCAAAACAAACAAATTAAATATTCGAAATGGAAACTTTTATTTCACATTTCGACAAACAAATTATAAGTGTGTGTGTAAGTCCGTCAGTGCTTATTGAGTGCATCTATTTATCACTAGTTTGTACTTTTTTTTAATCACGAATTTATTGTTTTTTCGGAATAAAGAGTAGTAGTCTATGTCACTCTCGGTCCTCAACTATTCCGATACAAAAAATGACGTTGATCTGAAGGTCTTCTGCGGCATGATTGACGCAAAAACTAAAAAAACAAACACACTTTGGCATAATATTTTTTGTAAAGATTAAAATAAAAAGCATATTAATCATATTATAAAACACGTATAGTAGGTATGTATTAGCGTAATTTAATAATATGTCAATTCTTTGAATTGACATGAAATTAATTAGTTAATCTCAAAAATACGTAGTATAAATTTCCTAAGAACTGTAAGAACTTATTGAAAACTTCTGAAATATATATTATAATGGAAAAATAAACTTTTAATTGAAAACATAATACATAATTATTTCTATTATAATGGAAAATTTTGAAAAAATTTTCCATTATAATAGAAGAATTTTTCACACTAAAATTTACAAAAATTTTAGTGTGAAAAATTTGTGCGTGTTGTTCTTAGCACAACAACCAATTTTACCAATATCAATATCAAATTTATTTTTTTTTTATTTTTTTACATTTATAGAGGCATTTACAGCGAAATATTAATTTTTAGTGACTCAACTTTATAATTCTGACACAGGTGATATGAGCGACGCAGGGGCAAACGCCTAGTGCAATAAACAATAAGCCAAGCGAGAAATCTTTTCTCAATTTGGCAAGGAACATTTGAAAGTCAGTTTCGCAAGTTCGGACAAAGACCCGAGCTAATTAAAGATAGGTCGCTAGAAGGTTACAATGCGTGATGCAATTGTTTTCCGAGCCTTCATAAAGCAATAAAAGTTGTTTGAATTTTCTTGTATTTCGACGTTGAGTGATAGGTTGTTTATTTATTGAATCCTGGCTATCCAAGGGTCGTAAAATTTTCTCTGTAATCGTGGATATTACAGAGAATATTTTGACTTTATATACCTATCCTGAAACTTAAAAACTTTAAAAATATACAATAGGAAATAGTTGACATTTTGTTGTTCCTGTCATTAGGTATTTAGACTGAGAATTTCCCAAAATTCTTTTATATTTTATGATTATTATCTACGAAAATTAATAGGTAATTTAATAGTAATTATTATTTATTAATACATAAATAAATATCAAAAATTAAAAGCGTAATTTATCTAAAAATTCTATTTTTAGATAAATTACGCTTTTAATTTTGGATAATTAAGGGTTTGGTTTTAATTTAGATTTTACTGAAATAGATATTAGTAATTTTTATACCTAAAATGACAAAGTAACGACGTAAAATAGAAATTGAAACTTTAAGTCCACTATTGACATCATATCCCAAAAATTTTGCTTATCTGGTATAATCCAAATCCAAGTTCAAGTTGAAGATTCAAAAAAACGACGAAGCGCTTCGAAAAAATGTAGGTAGTGCGTTTGCGCTTCGTTTGGCTCGTCTTGGCTGGGGCACTGCCGTGCCCCCCAGATTGATATTATTATGGGCAAGTATGAAAATTAAATAAATATTTTTTATTTTATTATTTAGTATAGTAGGTATATTGTTAAAAATAGAAAAAGCAGGTAAAGGAAACTTAGCTAGCTACTAAAATTACACATTCAATGGCGATCTTTCACCAACAAACTTTTGTGAGAGGAGTAGAATACAAGAACAGGTGGGTACACTAAACTTTAGTTTTACATAAACTATAAAATTCACGATACGCCATACATCCAAGTTAACTTTACCCTTCAGCTTTCAAAAAAAAATATCAGCCAATATTCTCCTATCCCCTCCAAATAAGTGGAAAGCTTGTGCTAATAGTGGGTACATTATATACGACATTATTGCAATGGATGGGGCATGAACCCGTGACCTTTTAGTTTTCAGTCCGCTCCTTTAACCGTTGGGCTATTGAGGCTTCAATTCAAACTTTAAACTGTCACAACTTCTTTATTCGTCAGTTAAAGTATACCTACTGTGAAATAGGTCCTTAGAATGATAAGTACCTGAAACTATTACAAAATGTCAAGACGTGCTAATTATTTTACAAATATACACTAATTCACACACTTGTTTAAAGCTCAAAACACAGCGTGTTATTTGCTTAACCTAGAAACGGTCTAGAAACTAACACGCAATATCTAACCGTACCTACTCGTAGGACGTAGTAGGTACGGGCAATCTGCGAGGGGACACGCTGACCTATATTCTATGAAAGACCTCTTGTACGCACGTGTGCGAACGACACTGTTCCCACTAACTGATATTATGTGCTAGGCTTACTTATCTCACAATACTCGTAAAATGTGTTTAAGGGGCATTCCACACTGCGCGTAGTGGTGACGCGACGTGATTTTGTCGGATTGTATGCCATAGGGCTTGAGCGCTGTCGTGCTTCCGGATAATCAAATAAGTAAAACGGTGCGCTTATTAGAACGCGATACAACAATTTTTTGACGTGATAACGTCTTATAAATCGATGAACACCGGCTGCACGCACGAAAAAGTGTCACGTTCCACCTGAGCCTGAGCGTGCAAGCGAGAGCGCGGAACAAGCGATGGAGAGGTACTATCGGCCCAAGCGTTGGCTTGTAACCGCGCCGCCGCCGCCGCCCGCCATGTCATCGTCAATGTTTCTTTATGACGTTATCACGTAAAACTATCGTCCGTTAACCGACTTTACAGAGAACCAATTTTTTTTATATGTCATGTTTTTTTTTCAAAATTCAAAATAATTTATTTTATGTTGGCCAACCTGTGGTTCTTATAACAAGACAAAACTCTACCACCGGTTCGGGACAAATAAGATTCTGCTATTCTCAGTCCGCTAAAACTCAACATTTGTTCTTTTCCTAAAAAAAATTTACAAAATGTAGCCATTAAAATCTTCTCCTTTTTCAACCGATAGACGTCGACAGCTGGACAAACGTCTCTAGCATGGGCTTCCACGTGCCTCAATCTTGCGCCGCCTGATTCCAGCGGCTCCCTGCAACTCATTTGATGTCGTCGGTCCACCTAGTGGGGGTTGCCAACACTGCGCTTCCCGGTGCGGGGTCGCCACCCCAGCACCTTGGGACCCCAACGACCATCAGCTCTTCGAACTATGTGTCCGCCCATTTCCACTTCATGCGTTCTTGCTGCATCAATGAATTTTAACCAATAACGACAGGGTACCAGCCAGCCAAATTGGCTGAGCCAATCAAAAGTGATTGCGATGCAACTTTAATTTTTAGACAATCCCATAGCAGTGCTAGTATGTTTCTAGATTTAGCCTGTAATCGCGATCCTTTCTCGCGCTTGACCGTTAGGTATTTATTCTAATTCCTAGCCTAGTGCAGCCATGCCGTCATCCGGTGCCTATAAAATCTACATAAAAATGTAAATAAAATAACGGTCTCAAAAAACTAGCCGACACGCCTTATAGCTCGAGAGGTGGTGGTAATTTTGACAAATATATTATGTGAAAAATATTTGACAAAAATGTGATCAGTATAATTCTGATCAGTTTAAATCAAGTAGGAGAAGATGTGCTGGTCAACTGCGCAAAAGCTGCGTAAGTGATTGCTATAATTAATTGCTGCAAAAATTATGAGAATTTTAGCCAATAACGAGAGAGTATCAACTAATTTGCGGTGATTGCGATCATCACAACACTCACAGCCACTGACGTAGCTGATTTGATGAAAAAAAAAATTAAGTTTCTATTAAAAGCCACTTTTATGTTAATTTGAGTATTTAACATTAAAAACTTTGATTTACTGATACACCTAAAGTACAAAATTGTCCAAAACAACACAGTAACTTTAATTGAAGTTTGGCGCTATGAGATATTGAAGTGGGGACGACATTATCACTAGGTGATAAAGCCACGGCATAAAATAAAGATTTAAAAAAAATACGTGTGGCACTCGGGGACTGCCGCGGTAAAGCTATTGCACCGTGCCGAAGTCTGCCAAACTGAAACAACGTTAGACGATGCACGGCTTTCAACGCCGCACCGCTGTGCCGGTCGGAGTGGGGGGTGTTAGGTTTATTTTCGTTACGGAATTTCTTAATTCTGTCGCCGCGCTCAAAGCCCGCGATAAAAGCTATGCAATAGCTTAAAAAGAGAGAGAGATTTTGAGTTCTATGGTCAAGGAGCATAAATGAAGTGGAGAGTTATAGACATTATAAATTAAATTATCAAATAGGTAACTTTTACACACAGAGACAGCTTTTTTATTGGTATTTGCTCTGATATTTTTTTTTTCTTAACTTTATATAATTTGCTAGCACTGTTTAGATAATGTTCTTTTTTTTTTGCCATCAGCTCCGTAACTATTACGAGTTGTAGACTGAATAATTCAACGCCACATTTTTTTTTCCTCAAAATTAAGACTTTTATGTATCTGAGCATTAATTTATTGTGGCAATAGTATTACCTACATAAAATTATAATGACAAATTACTGACAATAAATTATTATGGTTTATGTTTAATTTATTTGGTTGAAAAATGTAACCTTCATGCTCATTTATCATCCTAAATTTCAAATCGTATAGAATCTACAGTAGGTTATAATCATAACACACTTAACACAATTTATATCAATTAGCAAATATATTATAACAGCACAACAAAAACTTTCAGCCATAGATTATTCATAAAAATAATCACCCTTCTTTATCAATCGATCCTAATTCCTACATAGTGTCTTGAATTGACATATTTCAGGTCTTGCCCTGTAACTTCGTGATACGACATCAGCATGCCGTCGTATCACTTAGTGGGGGGGTCTGCTTTCATTGCGCTTTTCACCATTTTGGAATAGTGATCGTTTTCCGGTTACCACTCGATTTTTCGAAATCGGTGTCCTGCCCATTACTACTCCAGCTTCGCGACTCAATGAGGAGAGCTGTGATTAAATGAGTGGAAGGAATGGAGAGTGCACTTGTATTTGCGCTGACACTTGTGCACTATAATATCCCCTGAGTAATTAGCTTGTCTCCGCTGAGGTAAGCTGCCGTGGCTGTAATACGGTGGACAATACTATTCATCAATAGCCTATAACAGTCCACTGCTGGATTTAAGGCCTCTCCCAATGGGAGGATTTGCTCATAATCCCCACGCGAGGCAGACGGGTTGGTGATCGCAGTAGATGGTAGTAGTAGCACAGAGGACGCTGCTGCCCGTTCTCCGCTATATTCCCTTAGTCGCCTCGTACGACACCCGCGGGAAGAGGAGAGGTGGTGACAACTGTATTCTGATCTGCCGTCACCACACGGCGCAATACTATTACGATGGCAAAAATACCTCACATAAGTAGCGAAATACTAACTGCCTATTCGGAATAGTGTTAAATAGAGATATTGTTAGATTACAGCGACCCTGTACATTATTTGAGAGTGTGTTGCAAGTTGCAACCGGAGAACGTATAAGGACATCGGGGTCAACGCATTGTCTCTCCGATGCGCTAAAGTGCATCTAGAGATGACTCTGTTGACCTTCGTACTGCGAGCGAATTGGCAACCCACACATGTGGATGGCAGTCTTAGAGCGGTATCACACTGCGCGTCGTGGAACCGCAATGTACCTACTCTTAAGTCGTAGTACAGTATGAAAAGCAATGAAATAATGGCACTCGGATGACATCGACAGGGGGCGTGAGTGTGCTAACAACACATACAACGATCTGTCATAAAGTTATGTTTACATATATAAAGGGGTTAGTTCCGACCTTGGGCCCCAAAAGATCTTTTGCGCACTGTATGTAGCGACTATGTTAGACTGCTGGTGCGCTGTCACATGTGACAATTGTATTGTGAACAGTAATAATAAAATAAGGGAAGGGAAGGGAAAAAGGGAGCTAATTTACCTACAATTCTTGAAATACGGTGAAAAGGAGACTAAAAGCTTAAATGATTTTGTCAATGAAGTGTATGTTCCAAGAAATTATAATAGTTTTTTTTGCCGTTTGCCGATCCCATCTACGCGCACGAAGCGTTTTTAATTCTTCATTTCTGGGTACCAATTGTCTAAAAGTTGTTCCATTGATCGTATCCGTATTCGATGACATTAGCGTCAAAGTAAAATAATCTTTGATTGTATTGATTTGAAGTCACAAATTCAGTACAACAGATTTTAACATGCAGCGTTATGGAGCGTATCGTACATACCTAAACGTAAAGAATGCATACACGAAATGGAGCTCTAATTCAATGTCGTTATGGTTTATTTTACTTTGACGCTAATGTCATGGAAAACGATTAAGAACAATGGAATAACTTTAAACAATCGCAGGGCTGATTTGCACGGCCAGGTTCTGAAACGCTCTTCCGAGATCTGTATTTCCTGACACGTACAATCTGGGTATCTTTAAAACAAGAGTAAATAGGCATCTTCTAGACAAACGCATCCACCTTAGGCCACATCATCATTTTCCATCAGGTGTGACAGTGGTCAAGCTTGTGCTTATAATGTATAAAAAAGATCATTTTATAGATATGACAAGTGACATATTTTGGCTGTGCACCGTGTGGTTTTTAAGTTAGCTCAGTGGCGCCGCAGAATCATGACAATACGCAACGCGTCGCGGTTGCGCATCGGACAGTGTGATACACTACGAATTTTTCCATAAAGCAGCGGCGGCGTAGAAGCATCGCAATTCGCAGTGAAACCACGCGCCATGCGGCAATAGATTTTGATTAGATTTTATTTGATTTGGGTGAGAGTAGAAATTCTGCCAGAATGGAATTGAAAGAAGATCGGGGCAACGTCTTCCTTGTCAGATGGATGGATATTTCCTTCCTTGGAGGATGTCTTTCTATAAGACGGATGACATTGGATATCCAGGTGACGGACGGTAACGGTGACGTAAGAAATCAGGGACCTTATCTTCACCGTTGAATATCCTATGCTCTTAGGTTGTAGAACTGTAGATATTATGTCCTAGTCCTCACCGAGAGAGTATGTTGTTGGTCGTTGTCGATCGTCTGAGTCGTAAATGTACTTTGGAGGGTCTCCTATCTGGGACGAAGGTTATATTATCTGTGACGTAAATTGAATTGAAGCATAATGTTAAATTATGTTATGTGTGCTTCATAGATTCCTTGTATTACAAATACGCAGATTCACGCGCTTTCAATTATACATTCTGCCTCAGGCCATGCAGTCCACATCGCTACTATTGCACTTTCGGCAAGCCTTTATTTAGTTGATTTGATAGATTTAGTCTATTTATATGTCGATTACATACAGGCAGACGCCTGTTTGTTCGTCTGTTAGCCCTTCCATTCTTAAGTATACCTATTTCTTATTAGCAGATTTTTAAGACATGAAAAATCCCTTTATGTAGGTATGGGAACTGATATTCTTGTTCGAATTTTTCCAATCATATAAGATTCAACAAGATTTTGGTTATTTCACTACTCACTACTTAAATTATCTTTCTTTTTTTGTTATAATTTAATTGTAAATATTATGTGAGTGTGTTGCAATAAATAATTTATCTATCTATGTATCACTACAGACAGATCATCCACCTACCTATGTACGAGGAATAAAAGGAGGAAGAAATATAACAGGAGAAATTGTTCCATTTTCAACGCTCAAACCAAAATTCTGCAAACAAATTTTTTTTACGTATGTCATGCATATGGACCTCACCCGAAATTCTACCTTTTATGGACGACAGTCGACCGATAATATACTCGTAGATAAAGATAATAAAACTTAACAGGACCTAAACAAAATTAATTATTTAATATAAAAAAACTAGCTGATGCCCGTTACTTCGTCCGCGTGGATTTAGTTTTTAAAGTCCCTCGGGAACTCTTTGATTTTCCGGGATTTCCGAGTAGCCTATATGTCACTCTCCAGGTCCTCATGGGTATAGTACCCATGCAAAAAATCACGTCGATCCGTAGCTCTGTTGCGTTGCGATTGAAGGACAAACCAACAAACACTTTCGCATTTATAATATTAGTATGATTATTTTAAAAAATCGACTTCAAACGCCCGCGCCTTACTACAACGTATATAATTTATTGTTGATACTAAAAACCGCTCGACCAATTTCGATAAAATTTCACCTGGGAAGTATACCCTTTGAAACAAAAAAAGAATTTCCAAATCGGATCAGTCTTCGAGTAATAGGTGAACATACATAAAAAAAGATTCCGACGAATTGAGAACCTCCTTCTTTTTTGTAGTCGGTTAAAAAGATTATGATTCAGGAACTACCCGACTCAACCTTGATCCCTCGTCGTTCGAAAAATTTCGCAATCTTTTTGCAAAATCCACAAAGACCTGCGTACTTGCACGTGTTGCGTAACGCATTGTCGTTCATTGTTGTTCAACACAAAAGGTTTTTCGACAAAAAAACACGATCCCATACATTGGAATGCTTTTACTTTCTTTGCTTGGTTCTTTTTTTCTAGACGCATTCGCTATGCCTTATTTGTTATTGATATTTAATATGCATTTTGAATTTTGAAGATCCCTCTGACACAGAAATACATAGTCTCGCCCTAATACCTGAGTTTGATACTTAGTTGAAAAAGTTTAGGAATATTGGTAAAAAGCAGGCGTTACTTTGCGGAAGTTCATGCAGTATTTGTAAAATCAACATCTCCTGAGGATGCTCCGGTGTCGGGCGAAAACGTGCGTCGAGATTAGTGTTAAAGTCTGTGTGGTGGTGCATGTGAGTGGTGGTGGCATTGCTTGCTTGGGAACTTGGCTTTCTTGCTTGCTTGGGAAGGTGAGCGGTGCAGCTTGTTACTGCATGTTTGACCATACAGATTTTTTCTGTTGGCGGATTATAGCAAAAATAATTCTAACCTTTTCTTGCTAAAGCTTAGGAAATTAAACTATGGATTAATGAATAATCATATCCTACTAATATTATAAATGCTAAAGTTTGTGAGGATGGATGGATGGATGGATGTTTGTTACTCTTTAACGCGACAACGAATCAACCGATTTGGCTGAAATTTGGAACAAAGATAGCTCATACCCAGGATTACCACATAGGCTGCTCTTTATCCCGGAAAATTACAGAGTTCCCGCGGGAATTAAAAAACCTTCCTTGACCTTGACGAAGTCGCGGGCATCGTCTAGTATTATTATAAATACGAAAGTATGCAAGTTTGTTTGGTGGTGGACTGAGGATTTTGGATGAGTTGCTGACAGCCGCTGGATACAAGAGAGACAAAATCGTGATCTGTGGTGATCTTGGGATTGAGACAGGATTTATGCCAAAGTCCACCGCGCTGTTCAAGTGCGGATTGGCAGACTTCACACTTTTGAGAACATTATGGAGAACTGTCCAGCATGCTGGTTTCCTTGCGATGTTTTCTTTCACCGTCTAAACAAGTCATCATCATCATCATCATCATTATCAACCCATCAACGGCTCACTACTGAGCGAGGTCTCCTCTCAGAGAAGGGTTATAGGCCATAGTCCACCACGCTGACCCAATGCGAATTGGCGAACTTCTCTCACCTTCGAGAACATTATGGAGAACTATCAGGTGTGCAAGTTTCCTCACGATGTTTCCCTTCACCGTTAAAGCATGTGATATTTAATTTCTTAAACGCACTTAACTTCGAAAAGTCGGAGGTGCATACCCGGGATCGAACCTGCGACTCCCCGAATAGGACACCACAGTCGTAACCACTAGGCTATCTCTGCTTATCGCTTCTAAGTAAGTGATACCTATTAATTGCTTAAAATGTATACTTACCTATAACTCCGAAAAGTCCGAGATGTCTGCCTTGCGTCAAACCTCGGACCACCCGAAGGAAAAGCTGAAGCTTTAACCTTTATGCATATAGGTAATTTAGTAGGTACATAATAATTCAATGTTATAGGTGGCTATAGTTGGTTATAGCCTTATTCACATTCAGATCGTATAGGTATTCATTTGAATATGAAAAACATTAATATTATTCAGTAAGGCATAGGTACTTTAATCGATATTTAAATTAAAACTCAAAGGCTTTTTTAATACGCTTTTTATAAATAAAAACTAAACTAAAAGAAATTAATATTTACCTGCATACATGCCTCTCCGCACGTCATCTGGCAAGCTGTTTCCATCTCTTTCTTTTCCACACGGTTAAAACTATCGCTGTTTCATTTCAAGGCTGCATCGTTTGACGTCATCTTTCACTCTCACTATCTATACAGTATGTGAAAATTTTTAGAAGCAACCATTATCTTACTAATTTATAAATGCGAAAGTGTGTTAATTTGTTGGTCAGTTGGTTTGCCCATAATTACGCAGCAACAGAGCAACGGTTTGACGTAATTTTTTGCATGAATATAGATAGTTACGAACCTAGACTACATTAATTCATTCTGTAAAATCAAAAGGCTCCGCGGAATTATTATAAAACCTAACTACATACTTATTCAATAATATAATTACATAAGATAAACAAGAAGATAAACTGCTTCCATCTAAATGCTAAGCCATACTTCTTATTTGAATTGAAACTATCAAGACTTAGTTTCATCTTAGTGCAGACGAACTAACTATCCACGAAATTGTCTTTTTATATTATCTGCATATATTTTCTTTATACACGGTGAAAATTTAGTGGTTTTAACTTTTAAGGCCGCAGGGAAGTGATTCCAAATTAACAATTTAATACATTTCGACAATTTATACTCACCCTTGTATTAAAATAAAAAATAAAAAATCGAGAAATTAATATTTCAAAAAGTTCGCCAACAGTTGTTAGGAGCCGGGCCGCCCTTGCTGCCGTCTGCGTGGGTGGGTCACGTGACGCTTGAAGCAAACGGCGCGCGAGTTGAGACAGGTTCACCTTTGTACGGCTATCAGCTGCTGTAGTTACATTATCCCTTGGGGTGGCGCGACTTAAATTGTGACGTATACCGGAAGTGCTGGGAAATCGTGGGTGGTCCGCGGAAATCCGGCGCGCGCTAATGAAAAATTAATTTCTCTAAATCATCATCATCATCAGTCTGTATTCGTCCACTGCTGGACATAGGCCTTTTCGAGAGCGCGCCACCAAACACGGTCCTCCGCCTTCCTCATCCAACCGCTTCCCGCCACCTTCTTAAGGTCATCGGTCCAACGAGTTGGAGGTCGTCCTACACTGCGCTTGCCGGTACGCGGTCTCCACTCCAGAACACGTCTGCCCCATCGGCCATCGGTTCTGTGACAGATATGACCTGCCCACTGCCACTTCAGCTTGCTTATCCTCAGAGCTATGTCGGTCACTTTTGTTATTCTACGAATTTCCTCGTTCCGGATTTTATCCCTGAGAGAGATTCCCAACATAGCTTGCTCCATAGCGCCCTGAGCGACTTTTAATTTGTGAACGAGGCCCACCGTCAGTGTCCACTGTCTCATTTTTTTTTAATTTTTAAAAAATAACAAAAAAAACTTATACAATATCTTTTCATTACAATATCTTTAGACATCACCCTATCATATAAAAATAAAAAAAAACAAACCTCTTCATTAATTTTTTTACACAAAAAGCTTTTTTAGTACTTGAGTCCGAGGGACATCCGAGGGACATAATTATGTTTGTCGTGAGGGACAAGGGTCATGTTTACATCTTTACGTTTATTTTCTTAGAATACTGTGGTTCGAGTGGTAAAGTATTCATATTTATCTTAAAGTTTGGTTCACATACTCATTACAAACAAAGGCTCAAGTCTTTAGAATCACAGGGTATTATTTATAAAAATGTTTACATGAGAGAACTGGTAGGTATCAACATGTCGCGTTACTTTTGCACTAATGAATTTGGTGCAATAATTTTATAAAACTGCGTGTATTTGTATTATAATTGTTTATTACTTACCCTTCCATGGCTTTTTAATCCAAACACCACACTTAAATTGCTTTAACTCTAAAAAACAGGAAAACACGAAATTAATTACGGGTGTGTACCCGTCCGCCATGCCGCGGCGAAAGAAACCTAAAGAGGCTAATTTTTGAAGATGAATTACTCGGAATTTCACCGACCTATACAGTAGGTATAAATTTTTAACGGTTCGGCAAGTATTAAACTAACCGTTGCATATGTTAGAGAAGGCTAGGTATATTTTTCACAAACACATTAAATGGAAAACTGGACAGGTGCGGGCAGGATAGAATTAGGACCGTTAAAAACCAATTCTGGTCGCCCAGCATTCGCGCGTTTTTCTTCGAATGCCAAACTTGGTTTTCTAGCACCCCAAGGGATACAGGTAGACAAGTTTCAATGAAAGTTTTGAAAGTGGCAGCACTGCGTGCAGCGCCGCGTGGTAAACAAGCCGATAATACTGTTTCTCACAGTTTCGAGTTTATTTTAATTTGTTTCAAATTCAAAAAAAACAAGTGGATTCGATAGTAATGCTCAAGGCAATTTAACTCGCGATGGCTTTAAAACCACTAATTTTTCACCGTGTATACCTAGCGGTCTATTTTCTATATGTAAACCTTTAGAAATAAATTCTGTAAATAAATGTAAATTAAATAAATGATATTAAATACTGTAAGTACCAAAATCCGTAGCATAGCTTAGAAGAACTGAGCGCACAAGCAGATAGACGCGGATAGCGACTCTGTAGAGATAGGACAATGCCTTTATCTGTTACTCAGCCATATACATACACCAAGTGACGCATATTTTATGAACGCGAGCACTTTCTTTAGAGCGAGACAACCTTTGATTTTAGCAACAAGTCAGAAAAGGACAGCGTTACAAAACAATTTTTTGTCGGGATGCTCTGTCGTAACAACTTTCTTCCAGTTTTTATTTGCGTGTGCGATCCGTTGACTCCAATTAATCGGTGAAAGAAAGAGAGAGTGATGTCACGGAGCGTGCGTTTAGATATAATGACCTCTAATTGCAGGTAGTTAAGGTTGATGATCATATGCAGTTTCGAGGGCATCGGAATGATGAGCGACAGTTTTTCTTCTGTTTAAGCTGTTATGCTTCAAATGAAGTGAAATCATTGTTGACGGCCGACGCATGCTTTCACTGAATTGCTGATTAACGGTGACAAAAACTACTGATCAAAAAGTTATCAATGAATATTCTGGACTTCTAAGTATACTTAGGTAAGTACTTAAATAAACTTACCTAATTGTGTTCTCAAAGGTGTGTGAAGTCGGCGAATCCGCACTTCACGTGATGGGACTTTATTGATGTGGTGCTTTGAGTATTAAACCAACTGTGGTGTTGTGTTGTGAATTGAGATGGTGATGATGACAAAATAATCATCATTTATCAGATTCTAGGCGGATTCTAGCTAGATTTTGGCCGCGACTTCATCCTCGTGGAGTTAAGTTTAAAATCCCTCGGGAATCCTTTGCTTTGCGGGATAAAAAGTAGCCTATGTCACTCTCCAGGTCATCAACTATACCCATGCAAAACACACTTCGATCCGCGTTTGCTGCGTGATTGAAGCACAAACCAACTAACAAAATACACTTTCGCATTTATAATGTTGGTAAGGATTTTGCAAATACACATGCATGTTTTTGAAAGCCGGTATACGAGACCCAACAAAAAGTGACATGTCTCGGTCCCGGGTCGCTTGCGCAAGTTCAGGTAGCACACGTGTTCGAAGGGCTTTGCCTATTCAAGGGTCCGTGGCACTTTCTATACAATATTATTCTCTTTTCTTTGCTATTAAACTGTTCTGTTACTCACTGATATATAACACGAACTTGTAGCCCCTGGTATATCCTAATGATAAATGGTAAAAAATTGTGGAGAAATGCATTAACAGTTAGAAGAATAGCGCAAAAAATTATTGAAGCATCGTAAATGAAAATACAAAGGTAAAGGTAATAAGATAGTGTGTTGAAGGGCTAAAATAGATGAATACTCAACAAAAACTAAATAGTTGATAACTAATGAATGAATTGGAACCTTAAAATTTCTAAAATGAGCCGTTGACACCAGAAGGTGCTTGAAGTCTTAATTTCACATACGATGGATCTACCAGTCTAGTTCATCTCTACAGGTAGGTATCTACTCGTAGATTGGTATAGATATTACTGTATAGTGTATACTAGCTGATGCCCGTGACGTTGTCCGCGGGGGCTTGCGCTTGACGAAGCTATGAAGTATGAAGTAGAATCGCCAAAACTATCGTTTCGTAACTGGTAATTAATCAAGAATATTTTATCCAGGTTCGTAACTGTTTCGCCGGCTACGAAATAAGATGATTATTTGTTCTAGGTTCGTAACTCTTAAATAGTTCCTAATAGTAAAATAATAAATAAATAAAAATAAGGCTTCTAATAAACTAAATCGGCTTTTTCTGGAGCCACTGCACGATCTGATCTGTATATTTACAAAAATATACAGATCGTGCAGATGTAATTTTCCAAAATTCATCAAAATTTATAGTAACAGACAGACAGAGTTACTTTTTTAGTTTGTATTTAGGGTCATTTCGCCTGTTTGCGTCCACTTAGTGTAGTTGTTAAGTTTGAACATGAAAAAAAAAATGGTTGAGTGGTAGTTTTCAATTAAAAATGGATGTAATGTAGTCCCTATATAGTCTTGTCAAGTTTGATGCTCAGTTTTGGACATTACATCTGATGTTTTATTCTACACAGCTAAAAATAGCTGAAACAGGCGATTTGCCCATTTTGCGTCCGCAAAATCCAGATTGCGTCCGCCTGTGGACCAGTTGGCGTCCACCAGTTTAGAAGGGGGAAATAGGGGAAATAAGTTTTATAACTGTAAAGAATAAAATCATTTATTTAACAATTGCTGATAATAAAACGTTTACTTACATCAATAAAATTGCTCTTCTGGACATTGATCAAATACTAAAGTAAAAAAAATTTTACTTCGACTTGAAGTCATTGGCAATCTTTAAATCTGTATATATTTTGCAATATTAATTAAAACTATGTAAGTGTATAATAATCAGTTCAAAAGTATGAAGAAAATAAAACATCTATAATATAACTAGTGGTTCGCCCCGAACTGAGACCTCGCGGTAACGGTATCCCATGATTATTCATTCAATCGATACATGATAACCAAAACTGACATTATTATTATGCCCGTTTTCACCAAACATACCTAAATCATCCCCTAAGTAGGAGTCTCTTAACGTAGGTAGCTCCTAAATACAATCCTAAGTCCTAACATCCGTCCCAATATCCTTTTAGGTGTCCCGTACAGGATCGTGATAAATAAGTTGACAGAAAACATCAATCACCTAACTTATAGGTAGCCCGTAAAGGTTAGGGAACGTTAGTGAAAACATTGAATTATTTATCAAACATTGAATTTAACTCGTAGTTCCATGGGAATAGTTACTGACTGCGCCATCTATTAGCATTATTGTGAAGCTATGTTGATGCTATATGAATTACTGACGCCCATTAAAAATTAAATAATCTCGTTTCTTTATAATATTCATATAATTTTAGTATTTGTTGTTCAAGTACAGGATATAAGTGACCTAAAAACATAAAATCAGTTTGAAAATCCATAGCGGATTTTTCTAGAGAGCGTCTTCAAGCGAGCGTATAAAATCGCCACTTTGAAAGCCCCCCATTTCGTCAATTTTAAGGGAAAAATTAAAACAAAAATATTATTGTACTCAGTTTAAAATTATCTTTAAAATGATACGTAACAATTTTATGTAACGCGATTTTTTTTTTTTTACTTCGCATTCGCTTCTATGAGAGCCCCCCTGAAATAAAGATTTTTATAACTTTTTAAGCCATTTTCGGCTGGAGGCCATCGGTTTACATATTATATCTAAATTTGAAGTAATTACGTTCAGTAATTCAAAAGTTATAAGGCTCTGACAGACGGACGGACGGACGGACGGACGGACGGACAAGTGCAAATCGCCCTAGTTAACTCAAAGACCTTCGCTTCGCTCGGTCGATAATAAAACCTGGACGAAACTGGACGAATTCTGTACATTAAATATATTTTGAAAATTTTAATTGAAGGAAGCTTTATTATCCATACTGAGCCCAAATGATTTTTTTTTAATTTTTTGTCTGTGTGTCTGTCTATATATTGGCCGCGCATCACGCTAAACTACTGGACTGAAAATTGTATAACTTTTACTATTTTTTTCGTGTAATAAAAAGATGGACGCAGAATGTTATAGGGTTTTTAATGTAGGTAAAGTTTGCGTCGAAGTATGATTTTTGCGATTTTTGACGTTAATTATCTTTTTGTCTATTTTTGATAATATGGACGCAAATCGGCCATTATATTATGCATGTAAATAATGTTAAAATTGATATCAAATTTATATTGATTTTCTCACTTTATCGTATTTAATTAAACAACCGACTTGGAAATAGCTAGAATAATCTGCGTCCATAGCGGACGCAAAGTGAAATTTTTATAAATTTGATGTAGCAGTTCGCGTCCGCCATATATAAAACTCTCAGTAGAAAAATTAAAGCTCAAACATCCATTATCCCTATAGTGTGGTTCATAATTAAGGTCTAGGAACAACAAAGATTTCTAAATTTCGAATAAATCCATTAAATACTTACCGTGAAAAGTGCAGCTGCTCACTATTTTTTTTCTAACACTTTAGCGCGACGGCACTCGTTGGTTGCACACTCAATCTCTAGTTTATTTTTCATTCAAGTTGGGTTGCGCGCATAGATATTTTGTTTGTGTGTGTCATAGGTCATAGGTCCAAAAATCCATAGAAGCGCTCGTGTTTAGATTAGTGTGTCAAGTATGGTTATTTTTCACTGTTGTAAAACAGTGATTCGTAGTTTGGACGCGAATTGGGCGTCGGACGCGAACAGGCACAATTACCCTATTTAGATTTCATAATAATTACTTGGGATCAAAGTAGCTCACCCGACCATACAGGCTACATGTATGCCCCTCTAAAAAAATATCTGTTAAGCATTTACCATGCAGACTACAGTCACCAACTACCAAAATTAATTTCATCAAGTTACCTAAATGTTTTGTTGCTCACGAAAGTTTAATTCGTATGAATACTAAGAACACAAAACAACCATGAAGCACATGACCTCGTATAAAATGTCACTATCAAGGGATCTGGGTGCTTATTGAGGTGCATTTTTTGCTCCGCACCTACCTACCTGGCTCCTTTATGTTCTGGGGAAAGTTATGTGAAATAAAAAAAAACTTGATTCGTCTTTCTCTCTCTCTAATTTTTTTCAAACCACCCTAGAGAATTTAGTTCAGAGGATATAGTTGGAGAGACGGTTGATAAAAATCCTCAGGAAGTTCTAAATGTATGTAATGAATTTTCTTCATTTTCTCTGCTCTGGTCTGATGGAAGACTTTTACTAGGTAACTCCTAGTAGTTAGCGCCCAACCGTCAATGATACAATTACGTGCTCCGGTACCTACGATTAGGGATATGGGTTTAATTTACCCTACCATACTCCTACCAAGTTAGCCAGCTAACATTTAAACTACATTGTAACTTACCATCGGGTGAAATCGCCCTGAAACAATTAATTTTTTTCATTCGATGTAAACTGACAAGTTAGCCCATCTTGTTATCAAATTAAAAAAAATCAGATTAACCGTACCCAGTAAGACACGCGTTCGCTTTTATAATATTTATATTTATTAAATTTTTTTTTAAACTGACTTCAAAAGTATATAATTTATAGTTGATTTTTTAAAAACCGCTCTTCTGATTTCAATATTTAAATGGGGCTACCTGGAAAGTATATCCTTTCAAACAAAAAAGAATTTTACAAATCGGTTCAGGCGTCTTCGAGTAATCGGTGAACATACATAAAAAAAATTCTGACGAATTGAGAACCTCCTCCTTTTTTGAAGTCGGTTAAAAATTAAAAATAATACTACCTAATCTCTAATGACATTTTTATCTTTTGGTGAGCTGATCTGAGTGTGGTATACATCCAGTCCCGTATTTTCGCGAACCAAATCATTGAGCAAGCAGTATAAGGAGAGCTGTCCTTACTCTTTCAATTACTAGTTAACATACGTTTGTTGTTCTTCGTGTACCTATCATGCACTTCCACAGAGTCCATTATACACAAAGAGAGTAGATTAAAGTAACGACTGGTGCTCTCCAATAAAAATGTTAATTTACTAACATGAGTTTGTCGGTGATCTCCCAAAGTAAAAGTTTTTTCTGTGTCAAACACAATGGCGGGATGAAAAAATTGCGTTTTATTTTATAAATTGCCGGGTACGCGTGTCTGTTGATAAATTGGTATTGAAGGCGGCCGGTGTTTGATTGAAAGCTCTATAGGAGCTTAAGCTGCGAATTGAATTTTCAGATTAATGCGGGTATCGAGTGAGTCGACCTTTTTGTGTGTTGTTAGGCAAGAAACTTCGCGTATAGACTGTTATATCAAGAAGTTTTAAAATTCGGCGATACATCGAAAAACATAGCAAGATGATGTTGGGATAGGGAACATTTTAAAAATCGCAGTAGGCATATGCAAGATGCAATTTCAGTAGAGCCTAAAGAATCTTTTTAAGATCATCATCAGCTAAACCGATAAGCTTCCACTGCTTAAGGATAAACCAACAATTATAGCAAATTAATTATAATAATAAATAAAATAAAAAGCCTTTTATGACTGAAAAAAGAACACAAATCACAAGTTTATATATATGTACATACATAGATTATTTGAAATTCTTATATGCATACAGTATTATTAACTTAATTAATTGTATGAGTTAAATAATCATTTACAATTTCATTCAAGTTAATTTAATGCAATTTTATTTTGTTTTTTGGAATACCTTGAAATACACATTACATTACACAACCCACAAAATTGACACTTCTTTATAATATTCAATCTGTTAAACATTAAAAATAGGTTTAGTGAGAACAATAGGTTATTATTATCATACTAATATTATAAATGCGAAAGTGTGTTTGTTTGTTGGTTTGTCCTTCAATCAAGCCGCAACAGAGCTATGGATCGACGTGATTTTTTGCATGGGTATAGTTGAGGACCTGGAGAGTGACATGGACTTTTAATCCCGGAAAATCAAAGAGTTCCCGAGGGATTTTAAAAACTACATCCACGCGGACGATGTCGCGGGCATCAGCTAGTTAGGATTGTAAGAATAGATCAGTGAAATTCGGTGTTAGTGCCATCAAAGAACATTTTGGTTAAGATAATATTATAACATCAAGTTCGATTGTTATTATATGATGACGTAGGTATGCGTGGGTACTAAACTATAGGTACTTCAATGTTATAAAGCTATTTTTCAGTCAGGTAAAGTCGTGGTCTTTAAATATGTTTGCGCCATAAAGATAAGGCTTGAGTTATGAAAATGAATGTAAAAGGAAAGTGAGAGCGGTGTTGAAGTAACATAAGCGAGTTACTTGCGCCAGAGTTCGTGAAAGGGGGTGTTGTAATATTTGCAACTATTTTAACGAGCTATTTCAGTCTTACTTCAGTCGATAACTGCAATACACGAGGGGGTTATATTACAAGTTAATAATTTCGACAACCTTTCTGGCACAGTGGTCTCGAAGTTGTCATCATCGTCATCAGTAACCCATCAACGGCTCGCTACTGAGCAGAGGTCTCCTCTTAGAGAAGAGTTATAGGCCATATTACACCTCACTGGCCCAATGCAAATTGGCAGACTTCACTGACAACATCTTGACAACTTGAGAGTTGCCAAGATGTTGTCAGTGAAGTCTGCCTGAGGGCATGCAGGTTCACTCACGATGTTTTCCTTCGCCGTTAATGAAGCATGTGATATTTATTACATTAAGGAAAATAACTGCGAAAATTATTCAAAGATGCGTGCTCGGGGTCGAACTCATCTCGCGCACTTGCCTAGAAGATGGTTATTCACTCTTGTCTTGAAGATACTCGGTACAGTAGGGCGTTATATACGTAGCGGTTTGTTTCAGAAACACTGAACTAAGATTTGGTGTTCGAAGTGAGACATTTAATTCTTGAACGCCATAAATCCCATCCCAATTAGTGTAGTTTTATTTCATTTCACTTAACTCAATGAAACTAGAATGAACATAGAACATACTTGGGAACTTCAATTGCTGAAACTGTCAAGTTTTTTAAAGTATCCATAACAGTTGTACTCCCCGAAACTAGCAACTAGAGTTGCTACCTACTACGTCTGCGCAGTTTCTTAAAATCACATGAAAATTGTAAAAACAGCTAGTTTCGAATTGCCGAGGTGAGGGCCACAACAGGGACTACCTAGGTGGCGTACGCCTACAAATCTCAATAATATCACATAGATAAATATAACGACAAAATTGTTTACTCACACTATCATAATATACTTATTCATAATATCCAAATAAACCAATCGATATGTTACATAACGGTTCCTTTTATTAATATGACCCTGGATCGACCTTCACACATTCTACATAAATATTCTGCTAAACAAATTTCAATAAAAATTAAGTATTCGATGGTATTTTAAGATAATAATATTATTAACATCGTGAGGTAACCAGTATGTAACTATGTATGCCTGAGAGTTCTCCATAATGTTATCAAAGGTGTGTCTGTCTGGACTATGGTCTATGACCTAAACACTTTCATTCGAGAGGAGATCTATAGATCCCTTTATTGAGCGGTGAATAAGATGATGAAAAACGAGTAAGGCAATGATCGAAAAAAAAATAACAAAAACAAAATTATTAATAATAGTACCTAACTAAGTAATAAATTATTTTTATTTGGAAAAGTCTTCACAAGTCATAGACATGATAATTAAAGTTCAGAAGTCTTACGTTTTAAGAAGTTTTACGTCTTAAATTAAGCCTATTCTGTTACTACCATAGGATTTTCTTTTAATTTTTTTTTTATTCTTCTTCGTCTTCACTTTCATTTTTCTTCGTCTCCCTGGGTCGTAATCGTCGTTTCTAAGGGTCTTAAAAATAGTTATTATTAATATTTTAAATATAAACGTTTGTTTTAAAATAAATTAATAATAACGAGATGACAAAAAGGGAACGTAGACCTACTATAAGTAAATTGTTATCTAGGTACTTTCTCATTTTACTTTAATTTTTATTACGTTTTTTCGACAGATTTCTTTTCAATTGTATAATTGCTATTGTGTTAGATAAATGATCAAAATCAAAAATAGATAATTATCCTATTCCACAAAACATAAATATATAATCGAAAACAGCACCCAAACGCAAACGTAAACGGCGCAAGGAGCTAGGAGATGTGCGATGATTCACACGGCCCCTAATCTTTATAATCAAAGTTGGAGCTATGACCCAAATCTGCGCAACAGCGAGTACTTTCATTGTGAGCGCGGCCTAACATACACAAGCACGCACACACACACACGTTAAAACACCTAAAGACACGAAATATCTAATACGCAGCATACCTTTTTCTCACACACCCACCGAGAATCTCATAATTGCAATTTGCTAAAAAGGACTTGCGTATTGTACAAGATAGCATAAAAATGATGATTGAGTTTTTAAAATATATGATTTCAATAGTAATTAATACGTTTAAATACGTTTTCTAAATACTTAAAAGCAAACGATAAAGAAATTTTCAGCAAAGCAACGCACACATACTCGAGGTGAATGTTTGCATCCATGTTTATGCACACAAGTGAAACTGCGATTTATGTATGTGTGAGTGACAGTGTAGTATTGTGCTTCGGCATTAGACCGAGGAGAGATGTATAACAGTATATGGCTATAAGCGTTTAAGAACTAGGACAATATTCCTGTCTGACTCTAATTAAAGTTGGAATGTGGAAATGATCGATTAAGGGCTCGAAACGCCCAAGCAGCTGAGTTTTAGATTTGGACTAATCGAAATCGAAAATTTGAAATAGCCATCGGAATATTCAATGAAGTGAATACATTTCCATTGATATTAAGAATAGATCGAAGGTTATTTGAAATCATAAATTTTATACAGCATTCACCAAATCTCATTTTTCAAGGTCTCACTAAACTATGGTCCTGTTACTAAGTTAAATAAAAATATTCCAATTAAAAAGTTAGGAATATTTAAAATATTTGGAGTCGTGTTTTTTATGGCTTCGGATTTTTTAGTTACCAGTCTCCTTGGCGATTCTACCTGTATCGAATTCTGAGTAAGGACTATCAAAAACATCTTAATTTCAAGCGTACCTATTTACTCTTGATATCTTTCACGTTTCAAAGTCAAAACATCCAAGATCACGCTTCTTAAAAAACCATTAACCGTGACCCGGGTTGATTGCTCAACACTTTTAGATGATGATAAGCCAATTTCGTGAATATCAACTTTTCTATAAAACAAAAACAACTTAAATTTTATAAAATGTACAAGTAAGAGCAAGAACGTTATGTAAATTCGTTAGTGATCCGACCCACTTTCCAAACAAGACCTCTTCAAGCGCTATCAGCAGAGTAAGCATTAGATATAATATTACAAAGAATAATGATGAAAGAAATGCTACGTAATTGCAGTTAAATTGTGTATCAGAGTAATGAAACAATGACAGCACAATACGAGTTCCATCAAAAGACGATTAACTAAATTGTAAAACAAGCAACAAGCGTAACATTGTCGTGAGTGTTTGTGTAATCGCATTTAGAAACATTTTGCTAACCATCTCCACGGCAGTTCCACTTATTATCATTAGGCTCGATCTCATACATTTCATTCAGTTGAAGACCTTGAAGTTAAATTTATAAAGCGTTTCCATATACATCACCGTTTTTAAACTTTATTGCGACACACTCTGACAACTTCAATTTTAAATGCCCGTTTCATATCATCAAAAGTTTAAAGTGGTTTTAATTTTTGATGCCACGACTTAATATTCAATTTAGCAAGGCTTATCATCAATTAATCGGCATTGTATACATTCATGAGCTATCGGTCATCTAAATTGAGAAACATCAAAGAGTAAACGGTACCGGAAAGGAAATGTAAAGAAGCTGATTACTTCCAACCATCATTCAAATCAGTGTCATACAAATAGTCATAATCTCTGCCTTACGCAACTCTGGCGCAGGTCTGACGTAACCAAAACCAGCTCAGAGAAAGTTACTACGGCAATTTCACTCTCCTCCCTATCCTTTTCTTTCACCAACGTCCCTTTCACTCCGGTAGCACCCACAGTGTTCTCTCTCACTCTTTTGGCAATAAATTATCTTTCCTTGTTCTTCATTAACCATTTTTAATACTACTGTCTTTACCTAATAACACCTTCTTCACGGGTTTCGCACGCGTTGGGGGCGTTACTTTTATATTATAATCAGTATTTACTTATCTTTTATAATGGGTAAACATTCAATTGCAATTAATTTATTTTTATTGGCTCTCACAACTGCAATTGCATTTCTATTAACACATTTGTTAATAATAATTATTTAATTGTAGTATTAGTAGTTTTTGAGCGTACTTGTTTTTAATGAGATACATTAAATGATACCTATGATCTTATTCAAAACTATAATATAATATAATGAATTATTAGGTATAAAGCATTTTAGATAACAGATCACTTAAATTAACAAGCGCATGCCCTATTCATGCATCTTAATCATTTATCTACTTATGTTATTAAAATAATGTAAAATGTACGCATACCTGTTGTCTTGATAAAAGTTTTATAAGTAAAAAACTTATTTAAATACAACATAATATAAATTTTTAAATGTCAGTTTCGTCAACAAATAAAATAAGATAAGTAACAAGTAGGAGCTGTGTTGGTTGAAAGTAATTGGTAACCTCTATTAGTATTAATTACTAGCTTCCCGGACAGACTTCGTTCTGTCAAAAGTTAAAAGTAAAAATTAAATTTTTTTGTTTGTTTTTTTTTAAACCTTCCGTGGACCTTAAGGAACATACAAAAAAATAAATTAACCGAATTGGTCCATCCATTCTTGAGTTATGCGCTTACCAACATTTATTAACCCCCGACGCAAAAAGAGAGGGGTGTTATAAGTTTAACGTGTCTGTGTATCTGTGTATCTGTCTGTGGTAGCGTAGCCGCCAAACGGATGAACCGATTTTCGTTTAGTTTTTTTTGTGTCATAGATAATTTTATCCCGAGTGTTCTTAGCCATGTTTCATGAAAATCTGTTCAGCCGTTTGAAGATTATCAGCTCTTTTCTAGTTGATTAGGGGATCTGACTAACTTTCTTATGTCCGATCGATTCGAAATTTGGTACCGTGTTACTTCAATGACATTGAAAGTATATGGTAAGGTAACCATGACCTGATCAGCCGTTTGAAGATCATCAACTCTTTAATACTTGATGAGGGGATCTGACTACCTTTCATATGTCCTATCGATTCGAAATTTGGTACCGTGTTATTTCAATGATATTGAAAGTATATGGTAAGGTAACCATGACCTGATCAGCCGTTTGTAGATCATCAACTCTTTAATAGTTGATGAGGGGATCTGACTACCTTCCATATGTCCTATCGATTCGAAATTTGGTACCGTGTTACTTCAATGATATTGAAAGTATATGGTAAGGTAACCATGACCTGATCAGCCGTTTGAAGATCATCAGCTCTTTAATAGTTGATGAGGTGATCTGACTACCTTCCATATGTCCTATCGATTCGAAAGGTACCGTATTACTTCAATGATATTGAAAGAATATGGTAAGGTAACCATGACTTTAAATATGACATGTTAGAGTAAGGTTTAGATTTCGAAGGTGGGTAATTAAATGGGATCAATTAGGCTCAATTACCACTGCACTAACAAATCACTATAAATACCTTCCTTATATTTATACCTACTTTAAAAAGGACTAAATAAAAGTAAAATTAAAAATTTTAAAACCCCCCGACACAAAAAATAATCTCTAAAAACTAACAAATAATATTTTATACCTATATATAATTATTATCGTCACATATATTATGTAAGTTCAAATATTTTTATTTTCCAAGTGTCGTCGTCGCGTCGGGGGACCGCTAAGTGAGAAAAACAGGTGTAGTCGCAGATTGCAACAAAAGAATTTACTCAAAATCGACACAACCGTCAACGTCGTCTGCCCTCACGTGTCGCGCGCGGCATTACGTAGAGCGTAGACTATACATGCATGAAACTTAAGATCGCTCGTACCTAAATATAATTCGTAATAATTAATTAGCTGTTGGAAAAATACTTTATAAACTTTAGCGGTCCCGCGACGCGACGACGACAATTGGAAAATAAAAATATTTGAACTTACATAATATATGTGACGATAATAATTACATATAGGTACAAAATATTATTTGTTAGTTTTTAGAGATAATTTTTTTGTGTCGGGGGGTTTTTAAAATTTTTAATTTTACTTTTTTTTTATGTATATAAATTATTGGTTTAGTACTCAAAGGTTAATCTAGTTTTGTACACGTACGTTTATTAATTTTATTCATTGATCTCAATCCATCGCCGGTCCACATCTGTGTAGGCCTCCTCTCAAACGAGAAGGAGACTTGTACCCCCTGATACATGTACGTTCAGCTTATCTGAAAATAAGACAATCGCCTAATGTACTTAGGAAGAGGGCACACTGGCTACTTTTAGTGGCAGCTATCGCGCGGTTTTATTGCCGTTAGCGTTTTCGAAAATCGCGACTCAAACGTGTTCGCCTTTGTATGGCTTTCAATCGTAGAATCGTGAAATCGCACTAAACGCGATGCACGCAAAAGGCCATAAAAACGCCAAAGGCAATAAAAGCGCGCGATCGCTGCTGCTAAAAGTAGCCCTCTCCCTTAGCTAATATAAGAAAGAAACTAAAGACATGCTATATACATTCGTAATCATAATGCAATTCTCAAATAAAAGATGTAGGTACCTGTAACTGATTTATACCTAGCTCAAGGATCCTAACCTAGCCAGGTCGCCATTCAAAAAGGTGAATAAAAATCTTTAAAATCCATCTCATATTTGGGGGATTCCATCATCATTTTTGTAACAGAAATCTGTCGCTGGGGACTTAACTTACCATACATCATGATCATCATCATCATCAGCCAATGTGTACATTCATTGTTAGCTCTTTCTAATCCGATGCCTGCCACTTTCCGGATATTGTCATCGCTCCATCTAGTTATCCTCGTTTTTTAATTATACTAAAAATGATTTTCGTTTTTTTTTTATTCCAATGATGTTGGGCAACTATTATCCTACTAATATTATAAAGGCGAAAGTTTGTGTGTATGTTTGTTCCTCTTTAACGCAAAAACTACTGGATGGATTTGGCTGAAATTTGGAATGGAGATAGATTATACCCTGGAATAACACATAGGCTACAAATTATCCCGGAAAAATCCAAGGTTCCCGCGGGATTTTGAAAAACTACTGATAGATGTCGCTGATTGTACTTAAATCACGCTTACATTATCCGCAGTATCGAGAATAAGTAAAAAATTCCAATTCAACAATCAAGTAGGATAAATACAGTTATTGAAGTTTTTCATTAGCAATAGAAAATTTCTTAGGGATTAGGGATGGATTACGAAATAAATAATACAATTAGTACAAGGTATCGATTTGTCCAGTCATAGTGAGTACATTGCTAGATATTATAATGACTGGTCATGTGTAGATCCTATCCTATTATAATATTATAAATGCGAAAGTTTGTGAGGATGGATGGATGGATGGATGGATGGATGTTTGTTACACTTTAACGCCACAACGAATGAACCGATTTTGCTGAAATTTGGCACAGACATAGAATATAGTCGAATAGCACATAGGCTACTTTTTATCCCGGAAAAGCAAACAGTTCCTGCGGGATAGCATCGCTATTTTTTACGCATTTGTCCTTGAAAATACGCGCAATGGAGTTTTAGATTAACGTGATTTTTTTGCACACGTAAAGTTAAGAGCCTGAAAAATGACAAAGGCTACTTTTTATCTCGGGAAAACAAACAGTTCCTGCGGGATATTACTTAGTATACTACTTTTCACACATTTATCTTTCAATTATGCGCCAACGGAGTTACAGATTGACGTGGTTTTTTGGATAGGCATAGTTGATCACTTGAAAAGTGACAAAGGCTACTTTTTATCCTGGGAAAGCAAACAGTTCCCGCGGGATATTAGTGTTCTACTTTTCACATATTTATTCCTAAATTAGGCGCCAATGGAGTTACAGATTGACGTGGTTTATTGGTTAAGCATAGTTGAGGACTTGAAAAGTGACAAAGGCTACTTTTAATCCCAGGAAAACAAACAGTTCCCGCGGGATATTCGTATGCTACTTTTCACATATTAATCCTTCAATTATGCGCCAACGAAGTTACAGATTGACGTGTTTTTTTTTATAGGCATAGTTGAGGACCTGAAAAGTGAAAAGGCTACTTTTTATCCCGGGAAAACAAACAGTTCCCGCGGGATATTCGTATGTTACTTTTCACATGCTTATCCTTCAATTATGCGCCAACGGAGTTTTAGATTGAAGTTTTAGATTATTTTTTAGCACAGGTAAAGTTAAGGGCCTGAAAAGTGACAAAGACTACTTTTTATCCCTGGAAAACAAACGGTTCTTGCGGGATATTAGTATGCTTCTTTTCACATAATATTTATCCTTCTATTATGCACCAATATGCATGCATGCATGCATAATGTATGTATGTATGTATGTATGTATGTATGTATGTATGTATGTATATATGTATGTATGTATGTATGTATGTATGTATGTATGTATGTATGTATGTATGTATGTATGCATGTATGCATACATGCATACATGCATGTATGTATATATGTATGTGTGTATGCATGTATTTATGTATGTTTGTATCCTCCTTCTACTAACAATAAATACATTAACTATATCCTATCCTACTAATTATTACTCATATTATCCCACTAATATTAATGTGAAAGTTTGTGAGGATGGATGTATACGGATGTATGTTTGTATAGATGTCGTATACGGATGGATGGATGTATGTTCTCTGAGATAGGGGTTGAACTATTTTGACTGTTATACTCAATAACTTCGTTAAATTTGAACTTATTTTTATTATTACTTTAACCGACTTCAAAAAAAGGAGGAGAATCTCAATTCAACGGATTTTTTTTATGTATGTTCACCGATTACTCGAAGACGCCTGAACCGATTTGGAAAATTCTTTTTTGTTTCAAAGGGTATACTTCCCAGGTGGTCCCATTTAAATTTTATAGAAATCAGTCGAGCATTTTTTTAAAAATCTACAATAAATTATATACTTTGTAGTGGCGCGGGCGTTTAAATGTATGCTCCCGGGACAAAAAGTAGCCTGTGTTATTTTCCAGGTCCTCAACTTTACCTGTGTAAAAAAAATCGGCCAAGTGCGAGTCGGTCCTCGCTCTTTTAGGTTTCCGTTAAAAAAAAATTAAAATATTTCCATGGGTACATGGAAATATTTTAATTTTTTTTTTATTTTTTTTTATTTAATTTAATTTTTATTATTTGTTGTTATAGCGGCAATAGAAATACAAAATACGTGAAAATTTCAACAGTCTATCTATTATGGTTTACGAGATACAGGCCGCTGACAGACGGACGGACGGACGGACAGCGGAGGCTTAGTAATAGGGTCCCGTTGGCACCCTTTGGGTACGGAACCCTAAAAATCACGTTGACTATATGCACTTACACTTTATATGGTGAAATATTATAACTGCGAAAGTGCGTTGGTTTGTCCTTCAATCACGCCCCAACAGAGCTACGGATCGACGTGATTTTTTGCAGTGTACCTATAGTTGAGGACCTGGTGAGTGACAGGCTACTTTTTATCCCGCAAAGTCAGAGTTCCCAAGGCATTTTAAAGGCTAAGTTCACGCAGACGAAGTCGCGGGCATCAGCTAGTGCACAATAATTATTCCAAATTTCATGCCGATAGTTTTAAAATTAGACGTTGCCTCGTTCATCGTTCGTCATTGCAAAAATGTTTGCGGAAACGAAGCGTCTTAATTCACCCTAAGGGTGAATTTTCTACGGTTAATTTTTCTAGATTTTTGCTTTTATTTTCCAGGGTCATCGGTGAGCTATCCGTCTAAATTCACCCTTAGGGCAAAGGGCCTTAGGGTTCATTTTCGCAAAAAATATTCGCAAAAATGAACGATGAACGATAATTTCAGCCTGACGGACGGACGGAGAAAGTCGCACCATAATATAATAATATAATATATAATATAATATAATATAATATTATTTATTTGAAGGCAATAAAAACCCAAAATGTACAAAGTTAGATACAAAAAACTAAAAAAACAAATATAATAAATTACAAATAAAATAAAAATTTAATTGCCCCTGAAACGGGAGTTCGTAATAATTATTTACCTACTTGCGATTGTTGTCACGATGTACGGCAAGCCAATATTTCAGAATTGGATTCTCAGGGCACTCGGAGCATACCCTGAGGACCTCGTTCTTAGAATTACGGATGCGGAACCAAAAAGCCGCAACCCGTGATCTAATAACCGCGAAATAATCAGGTACTCTGGCGTCGGCAAACATGCTCGACGCACTGCAGTATTTAGGCAGTTTCATCAGAATGCGGTATGCGTTATTATACTGCACTCTGATGCTGCTTCGCGCACTTTTGCTGCAGTTGAACCAAAGCTGACACGTGTAGAAGCATTGACAGTATGCTCTGAACAGTGTCAGCTTCGCCTCAGGACTGCACCGAGCAAATCGGCGAGCGAGCATATTACACCGAACAGCCAGAGCACGCCGTTCACGTTCGATATCGCGGTTATCACGTAAGTCCTCAGTCAGGATATGTCCCAAGTACCTGAACTCGGTCACCCTATCAATAGGCACACCATCTAGACATACTGAGGGAACCCTCTCCGGGCCTCTACCAGAGCGGAATATCATCATCTGCGTCTTTTTGACATTATATTTGAGCCCATGGCTCATAGCATAATGTTCGCAGATAGCCAATAAACTTCTAAGTCCTCTGATTGAGGGACTCAGAAGTACCATATCATCAGCATAGCTGAGATTATTCACACAGGTTGTGCCAATGTGACAACCAACCTTAGCACTTCTAAGTTCCTCAATCAGATCGTTTACGTATACGTTAAAGAGGTCCGGAGAGGTCAACCCACCTTGACGCACGCCGCATTCTAATATATAATCATTAGAGGCGGCGTCGCCCCATTTAACAAAGTTTGTTTGGTTTTCATACCAGTATCTCAACAGTTCTACGGTTTTCAGCGGTACATTAGAAGTCCTTAGTTTTTGCCATAGTTGCTGGTAGTTAACTAGATCGAAGGCACGGCTCAAATCTAAAAAGCAAGCATAAACAGATGTACTTCTGTTTTTATAATAGTTAACTGTTGATTTGAGGCTGAAGACCGCCGAATCTGTTGAGAGTCCGGAACGAAAACCAAACTGTGCGTCGTCAACCTTTATGTTCTCGATTATACCAGGGTGCACTAATCTTTCCAGAATCTTACCTATAACGGTTCCTAAAGAAATCGGCCGGTAGTTTTTAAGGCTGGAAAGATCACCGGTTTTGTTTTTAGGAATTGGAACCACCATCGTTCTCATAAGGTTTTTCGGCAAATATCCAGAGTTAATAGAAAACGTAAAAATTTCTGCCAAAATTCGAAATATATCGAAACCAGCATATAAAATGTGTTCTAAGCTCAGTCCGTCAAAACCGGGGGATTTACCCTTCTTCATTTTTCTAACCACTTGGGCTATAACGTCCGGCGTGAACTGAGGAGTAGCTTCCTCAATACTGTTAAAGTCACTGAGCGTAGAAGCACACTGCTGTTTATTTCTTACTGGCAAAGGATCAGCTTTGAAGTGGTGCGAGAACAACTCGGCAATCGACTTGGGATCGTGTTCAGTATTTACGGTCGCAGGTAAACGAGACTTATAGTCAAGACGTTTTGTTGCCTTCCAGAATTTGGCAAAGTTTTTATCTGCTCGATGTGAAGCTAATAAGTCCATTTTTATCTGATCCTCGTTGTTCTGGCACCACCTCAATTTACTTTTAAAAACTCTGCGGCTCTCCACCATGTTATTGTGAATCTCACCAGACTGAGGTTTCCCATACCACAACCAAACTTTGAAATGGTGCCTCGCTTTCTGATGACTCTCACGGACGTGGTGATTCCATCCTAACACTGGTTTATGCCTGCCCCGAACATCGCGACAAATGCTAGTTTTTGAGCTATCCTGCAAAGCCTTAATGGTATTATTATAATATTCATCTAATAAATGTAAATGGTTGCCACATATTTTAAAACAACTTAAATTACAAATTGTACAGTTTTTAAGATGACTAGAATTCAGAGCTAATTTACTTAAAATATCACAGCAATGCTTATTATATAAGTGAATTTCCTTAACATTTCTATTACCCCAGCGAACACCAACTAATGACTGGTCTTCTATGTGTAATGTACTTTTCTGGGGTATCATGTCAATTTGACTCGTAACTAAGAGGGGATAGTGGTCCGACCAGTATACCCCAAGATCCACCCACACGGAGGTAACAGTAGGACGCGCTGCGGCCGACACTAAGCAGTGGTCTAACCAACGCCTACCACCGCTACCGTCATTAACATGCGTAAAAGTGTCCGGAGTCAAGATTTCTTTATCAACACACACCAGTGAATGTTCTGCACAGAAACCTAAAAGTTCAGTCTCGAATCTAGTACCCGAATGTGCGTTGAAGTCACCCAAAACATAGATAGCCTCAACTTCGGTGTCACTAATAACGGCTTCAATATTACCTTCTTCAATATTAGCTTCAATATAAGGGCTCCATTTTTACCATTTTGGTACGGATCCCTAAAACGACCGCGCGTGAAAATCCACATATTCGACGTAACAAGCTGATGCGACCCTACGACAGAAAAAACATTGATGTAGGCGTAATATTATGCTCTAGGTACTACCCGTGCGAAGCCGGGGCGGGTCGCTAGTAAGAAATAAAATGAACCGCAGCCGCAATCCTAGCAATATTCTTGCAAGTTCTGGCGATCGGAGCGCGGCTCAAGGTTGCTGCGGGAAAGTAGCCCGTGAACATTCCGCCGCAGCCTACGACGAGCTTTCGTCCCGCAAGGCTATCCACTGGCTTGTCTATCCTTATCTCGGCTCACCTTTGAATTGGCGGTTAGTTCTCGAAATATTTACCTACAAATGTTAATCGCCATAATAGGACTGGAACAAGAAACTCTTGTTTGTATAAGATAAAGCGATAGCAAACAAATAATTACTTATATTTTGTGGAAGTTCAAACGTTAGGTACGATGTGGTTAGGACTGTGGTCTCCTATTCGGAGGGTCGCAGGCTCGATCCCGGGCGCGCACGTCTGACTTTTCGGAGTTAAGTGCGTTTTTAGCAATTAAATATCACAACTTCAACAGTGAAGGAAAACATAGTGAGGAAACCTGCACGCTAGAGAGTTCTCTATAATGTTCTCGAAGGTGTGTGAAGTTCACCAATTCGCATTGGGCCAGCCTGGTGGACTATGGCCTATAACCCTTCTCTGAGAGGAGACTTGCGCTCAGTAGTGAGACGTTAATGGGTTGCTCATGATGATGATTTCAGAAATTAGAGTAAAGGCTGATTTCACCAACGTAAAATAAGTCTTAACCGAGAGTGATATTTAGGCAGATTTTCAACACATAGCCGTCATAATATCAAAACGCTCGGCTAAGATTTTAAGTTGGTGAAATCGGCCCTAAGGGAGGGAGCAGACTGGCTACTTTTAGCGGTAGCGATCGCGCGTTTTTATGGCCTTTTGCGTGCATCGCGTGTCACGCGATTCGCGCGATTTCGCGATTCGCGCGATTTCGTGATTCTGTGATCGAAAGCCATAATAACGCAAAGGCGTTTGAGTCGCGATTTTTGCGATGCAGTCGCAAAGGGCTATAAAAACTCTAAAGGCAATAAAAAACGGGCGTGGGGTTGTGTCGGTGCACTAGGCCGTTAGTTTTAACGTGAAACGTCTATATTAGCGAGTCGCTTTTAGTGTTAAAGATTGAAAGAAACCTAAGGTTCTAAATATTCTAATACTTCGCAGCTTTGAGACGCTCCCAAAACGCCGGACATTGGGGTACCTGTGTGTGGCCCATAACCCCCTCTTTCTGACGATAGCCGACGATGGCCCCGATGGAAACTTAAGGTCTTAGCAGCGAGATGACTTTATACGCTAAATAATGACATTGGACTAATGTTTGTAACACTTATAGTTTTGTAATTATTAAGGTAAGACGATATAGACCTTTTTGTTAGGGTACATTTTTCTGACCTGGTACCCGTATGTTTTGGTGTGATTTTAAAGACGTTTCACGTCGAAACGCCGCGATCGCTGCTGTTACAAATAGCCAGTCTGCCCTCTCCCTAAAAGATAGTTGTTAATAAAAACAATAGGGAAAGAAGGCGAAACAATAGGCAACGAAAACCAAAACTCTCAGTAGTTAAATTAAAATATATGTCCTATACCTATTAAGTAGGTAGGTAGTTAAATATTACCCAAGCCTGTCCTAATATCCTTTCTGCGTCGTATGCAAGTTCCGAGTCACCTTTGCAATGACTCACGTGGGTCATAGCGACCTTTCCCTTTTATTTTAATCCTAAACCTAAATCGCAGGAAGTCGCTCATTTTAATTCCACCGAATTCTTTTTATAATATTTTCCATTAGCATTTTAGGGTCAGCAGGTGGTAATTGAAAACGCCAGAAACTACAAAATGCTGATACAAAACTTCGGACAGTTAGCAATTAGTAGTACAATACAAGTAATTAAAATAATGACAGTCTGCGGATTTCGTATTTGAAATTAGCTTACGAGGTTTGCTTAGCTGCCTTATGCCCGCTTGCAGAGACACTGAGTTAGGCTTAACCCAGGAATAAATTTGTAATTTTAAAGAAGCTATATACGAAATCTGTCAAAGCAGCAGCTCACTCTGGGTTAAAAAGATAACCCGGCGTTTCTGCAAGCGGGCCTTAGAATAAATACTCCTAGAAACGCAATAGTCGACGCGGTGATAAGCCTTTTTAACCGACTTTCAAAAAGGAGGAGGTTCTCAATTCGGCCGGTATCTTTTTTTTTTTTATGTATGTCCACCGATTTCTCCGGGATTTCTGGACCCATTCACGTGATTTTTTTTTTTAATCGACAGAAGATGTTTGCGAAATGGTCCCATAAAAATGTTCACCTTCAACTCCTCAAGCCTGATGCAGTAGGGATATTGCCCACCTAAACTAAAGAGATTTAGGAAATGTCGATTACGAATTAATATTTTAGGTAACAAGTATGGATTACATCATGGAGCTCCAGGTCCTAGCTCCTCAATCCTGATGCTGCAGGGTAGAGCCTACCTAAAACTATGAGGATTTTGGAAATTTCGATTATGAATTGGTATTGTAGGTAACAAGTATGGGCTACATCATGGAGCTTCAGGTCCTAGCTTTTCAATCCTGATGCTGCAGGGTACTGCCTACCTAAAACTATGGGGATTTAGGAAATGTCGATTACGAATTGATATTGTAGGTAACAAGTATATATTACATCATGGAGCTCTAGGTCTAGTAGGGTGGGGGCCGGACCTCTAGTCCAGGGGGCCCCCAAATGCTTCCATGTTCCCTTTATCAAATCCTATACAAGGCTTTAAAATTAATTCTTTGTAGGTACCTATCTAAGAGGTGATTTGGATCTTATGAATATACTACACTTAAAAGAAAACAATACTGACTAATTCGACAAAATAAAATTTATTATCAAATAAACCTATATATTCTCTCAATAATTTAAACCTCATTTAAACTATGTCATTAATGGATATCTCTAAAAAACTTTTTATTGCAAAAAAAGTTTTGTTACCTACACAGAACATTTTTTTGTATCTCAAACTCGTGTTAGACCGATTTCGCCCACGTCCAAAATCCTTCGAGAAAGATTAGGTATGGAATTCCCGCCTATTGTTGACCAATTACGCACAAAAACTTGTGTTGATTTCTTGTTTTTGAATGCAGAGCTGACGGAATAAAAATCGGCCAAGTGCGAGTCGGGCCTCGCTCTTTAAGGGTTCCGTTAAAAAAATATTTCCATGTACCCATGGAAATATTTTTATTTAATTTTTTTAATTTAATTTAATTTTTATTATTTGTTGTTATAGCGGCAATAGAAATACATAATATGTGAAAATTTCATCTGTCTATCTATTACGGTTTACGAGATACAGCCCGCTGACAGACGGACGGACGGACGGACGGACAGCGTAGGCTTAGTAATAGGGTCCCGTTGGTACCCTTTGGGTACGGAACCCTAAAAATTATAACTGATGATTTTATGCTTTTAGAAAGACATTGTGGGCTGTGGCTGATTCTGACGTATATATACTATGCAAAAAAATCACGTCGATCCGTAGCTCTGTCGCAGCGTGATTGAAGAACAAACCAACACACTTTTGTGTTTATAATAATTTTAGTAAGGATTCGTAGCGTAAAGCGGTTGCACTATAAGTGCCGGTTTCACCAACGTCGAGTGACGTTTTACCGAGAAATAAATTCGACGTTCTGACAGTTTTTAGGGTTCCGTACCCAAAGGGTACCAACGGGACCCTATTACTAAGCCTACGCTGTCCGTCCGTCCGTCCGTCCGTCCGTCTGTCAGCGGGCTGTATCTCGTAAACCGTAATAGATAGGCAGATGAAATTTTCACATATTATGTATTTCTATTGCCGCTATAACAACAAATAATAAAAATTAAATTAAATTAAAAAAATTAAATTAAAATATTTCCATGGGTACATGGAAATATTTTTATTTAATTTTTTTTAACGGAACCCTAAAAGAGCGAGGCCCGACTCGCACTTGGCCGATTTTGTATTCAAAAATGCTGCCAAAATATCTTTACGCTCGGATAAGACTTATTTTATATTGGCGAAATCGACCCTAAGAAAGATAACTTAGAACTTTATTGGTATAATATCCAAGTATTTCTTTAGTGATCATTATTTATGCCGACAACACTATGAATAAATAATGGGTGTAGAATATTTTCCCTAATGAAACTAACTATGTACATTGTATTTGAAACCTGTCATTTAGAGCTAGGCGATTTTCAGTTGTATAGCTTAAGTGATAAGGTTGACAATGCCAAAGCACGCGTCAGCACTCATGCGCATCTTGGGTGTCAAAGTTCGCTATACAACCTTCGAAGGAAACCAATCACTATCTAATAAACAGGCATGCAGCATAAATGGTACTTCATGTTGTGAATAATTTATTTGAATTATTGTATGCTGAATTGTACCTACTTATAAAAACATTAATACGTAGCTACTTAAACATAATATATAACATAGGCAAATATATTTAATATATAGTTACTTTTAAATATCTGTGCCAATTTCCATCACCGAGTTACGTTTAACCAATTAATAAACTTGATGATTTGACAGATTTTCAATACAAAAACTGTCAGAACGTCAAAACTCCTGCGTTATTATAACGGAGGAGTTTTGACGTTCTGACAGTTATACCTATTACATATACATTTTTATTATTTATTTATGTTACTCGGTATACCTATTACATATACATTTTTCAGTATCACGGTTGAATATCGCATATCCACATGCAATAATTAAATGCAGGTTTTAGTAGTCACTAATACAAGTAGGCATTAATTCGAAACAATTAATTAATACTAAGTATTAGATTGGTAACCAAGGTGGGAAACCACTTATTTACACCCTAGATACCTAATTAAGTGCACGAGCGAAGTGAGGGATTTTTTGTTAACTGTCGACCGCCGTTTGGATAACTGCCTACTCTGGATATTATGATAAAAATTAATATTGTAATAAAATATACTCGTACTGAAAAATTGCTTGTCGCTAGTCAGAGACGCATGCTTGACTTATTTAGGAAATATTGCGCGAGCAACTAGCAAGTCTGCTGATGCTGCTGATGCTTACAAACAAATTTCTAAATGGCTTTAAATTAAGCACCTTTCATACATTGTATACAATTTTATTGACCTTACCTCAAAGGTTGACCTGCGGTTGTGCAAAGCCGCACGCGATTCATGAGACCAACCGTTCAAAAGCGGCTCTTGCTTAATTTGAGATAATATTATTGTATTATGGAAATTTTAGCACGATACATTCAATATTATGGCTGCTTATGTTCTACACAACTTCTAAACTAAATAATATGTCCACTGTCCAGGTAGGTTTGGACTATCGTGTTATCTCTTTCATTCCTTTGGAAAAGAATGACACTAGATAATTTCAGATTTCAGAGATTTTCATCTTGCAAGCATCAACTGAAAAATGGTTTTAACCATTTTTAAAATTGTCTATTTTAAGCTATTGCATAGCTTTTATCGCGGGCTTTGAACTAGGACAAACAGTTTGAGCGCGGCGACCGAATCAAGAAATTCCGTTACTAAAATAAACCTAACACCTGCGTTCAGTAAGCGTTCAACATTTTAGAGGTTCAAAAGAAGCTCTGTTTGGCGCAGTGGGCGAGCGGCCGCTTTCTTTACCGTATGGTGTATGATGTCGCAGGTTCGAATCTCACTCGCGAAGTGGTGACAGTGCGCTTTTCTTGTTTGTTTGTTTTTTAATTATTTTTTTGCATAATTTTTATTATGCAAAAAAAATATTGCATAAATATTATAATTGCATAAGTTGATAAAAAACGCTATGCAATCGCTTTACCGCGGCAGTCCCCAGTGCCACTTAATTTTTTTTACTTAACGTCAATCTGACAATCTCGTATAATATAATACATAATCATTAATCTTGATTAACGGAAACAGAGTTGAATGAAATATCGTCTAAGAAGATCCTAAAGATGGAATCTTTTTGCCTTTGGACGTCATTGTTTGGCTAAAATAGCATTTTGACCCTATGACCAATACAACTAAGTATGTACCTAATCTCCTACCTAATCAAAAGTCTTGATCATCTACCTAGATATCTAACTATTTCACGAGACGTTTTTAATTAAAAAGCTATTAGTAGGTATAGCACTAATGGACGGTAAAAATAGACTAATTATCGTTTCACTTTCAAAACCGTTTGTTTCGATAGAGAATTACGCTTTAGCTCGTTAGTTTTTTGATAAATTGGAGAGTTAAATTGCTTCATTTTGAGTCGACCAACCAGAACAACCCAGTTTTTCTTCCAGATGAAATTTTTCCGGGTATCTAGGCATTGCAAACTATTGAGTAAATAGTATTGACGGTGCCGTAGGTGTTAAAATGCATACTGAAATAAATAACATAAAATGTGTATCGTCATCATCATTAGTAACCCATTAACGTCTCACTACTGAACGCAGGTCTCTCCTCAGAGAAGTGTCATAAGCCAAAGACCACAACGCTGCGGGCTCAATGCAAAGTGGTAGATTTCACACACCTTTGAGAAAATTATGAAGAACTCTCAGGCGCGCAGGTTTTCTCACGATGTTTTCCTTCACTGTTGACGAACGTGATATTTGATTGCCTAAACGCAAATAACTCTGAAAAGTCAGAAGTACGTGCCTCGAACCTGCGTCCCCCCCCCCCCCCGAACAGGAGACCGCAGTCTTAACCACTAGGCTATCACTGCTTCTTGATATTACGTGTAATTAATTGACTTAACGCCTATGTAGACAAGGCATACCTATAATGACTCTAAAGGTCAAGATCCCCGAAACAAGTTCACGAGCAAGATTTTTTTTTTTTGAAGACAAGGTAGAGATCATCCCTGGACTGCTATCTCAGATGATAGGTAGTGACAATACGGTCTAAGAGGGTAGTGGGCTAACTTGGATTGGGTAATGAAATTTTATATCATTATATTATACCGCTAATCGGTTTCACTTTTAACCCACTAAAATCTGAGATAGATTCACTGATTAGATAAAATATCTATTCCGTGGATAGATTAATGTTCATCGGAATTTCACACGAGCGGCCGAGTTCAAAAGTTAGTCAAATAATGGTTGTAGAACTTGAAAATTCAATCGTCAAAATTGTATGAGCGTATAGATTGGCCCTGAATGGTACTAGGAAGGAGGAAGGCAGCCAACTAAAAATTCACGGCGCACGAACTTGAGTCGGTAATTTTCGGCGAGCGACGTGTTGATGTATCTTCCTAGTAAAGATTGCGGTACACTGTGCTGTACTGGTACTTGTTACCTTACAATACGGACTAAATACAAAACTGTGTTTGGATAGAAGCAGGCGTTACTTTGCGGAAGTTCATGATTAGCAAGAAAAGGTTAGAATTATTATGCTATAATCCGCCAACAGAAAAAATCTGAATTACATAATAAGCCCCGCTCACCTACCCAGCCAAGCAAGAAAGCCAAGTTCCCAAGCAAGCATGCCACCACCACTCACATGCACCACCACACAAGACTTTTACACTACTCTCGACGCACGTTTCGCCCCCACACCGGAGCATCCTCAGGAGATGTCGACTTTACAATGCTGTATTGTCTAGTCAATACAGACAATTCTGTTTATTGCTTTTTTTCTGCGCAGAAACAGAACAAGGGATCAACGTGTTTTTTTGCATTAAAGTTGAGAAACTGGGGTGTGACATACAAGCTACTTTTTATCCCGGAAAAACACAGGGTTCCCGTAGGATTTGAGATATGAATGGGTAGGTACAATGTTTTCCCCTAAAAAGTGGACAACCTTTTCGTATATTTTTCAAAAACAAACAAAACTGTGGTAAAACTTTTAATATACAAACTTTATGTCAATCTACGACAGACCATTGTTCAGCCAATCCAGAGCCCTTATTCATTCATGAGGGCCTTAGTCCCCTGGATTGGTGAGACGCCCCTCTTCACCAATCATAGGGGCTTCCCTTAACCTCCGACGATTTTTGCTGGCCTCCTTCGTCATGCTCTTGAATGTTTTCCAGGAATGGGTTCGAAAAAGTCAGGCGTATACCTACAACGTAAATCCACGTGAGTCTAGTCATTTAAGAAATGACCCTCACATTATATTACAGTTTAAATGCCAAGATAAACTTTCAATTTCTTGATAATTTACATCTTAATTTGCAGACTTTATTCATTAATTAATAAAGATTTGACTATTCCAGTTTCTAACATTTTCATGATGTAATACTACTTAATATGTTATAAAGTTTGAATTTTACTACTTTTGCTTTAATTAATGAAATTATCGAGAACTGAATGCAAAATTAAATGGACATTAAAATGATGTTTAAATAATTTAGACTGGATCCGTCTAAGTAGAGCTTATCTTGCTCGAAATTTTTATCCGAATTAGATGAGAAAAAAGCAAACAATAAATCTTAGAAATCACGAAGATTCTATTGGGACTTTTAATTATTGTAAGTCGTTTTTAAATTATTTATTCAGAACTAGGTTTAAAGCGTACTTTGACTGTGCTCGAACTTTTCATTTTAAGGCCATACTTTAGAATTTAGAAAGTACGAATTTTCTATTGTCTCTCGGTGTGCCCCAGAAGAAAATGGTTGGTACTCAGACGAGACTGTTTTACTTGCGCGCACGCACTGAAGTCAGCGCAGACCTATTGAATGACAAATTTCATTGGGCCTTGAAGCCAGACATATTTTCCTAGTGCGCACGTGATTCAAATACGAGAAAATATTTTTTTATTTTATTATTGACTGCCTCGTTCATGATAGCGGTGATAGCCTAGTGATTAACACTTCGGCATTCTTTGAGCGATCGGGGTTCGCATTTTTGACTTTTTGGAGTTACGTGCATTTTAAGCAATTAATCCTATTTCCTACTTTAATATTATAAATGTGAAAGTTTATGAGGATGGATGAATGTTTGTTAGGTACTCTTTAACGAAACAACGAATGAACCGATTTGGCTGAAATTTGGAATGGAGATAGCTCATACCCAGGATTAACACATAGGCTACTTTTTATCCCGGAAAATTACTACGTTCCAAATGAAAAACCTTAATCCACGCGGTCCAAGGTGCGGGCATCATCTAGTTAAATATAACTTGCTTTAACGGTGGAGGAACACATCGTGAGGAAACCAGCATGCCTGAGAGTTCTACATAATGTTGTGTGTGAAGTCTGCCAATCTGCAGTGTGCCAATTGGCCAGGAACCTAAAGCTCTCTCATACGAGAGGAGAGCTGTACTTAGCCAGTATTGGGCCCGCGGTGGGTTGCCATTAATGAAATAATGAAAGTTGTTCACCTGTTAGCTTAATCAGCTGCGAGTGATTTGGACCAGCATTCGATTCCCGGGACGGGCCATAAAACTTTGGGTTTTTCTGTCAAGAAATTCTCAGTAGCAGCCCGGTCGGAAGTTGACCTCGGAGATATATTTCTCAAGTAACGTCAGAGGAAAGGAGTCAATATTAATATTATACTATGAAGTCACATAATTATAGTAACTTTTTGTTGCTTTGATTGCTTTTATCTGACTAGTTAGTAACTTGCTATTTAGGGCAAATTTCACCAACGTAAAATAAGTCTGCGTTTGGAACGTTTCAGATTTTCAATACAAAACGTCAGAATGCCCAATTTCTTCCTCGGTCAAACGTCACTCGAAGTTGGTAAAATCGGCACTTGATAATAAATTATGTGTATGCAACATTTTGTTTTGAATCGAGCTTTCCTGCAACAAGCTTCACAGCAGAATTTTCTTTCCGAACTAGTGGTAGAGTCTTGACTTGCCACAGGTTGGCATACATGAAATAAATCATTTTTTTTTTCCAAAAAGAGCAACTATTTACTTCGTTATTTGCCAGCTCTCTTCAGCAGTATCTGCTTTGCGAATAATTGATGCGCAGTCTTGACATTATAATATCATAATTATAAATGCGAAAGTGTGTTAGTTTGTAGGTTTGTCCCTTAATCACGCCGCAACAGAGCCACGGTTCGAGGAGATTTTTAGCACGGGTATAGTTGAGGACCTGGAGAGTAATATAGGCTACTTTTTATCCCAGAAAATTAAAGAGCTCCCGAGGGATTTTAAAAACCAAATCAACGCAGACGAAGTCGTGGGTATCAGCTAGTATATCATAAAATCCACACGTTTCCACATCCACATCATTTTGAACTTAATGTTAACAAAATAATAGAGCTTTTCTATTGGAATGTTTCAGCTGCTAAGATAATATAGTATGTTCGGTCATAGTCTAAAAACGAGGGAAGTTGGTAGGTACTTGTGGTGATCGGATGTCATTAACACTTAACATCAGGTGAGACCGCAGCCAACCGGAAACCAGTAACCAATAAAAATAGCTGTTCAAAGTCGTACGTAACATACCATCAGGTGACATTTGAGCATTTGTTCCCGCAACTACTGTAAGAAATTTTATAATTACATCGTATGAATGCGATCTGCGTGGACACAAGAGCAACACACAACCTGAAGGTGCAAAAGCCACCACTGCATTTTTATTTTATTAACTAGATGATGCCTGCGACTTCGTTCGCGTGAATAAAGGTTTTTGATAAAATGTAGCATAGGCTCTGGACATATCCAGTTCTATCTCCATTCCAACCAAATTGGTTCAGTCCTTGTAGGACTTGTAGCGTAAAGGAGCATGTTGAAAAACTGGCTTTAGACTTCGTGCGCCTGGAGTTACGTTTTTCAAAATCCCGCGGAAAATCTTTGTTTTTCCGGTATTAAAAAGCCTTATATGTCACTCTCCATGACCTCAAACATAATCCCCTTGCAAAAATTTACAACGACCCCAATTATATGATAAGACCGAAATTATAGATTTTTTAGGCCGGGAACCCTCGCCAGCGTCCCCAGAACACCCTACCAAAGTTTCATTACAATCTGATCAATGGTTTCGGAACGCATTTAAAAGCTAAAGGACAAAAATAGAAACATTGATTTTTTACTTATATAGATTAGTAGGATAAGAAGTAAGATTCAAACTAAAAATATTTTTTTATAATGCAGCTGAATCTTGCCGCTGAGATTCTGTCGTCAGTAGCATCGAAACCGCTGTGAGATTGAGTGAGAGGTCTTGTTAACGCTGACTTCTACTGATGTTACCGGACTTTTTTCGATGCGATCGATGAAGCTGAAACTTACTGCTGACGTCACTGATATTTTCAGTATAAATTAACGTCATAACGAAACATTGACAATTACTGGCGGATGATGGGCGGCACAAGCCAACGCTTGGGCCGATCGTGCCTTTCTATCGCTTGTTCCGCGCTCTCGCTTGCACCCTCAAGCTTAGGCGGAATGTGACACTTTTTCGTGCGTACATCCGGTGTTCATCGATTTATAAGACGTTATCACGTCAAAAATACGTTGCATCAGCTCTGGCGGCCCCAGCGTCTCTTGTCTCGTCCTTAACCTTGCAAGTCAAAGGAAATATCAATTAAAAGAGGATCATCAGGCAAGGTGTAAATTACTCGGGCGCATTTACATATCGTTCGGCGCGAACAATAGAATACAAAGCGTATGCGTTAACTAAGCAACCAATTAAGCGCTTGAAGCTATGTCGATTAATCATTTTGTTGCCCACGTAATGTTCAACGGAGTTATCCTAGAAAATGTAAGGTGACAATAATGGCTTCCGATAGCAAAATTCTCCATAGGGATCCGAAACGTAGTAGGCTGGCGCCTAACAGGCCTCATAGAGGCTCTTATCACAGGGAACAATAAACTTTGGAAAATTGCGCTTAATATGTGCATTGTAAAGTCAACATCTCCTGAAGAAGCTCCGATATCGGAGTAAAACGTACGTAGAGTGTATTCTTGTGGGTTTGTGGGATGTTGCGTGTTGTTGGTGTGTTATTCCTGTTTTTTTTTTATACGATGGCAAGATAGTCCTTGACTGCGATCTCACCTGATGGTAAGTGACGATGCAGTCTAAGATGGTAGCGGGCTAACTTGTAAGGCGTATGGTAGCTAACTTTCAACCCATACCCCTAATCGGTTTCTACACGCCATCGTGCCGGAACGCTAAATCGCTTGGCGGCACGTTTTTGACGGTAGGGTGGTAACTAGCCACGGCCAAAGCCTCCCACCAGACCAGACCAGAGACAATTCGGAAATTATAAATTCCCAAATTGACGCCGCCGGGAATCGAACCCAAGACTTCCTAGTTATAAGACCACAGCGCTCACCACTGCGCCAGGGAGGTCATCATCCTGTATTTCTAGTTTTGGAAAAGCGGCAGTGTACATTGTACAGCGCGTGCGGCACGTAATACCATATAATGAGGACAACATGAACCAGACCTCAGCTACGCTCTCTATGTGAGTGATCGCCTAAAGAAGTACAAACCTGTAGGGCTATCATGCGAGCCACGAGAAAATTTTGTCTACTCATTTATTCGTGAATTTCTAAAGGATATCACTAGAAAACGTGTACTATTGATACCGGTGTCAAGAAGCAGTAGTAAAAATGATTTGATTTTTTTTTAATTAATTAATTAATAATTGTCCACCCACCCGCCGTAATTGATGTTCAATCCGACCTTGGCAACGCAAAAGCCTTAGGAAATTCGAGCCGCCTTATTAATTTAAATAGATAACAATTTACAGACACTTGTGCAAATAGATATTAGATCTATATATATAAAAGAAAGTGGTGTTAGTTACAATATTTATAACTCAAGAACGGATGAACCGATTTGGCTGAAAATTGGTGGAGAGGTAGCTTAGAACCTGGAGACGGACATAGGATACTTTTTATCCCGTCCGACCGCGTTTCCGTCAAGTCACTGTAAAACGTGGTATAACAAAAACGCATCTGACATGGAATAACAAAACGCAAATGACAGTGGAATAACAAAACGTAAATGACAGCTAAACGTAATTTTGTCTTTGTTTAAGTATGGTAAAAAATTTGACAATTATAAAAAGTGTTATAATAAAGCATTACTGATATTATAAATGCGAAAGTGTGTTTGTTTGTTGGTATGTCCTTCAATCACGTCGCAACAGAACAGCGGATTGATGCGATTTTTTGCATGGGTATAGTAATGGATGTAGTAGTGTTTCCTCAGACCGGGAGAGCTACTTTTTATCTCGGATAATGAAAGAGTTCCCGCGGGATTTTTAAAAACTAAAACCACGCGGACAAAGTCGCGGGCATCAGCTAGTTAGATATAAAAATAACCACAGATTAGATGGAAGATTTTTTTTAAAATCTAATACGATTACAATCGCCTCTGATTGTCCAATACTCACTCGCTATTAGCTAAAATGCATCGTTGCAGAAAGAACGAGATATATTCAGCCAATCACCATAACAGAGACTGTAGCAACGATTGCAGCTTTTAGAGATTCGGCCTGCTGCTTCTATAATGTCGTAAAAAAAGGAGGAGGCTATCGATTCGTCGGATTTTTTTAATGTATGTCCACCGATTACTCGAAGACGCCTGAACCGATTTGGAAAATTCTTTATTTGTTTCAAAGGGTATACTCCCCAGGTGGCCCCATATACATTTTATCTAAATCGGTCGAGCGGTTTTTAAAATATCAACAATAAGTTAAATACTTTGTCTAGTGTGTATGTAATGTAGTAAAGCGGGAGTTTGAAGTCGGTTGTTTAAAAAGAATTTTTTAAATTAAATTATTTAACTCAAACCATGCTCACCCCACAAAGGACGCGTCCTTAACCAGTGCTCGCGCATTGTTTTTGTAGCAGCGACTATTAATTACCGCCGGCAGTCAGGTGGGCACAGTTTGCACACTGTAATTGTCCACCCACCAGCCGTATTGATGTTCAATCCGACCCTGGCAACGCATGTCTAAAGCCTTAGGAAATTCGTGCCGCCTTATTAATTTTAATAGATAACACATTTACAGAAACGTGTATAAATAGGTTGGTATTAGATATAATACCTATATAATTTTAAGAAAACAGACTTCAAATGTCACTACAAAATATAAATTTTAGTTTGTACAGGTATGTTAAAGTCGGGCGGGCCTAAATAAATAAAAAAGCCGGCCAAGTGCGAGTCGGACTCGCGCACCGAGGGTTCCGTACTCCAAAAGTAAAAGTAAAACGATAATATTATATTAATTTGCTTATTTATCGTTAACTTTGTTTGTAGAGGTTTATTGTTAATATAAAAGAAACTATGCTAGTTAGAGCGTTGGTTTTATTTTTCCTGTAAAATATACCTACATAAACCTCTATTGACCATAATTATTTATATTTTCATAAAAAACTATTTTAGAATGCACAAGTAAAAGCCTTTCATATAACACCCCACTCGGTATAGTTATTTTACTTTTAAATTTCAAATCCCCGATTTTCCCCCTTTTTTAATAAAACTAAAAATAATTTTCGATTTTTCTTTATTCCAATGATATTGGGCCACTATTATACACAACTGTGCCAAATTTCATGTCGATAGCTTTAATAGTTACTGAAATAACCGAGTGTGACAGACGTACGGACGGACGGACGGAGAAAGTCTCACCATAAGGGTTCCATTTTTACCATTTTGGTACGGAACCCTAAAAAGATGGAACCTATGCGCAACGCTAGCCCACCTTCAACATACCTCTACATACTAAAATTATTTTATTCTTTGTATTGGCTTTTGAAGTCGGTTTTTTTTTAAAAGATTTTTTATATATTATTTGAAGCTTTTTAGTGGTAGTAGTACTAGTAGTGGCTTCATAGGATTAATATTCACATTCTCTGATCGTGAGCAAATGCTCTTACTCGTTGAGGAGTTCATCAGATCTTCATCAAATGTATATGGGACCAAACTTACGGTATGACTTTTCAAATAAAAAAAACCTTCATCGCCGAAGATATTCATCAGATCTTCACCAAATGTATATGGGACCAAACTTACGGTATGACTTTTCAAATAAAAAAACCTTCATCACCGAAGATGTTCATCAGATCTTCACCAAATGTATATGGAACCAACCTTACGGTATGCTTTATCTTTATGCTTTTCAAATAAAAAAAAATATTGAAATCGGTATTTGACGGAGTTATAGATAACCTCCTCGTTTTTTGTCTGAAGTCGGTTAAAAAGCAATAAAATTCATAAGCAATTTAAAGAAGAAACAAAATCATAATAATATAAGGTCGAATATTGCAGTAGAAAATACACAGATGCCAGGTAACTGCAAGGCTACACATCTGACCTCACAAGTCATGGCGGACCCTATATCAATCATGGAAAATGTGTTTAGGTGCTTCGTGGAATTGTTGTTATGACCTTCGGAAATGTAATACACGTATAATTATAATATGAATTACAGTTTTTGCAATTCACGAAGGCGAGTGAGCTTTACTTGTGGTTACTTCGTGTACATGCACATTGCATAAGTGTGCGTGCCTGTCAAAGCCTAGGTGGGAGCGGGCAGGCGCGAGCATTGCGCTCGCTCACACTTATACAGATACGACACACACACAACCATAAGTCAGTCGCCCTCGTGAATTGCAAGAACTATACCTAGTTATTAAGTAACACACTATATTATAGCACTTCAAATTTTTAATATATCATTTTTACTAAGATTATTAATGGGAAAGTGTGTTTGTCCTCCGATCACTCAGCAATGGATCAGCGTGATTTATTGCACAATGCGTAAGCGTGACATATACCTACACTTTTTATCCCGCACAACTAACCCCACGGGATTTTTAAAACACCTAACTCAAGGGGGATGAAGTTTTAAGCTATTGTATAGCTTTTATCGCGGGCTTTGAACTAGGACAAACAGTTTGAGTGCGGCGACCGAATTCAGTAACGAAAATAAACCTAACACCGTCGTTCAGTAAGCGTTCAACATTTTAGAGGTTCACAAGTAGCTCTGTTTGGCGCAGTGGGCGATCGGCCGCTTTCTTCACCGTATGGTGTATGATGTCGCAGGTTCGAATCTCACTCGCGAAGTAGTGACAGTGCGCTTTTCTTGTTTGTTTGTTTTTTAATTATTTTTTTGCATAATTTTTAGTATGCAAAAAAAAAATCATAAATATTAGATATAATTGCATAAGTTGATAAAAATGCTATGCAATAGCTTTACCGCAGCAGTCCCCGAGTGCCACTTAATTTTTTTTAGTAATGAAAATTCACCTTAAATTAACAGCAAACAGATGAAAAGAAAATACTTGTAAATAAACAAAATATAATCATTTAGTTTAGAACAGGCGAAAAAATGATTCTCTGGGTTTACCTACTACGGCTGATATCTTTCTCAGTGTAAATATTTACTTAATTGAATTCGGCGCCTCCATTGCGCCAGCGCAACTTATTTTAATTTACACATACCGAAATAATCTTTGTTATTCACACTGTGCACTGCCCTGTTCGCACTACTGTATGCTTAGTTTAAGGCTTTTAAAAAAAAATCAGAACTCTTTCAAGTCCCGATTTCGTTGTGGCGAACGTCTAGAGCTTATATGTAACAAGAGTTATACGTTTTCAAGAATGAGCCCTAAAATATTTCTCCTAAATAAATCTCTTGCTGTTACTCTACGTGGGTGTAGAAATCCCGTCAAAACTTTCCTGTTCGAATTTTAAGAATACAGATAGACGGACAGACGAATATTTTAATGAACGATTTTTTGTGTTATGATTGTTCAAAATATATAATCTCCTCTAAATATATAAAAGCCAAAGGTGACTGACTGACTGACTGACTGATCTATAAACGCACAGCTCAAATCACTGGACGGATCGGGCAAACAGATAGATACTGAAAGATATACAGTTAGCCATTATGAATCCACTTAGAAAGGATTTTTGAAAATTCAATCCCTAAAGGGGATAAAATAGGGGTTTGAAAAATCGCACGAAGCTACGGGCAAAAGCTTGTCTAATAATGAATGAATGAAATATCCTTTATTGTTCACCAAAAAAAGAAAACAACATACATAAGTAACTTAGAAGAAATTAATATTATAAATTCTTTTTAAAAAACTGACTTCAAACGCCACTGAAAAGTATAAAATAATTTCAGTTTGTACACGTATGTTGAAGTCGGGCAGGCCTCAATAGAACTATGAAACTGCAACGCTCGCCTGACTGCAACGTACCTGTACCAAGTACTCATATATTCTGTGCCTGAACCTACAAACTAAAATTTTGGCTAGCGTGGCGCATTCGTTTCATCGTTTCTTTTTAGGCCTGCCCGACTTCAACGTACGTGTAAAAACTGAAATTATTTTATACTTTTCAGTGGCGTTTGAAGTCGGTTTTTTTAAAGAATTTTTATATAATATAAAAATCCCGCGGGAACTCTTTCATTATCCGAGATAAAAAGTAGCTCTCCCGGTCTGAGAAACCACTACTACATCTATTACTATACCCATGCAAAAAATCGCATCAATCCGCGGTTCTGTTGCGACGTGATTGAAGGACAAACCAACAAACAAACACACTTTCGCATTTATATTATCAGTAATGCTTAATTATAACACTTTTTATAATTGTCAAATTTTTTACTATACTTAACCAAAGACAAAATTACGTTTAGCTGTCATTTACGTTTTGTTATTCCACTGTCATTTGCGTTTTGTTATTCCATGTCAGATGCGTTTTTCTCATACCACGTTTTATAGTGACATGACGGAAACGCGGTCGAACGGGATAAAAAGTATCCTATGTCCGTCTCCTGGTTCTAAGCTACCTCTCCACCAATTTTCAGCTAAATCGGTTCATCCGTTCTTGAGTTATAAATAGTGTAACTAACACCACTTTCTTTTATATATATATATATATATATATATATATATATATATATATATATATATATATATATATATATATAATATATACATATAGATATATAGATTATTATTAGACATTTTTATCGTGTTTAGCTCTAGCTCCAGATGTGATCTTAGTCCAAAGCAAACCAGTACTAATCATTATTCATTAAAAATCTATGTTTAATGTATGCTTTCTCGAGTAAAACATATTTCTAGTTTCCACTGATTATTTATACATTCAATAAGCGTAGGACAAGTTTATTGTTATTAGTGTCCGTAGCTCCTTAATTGCTAGATAATAAATAATGTAATAATATCAATTATAAATACATAGTACCTAATGTAAGTAAGGACTATGAAACATATTACCTACTTATGATTTAAAATCTGTAATAACTAATACATAACCTTAATAAAGTAGATTACTTTAATAAAGCTACTTTGTAAGTAGTATTTTTACAACTTTTAAAAGCACAAATCTATGTACCTTTATCGTAAGACGAATTTACTTTGTACTTTTCACGGATAACAGCTATTTATTTTTTCCAATGTTGTTTGATCGAAGATCAAGAGGTTTTAGGAAACTTATACTTGATGATGCCCGCGTCTTCGTCTGCGTGGATTAAGGTTTTAATTTCCGCGGAAACTCTTTAATTTTCCGGGTTTGAAATATGTAGCCTATGTGTTAATCCTGAGTATGAGCTATCTCCATTTCAAATTTCACAAAATCGGTTCATTCGTTGTGGCGTAAAAGAGTAACAAACATCCATCCATCCATCCATACATCAATCAACTCCTTAATTTTCCGGGATTAAATGTAACCTATGTGTCAATCCTGGGTATCAGCTATCACTATTCCAAATTTCAGCCAAATCGGTTCATTCGTTGTGACGTGAAGAGTAACAAACATCCATCCATACATCCATCCTCACAAACTTTCACATTTATAATATTAGTAGGATTAGTAGGATAGTAGGATTAGTAGGGCTTTACTCAGAGATAATAAATTATGAAATTATATTATTAATAAAATTATATTTTTTATTTTATTCACTACAACCCACTTCTGGGTCCGGATCTCACCACTCGAATGAGAAATGTTTTGGCCATAGTCCTCCACCCTGGCCAAGTGCGGATTGGCGGGCTGCAGTGACTGCAGATACCATTATTGGAGAACTCTCAGACCTGCAGATACCACTATGGAGAACTCTCAGGCCTGCAGATTTCATCACGATGTTTTGGGCCTCGAAAAGGAGACAGCAGTCATGATAATCTTTCACTGCTACAAAATTAATAACGATCGAAAAATAATTTATGCTTATTTTAATAATGTAATAAAATTAGATTCATAATAATTAATTTAATACAAACAAAACATTAAATAAGTATAAGTAAGTAATTGAATTCTGTAATGAATTTCGAATCTCAAACTTAATATGCAAATAACGCTAAAGCCTATTAAAGTAATGTACTCGTAATATTTGTGGTACAAGTTACAAAAGAATAATTTTTATTAAAAAGAATAATGCTTAATGCTTAAACTAGCGGCACGCTATGATGGCCGGTTTGACACATTACAATAGTGATGTGGAATGTCAATTTATTCTCGAACAAAAAACAATTAAGTTTTGTTTTTGTACCTGATTAAATAGGTTTAATAAAACAAAAATGTATATGTTTATTTAATTTATTTGAACGAACTGAATATTTGAATGAAAATGAATATACATACTTTATATGCACACAAGAAACATATGAATACAAAAGATACCAAAAAAGGTGCCACAAAAGGCCATAATTAATCAGATTCGTCCATACTACTATTTTCACTGTCGTCACTGCTATCATCACCTACATTAATAATTATATGTTCGTTTTCTATAATATTATCTATTTTCACATCTCTTTCATAATCTTCCCTTATTAATTTAACAGTTCTATTCACAACCTTTTCCCAGTCTCCTTTAGTCACATGTTCACAAGCTTCTTCTAATAATTTTAGCATTTTTTTTGTGGTAAATGGGGGTTCTGTATTGTGTCTTGCAGCATATCCCTTAATTTGAGCCCACACCAACTCAATCGCATTATACTCACAATGGTAAGGCGGTAACCGTATAACTCTGTGCCCATGTTCTAATGCTATTTCGTCAATGACGTATCGGATCTTGGTTGGTTTGTTTTCTTTTAAAAGACGTACTAATTCCGCTTTTAACATATTCATGTTTGCATCTACGCCATTTTTACGAAGCCATGCGACGATATCAGCTTTCTTTTGGGATTGGGCAGGTGGCTTGTCAATTTGCATCGAGTGGTATGGGGCGTTGTCCATAATTATAATAGATGGTTCAGGGAGGCTACACAACATTGAGGTAAACCATTCAGTAAACTTTTCTCCATTCATGTCTTCATGATAGTCTCCAGTGGTTTTTGACGCAAAAGCCATGAGAGAACCTTCGACAAACCCGTTGATGGTTCCGGCGTGACAAATTATAAGTCGCGATCCTTTTCTTACAGGAACTTTGGAAGTAGATGCTGCTGTGTCATCGTTCCAAGAACGGCCTACAGTATGGTTAGCATTAAGCCATGTTTCATCCAAGAACACAACATTTTGCCAATTTTTGATTTCTTTCACTTGCCGTAAAAAAGTATACCTTGCCATCGCTATATCAAATCTTTCCATCAATATTTTGCGTTTGTTACATTTTTTGTATCGAAATCCAATGGTCTTCAAAATCTTCGTTAAAGAACTTTCCCCACCGAAGAATAATCCAGCTTCCTTCAGTGAATGCACCAACTTTTTTCTTGTTGGATACTCCTTCTGTAAATAGTAGCCGTAAACATGTCTTCGGATAGCATCGGCATCAAAGCTATCGATGCCTACGACTGGTTTTGCTCGTTTTCTCTTTTTTGGTGTGTGAAGTTTATTTTCTTCTGTGCCAGTCTCGCCATATTTTTTTTTAGTTATCCGTCTAACAGTTCGTTGTCCAATATTAAGCGCATCAGCTACGCGTTCAACCACTGACGTTATAGGTAAAATTGGCCCTCCATTTTGAGCTTCACGATCGAAATAGTTACGAAGGCGTATTACGAACTCACGTGTCTGACTATTTAGAACAGTTCTCTGCGTACGTTCGGTCATATCGACGAAATCCACAACAAAGGGCTTGAACAGAGTCCAAATTAACGAGCAAGGGTCAACAGTAATGCAGTATCAATATTTGAAATCCAAAGCCAGGTCAAAACTATATCACAATCGCATTGCACTGACAGTTTATACTTTTCGAAGCAACGTCAATTCGAAACTGCTTTGTTTTGCATTGAGCATTGACGCGAGTTTGCCGGAGGTAGTAGTTGTGCTAGCCAGCGATCCTATGTGACGATCGTATTAGATTCCATTTTTAAAAATTTTCAATTTAGAAAACCAAATGCCGAGTTGTGGTATATATCATATAAAAATAAAAATTTTACCTTTTGTATGAAACAGCTGATATTTTTTTGCGATTTCAGAGGTTTGTCCACATAGTGAAAATTGTTCATATTCACAAGTACATTCACCCCTTAAATGGTGCAAACTGATTTTTCTACACTTGTATACATTTTAGAAATCAATTTAATAAATAAATTTTGAGTCCTAAACCTAAAACTACATTCGATAAAATTTATGAATCTCTGCACATCACTATCGTCAATAAAGTAATACAATTATTTCCTTCAAAGTCGTTATCAATTAATACGGAACTTCATGAGCGGACAAACGTCAAACCGGCCATCATAGCGTGCCGCTAGTGTAGTGAGCTTACTGTTTAGATAAGTTTATTATTATATTATTATTTACTTTGCAGGAAGTAACTGTGGTACCTTGTCGAAAAGTTTTGTAACATAATGCTGTCAAATACATAGTTAATCGCTAACCTTTTTATGGAGCTAAAAATAACTATACAGTGACTGTGTAACAGTTTAAAAATGATAGCATGATAATTTTACTCACACTTCAAATTATAATACATATTATAAAGAAACTAACTAGATTATTACGGCAAATATTTTGTTTACGTACAACTAAAGTTCAGAAGATTAGTTCATTGTAAATAATTTATTAAGAGTAGGTAAAGTTTTTAAATTCATGAAATAGAAGCGGTTCAAATGCACTATTGACATATCTATCTACCCATTTCTTGCACAAGTGTTACGCTTGGTTGGATCGGAATGTTAAATAGTAATCTCATATTACACACATCAAATGTGTCTAGGGATCAACATATATTTTTGCAATAACTTTTCTCCTGATTGATATTAATTAAAATTTTCTTTAAGGATTCATCAAATAAAGTGTTTTCGTTTGTCACAGTAACGATAAACCAAGTCACCTTTGCATTAATAAAGAAATTTGCCATTTTCCTAATAAAGGGATTTTTGACATTTGAACCACTAACATTGAAGTTCGAAAAAAAGACTGAAATAACAGTTTTCTTTAAAATTTTATTGGGTAACTTAAACAATTAATAATCCGTGTTTCTACCGCGAACACTAACAACACAAGAACATCGGTTTGGCATACTCAAAATGAGTTCATCCAAATCACGCTGTGGAATGGCCGCCCATGTTCGTTGCAACAACAAAAAAAGGTCTTCTTGCCACTGGATACCCTCCATATTCGGCAGAGCTCTTCTCTGTAGCATATCTCATGCATGCTCAATCGGGTTCAAGTCTGGCGACTGAGCAGGCCAGGGCAGGACATTGATGTTAGCTGCGGCGAGAGTCTGTCTTACAACTCTTGCGGTGTGCGGTCGTGCATTATCATGCATTAACTGAAATAAGGGACCGATTTGCACTTGTAGAGGAACGATGACGTCTGATACAATCGTCTCAGCATAAATTTGAGCGTTGAGGTTGCCTCTGATCCAAATCAACTCAGTTCTTCCGCCGATCCAAATACCCGCCCATACCATGATGGTTCCACCACTATAAGGATGGAATTCCTGGCAGGATTTTAATCGCTGTTGGCGTCCAGGGGTTCTCCAGTGTCGTATACGTCTTGTATCCGGTCTCATACCAAAACGAGACTCATCAGAAAAGCACACGAAACGCCATTGTTCTTCTGCCCAATTTCTGTGTTCAAGAGCCCATTGATATCGAATCCTACGATTGTGCATTGCTATAGGTGGTACCCGTAGCGGTCTTCGGGAATGAAGGTTCACTTCATGCAAGCGGTTTCTGACTGTTTGGTCGCTAATTAAGTTCCCTGAAGAGTGATGAAGCCTCACGGCTAACATCATGGCGGTTATTGTTGGAGCTCTTCGAGTTAAGATTTGAATGTATCGGTCTTGTCTCCGTGTGGTGCAGCGGTACCGTCCTCCATGGCGCTCAGCCACGGTACCAGTGCTTCGGTAACGTGTCCAAAGTCGACTGATAACACTCTGACTTGTATTCAGAGCTAAAGCCACAGTACGTTGCCGGGAACCAGCTTCTATCATTCCCACGGCTCTGAGCATTTCTTCCCTGCTTAAATGACGTCGCCGCTCCATAATAACGTTGGTTTTAATCAGTAGTAGGGAAACAGTAGCACTAATAATGTCTTCAATGCGTTGTATGTTTTTATAGGGAAAATATTGACAGCTGATTTTCATCTTTTACTCGAATTTGATTGACAGTTCCTGATTCAAATTATGAAATGCACCAAAAAGGATCCATATAAATTTATAAAATCATAAATTTATTACAAAGCCACATCTCAATCTCAAGAAATCCGCATAAAAATGCTTGATCCCTAGACACTTTTGATGTGTGTATTTAGTATAGCTTACGTTTTTAAAAAACAAAATATCTTTGTCAAAATTTTGCCGTGAGGTGAGACTACATTGATCGCTTGAGCTTTCGGAGTACATAATAAATAGACCAAAACCGCTCACACTTGTGATTTATACCGCTCTTGAAACCATATTGGCCGCGGTGGCAACAAATCGAAGAGACAAAGCGGGACCTTGGAGCAATTAATAAGATTCAATACGCATGCATAGCGGGTGTCAATCGTTGATATGAAACGTTGCCGGCAACGTTGATTGACAACGTTGTATTAAATAGGTTTTGTTGTTTCAAATTCAAATTATAATCCCTGCTTTACAATAGACGAAAGTGAATTTTTATTTGATTGTACTTCCTTTTATTTGGTCATAGTAATGAGGCTTTGGTTTTTTGCGACTTAGGCCTTGACAGTCGGAAAAGAATATCCTATTAATAGTTTTTTGTGTATAGTTTTATTATGTACCACCTTAGAATAAATACTCCTAGAAACGTTATAGTCGACGCGGTGATAAGTCATTTTTAGGAAGCCGAAAGCATATTCCAACGCAGTATCATTGCGTTAGTACGACGAGCTCGCAGAAATAACGTACTGTGCTGTGAAAGGATGTCATAATTCATCACAATAACCATCAAAAACGTAATTAACAGTACCAGTACAGAAAATAATTACATGCCACTCACACATTCATTGCTTGTTTTGAGCCTAAGTTTGGAGCGGATCTTCCGATCTATGATTAATTTAAGATATTTTAATCTAAGTACCAACTGTCTTCCTGAGATGCATGCCTATTTTCATACATATTTCCTGCTGGAAATAACCCCGGACCCCCCGAAAATGAGCCAGTATCTCCGCTTTAACATAGCTATAATATCACGGTCAAAAAATCAATATTATTTATTTCATGTCGGCCAAACTGTGGCTCATATTAAATCAAGTCAAGACTGTACCAACTCAAAAACAATTGTTGTAATTATTCAGGTGAGCTTAAAATGTGCATGTTAGTTACATTCAGCCTTTCAAATGTGAATTCCGTCTATATTTTACAGCAAGTTAACTACTTATGTTTAACGCTAATGCTCATACCTCCAGCTCTAGTTACACGTACGGTGTCCGGAAGTGATATGTAATATTATGACCAGTCTAAGACAGGTATAAATAAATCATATTGAATACGTGATGCGTATGATATACGATATCATAACTTAATAAACTTAATATAAATATTGAACTAATTGTTAAGCATTGAGTTTTAGAGTAACATGGGACTATTAAGTACCTACCTATATAGCCTCAACAGCTTATCGGTTGAAGGTGCGTACTGAAAACTGAAAGGTTGGGGGGGTTCGATCCCCACCCATTGTACTATTGTCGTACCCACGGCCACTCCTGACCCACGCTTGTCATACCATCCATTTTTGTGTAGCTGTCGTAAACGGTAAACAAATGTTTTCTCGCAGAAATATAAGCGATGCGCTAAGAAAGAACAGTGCATAGGACGTTTCTACCGCACACTGACAGTTGACGATGAAGCCGTGCTAGAAGTGAAAAATCAAACTCTGAAACGTCTTAAGCGCCCGGCAGAGGTCGTCGGTTACGCGTTTGGACGAAACATTTTGTGCGATTTATTTTGGTTATGCTTAGGTACCTTTTGAGACAGCTCAGTAAAAATAGACTTTAGGGTAGGTCTGCGGCTAAGTTATTCAATAATGCTACGACCTATTACGGAAATGCAAACCTGTAAGAAGAAAACCGCTTTAATGCTGCTGCTTGAATCCTGAAACTGCTGAAATGAAAAATTTGTACGATTTTTCATTTCAGCAAATTTCAGCAAGTTTTTTTTCTACGATTTTTCATTTCAGCAAGTTTTCTTAACAAATATTGGATAGAAGCAGGCCTTACTTTGCGAAATTACATGATACCTATCCAGAAAAAGTAAATTTCCTTTCCGCCAAACTTAAAAATGTCGACGTACGTTTCGCTCCGATACCAAAGCATCATCAGGAGATTTTGACTCCACAATGCACAATGTACTTTGCAATTGTGCAATGCTTACTTTTATTAGGTACTTTTTTTTCTTCGTTCATAATAAAAAAACTTTTTACCAAAAGAGTCAATGACTTTTTCCAAGTTTCATCAACGAAAGATAATATTCATAATTATATTATACAAACCTGCATATGCAAACGATAGCATCGCAGTTTTCAATTTGTTTTTCACAAAGAAAATTATGTATGCCACACGGTCGGCGTTCGCTTACCTAATATTAGTAGAATAGTAAGCGCATCCGAAGGTCATCCTTTGTTCGCGTTTTAGGCAGACAGACAGACCTAAGCTATTATAACACAGACATCCTATGAATACAATTAACTGAAATTATTTCGCAATAAAAACTTGGCTACATTTCCTTAAAAATTAAGAGATAATAGCGTCTTTCCCTACACTAGAGCTACTGGTATTTTCAGAACAAAAATTCCTACAAATCACATATTAGGTATATCAGCATAATATCACTGGTTATAATTTCATTGAGACACTAGTTTGTTTGAGGCACATTTTTAAACAACTTCAAAAAAGGAGAAGGTTCTCAATTCGTCGGTTTTTTTTTATGTATGTTCACTGATTTCTCGAAGACTGATTTCTAGAAGACTTTTTTTTTATTTTAAAGGATATACTTCCCAGGTGGTCCCATTTAAATTTTATCGAAATCGGTCGGGCAGTTTTTAAAATATCAACAATAAATTATATTATACTTTGTAATGGCGCTGGAGTTTGAAGTCGGTTTTTTTAAAAGAATTTTTTAAGTATATTAAATTGTTTTTAATTCATATTTTGTAGGTTTTCAAAGAAATGGCTTACAAACTCCAAGATGCTTTTATAAAACAATATTTCAGTCATAATAGAATAAATATTAGACACAAATATAGAATAACTAAGTAGGTACTACTACAATTACATAATACATTTTATTCACCGGGATTAACAACGAAAACGGTTAGGTATTTTAACTTAATAAGAAAACATTATTATACAATATCAATAATAATAACTATTAGGACGCTAAGCTTATCTTGAAATTAATTGCTTCTGGTTAATTAAAATGCTAATGCGGTAAAACTGTGTAAGTAGGTAGATGTATTTTAATATGTACGTAGGTAGTAGGTACAGTATACTATATAGCATCAATGATGTCACTTATGTATAGTTGGAATAATAAAAATATGTCACAAAAAGAAGTAGTAGGATAGGTAGGTACCTACGTCCTTCTCCAGGATGCAACCTATCTTCGTGTCAAAGTTCACGAATATCGGTTGAGCGTAGCGTTGAGTGTTTGAACCACGAAAATGGAGGTATATTAAGTAGGTCGATTCACTTTCCACATTAATTAAAAAATATTAGTAAGAAAAATCGCAAAATCGAAGAAAGATGAAGATCTTCAATACAATTATAACAATTGTTTACTTGGACTGTACCACAGAAACAGAATAGATACATAATTAATTATAGAGTACATTTTCGAAATGTTAAACCATCATAATCATCATTTTCATCATCTCAACTCAATACCGGCCGGCTCAATGCTGAACACGGGTTTCCTCTCAGACTAAGGGTTTAGGCAAAGTCCACCACGCCGAAAAAGTGCGGCTTGGAAGACTTCAAATACATTTGAAAACATTATGGAGAACTACAGTCTTCTCTTCGATGTCTTCCACGTTAAAGTACCTAGGTGAAATTGCCTAAAACGCTCATAGCTCCGAAAAGTTAGAAGTAGGTACCTACCTAACTAGCTAGCTGGAATTTGAACACCGGAACCCTCATTCACTTGGCTATGTGGCTTCCACTATTACCACTGTTGCACTTGCAGTAGTATCTACTTCCACTATTTATTCATTAACTCTACCTACTTTCCGTTTCCTACCGCCAACTATAAAAATAGTCGAGCAATTTTCCAATTCTCGATTATGCGGGTATCTCGCTAATCGCCCTCTTGATTATACCTACAATACAAACCACATAGCTTTATGTTGCACCAATGAACTTGCATGCACTTCTGTCTACTTTGTTTTTTCGCAAAGAAGGGCGGCGTTCGTAAAACTCAATTCAGAAAGGCCTATGTACAAGCAAATCAAAAATAGACTTTATGGCATTGAAATAGAGGTTAATGTATTAGTGACAATAATTCAATCAACGCGTCGAAGGAAGGGTTAGGTATAAACTTATAATATAACTTTGGAATTGCTAATTCAGAAATAAGGAACATTATGTGGTATGTGCTTTGCAAGTTAAATGTTTTTCTTTGCTTAGGAATTATAAGTTTGCATTAGCAGTTAATTATTACGAAATAATTTTCTACGTTTTTCTTGCGTGGTTTTGCAACTTGGTAGGGAAAATTGAAGGTTATAATCGAGTCGATTGAATCGTTATACATAATATTATAGTATTATTTAATATGACGCTAAAGTAGCCTTAGCGCCGATTTCACCAATGTCAAGTGAAATTTATCCAAGGGATAAATTGGCCGTTTTGACAGTTTTTGTATTGAAAACTCTGACAAAAAAAATTTACTCTCGGTTAAGACTTATTTTACGTTGATGAAATCGGCCTTTAGCGGCTTCTGCTTTTTGTCCGACGAAAAGTTAGTGCTCCCAGTCGCCGGAAAATTTCCCAATATGGGGGAGGCTTGCGCGGTAAGACCACAATATTTTCACGCATTGTGACCCTGAGGTTTTATAGGAAGAGGGCAATGGACAAAAGTCATACCTAATCCCTTCCATTACTATCACGAATTACTTAATTTTTTTTCGGTTTTCCTATATGCAACAAGAACTGAACAAATTATTTAGTAGGCCTAGTTGTCTAAATAACAGCCAAAAAAATTAATAGAGCAGTGGAGATTTTCTTAGCTTTTACGTAGCAAGATTCGCTACTTCTAAATCAGTGGACCTGGCAACATTGCAGTTGCCGGTGCGGGGTCGTCACTCCAGCACCTTGGAACTCCATCGACCATCAGTTCTTCGCACTATGTATCTAATAAAATAAATGTATCTACAATACTTTTAAAATTACTTACCTTATTTACTTATATCGTCGTATTCCTGCCAAAACACTTAATTGTGTTCCGTGATCTCGTCCTCACTTTTGTACTATGTAGTTTGCACTTGCACTACTGCGCTGCCACAATCTTTAAATGTAAGACCATTGATAAAGTAAAAAACAAAGCACCCTAGTCTATGCTCTCGGCGACAGGCCACCACGCTCACCTGTCACCTGTCCATGTCATTGTGCTTTTTTGTGCATTGCGCTGTTCACGTCAGCTCCTTTTCTAAATTGAGATTTAATTTTTTCTTGTGTTTTTACAGTTATTTCTTTCTTTAATTAGAACATGGGTAAGCGGAAACGCAAATCTAGAGATGATTTTGATAGAAGATTGGAAAAACTGGAAAAGATGTTGTATAAACGAGGTCGGCGTGACAGTAGCACGTGTAAGTCAAAAAATCTTAATACGTGTTAATGTTATGTCAAAGTCTGGTCAAGTCTCTAGAGTTTTCACGAGAGGTTAACCATGAGAACGTTTAATGACCATACTTACGTAAACTGAGTAACACTACACATGAGCTTTCACGAGAGGTTAGCCGGTAGTAATTATTATATTATAATATATGCTCACTTTACGAGACATACATACATATTGTTTTGACTGTTTCTTCTTGGAGCTTTCACGAGAGGTTAGCCGTAGAATTTCCACATGCATAACAGTCCGAATCGTAAACCTGCCGAATTATTTTTAGGTGATGAGGAATCTTCTAGCGACTGTAGGTCAAGGAGCCGTTCTCCCCTTGCAAACCGACCTAATTGCGCTAGAAGCCGCCGTAAGAGCCGTCGCTATCTGTCATCCTCACCATCACCCTCGCCTACTGATAACAGCAACGATCTCGTTGAAGAAACAGGAGGGGGGCATATTGAAGAGCCAGTGCCTTCAGGAGAGGCAGCAGTGTCTGAAGAAGTAGCCACGCCCTCCTTACGAGCCGACATTGAGGGACTTTTGGGATTGGAAGGTGCTCCAAAAATCAGTAATGGAATCGAGTTACACGAAGGTCTCAAACAACGGTGGATGGCGATTCTACAGAATGGCCTTACAGAAGACACTAAATCCAGCCTCATCAAGAAGTATGACCCACCTAAAAATTGTTGCCTATTAGTGCCACCGAAGTTGAACGCAGAAGTCACTGCGGCTATAAGTGAAAGCGGAATCAAACGTGACAAACGTATTGCGGACCAACAAACAGTCCTAGCCGCAGCCATTTCAGCCATCGGCAAGGTTTTAAACGACATGGTCTCATCGAGCCAAAGTAATGCTGAAGTCGAAATCCTTAGTGATTCCGCCAGACTGTTATGTAGTTTATACCATACCAACACAGAAACTCGCAGGAGTCTTATTCTCCCCGGGCTCAACAAAGATGTTAAAGATACAATGACACAGAACCCGATTTCAGAATACCTCTTTGGGGACAAGCTACAAGATAAAGTGAATGCATGTAAAGCCGTAAAGAAATTCGCAGAAGACTTGAAAAGTACGCCAGCCCAAAAGCCGCCAATAAGACAGGCTTTAAACTTCAAGGGCCCACAACGATCCCAGTTGCCACGTCCGAGTGGGCAGAAACAAAAGCTCAGGCAACCAGCGCACTGGTCCACGAAGCCAACCATGAGTCAAGCGAGGCGATCCCCGCAGAGGCGGCGGTATTCGCGGCGCCAGGATCAACGTCGCCGCTAATGCAGGTACAGACTGGCAGGCTAAAATATTTTACTGACCGCTGGGCTAGTATTACTTCTAACCCAACTATACATAGGTGGCTCAAAGGATACATAATACCTTTCTTTGAAGTTCCTATACAGGATACTATCCCGAAAAATAATACGTTCTCACCTAAGGAATCTGAGCTGATGCGAAACGAAATTAATAAATTATTAAAATTAGGTGCAATAGAAGGTTGTTCCCCAATAAATGGTCAGTACTTATCCAGTATATTTTTGCATCCGAAGTCAGATGGGACTTGGAGATTTATACTTAATCTTTAAGTTGGAAGATGTAAGGACTGCAATAAGACTTATGACCCCTGGGTGTTTCATGGCCACCATAGACCTAAAAAATGCTTACTATGTGCTGCCAGTAAATAAGTCAAATAGAAAGTATTTACGTTTTCAATTTCAGGGATCTTTATTTGAATTTACTTGCCTTCCTTTTGGACTCAGTACCGCACCATATGTTTTTACAAAAATTATGAAGCCGGTCATTTTACACCTGAGATCACAGGGTTTTTTGTCTGTCATATACTTGGATGATATCCTCTGTCTTGCTGACAGTTACGAGAAGTGCTTACAAAATGTCTCCACCACCATAGCCTTCTTGAAACATTTGGGTTTCACAATTAATACAGACAAAAGTGTTTTGGAACCTAGATAGAGTTGCCAGTACTTAGTTTTTGTCTTAAACTCAGTCCAGTCTTCCATTTCATTACCCCAAAAAAAGAGAGAATCTATCCATAAGTCCATTCTTGAGTTGAAAAGAAAAAAATACTGTAAAATTATAGATCTCGCTAAGTTATTAGGCCAGTTAGTAGCAGCATGCCCAGCCATAGCTTATGGATGGCTCTATACAAAAATCTTAGAAAATCGTAAAACTACAGCATTGCAGGTTAACAATAACAACTATAACAGTACCTTACGATTATCAAAGGGATGCCTATTAGATTTAGAATGGTGGTGTCTTCATATTCAGACTAGTCTTTGTAGGATAAAACAATACAGTTTTGAAATAGAGATATTTTCAGATGCTTCCCGAACTGGCTGGGGTTTAGTCTGTAATGACATCAGAAATCATGGACAGTGGACTGAGGATGAAAAACTTTTTCATATAAACTACCTTGAGCTATTAGCAGCATTCATAGGACTTAAAACTTTTGCATCTGAACTAAAACACTGTGAAATTTTGTTAAGAATAGACAATACAACAGCTATTGCTTATATCAATAGAATGGGTGGCACCCGTTTTCCGAATCTTAACAGTTTAGCAAGGGCTTTGTGGCAATGGTGTGAAGACAGATACCTGTGGTTGTTTGCGTCTTACATAGCTTCTAAAGAAAACAGTGTCGCAGATAAAGAGTCAAGGCGCTCACATTCTGAGATTGAATGGAGTTTAAGTGATAAGGCCTTTCATAATATAATAAATGAGTTAGGGCCTCCTGAGATTGACCTTTTCGCTAGGAGCTATAACGCCAAGTGTCTGAATTATATATCTTGGTTTCCAGACCCTAATGCGAGTGCTGTAGATGCTTTCACTTTAAGATGGGATGGGTCCTTTTTCTATGCATTCCCTCCATTTTCACTTGTGAGTAAAGTGTTACAAAAAATTAAAAAGGAAAGAGCTAGAGGCATTGTAGTAGCCCCATTGTGGCCCTCACAACCTTGGTATCCTCTTTTTAATTCCATGATGGAATCCCAACCAATAATACTTAACCCTTGCTGTAATTTACTGTCGTCTCCTTCCAGCAGTCCACATCCACTGCACAGAAGCCTCAGGTTGATAGCGGCCACCTTATCAGGGTAGCATTCATGAAGCGAGGGGTACCACTTCCCTCAATGGACATTATGCTGAATTCACTGTCAACCAAGACACGGAAACAATATGAGCGTACCCTTAGTCAATGGCTCCTTTTTTGTGAGACTCAGGAGAAGGATCCTCTTTCAGCCTCGGTACCCACAGTTATCTCTTTTTTAACTAAAAAATTTAATGAAGGTTTGTCATATAGTTCACTCAACGGAATAAGGTCAGCAATATCTCTGATTTTAGGACCTCAGTTAGGAACTGATGAAAGAATGACCAGATTTTTTAGAGGAATTTATAGATTAAGACCAAAAAAGCCTAAATATGAGGATGTCTGGAATCCTAGTATAGTCTTAAATTATCTGTCAAACTTATTTCCCAATGAGTCTCTTAACATGGAGCTACTTACTAAGAAGTTAGTTACTCTGTTGGCTCTTGTCACAGCACATAAAGTCCAAACATTGTCTCTAATATGCTTAGACAGTATAAATATTAATGACGACAATATTAATATCAGGATTCCGGCCCCTATCAAAACATCAGGCCCCAATAGACCTCACCCGAACCTAATCTTGCCATTCTTTATGGATAATGTCAGTATATGCCCTGCAACCACTCTGGTATATTATCTTTATGCAACCAAGGATCTCAGACAAAATTGTAAAACTCTTATTCTCACAACGAGAAAGCCCTACCATGCTGCCTCTACTGCCTCGATAGGCAGATGGATTAAACAAACCTTATGCGACAGTGGTGTGGATGTCACTAAGTTCACAGCACATAGCACCAGGCATGCATCCACTTCTAAAGCCAATTTGGCAGGTATTAATATAGAAGTCATTAGAAAGACAGCAGGTTGGACCAACAATTCGTCTACTTTTGCTCGTTTTTACAACAGACCCATTGTTGATGATGTTAATAGTTTTGCGGAAGCAGTGTGCTCTATAAGTAATAATACTGATAAACAATGATGATGAGTGAATGAGGGTTTACTTAATTATTAATTAATTGTACTCAATTAATGATATCAAGTTTACAATATTTTAATTTAAATGTGATTTAAAGAAAGGAAAGTTTATAATTTGTGTGAAATAAATAATACTGTTGATTTACCAACACAACTTTCTTCTTTGAACATCTACATAGTACAAAAGTGAGGACGAGATCACGGAACACAATTTAATAGATCGGACTAACTTACCTAGTGACGTCCGATCCCCAATTGTGTGAAGTGATCTCGTCCTCACTTAGTCCCAACCCTACCCGTCATGGGCCCCCTGGACCCATTAGGCATTTAAAGTCACCCCAGTGAAAGTTGTGTCTAGTATTCTTTGAAATAATGACATGGACAGGTGACAGGTGAGCGTGGTGGCCTGTCGCCGAGAGCATAGACTAGGGTGCTTTGTTTTTTACTTTATCAATGGTCTTACATTTAAAGATTGTGGCAGCGCAGTAGTGCAAGTGCAAACTACATAGTACAAAAGTGAGGACGAGATCACTTCACACAATTGGGGATCGGACGTCACTAGGTAAGTTAGTCCGATCTATTAAATTTGTTTATTTTACCTTTTATGTGTGCTTAGTTACTTACATTATTTAAATGATGTGAACGATAGCGCATCAAAGTGCAACGTGATGCGGAAATAAGCAATCAGCAATCTTGAATCCAAATTACTTGCCATTTCGGCCGCCAGATGTCACTGGAAGCTAGTAACCCGATCACGTACAAACCAAGTTCAACTTTAGGTTTTAGCTGTACCTATTTTATGCGAAATTAATCTTTAAAGGTTCAGGCTTAAGTTTGCGATTCGCAAAATTGAAGAGACCTGCACATAGACGCGACCTTGGCTGGTGGAAGCGTGGCATATTAATAACGATTCTCGTATGCAATCACCGTCCACGAAGACATAGGCAAGGTTGAAGAAAGGGCATGGAATGTCAATCGCGCTCAAGGTCGGCCACTCGGTATAACGCGGTAGGTATAACCCTACCACATTGCAAAACAACAAGCCACTAATAAAACTCTCAACAATACAGCCATTCCTCACATGCGTAGGCTTACCTCGTTAATTGTCGAGTGTAAATACGTCTTCTCTAAGATGGTAAATATATATCTGTTTAGGTACAAGCGAGGTCGTGACGATACTTTTCTGAAATGTCAAGGGTTTTTTCTATTAGCAGCCGATGGAGATATAATTGCTGGTGTGAATTTTTACAATTTTTTTCACTGTTTATGTCGCTAAGTAATTTTTACACTCTATAAGGCCGTTTTGGACTAACTACTGCGAACCGAGGTAAGCTGTCGTAGGTAGGTAGGTAGATAGGTTCGTCACGTTCACAACGCTTAATACTTAATAGGATTATGGCTTACTAGATGAGGCCCGCGGCTTCGTCCACGTGGATTAAAGTTTTAATTCCCACCGGGAACTCCTTAATTTTCCGGGATAAAATGTAGCCTATGTGTTAATCCTGGGTATGAGCTATTAAGTCAAATCGGTTCATTCGTTGTGGCGTGAAAGAGTAACAAACATCCATCCATCCCATCCATCCATCCCATCCATCCATCCCATCCATCCATCCCATCCATCCATCCCATCCATCCATCCCATCCATCCATCCATCCATCCATTATGGCTTATTATCTTAGCCCTAATCCTAATAGATAATGTCCACCCGGCAAAATTAGTTCTCCACAGAGATTATAGCCATCTGCGTGGGAGATATAATGGAGGAGATGGGATGGAAATCCGACACAACCAGGAAGAGAGATCAGGCTCACAATTCGGAACCACCAGAGATAATGACTTTTCAATACAAAATCTGTCAGAGCTCCTCGAGTATAGTACATCTGAGAAATTGGAAACATTTCCCAAAATCCAATTAACTTTACACATTAGCCTATCAATAAGAAACTAAAGCCAGCGAGATAATACAGCATAGATAGGTATATACAAAAAAGTTGGTGATTGTTATGCTGACTGCTGAGCAGGTACTTGGGTAAAATAATATTATATCTAGCATTTTTCTTAGGTATGTATTTATTTAATTATCTTATTAAAGCTTGTCAAGCTCTATCGTGATAAAATTGTCGTGAGTAGTCAGATTACTTGGAAATCGTGTGTGACTGGCTAAGACTTAAGACTTAAACATAGCTATTTAGGAGTTGTTGAATAGACATCAATAATTATGATTGATTAAATAAATAGTAGGTTTTTTATTCGATGACTAGATAATCTTTAACTGCGATCTCACCTGATGGTAAGTGACGATGCAGTCTAAGATGGTAGCGGGCTAACTGGAAGGGGTATGGCAGTCAACTTTCAACCCTTACCACTATAATCGGTTTCTACTTTCTACACGCCATTGTGTCGGAACGCTTACTTAAATCGCTTGGCGGCACATCTTTGATGATAGGGTCCTTAATATAGGGTGGTAACTAGCCACGGCCAACCAAAGCCTCCCACCAGACCAGACCAGAGAAAATTCAATATTATAAATTCCATTGACCCAGCCGGGAATTCAACCCAAGGCTCCCAGTTATAAGACCACAGTGCTCACCCTTGCGTCAGAGAGGTCATAAAACGTATAGGTGCCAACCATGCCACCAACTTCCAACTCAACTCAAGGTGAAATAATTGATACAGCTTTTACAGTATCAGTCTGCAGTTAGAACAGAGAACTAAAGCTACGGTTGCTCTTTAAAAAATGAGAAAAAATTCAACAGCTACCATTGAATAATTTATTATGTACTAACGGCTACGTAAAAATTTGTTTTATTAGCCTCCATTTCCTTTACCGGGGAAAAAATACCGGCCATAAGAAAACGATGGCATGATCGCATTATGCAAATGGCAAGAAGATCTGCCCAACAAAACAGTCACCTAATGGCTCTAGATTCCACTTAATTAACTAATATGGAGAAACATTCTAGCCATTTGTAATTGCTGACTATGTATACCATACAACACTATCCTTCGAGATGCATTACAACCCGACATAGTGTTTGATGAATACTTGCAACTCTGACTAATTGCATTCCCTATAAGAGAGGCGATAAAAATTGTAGATGTGTGTTTTAAAACACTTTTCATTAATAAATGACAGTTGTATGTATGTTTGTCATTTAGTGGCGATTTCACCAACTTCGAGTGACCTTTGGGTGTTCTGACAGTTTTTGTATTGAAAATCTGTCAAAATATCAAAACGCTCGGTTATGACTTATTTTACATTGGGGAAATCGGCCCACTTATGAAAAAACAATGAGTTGGTGTCAAGACACTCTATTATAACTTATCGCTCATTTATTGATGAAAGTTCTCTTGTTCTATTCACGCACATTTTATCTGATGATAGGTATTCGTAAGGGCTAGTAAAATTCCTACTTATCCCTAGTAATATTCGACCGAGCGAAGCGAAGGTCTTTGAGTTAACTAGGGCGATTTGCACTTGTCCGTCCGTCCGTCCGTCCGTCCGTCCGTCTGTCAGAGCCTTATAACTTTTGAATTACTGAACGTAATTACTTCAAATTTAGATATAATATGTAAACCGATGGCCTCCAGCCGAAAATGGCTTAAAAAGTTATAAAAATCTTTATTTCAGGGGGGCTCTCATAGAAGCGAATGCGAAGTAAAAAAAAAAAATCGCGTTACATAAAATTGTTACGTATCATTTTAAAGATAATTTTGAACTGAGTACAAAAATATTTTTTTTTTAATTTTTCCCTTAAAATTGACGAAATGGGGGGCTTTCAAAGTGGCGATTTTATACGCTCGCTTGAAGACGCTCTCTAGAAAAATCCGCTATGGATTTTCAAACTGATTTTATGTTTTTAGGTCACTTATATCCTGTACTTGAACAACAAATACTAAAATTATATGAATATTATAAAGAAACGAGATTATTTAATTTTTAATGGGCGTCAGTAATTCATATAGCATCAACATAGCTTCACAATAATGCTAATAGATGGCGCAGTCAGTAACTATTCCCATGGAACTACGAGTTAAATTCAATGTTTGATAAATAATTCAATGTTTTCACTAACGTTCCCTAACCTTTACGGGCTACCTATAAGTTAGGTGATTGATGTTTTCTGTCAACTTATTTATCACGATCCTGTACGGGACACCTAAAAGGATATTGGGACGGATGTTAGGACTTAGGATTGTATTTAGGAGCTACCTACGTTAAGAGACTCCTACTTAGGGGATGATTTAGGTATGTTTGGTGAAAACGGGCATAATAATAATGTCAGTTTTGGTTATCATGTATCGATTGAATGAATAATCATGGGATACCGTTACCGCGAGGTCTCAGTTCGGGGCGAACCACTAGTATAAATGCGAAAGTGTATATATGTTATTTATAAGTGTAAGTGTATATAAGTGTAAGTGTAGTGTATATGTTATAAGTGTAAGTGTATATATATTTGTTGGTTCGTCCTTCAATCACGCAGTAACAGAGCATCGGATCGTTTATTTTGCATGGGTATAGTTGAGGGTCTGGAGCGTGACGTAGGCTGATAGACTTTATAGCACGAAAAAGTTAGGGCTTAAATTTCCTGCTTGCATATCGTATTTCGTTTGTGTATAATTGAGGATGGCACTGGATTTTACCGCGAAAAAACAAAGAGTTTCCAAGAAATTTTTCAAAACCTAATGCAAGCGGAAGAAGTCGCAGGCAAAAGCTACACATAAACGTAAGTGTACCTACGATTGGCTTGTCACGATTGGTTAAGCTCACACTCTCGGAGTAGGTGCACTTCAATCTACAATTACGAACAATTACGGTGATTACGTCGCACTACCACAAGGCCGCCCTGTGAAGTCACTACCGATTACATGCGTGATGTACAGATGAGGAGAGAATTCATAAATAACTCTACAACGCATTATTTTACACGTACGGTGACGGAGTTTACACTTGTTTGTTTACAGGAGAACTTATAAGCTACTATTGACCTAGGAATAGCTCGTATAGCGAAAGTGTGTTTGTTTGTTGGTTTGGAAACGGACATGGACTAGGTACTTTTATTCCGGAAATTCAAATCACTTCCTATTAAAAATTACTCTATCGACGCCAACGCATTCGCGGGCTCAGCCAATAAATAAATACGCTATAATCAGATAAGGCCCAAAGTGTTACCTCCTTTTGGGGTTCGCCGAAGTTAAAGCAAGTATTGTTACCCTATGACAAGAGCCGCGCAAGCGCACTTTTTATCTACCTGTAAATATTAGCGTTGAGTTCATAAACGTAATAAAAATAGATTATTTCACCTCTGGGTGTGCAAACGTAAATGCATAAAAAGCCCAAACCGCTTCCAAACGATGATGCTATCGCGAGATCCGCGTTTGGAATTAACATAAAACTACCTGCCGAAATTTCTTCGCCTACGCTTAAATTTTTGTCTTGTGGTTCCAGTAGGAGCGGGTAGGTATTAATTTGATCGACCTATAGCTTAATTCGACTGCCAAGTTCTTTAGTGTCATAGATTCTCTCTCAGTACTGTAGACAGCTACCGCGTTATATTCTCAGTGGCTGACATTGTCTCTGTTTAAAATGCATTGAAGTAGCAAGAACATCCACCTAAAGATCTAATACATATTATAGGGGTTGTTTCAAATATGCATGGGGCCTGGGCCAGGTATTTGTGCAGTTTTTCAAAATATTCGGGGGCATGAAATAGTGATTATTTTTTCTTTATTACTTTATTTAGGTCCTTTTTACGAGGTACAATGTGAAATTATTTTTCAAAATAAAAGCGCGACAACATGGCGTCCTTTTTGACATTGACACGTACCCACACGAGTCATGATGACATTTGACATAAAACTAACCACAATTTATCTATCAACACCAAACAGTTGACATCTGTCAATAATTGAAATGATGTACCTAATGTCAATACAAACATAGACAACAAAAGAAGATGGATGCACTCCGTGTTGCTATCCTACAAATGTACCCAATTATCAATTTTATATTTGTACCTCTTATCAACTGTAAAACTGAAAAAAAATCATATTTTATTTTAATTTCTATGATTTTATACTATATTTTGGTATAGCGCACAAGTAGGTCGCCCTGGCCCAAGATGAAACAACCCCTTTAGCCAATTTTGTGTTTGTAACAATGTGTTAATGGAGTTGTCCAAAATTGGTTTTTTAAATTTGAATTTAATTAACAAGGATGATTTTAATGTAGTTGGGTAAAGATGCCAAAAGGCTTCTATCAAAATAATTTACAGATTTTTTAAAGCCTCCGATAATAAAATTTTTTTTTTTGTTTTGACTCATTTTTTTGCTTGTGATTTGTCGTAATTCCTTGTTCCATGTGATTTATACACCGTTAAAAAACTGAAAATATTATTCTATGTAAGTTGTCAATGTCAGATGATTGTCAGGAACAAATAATTTCATTTTCGAATAGGCAGTTCAAAAGTACCTAGTCGTAATTCCTAGTTCCTGGTCTGTGATTCCTAGTTCCATGGTTCAAAATGACATGTATTTGGTTCAAAATGACATTTACGTGACATTAATCGGTGCCAGATTTGATAGTCTATAGATTATAAAAGTTTTTAGTGTTACCATCCATTGAAAAATATTTTCTACAAACGGTATTTTTCATAATTAATTTAAAAAAAACCGAGGACACTAAAATTATTATTTTTATGGCGTTTAATTTTATTTTTTTTTCTCTTTCACGTAATGACAGTTTGGTTCTGGTTAATGGACACTCAGAATAAAAAACCACCCTCCATACTAAACTGGGACATGTCTTTTAATTTACTTGCTTAATTTCGCCTAATAACGGTGCTGAGAATTAATTCTTGACAATTATTTTACAAATCTTCTTGTAGCTTAGGTATACTGCTAGATATATTATATGGTATACCCATAATGCTACAGATCAAAATAATAATGTTACTCTGATTTTTTTTTCGAAATCTAATCTTAGTATGTACAGTGTACACTGTACAGTACCCAATACTTTTATTGACTACTTACAGGTTGTAGAATAGGAAATAACTAGAGAACTTTATTTGCATATGAGATCATTACCCGCTTAGAATGCAGCCCCACACGGCTCTTGAAGTGTGGGCTTAAGCAATTGTCCAGCCGACATTCGAGCTAGGACTCTAATAAAACAAAGTTCTAACTGGGCGTTTAACGTTCACATTATAGAACTTTGTTAGTCCAAGGTTGGGCAATGTCATAGGATAGTTTTTGCGGTCGCCTACGCGCTGGTACATCAGAAGAATTTGACTTATCCGCCAAGGTTGGGCGTGCATTGTCTTTTTGTACGAACTCGACATTTTATTGTCATACCGACCCTATAGGTGCGGTAATGGGAGTTTTGCTTTGATTGTATTATTTTACGACGTGGCAAGTATATGGGGAACATTTATTTAATATGTATTTGCTTTGAGCATAAAACGTATGAATGCTAAATTTCTAAGTGCGATATGCGTAGAATATTGTTTTGCGTTCTAACTCCAAGCTGTCCTACTTAATGTACATAAACCTATACTAAACTAGCTGATCCGGCGAACTTCGTACCGACAACTTACCTATATAAATAAAACGAATAAATTATCTTAATAAAAAAAACTATCCTATCTTTCAAGTTGGACCAAATTACAGATAGTTACGAAGTTTGATCAAAATTGGTTCAGTAGTTTAGGAGTCCATCGCGGACAAACAACGTGACACGTAATTTAAATATATTAAGAAGATATAGGTAGGTACTATATCATATTTATAATGAAAATATTATATACCTACTTTTGTTTAATCTAGGTAGCATAGCCCGCATGCGGGGCACAAGGATCATATTACGACCCGAGGTTCTATATCGGCGACATTTAGTGTGCGGATTAATTCTGGTCACATTTTATTATTGCTATAGTACGGCCACCGAGGGAATACGTTTTTGACACCTGTCAGTTTGCCATACAAAACAAAAATATCCGGTTGACATAACCTTGTAATAGCGCAGTTTAGATTTAGAAAAATATTGTTTACCAAGTTATTTGACACTCAGTTTGGCACAAAATTATAACATTAATTGATTATTGATATAATAATGTTGTTTTAATGCTCATCAATTGTTAAAACGGTAAACAACCAGCAATAATATTTTTATCGTAACTGCAACGCCATTACAAAGTTACGTCGTCAGTTCAATCGCGACGTGTCAGGAACGCATTCTCTGAACGGCCGTAGTTTACCCACTTGTAGATGAAGAATGGCGATTGGCGCATCTATTGCTATAAAAATATTACGAGGACCTCATGCGTGCAAAGTTATGCTTAAAATGGACCTTTTAGCCTAGTTCTACCATAACCTTTATAACAACTCAATCCTTACTAATACATATTATAATTGTGAAAGTGTGTTTGTTTGTTGGTTTGTTGGTTTGTCCTTCAATCACACCGCAATAGGGATACGGATCAACGTGATTTTTTTGCATGGGTATCGTTGAGGACCTGGAGAGTGACATAGGCCACTTTTCATCCCGGAAAATTAAAGAGTTCCCGAAGGATTTTAAAAACTAAATCCACGCGGACGAAGTCGCGGGCATCAGCTAGTCTTATTATAAAGCGCGGGCAGTTATTTAGAAATCGCAGATAGACTGAAATTTTTTTATTTGTATAGTACAAAAGCAAACGTCTTAGGAATAGACAAACTTTATCTCAAAACAAAACTTCTTTTTTGCTGAATAGGTATGACGTGCTAATATCTGAGTGGTCTCATCTAGACGCTGTGCTCTGTCTACCTCTGGGTATAGTGTTTACTAATAATAACAGTGGGAGAATTTTTTACTACACGTCAACTTGTCTGCCGAATTTTTTGCGTCTAGAACGCAATCGTGTTCTGCAGAGTATTATTAACTTCTGGAAATATTATACAGGCTGCTTCATTAAGCTATTAAAAAATAAGCAAATGGAGGTAACGAAAACTCTGGCTTGAAATTAATTCAGTTTTTAGTTGAAATTGCTTTTAAAAGAATAATTATTGACAAGTCGAATTTCATTTGGATCACTTGTACAAAAAATATACACCGTCCAACTGTTCACATGGGCATGATGCCCAATTATAATTATTATACTATCTTGGGCACCATTCGCATGTAAATATGCCCAAGATATTATAAAAGCGCCAGCTATTGCCTCTTTGGATGGCAAGTATTAGCTTTTGGGCTAAATAAGCGACATCTCTTGGGTCACCAGGCGTATAGCTTTTGAGACCCGACATTTTTAAAACTCTTCGTGTCCGATGGTCCAGAGAATAGAGAGACTAGAGACTAGGCAATCCCTAATCTTTTCAAGGTTAATATTCGTGTATTGTGGAAATATATCTATTTCAGCTGCTAAGCTGATACCTAGGTACGTAAGTAAACCATAATGCCTTCAACCCTGACTGACTTTCTGGCATCTCATCATCATGAGCAACCCAATAACGCTCACTACTGAACGCAGTTCTCCTCTCAGAGTCTGCCTTCTGGCATCTATTAGAAATAGAAATAGAAATATTTTTTATTCAAATAAACTTTTTTACAAGTGCTTTTGAATCGTCGATGAGTCTACTATTATTTAATTAAAAACATCCTGTACCTCTAAGGTTATTTAAAAGTTTGCAAATATCCTAAAAACTGCAATAGTAGTAGGCTAGCAACGGCGAAAGTGAAACTAAATCCTTTCCGCTTCATTAGCGAAGTTTCAAGATAACATCGCTGTAATAGCTCGTAATAGTGGTAATATGCTGCAGCACAGAATATATAATAGTACTACGTACAGAAGTTTCACTCCTTTGATGTTGACTACTTGCCGGCGCTTTAATAGCCTACATATTTTTTATAAAGTAGATAAATCACGCACGCAAGCTAAATTAGACTTTATAGCTCGGCGCGAGGATCCATATTGCTTTGGATCTGTTCGCCTTCCTACGTCACGGACGCCGTGGCGTGGTTGCCTAGGGCTGTCAACAAGGAGTAAAAAACTTTTATTTATTTATTTATTTTCCCATAATATAAACAAAGAGGTGATACACATGATCTATTAACTAGACACCGTCATAAACTACTAGGTAGGTAGTGTAAACAACAAAATTAGTTAAAATCTTGTAAACCATAAATTAGTTTACAAGATTTTGACTTATGAAGTCCTATTCTAGGTAGGCCTATACCTATGTCAGTATTTTGTGTTAAAACATAAATTACTTACTTAGTTGTTATAAACAGGCAATATAGGTATATAGTAGGACCCGCGCTCGCCCAGCTAGACGAGTGCGGGTCGCGGGTGGCGTAGGCGGGAGGGGCAGCCATCAGCAAATCTCTGCGCGCGACTCATAAGTAGGTACAACTTCGATAGTGAAGCATAAAACAGTTAAATTCTGTGATAGGATATAGGTACCTACATAGTGTAAGTACTACTGTGGTTAATTTATTGTATAGTTAATAAGTTTTCGCTACGTAAATAAATAACTAGATACTGTAGGTATAAATTGGTACACACTCCGTACAATACCTTAATAATTTTAAGTAGGTACCTTCTAACATAATTTTAATTATGAAATAAACTCACCTTTCAGTATCCTTGGGTAACATAAAATATGATAAATAATCATCTTTTGAGCTCATAAGGCTCATATCCACACAACAATAATTACTACGACGACTTTTTGCCATTGTTTCATTATTTTATGTCCATCCATATAAAATATAAATGTCTACAACTATTTTATCCTACAACTAAATATACTAAACATAAATTAAAACTATTTAAACCAATATTTACAAAAAAGAATTTACGCGTAAGCAATGTTGAAATCAGTAATACGTCACTCGCCTAGAACGCGCTAGCCCCGACTGTCGTTGCACTCAGTGAGTGTGCGCGACTGTAGGTATCTAAATCGCATAAGTACCAAGAGTGAGACAGGCCTGGCTGCAGCCTGACGCCTCATTGTTAGTTGTTACGACTTTACTTACCGATTTAATGACAGCTATCAGCTGTCAAAAGTCACACTGTCATAGAAATAATTATACAAAAAAGTTGCTCTTTAAAATAATTATCTCTCCTTGCGGGCAAAATTTCCCACTTTTCACATTCATTTTAATTCAAATAAAAATGTACCTACCAATGGTTCACCCCGAAAGATAACCTTGTGTTCTAAAAAAAAAGGAAGTTTGTAAATAAGTACCTTGAATTGTATACCGTAGGTATCTAAGTAAAGCTTTCGCATTAGAAAGTTTTGCTAGAAAAAGTGTAGGTAGGTAGGTACTTATTAACTTTCCCTTTACTAAAATACCTACAGCAGATCTGATTGTGCAAACGTTAAAAGACATAAATTATAATAATATCTTTTTTAATAACAAAAGAAAAAAGTTCACTTTCTGAGTTAGTCTATATAATATAACTAGTAGGGCGCGTGGGTGCGCGGCCCGCAAGCGGACCGCGGTTTTTCTACTCGTCAAGTAGACTGTCAGTGTTTGGTTTTGCCACATCAATGTTATTGTTCATTCCAAAGTTACCCATATGCATTTATTATTATATATTGTATCTATGTATTGTCTATGGTTTTGTTCTTTTTTGTTTAATCTTTTCCTTCCCGCCAATTTTTTTGACACCTTAACTTGCTTGAACTGATGCGGTGTGTGCTCGACGGAACTTTTATCGGTAATGGCGCCTGCAATAATGGTGATTCAATATATTTAATTTGGTGATGGACTTAAGGTGAATAAACCCGTGATTTAAACTGAAGTGTAGGCTGGCCAGCTGGTGAAGATCGCTTCAGGACCACACCGATTTCCCGCAGCCCGTGAATTAAAATTCCAACTTATTCCCACCTCCATCTTTGATCTTGGTAAGTTTTGTATAAGTAGTTTATATTTTATCATACACGAATTCCGGATTTTCAATTCAGACTGGGTCCACCTTGGTCCTTCGACATTCTGAACATTTTGGTCCTTCGAGCCGGATGCAATATCGAGGTTTCGATATTAGTACCTATTACTTAGTCCAGTCTGGATTGAACCGGTTTTCAACAAAACTTTACTTAATTTTGGGGTTTGTTGGGTTAAAAGTTCAATATAACACTTCACAAGCCATATTTTATTACCTACACTATATGTTTATTATTTGGATTTAGTTAATTAGGCCCCCTTATATATTCTGTGTAGTATATATTACAATATATATCTACATAATACATACACCACGCGACGCTTATGTGACAGTTGAGTGTGGCAAAGCTAAGCATTTAGGGCTTCGGATAAGCTCATTTTGGAGGTGTACTGTGTTTTACTTATGTACTGTATAGAAGTAGGATACCATAATCGGAAATATTGTGTCGGTTAAGTACTTTCTATACAGTTAAGGGTGGTTCTTTATGTTGTTTGGAAGGCTATTTTCCTAATAAGTCTTATTGGTTGTGGTTTCTTAACTTATTAGGTATATTACATTATTGGGAATAAAGGTTGTTTCACACTAGTCCAGAGTTTATTAAAAGGTTTGGGTGTTATTTTTATTGGTATTAATCGGTTATTACATTGGGTTATTGGGTTGTTATTATAGACTTGAAATAGTATTACACTTTAAACATGGGTGGAAAAAAGGTAATGACAAAGGTTCGCTATGATATGGCAGTTTTTAATATTGAAACAATACACTCTCTCTCTCAGGTGGTATCAAGCTCTAGTGAAAATGCACTTTTATTTAAGACTAGGTGCTCCGATTTGGAGACATTATTTCAGGATTTTCAGGAATTGCATGTGCAATTGGCCGCAGAATCAGGGTCTGATTTTGACCCTGAAAAGCATATGGAAAAATTTAAAGAAATCAGCAATTGCTATTATATAGCTAGGACTAAGTATGCCGAACTGTATTCGGAGCTGCCAAAGGCTAATGCAAGTCATTCAACAAGTCAGTCTCACTCTCATAAACCGAATATGCTATTGCCTAAGGTGCAGATCCCAAATTTTAGTGGAAAATTAGAAGAGTATGAATACTTTATGGATCTGTTCCTGGCAATGGTGGGGAATGATGATGGGTTATCGGACACTCAAAAAATTTATTATTTGTGTGGGTCTCTGAGTGGGGAGGCAAGGAGTCTGGTTCAACATTTGTCGATAAACGGGGAAAATTATCCTGTAGTTCTTGACATTCTAAAGTCTAGATATGGCAATCCTAGGTTGCAGGCTGATAAATTGCTTCAAACATTGATGTCTGCGTCGCCTGTAAATAAAAACTGGAGTTCACTTAAATCATTCTTAAATGTATTACTGGAGACTACGAAGGGGTTACAAAAATTGAAGTTTCCTATACCAGAATGGTCCTATTTGCTGTTATATATAAATTTAAATAAACTGGATAACACACTGAAGAGACAGTTTGAAGATAAATTTGGTGGTAGGCAGGAGTTACCAACATTTGAAAATTTACTAACATTTTTAACTAAAGAGGTGCAAATTCTAGAATCAACTAATTCAACAAAGGGTGCTAATTCAGCTAGCTCCAGTCAACATAAAGTACATGTTTCTTATTCTAATAACCAATCTCAAAAACAGTCTATTCAATGTGTTTGCTGCAATGGGTCACATTATTTAAATCAATGTGAAAAGTTTACTAATCTTAGTGTAGCATCCCGGAAAAAATTTATTATTGAGAAGAGACTGTGCTTTCGTTGTTTTCACCGGCATCATATAAATGATTGTAAGGTTAAATTGTCTTGCCAAAAGTGTAATTCTAAAAAACATAATTCGCTTATTCACTTGGACGAGAGCCCAGGAGGGAATGGCCCTACTGGCTCTAATGCGATTCAAACTGGGAGGGTTAATTCCCAGTCAACTTTACCAAGTGAAGGGAAGTCGGAGGTGGTTAATTCTTTGCATTCAGCTTCTATAGGCGCTAGGCGCACGGTTTTACTATCTACAGCTGTGGTGCATATTCTGGATAAATATGGAAATTGTCATAAAGCTCGTGCCTTATTGGACGGTGGTAGTCAAAGTACCTTTATAAAAGAAAAGTGTATTTCTCGTGTGGGATTGCAGATTCAAAGGTCTGGTTCTATTGATATACGAGGGGTAGGTGGAAATATTTTGTCCGGATGTAAAGACCATGTTACATTACGGATTACCCCGCGTCACATTGATAAACCAATATTAGTTACTACAGGCTTGGTTTTAAATAAGGTAGCTGATGACCTACCGAGTTGGTCACTACCCTGTCACTTAGCAGATTGTTATCAAGGCTTGCAATTAGCAGATGATCAGTTTTATAAAAGTGATAAAATTGATATACTCATTGGGGCAGATCTTCTTGGAGATATTTTATTAGGAGGAGAGATAATCCGACCTGAGGGGTTACCATGGGCAATGAATAGCATATTTGGGTATATTCTGCAGGGGGCATGTTATGTGCATGCTTATTCTGTGAGGACGGATGCCATAATTGAAAAATTCTGGGAAATTGAGGATGTACCCACAAAAATTAAGGATCCACAGGTTGACGAATGTGAAACTCATTTTGAACAGACTCATCAGCGGGATGAGACAGGACGATATGTACTGCGGTTACCTTTTTTAACAGATAGTCCTGAGTTAGGTGACTCTCAAAAACAGGCATTGAGAAGATTTCACTCTATGGAGAAGCGACTTCAGTCTGATGAGTTGTTACGGGAGAAGTATGTGGAGTTCATGTGGGAGTATCAGAATTTGGGTCACATGGTCCCGTTCAGTGGGGATCTTGGTGCACAACATTATGTAATTCCACACCATGGGATATTTAAATCAGGATCCGAGAAAATTAGAGTAGTTTTTGACACCAGTTGTCCTACTTCCACAGGGGTTTCTCTGAATGATTGCCTGCATGCAGGTCCTAAATTACAGCATGACGTTATGCAGGTGATTTGTCAATTTCGGCTTCATAAAATTGCGTTTTCTACGGACATCCGGATGATGTACCGTATGATTGATATTCATCATGAGGACCAACGGTACCAATTAATATTTTGGAGAGAATCACCGGAGCTGCCTTTGCAATTATTTGCATTAACAACGGTTACTTATGGCATGAAATGTAGTCCGTATCTGGCTATAAGGACCCTACGTCAACTTGCTGATGATGAGTCATGTGCACCTAAAGACCAACCTTACCCAGTCAAGAGTGACCCTTCAGGATTAGCTGAGGCTGCTCAGGTGCTTCGAACTTCGGTGTATATGGATGATATTTTGAGTGGTGCCTCTAACTTAACAGAAGCTCAAAAGTTAAAAATGGAAATAATTCGTTTGCTTTCTTTAGGTGGCTTTGAGCTCCGTAAATGGATGTCTAATGACACGCGTTTGTTGGAAGATATTCCTGCGGAACATCATGAGAAACCTCACGTATTTAATGCCGATGGTCCTGGATATATTAAAATTTTAGGAGTTCAATGGAATCCTGTGGCGGATAATTTTACTTATCATACCAAATTGGATCCAGATAAAGAATGGACAAAAAGAACCATCTTATCTGTGCTCGCTCGAATGTTTGATCCTATGGGGTGGATAACTCCTGTTATTTTAAAAGGAAAAATTTTATTGCAACAGATTTGGCTATTGAAATTAACTTGGGATGAGTGTCCACCGCCAGAGGTTCTTAAGGAATGGAATCATATATTTAATAATTTACCCGCATTGGAAAATATAAAGATAGATCGGTTTGTGTTAGCAGATGAAGTAGTTCACTGCTAATTGCATGGATTTGCTGACGCTTCGGAGAAGGCGTTTGGAGCGGCAGTTTATATTAGAACTGTGGATATAGGTGGCCAAGTTAGGATAGCCTTAATGATGGCCAAATCTAAGGTTGCTCCTATAAAAAGTAAATTGACAATACCTAAATTGGAACTGTCTGCAGCAGCTTTAGTGGTAAAATTGTTGAAGTATGTTTTGGATTCCATTAAAGACAAAATTGTGGTGCATGAAATTTTCAGTTGGTCGGATAGCACAATAGTTCTTTCGTGGCTTAGATATCCACCTCATCGTCTTCAAACTTTTGAAGGCAACCGAGTGTTGCAGATCAATAATAGTGGTTTGGTGGCTAATTGGCGATACGTGCCTTCAGAGATGAACCCGGCAGATATTGCTAGCCGTGGTTGTAAAGGTCACGAGCTTGTTTCGAATGATTTGTGGTGGGGCCCCAATTGGTTAAGTTCAGTTATGGATGATTGGCCAGCTAACATTATGAACAAGGTAGATGCATTACCCGGTTTGCGGAAAGGTACGGATACCACTGTGTCAGCTGTTGCTGTATCTGACCCTTCGTTGATAACCAGATACAGTTCGTTATCTACTTTGGTTGCAGTGACAGCATATTGCTTGCGGTTTTCGTTTAATTGTCGTAATCCAACTAAACGAGTTTCTGGACCATTAACGGTTTTAGAACGTAAACAAGCATTAGAAAGACTTATTAAGCTGGTCCAAAGAGACGCATTTTCAAAGGACATTGAACTACTATCAAATAATCGTCTGTGTTCAACTGGTTAACGAAGATTGAACCCTTTTATTGATGATTTGGGATTGCTTCGGGTTGGTGGTCGTCTGGAACGATCCAGTTTGCCTTATGATACTAAGCATCCGTTACTTTTGCCGAAGTCTCACGCTTTGACTTCTTTAATTATTATTCATCATCATCAACTTTATTGCCATGTGGGAGCAACGGCCCTTCAGGCAATTCTACAAAAACAATTTTGGATTATTTCTGCTCGTCAGGTCATTCGGAGTCATTTGTTTAAGTGTATTAAGTGTTTTAGAACCAAAGCGAAACCTGATGAACCTTTTATGTCCGACTTACCGGCTGATCGGATCAATGCTACTGGATTGTTTCATACGTTGCAAACGGATTTTGCTGGTCCGTTCGCAATAAAAACCTCTCGGTTACGAAAAGCAAAGATTGTAAAAATGTATTTATGCGTATTTGTCTGTTCTGCTACATAAGCAGTACATTTAGAAGTTGTCGGAGATCTGTCAACTGAAGGGTTTTTATCAGCGTTTTCAAGATACGTGGCTCGCCGCGGATTGCCTTATCGGATACGGTCTGATTGCGGCTCAAATTATGTTGGAAGCAGCCGTCATTTAGACGAAGTGCAACGGTTTTTACGTAATAAAGAAGTTCAGGATAAGTTAAACCATCAAGCAGGTCAAGTAGGAGTGATTTGGCAATTTAATCCACCTGCGTCATCCCATTTTGGCGGGCTTTTCGAATCTGCGGTTAAATCGGCTAAAACTTTACTAAAACGGGTAGTGGGAGATCAAATTTTAACGCACGAAGAATTTTACACATTGGTTACACGGATTGAATCCGTGTTGAATTCCAGGCCTTTGTGTCCCTTATCTCAGGACCCTGATAATCTAGACGTTTTAACTCCGGCTCATTTTCTCATTGGCCGATCGCTTTTGGCAGTTCCGGAGTATGATTGGCATCATATACCCGACTCTAGATTAAACCGATACCAATTAATTGTCGCAATGTCTCAGAGATTTTGGCTTAAGTGGAGTGAGCAATACCTCCACACTCTTCAGATGAGGAACAAATGGACTTCAGCGCTTGATCCTCCTAAAATCGGAGAGCTGGTTTTAATAAAGGATGAAAATTTGGCTCCACTTAAGTGGAAACTTGGTAAAATTAATGAGTTATTACCTGGGAGAGATGGTGTAACTCGAGTTGTAAAGTTGGTAACTGCTGCTGGTATTTTAACACGACCAGTAGTGAAAATTTGCCGGCTGCCTTTGAATTAACTGTATATAATATATATATAGAGGATAAAGGCTGCTAGCCTTTCTCGGGGGGGAGAATGTTTGGTTTTGCCACATCAATGTTATTGTTCATTCCAAAGTTACCCATATGCATTTATTATTATATATTGTATCTATGTATTGTCTATGGTTTTGTTCTTTTTTGTTTAATCTTTTCCTTCCCGCCAATTTTTTTGACACCTTAACTTGCTTGAACTGATGCGGTGTGTGCTCGACGGAACTTTTATCGGTAATGGCGCCTGCAATAATGGTGATTCAATATATTTAATTTGGTGATGGACTTAAGGTGAATAAACCCGTGATTTAAACTGAAGTGTAGGCTGGCCAGCTGGTGAAGATCGCTTCAGGACCACACCGATTTCCCGCAGCCCGTGAATTAAAATTCCAACTTATTCCCACCTCCATCTTTGATCTTGGTAAGTTTTGTATAAGTAGTTTATATTTTATCATACACGAATTCCGGATTTTCAATTCAGACTGGGTCCACCTTGGTCCTTCGACATTCTGAACAGTCAGGTCCTGATCATTTTTTATCAAAAAACCACTCTTCCATCTTTTATACTCTCCGAGATAGATCATGACGAAATGTGTATGGCCGCCATCTAGAATCCGCCATTTTGGAGTTTTTTTTCAGCTCACTCCCAATTGGATGAGGTTTCTAGTGACTTTTGTTTGAGCACACCCAACCTATCTTCAATACCCTGGCCGTGCTCCTCACCCACCTTCCAAACCCTAAATCATCTTCTCTCATCATTTGTCACAATGAAAATACTTCTATAAAAACCTATTTCGAAATGAAACCGTATCAAAGTCTTGCATAGTTCTCAGCTTCTAGTCTTTTCAATATTCGCCATATATTTTGTATGGAGAAAAAAAATTCGCCATCTTGATTTTTTTTTCTGTTCATCAAGTAGACCTTCGGGTCTTGATCATCTTTTGCCAAGAACCCACTCTTCCATCTTTTATACTCTCTGAGATAGACACCGACGAAATTTGTATGGCCGCCATCTTGAATCCGCCATTTTGGAATTTTTTTTCAGCCCTCTGTCAATTGGATGAGGTTTCGAGTGACTTTTGTTCGAGCACACCCCACCTATCTTCAATACCCTGGCCGTGCTCCTCACCCGTCTCCGAAATCCTTAATCATCAGCTCTCTCCATATTTTTCCTCCGAATGAATTTTTGTCCTCTATACGAAACCATCGGTGAAAAAAAATTTTTTCATACAAAATTTTACAGGAGAGGTGATCAATGAGTGAGTGAATCAGTGAATCAGTCAATCAGTCAATCAGCCCCAGCAGCTATATATATATTAAATAAAACTGTAACTGGACGAATTCTGTACATTAAATATATTTTGAAAATTTTAATTGGAGGACGCTTTATTATCGATACTGAGCCCAAAACAATTTTTTTTAATTTTTTGTCTGTCTGTCTGTCTGTATCTTGGCCGCGCATCACGCCAAAACTACTGGACGGATTTAAATGAAACTTGGCATGATTTAAGTTCATACTACAAGGTAAAACATAGGATACTTTTTATCCCGAAATTCAGCACGGTTCCCTTGGGAGAGGGGATAAAATTCAAAATGTGTATATAGTTGTAATTCATTAACGCGTATTCCGATTTCATTCATTCTTTGTTTGTTAGAAAGGAGGTACTTTAAAGATTGTCCTGTAATTATTTCAACGTCGTCGGTTTAGTAGTTCAGAAATTATAGTCATCACAATCCTCAGTATTAGGTCCAAATAACTTGAATCCCGGAATGCATAGGAAACTTTGAATGTACGGGTCGTCTTAAGCTGGCAAACACACTTTATCGTATAGTGCATCATAGAGAGGCCTATTTTGTCAAAGTTAAACTACTCCAAAGGCGTCGGTAGCCAAACGATCATTATACTTAGTAGGTATGGATGTAAATCGTAATACATCGTATGGACGTAATACAGTATTTTAATATGCAATTTAATACTAATCATACTAATAATATTATAGAAAATGTGTTTGTTGGTTTGCCCTTCAACCACGACGCAACAGAACCACGGGTCGTCGTGATTTTTGGATGGGTATTGTTGAGGACCTGGAGAGTGACATAGGCTACTTTTATCCCGGAAAATCAAAGTGTTCCTGAGGGATTTTAAAAACTAAATCCACGCGGACGAAGTTGCGGGCATCAGCTAGTATTTAATAATATCGTGTTTATTTACGTGTTCCTTCACAAAAGGTTTACGCGACCGGGCGTTCAAATAAAGCACCACCTACCAAAACCCAGCCTACAGGATTCTGATATGTTGGCTGAACCAATCGCTGCATAGTCTCCCCCAAGGCAAAAGTACAAAGAAATGGTACTTCTTCTTGGCAATAAAGATTGTATTAACAAAAAGTCTTTATTCGATCAACACAAACACACCGCAGCACTTTGACAAACCAACTCTTTGATTAAATAACTAAAAAAAATCTTGTGCGAATAATGATTTATTTAAGATTTTATTACCTACATACTTTAATACTCCTTTATGCGCATAAAAGTAACCATACGTAAACCATCTTTTTAAAATTACAGTGAAACCTTCTAATGTCCGCGAATAAACACATACTCGTAGTCAGTGCTCGTAGTAGGTATAAATAACCTTGGTACATGAGAGAAAACTTGAGGCTATTTTCCGTTTATCTAAAAAACACATTAATTAGTTACCTACCAAATAAATTTATTTATTTTGTAACACTCATTAAAGTTTATAGTTTACTCGGTTTCTTTAAATTCAGCATTTCTAGGTCAATTAAAAAAAATGTATCCGTCCAGTAAACCTTTTATATATATTTGGTTGCTCTGTGACATTGCTGATCGCTTATGTTAATTTAACACCTATATCGACGACATGAACTTACATTTACACAAACATACGTTTACGACAGTTTTTCATAGTTTTTCCTGGATATCAAAAATTTCCGACTCCAATATGTATGCATAATACCTATGTAGATTTATATTTACATAATTGATGTATAATACTTATTACAAGTTCCCACGCGATATCTAGATTTCTCTAGGATACGTAATTAGTCTGATCCGACCTTGGATAGTCGTATAATACCTTAATCTTTTTTACTATATACATATATATATATATATATATATATATATATAACTAGGTATAATATAACACATTAGCTAGTTACATGTCTAGATCTACATACATATACACACTACGCGTTTAAGTAAATAGACATGTCAATACTACTCATGACCGCGACTTAACCCGTAATTTTGGCGTCCGCCCTACTCTTCTTCGTGCATTATATTTATTTTAAACTAGCTGATGCCCGCGACTTTGTCCGCGTGGATTTAGTTTTTAAAATCGCTCAGGAACTCTTTGATTTTCCGGAATTAAAAATAGCCTATGTCACTCTCCAGGTCCTCAACTATACCCATGCAAAAAATCACGTCAATCCGTAGCTCTGTTGCGGCGTGATTGAAGGACAAACCAACAAATAAACACTTTCGCATTTATAATATTAGTATGACTAGTTAACCCACCCTGGCTTCGCATGGCTGATCCTTGCTATATAATTATAGCCTTTTTACCCCTGCCTTTTTACTGCGCCTCACGTGCCCAACGTTAAAGTCCTGACTGAAAACTGAAAGGTCGAAGAGTCGATATATTCACCCGTTGCATCAACCTTTTGTCGTACCCACTCCTAGCACTAGTTTTCCGCTTATTTGGAGGAGAGAGGAAGATTATTAGTAAACCTTTATTTATCCCAAACTTAGGTAGGTAGGTAAAGTATGCAATCCCAAACATGAAAACTTTCATGCTTTTTGTATATAGGCACAAAAGAATCATTATAATTATATACATGTTTTGGTATGTTATTGGCATTTGCACAGCCAATGGATACAACCATATATCTACTAAGTATACCTATAACCTATGTATAAATAACTTGTACCTACGGTTGGATATGAGCAATTAACCATTCACCCATGAAGTTTGTATAAAGCTACAGTAACAATCATAGTATAACATATAATTACTAGTACATTGTAAAATATAGTAATAGTAAGCAATACAAAGGTTGGCTTTCAATTCCAATAATAAATTATTAGGTATCGACTTAGGATTTACTGTGTATATTTACTTAGCTGAGAATTCTTTTCCACTACACTGTAATCCGAAAGCGCAGTGTTGACAGACCCCCAACTAGGTGGACCGGCGACATCAGACGACTCACAGGAGCTGCTGGAAACAGGTAGCGCAAGACCTGACCTGTGAAGCCCATGAAAGAGACCTTTCTCTAGCTATGGACATCTGTTGGTTGATAAAGAAACTAAATTCAATGATAGGCTCTCCCTTTCTTCAGAGAACATTGTGAAAAGGAAATTTTTGCATTTTCATTTATTTATTATTATTTTTTATTCATACATTTATATCTACACTATAACACTAATAATATTATAAAGAGGAAAGATTTGCTTGTTTGTTTATTTGTTTAAATTGAATAGGCTTCGAAACTACTGGACTGATTTGAAAAAAATATTTCACCATAGAATATTTTCAAAAAGTTAGGGATCCGTATGTAAATTTCGATAATGTAACCTAAGGTGTGAAAAATATACCATAGAGCAGCGATAGCCTAGGGGTTAAGACTTGGGGTCTCCTATACGGGAGGTCGCGGGTTCGATTCCGGACACGCTCCTCTGACGTTTTGGAATTAATTGCGTTTCAGCAATTAAAATTCACATGCTTCAACGGTGAAGGAAAAAATCGTTAGGAAACCAGCAGAGAGTTCTCCATAATGTTTTCAAAGGTGTGTGAAGCCTGCCAATTTGCGCTAGGCCAGCGTGATGGACTATGGCCTACAACCCTGCGCCTCACCTGCGCTCAGTAGTGAGCTGTTGATGGGTTGCTAATGATGAAGATCAACCGATAGACGTCCACTGCTGGACAAAGGTCTCTTGCATGGACTTCCACAGGCCTCGGTCTTGCGCCGCCTGAATCCAGCGGCTCCTTGATGTCGTCGGTCCACCTGGTGGTAGTATATAGTACCTAATTATAATAAAAAAAACTAAACTATTAATTTCTCTAAATACTTTATGCATATTTATTGATAAGACAGTGGAGTGTTGAAATGATTTAATAAATATGCCTCTTGGAACACATTAATTCTCTTCATAATAATTCTCTTCATTTACATTCGAATAATAAATCGACAAATTATTGTACTTAGATTTCGAAACACCTCCTGCGGAGTTGAACTTACGACCCCTTGAAATCATATCGGTCATTCATAGTATGTTTATTACAATTACGAACGTTGAGGCTAGTAGTAGACCTCCGCCGCGAAATAAATTAGCGAAACCAACAACGCTGTATTAGTCATTACGAGTTCGTAGACGACTACAGACAGCAGTCACTAGCTACGGGAGGTATTTTACAGAAACGACTAGTGGCGTGGTGACACTTTATTGGTTTCGCTTTTAAACTATCAAACAGTATGACAGAAGCCCTGCCTCATAAACTTCGTACCTATTACTAGGCTAGGCGCACTCCGCATTTTAGGTATAAAGCTAGATACAAGAACCCGACGTCGTTCCTGGATAAAATAGGGATAATTAATGAAAATTACGCGATAGAAAGGGAGGAGAGGAGGAGAAACTTGTAGGTGAATATGACTGTGGGTAAGTTAGCGCTGTGCTGTGCGACCTGAATTGCACTTTATTGTGTAGTAGCAAGAGTTGCTATTCTTCTGTACCTGTACCTACTATTATTTATATTTAAATTTTGAAGAAAATTCGACTATGAATCTAGCATAATATCTTAGCTGCGAAACAAATTTTATCATGAAACCGAATGCGGAGGTGTGGCTGGCGTCTGATTACAGTGCCGAAATTAGATGGAAAAAAAATTGACACATCATCAAATATCTTTTTAAACCTAATATATCATACAACGAAACAGTCATACCGGAGCGTCAGCGGTTTCGGTTCGCTACGGAGATGTGATAGAGGCCTAAAAATAAGGGATAGCATGCGGCTGCAAGAGGCTGCGATTCAATTTTAAATAGTACTTATACCTACTAAAAATTATAATAATCGATTGCATCAGTGTAACGATAGTAATGACCTCTGATTGGCTGGTACTCTCCCGCTATTGGTTAAAATGCATTGATGCAGCAAGAACCCCATAAATTCAGCCAAACAGAGATGATTGTGATCGTAACACTGAACCAATCAATTTTTAAGGAATACCACTACTGTTTTCATTACACTGGCACTGAAGCAATCAATTTTCACCCGACTGCGCGACGGGCCGATTTTGATAAGTGGCACATCGTTAGAATCGCCATGCCAGCGCGAGTGTCAACGAGAACATATATTTTTGAAAAATTCAAAATGGCGGATTTTGGAGGCCATAATGTGGGGTTCAAAATTTTTTGTCTTCACATCCTATTGAGTGGGGTATCAAATTAAAGGGCTTAAAAAGGTGATTACGAAAATATATTTTTATTTTTGGAGTTTACTCCTTAAGAATCGATTTTAGCAGCCCGGTATGAGAAAAATCCGGGCAGTAAAATCAATTTATCAATGACCTCGTTACGTTTTTCTGTTACGTTTTTCACAACGTTGAAATTTCTACCCTAACGTTGAGTAAATAAGGTTGGTTTTCGTACGAAAGAGTCCCCGAAGCGAAAGTCGGTCGGGGCGCGCTCGGACCCGAGTCGCGCGCATAGAGAAGGATATAGCGTCGCGCGTAAACTCCAGTCGTGCGTCGGAGGCCGGAGCTTACACACACTTTTTTTTTCTCATTAATTTGATAATTGATATTTCCATTGATATTATGCAGTCGCATTTTTTATTATTCTTCTTTTAATATTTTGCTTGTTAAGGAATACCATCTACTGCTTTCACTATCAGCATTCTTTGAAACGCCCGATTCGGCTGACTCTTGCTCTCGCCTCTCGCGGCATACAAACTCGGCTGCCTTAAAAAATCCAGTTTCACCTTTTACTTAGATACAATATCGTAGTCATCACAAAATTACTTATTCTTTTTGCCGTTACTTTACATCCGTATCAACGAAACGACTCTAGTCTGTCCTTAAGTCTGTCATTCCATTTCTGTGCATGCCAGTTAAAAAAAGACCTTCACCTTGTTCATTAATAGTCGGTTACATAACAACACCGCCAAATAAAAGGGTACTGACTACTACTGCTATTGCTTGGTAACAGCAACAAACAATGAAGCTAGCATTACGCCACAATGCACCTTCTGTTCTACACTTAAGCCCTCTGTGGTAACTAAAGTAACGTCCCACTTGAGTCAAGGTTCTAACATCGAGTAACTTTCCAATATCCAAACGTTTTAAACGTTATCTTACGCAGTTTTAATATTATCCTTACTGCTCTCATCATAGAGATTGAATTTGTGTTCTAAACTTTAATCTGATGCTGCTCTTACAAGTTTGCCAAAGTTTCAACACGACGTAGGTACTGTATGCATTTCTCCCTAAGAATAACTCTACTTTACCGCGACTTCGTCTAAGTGGAGTTAGAACCGCCATACCTATTGGAGGGGAACCCTTTGTTTTTCGGGATAATAATAATCCGGGATAACTCCAAGCCTTCATGCAAATAATTACGTAGCGCCTTGGCTCCGTTGCTTAGCAATTGAAGGACAAGCCAATACACAAACAAACACACTTTTGCATTTTGCCTTACTACTCATTTTTTACTTACTTTTTATATCCCTAGCATAGAATAATAATACTCCTAAAACGCAATAGTCGACGCGGTGATAAGCGGTAATAAGTTTAGGAATTCGAAAGCATATTCCTACGCAGTATCGTCGCGTTAGTACGACGAGCTCGCAGAAAATTATTAAAAAATAACGTACTGTGCTGTGCAAGGGTGCATTAATTCATCACAATAACCATCAAAAACGTAATAACAGTACCAGTACAGAAAATAATTACATGGCACTCACACATTCATTGCTTGTTTTTTGTTTTTTGGAGCGGAACTATGAGAAACTTCGGATCTATGAGTAATTAATCTAAGATCCCTAAGGATATAAAAAATTATAAGCATCACACTTCACATTGTCACATCACACTTCACACTATCACATCACACTTCACACTATCACATCACATCACACTTCACATCACATAACACTTCACACTAACACATCACACTTCACACTATCACATCACATCACATCACATCACACTTCACATCACATCACACTAATCACACTTCACATCACATCACATCACATCACACTAATATTATAAAGGCGAAAGTTTATCCCGGCAAAGCAAAGAGTTCCCGCGGGAATCAAAAACTTTAATCCCCGCGGACGAAGTCGCGGGCATCGTCTAGTTGATAATATTTAAAGGCTTCCGAGATTAGGTTTGATCTTTCAAAGAGTAAATTAAATCATTAGTTTTAATACAAAGAAGCAATAAGGATAGTTCGGTTGCAAGTCTACGTGTTTTTAAGCGTCACGTCTCTCTGATTACATGTACTCTTGAATTTTTATCAAATTAATATTTTGATGCGAACTTAGACTGTGTTATAATTATGAAGAATAATAACAAATTCTGCTTGCTCTGTAACCCAACACAGCGTTGCCTTGATGCAAACCTCAGGGCATGTCGTGTTAAAAAGGTATCATTAAGATAAAAGCTAGGTCAATGTAGGCGGCGTAAACTCAACATAGCTAAATTCGTTTTCCCTTGAGATTCAAACCAAAGGTTGCGGTAGTGAAAGTACCTTTACCGACATCCTTTCAAGCGGCCGCTAAATCACCTCTCAAATTCGTGCAAGTGCATTAACACCTTGAAATTACCTTTTAATATTATTTTAACTTATATGAAATAATAAAAGATTAACAATTAAAACTTTATCATCATCTCAACCTATCGCGGATAGCCGGCCCTCTATTGGGCTCTCCTTTTGAATGAGATTGGTACTACTGGCTAGAAAAATGCAGTGCGACTATTCTCTATATGAGTGGATATCGAAAGTTGCTAACTAATAACTTCTTTCTTGAAGCAGTGATAGCCTAGTGGTCATTACTGCGGTCTCCTATTCGAGGAGTCGCAGGTTCGATATCGGGCACGTACCTATGACTTTTCTAAGTTAAGTGCGTTTAAAAATATCACAAGCTTCAACGGTGAAGGAAAACATCGCGAGGAAACCTGCACACCTCAGAGTTCTTCATAATGTTCTCAAAGGTGTGTAAAATCTGCCAATTTGCATTGGGCCAGCATGGTGGACTATGGCCTATAACCCTTCTCTGAGAGGAGACCTGCTCTCAGCAGTGAGCCGTTGATGGCTTGCTGATAATGATGAATTTCTTACAAACTAAGGGCCGATTTCACAAATGTCTTTTAAAATAAGTCTTATCTGAACGTTAAAATAATTTGGCAGATTATATATACAAAAACTGTTAGACCGAAGAACCGTTCTATACCAATTTAGTCCTCCACGAGCTTCTGCCCGCGGCTTACCCCCTTAAGGTTATAATTTTCAAAAATGATTTCTTAGAGGATGCCTAGGTCATAATAGCTATTCGTATGCCTTTCAGCCCGATCGGTCCAGTGCAGTGGTTTGAGCTGTACGTTGATAGATCAGTCAGTCAGTCAGTCACCTTTTATATATTTAGATTAAACGTCACTCGACGTTGAAATCCACTGAAATCAGCACAAAAGTTCTTCGTCAGAAACTTTCCATTGTTTTCCATAGCCACTAGAAGTGTCAAAAATGGAGGATACGGCAGCTGATCTTTGAGTATTCATTTAATACTTAAAGCAGCAGCTGTTTGACGGACTTTAGCTTCTGAGTAAACTTAAGTACGGCGAACTCTCTACTTTGCTCGCGATGTTTTCCTTCGCTTTTAAAAGCAAGTGATATTTTTAATTGCTTAACACGCTCATACCTTAAGTCAGAGATGGTGCCTAATTGGAACTAAATAACTTCTAATATTAAAACTATACTACTAAACTAAAATAAAAATAACTAGTAAGCAGTGATAGCCTAGTGGTTAGGACTGTGGTCTCCTATTCGGGGGGTCGCAGGATCGATCCAGGGTACGCACCTCTGACTTTTCGGAGTCAAGTGCGTTTAAGCAATTAAATATCACTTGCTTCAACGGTGAAGGAAAACATCGTGAGGAAACCTGCACACCTGAGAGTTCTTCATAATGTTCTTGAAGGTGTGTGAAGTCCACCAATTCGCATTGGGCCAGCGTGGTGGACTATGGCCTATAACCTTTCTCTGAGTGGAGACCTGCGCTCAGTAGTGAGCCGTTGATGGGTTGCTGGACTATTAAAACTATAACCTCACCGAGACCACTGCAGTGCGGCAGAGTATCCAAAATGCTCAGTATTACATCTTTGGAAGGTCAAACTAATTCGTTAGCCAAGTTTTGGTTCCCTAGCAGACTGGAATGGCATAAGTTTTAATTTAAAAAATAAACTTAACTTTAATTAACCGATTATAATGAAAAAGCGCATAAAACATGATAATTTTACTAAATCTCTGTTTATTACAGCAAATTAATGGTTTCCGATAATAATCTTGCACAAGCATTTCAAAACGTAATTACCTACTAAGAGATCCAGAGAGTTTTTAGTTTCTTAGGAATATTAAAACTACCATTAGCATTTATAAAATACTTTTTGTTTCATTAGAGCAAGTTAAAGAATTCACAAATTCTAAGAACCTCATTAAAATTCTACACCCATTTTGAAGTCTCACAAGGAGCTGGCGTTTACTTCACTAAACATACTTAATCATTAAAACTTAAGAGTCTCAATAACTCAACGGGAATTGAGCTGGCTAAGATCCGAAAGGTCGATGGTTCAAAGCGATGGTTCAAAACCACCCATTGCACCGCATCGTATGCACTTCTAGCAAAGGTTTTTATTTATTTAGAGGGAATAGGGAATAGCGACATAAAAATGTACTTTTAAATTAAAATCCTGTAAATGTACTTTTGATTTAAAAGTATTAAACAATTAAACTTATGTAGAGATCGCATCTGTACAAAACTTTCAGGTTGTGTAAACCATAAATGGAGCTAAAATACATACTTAATAGCTCTTATACACTAGACTTAAGCTCCATTTAAGGATTAGTCCAAAAATTTCTATATTGTACCTATTCAGTTATATGCCACACAATATTGTATGTAAGCAGTATATTTTGAGTTCCGTCACCACCACCATTTTGTATTATGCAGTAGCCATTTTAGTTTTATAAATGTAAGACCTAGCCTATAACCATTGCATAGTTTAATCTTGTTTTAGTCGAATCGATAGACAAATCCATCAATACATAACCCTGTATTTGCTGCCAAGCAGTCGGCTAAAGATTCTCAGTCGCAGACATCACTAAAAACTACGACTACATCGAATTTTGCACAAAACAATCTAAAAACAAATGATTTTGTAATGTCTCGGTGATTTTTGTTGAAAACGCAATTACATTGTGAGAAATAGCGTGATTGTACTCATCATCCGCGACCTTTCGATGTATGGAAGTTAGAACTGAGATAATTGAACAATAGGCTATGTTCGTTTAGTTCTGCCCGTTCACTTTGCACCGCTTTTTTGGCGTGTGGAACGTCCTCGACAGTATCCGCCTTGTATGCTGGCAAGCTGTATTCTTCAACCTACCTATCACTTTTTTCATTAGACTATTTAAAACAGCTATGTATACAAGTTTTTAGATTCATTTATATCTTCGCAAGGTTAAAGTCATCAGTTTCTTTCATGTTACCTTTTGTTTTTTTAGTTTCTAAACTTAAATACCTAGTTATGTTCAAAGTCAATGTTAGAATTCTTTATTCAAAGTTGGTTCCACAGTACACTTTTTGAATATCAATTATCTATTAATGCTTATCTATTTCATCTCCAAGTATGTATAAACTTTAATCGATGACATAAAATTCTAACAGATTCTCAATAGAAAAACTGTCAAAAGTTTAGTTGGCGATTGTTACAGGTGAAAATGAAAAAAAAATGAATAGAATAGAATAGAATAGAAATATTTTTTATTCAAATAAACTTTTACAAGTTCTTTTGAATAGTCAATGAATCTACCACTGGTTCGGAATGCCCTTCCTGCCGAGAAGAACCCACAAGAAGTTGGCGGTTGCTTTTTTAGGGTTCCGTACCCAAAGGGTACCAACGGGACCCTATTACTAAGCCTACGCTGTCCGTCCGTCCGTCCGTCTGTCAGCGGGTTGTATTTCGTAAACCGTAATAGATAGACAGATGAAATTTTCACATATTATGTATTTCTATTGCCGCTATAACAACAAATAATAAAAATTTAATTAAATTAAAATATTTCCATGGGTACATGGAAATATTTATATTTAATTTTTTTTTAACGGAACCCTAAAAGAGCGAGGCCCGACTCGCACTTGGCCGATTTTTTCAAAATATTTTACAATAGGTACTAATTATACTATGCAATGTATGCAGTGTTTCCACAATGAGGGGAACTTCCAAAAATGCATACCTACTTACAATTCATTACGTCATGTTAAGATGAGGAGACAGAAAGTAGGCCCATTCCCGCCGGTGGCACTCGTTCACGAGTATGACGCATGACCCAGCCGTTGCTTCGCTCAACCATATTTGAGAAAACGTAACAAAATGAAAAATGAATATGGAAATGGAAATGATAATTATTAAAAGAATTCAAAACTAAAGCTAAGAGGTTTTCAAATACTGGAAAGTACCACACAGTACAGCTCAGCCAGAGATCAGGGCTGAAGCAAGTCAGCTAAGTCCCCGCGGACACAGTTTTAGGCATCTAGTTGTTCATAAAACATTGGTTTGAGAAATACCACACATAAAAACTCAGCCCAGATATCAACCAGAAATCAAGGCTAGGGCAGGTCAGCTAATTCCTTAGACCATCCAACCCATTTGGATGGTCTAAGGCAGAATCCACGCGAACGAAGTCGTATGCATCTCGTTGCTAATAAAACATTGGTCTGAGAAGTACTCAGCCAGAGCTCAAGGCTAGGGCACAGAATATATAATAGGCTAGGGCAGGTCAGCTGAATTCACGCGGAATTCAAGTCGTAGGCATCTCGTAATATTTCAATTTTCAGTCACTTCAATAAGCACAACATTAGTTTTATTATATAACTCGTAAGTACATACTTGTACACTGGACTTCAGGAAATGTATATCCGCATTATTACAACAATAGAAAAATATAGCCTCAGCTTAACATTAAAATATAGACCTATATTTTATGAATGGCTAATGACTTGTGAAAAATTTTATTAATTCTTTGAACAATTTAAATGCTAATAACGAATCTACCCTTTGAAATGCATTATTAAATGGGTGAAAAAACGTGGTAAAGTTTGAATGAAAAACATATTTTCTTAAAATCCTAAATCAACGGACTGGTGATAGGATTGGTTTCAACTTTCAGCTAATACTTTTTATTTTTCAACATCGTGCGAGTAATGTGTGGCTGCCTTGATGAAAAAGAAGGATCTGTATTTGTATCTACCCCTAGTCGAGACGCTTAACGAAAAGCAAAAGTGGTAAAAAATATACTCGTACTTACAATTAATTCATGTCATATAAAATATTGCAAAGCTGCACAATTGTTTACCCAGATTTGCCACCAAATTCCACTAAGTATTTTGTATTGAGACTATATTTTATGACTCTATACAAAATGTTTTTAATGACTTGTATAAAAAAAGGTGTCAATATTCGTCAAAAGGAAGCAAATAATAATCGGCATTTAAAACGAAAACACACAAGGCTGTGGAGTTAAGTTCATGGTAATTCTAACTTATTTGAATACGAAAAGATTTGAGTACTAATGGTGTCAATAGACGAACCGATTTTGTTGCTGCCGATATATCAGATCCTTGGGTCTGATTTTGCAACAGCCCTACCCTACATCAGGTGTCAAAAGGGATCCACTAAATGATTTTGAATATAAAAATTTTTCGAAGAAATTGCAGTAATATATAACACGAGTGATTTTGAATTAACTTGAATTGTAAGTATACAAATAGCTTTTGGTACCTACTACTGTCCTCTCTACTACTTTTATACTCTTTGTTGAACTCTTTGTGGCGTGATTGGTGTTGACCTGATGTTCTGATCTTCTAAAATAGGAAACCAAATTGGTACGTCTGTTGACTGTTGAAAACACCTTCGACTTCGCCGGTGTCTGTTTCGTTCTAAAAAGTGAGAACAAAACGATCGTAAAAGGCTGTACCTAGAACGGTTTTTGCTCTAATAAACTCATAAAGTTTGTTTACTAACTTCGACCTCTTTTCGGCGATCCAATTTTTTTAAATTGTCGTTATCCGACGACAATAGTGTTGTCGTCAAATGCACAATGCTTTGTTTATATTCGAAAACTATCGTTGAAAAGTACCGACCGGCCTTAGAATAATGTTTCTGTATTATTCGATTCGTCTCGCTCGTCTCGCTCGTCTCGCTCATTCCTTTCGTAAATAAACTTGCACTTAGGTACAATAAACAAGTACACCGACAACATCTTTAGAACAGCGGCACTACAATGTCCGTTTATATGAAAAGTTTTATAGCCACCGATTAGGCAAAGTCAGATTCAGATTCAATTTTTTCGTATAAAACATCACATTAAAATATGCATAATTTTTATATATAGCCGTGTTATAGCTATAAACCTAGGTTGATAGCTATAACACGGCTTCAACTATCTTACTGCGACATATTATACAAGATTGTGTGTTGCGATCCTGTACGCCTTTCGGTTGAGAATAATGACGAAAATGACTGTAGAAGAGCCGACAAGTAACTCTGATGTTACTCTTTTCAAAAGATAAAATTAATTTTGTAGCTACGAGACTACGAGTAAGTATAACAATGTCAGACCGTTGTAGTCTTTACGAACATGGTATGTATCATGTTTCATCTGAGATTTCATCACATTTTATTTACTGTCAGATGACTTCGTAGTCGAGCGTAACTCCAAAATAAAAAAGCACATACCTATCTACGAGTACGTATCGTGCATAGGAATAATGCATTCGATATCTATACTCTCTCATTGAAGAATTTCACTTTCAGTTCAACTAACACTCTTTTATACGTACAGCTTTCTTTGGTAATTACAATAAAAAACAGTGAAGAATGAATCATATTTGCTCACCGAGAGTTCCGTACAAACGTGTTTCGCTATCGCCAAGTAAACTCATAAACTCAAACCTACTAATTTTAATTTTTGACAGATTGCTGATACAAAAATAGACCCTAAATCCTAGCCCCTAATCGTAATTTAATTTTATAATAGTTATATTGAACTGAATCTTTTAACTCAGAATTAACTCTTAATTTCAGATGATTCACTTTAAAAGTTCCGAAATAAGAGTGGGGAGAGGGGAGGAGTGAAATTATGGGGTCTTAAAGGGGGATAGAAATCAATTTAAGAATCTAAAAAAAAATTTTTGTATAATTGTCTCACTTGAACTAGTAACCCAAAAAGAATCCGACACCCATTTCAACTCTTAGGATAAAAATGAAATTAATTATATTTTTAACTCGTTCATTTGCAATAGAGATGAGCATTTTGCATTAATTGCTGAAATAATTAGCTACGGTATCAGAACAGACGAAATGATAACATTTCTCGATACTGTTACGGAACCCTAAAAATCGGCCAAGTGCGAGTCGGGCCTCGCTCTTTTAGGGTTCCGTTAAAAAAAATTAAATTAAAAGATTTCCATCTACCCACTTACCCATTTTAATTTATTTTTTTTAATTTAATTTAATTTTTATTATTTGTTGTTATAGCGGCAATAGAAATACATAATATGTGAAAATTTCATCTGTCTATCTATTACGGTTTACGAGATACAGCCCGCTGACAGACGGACGGACGGAAGGACAGCGTAGGCTTAGTAATAGGGTCCCGTTGGTACCCTTTGGGTACGGAACCCTAAAAAGTACCTACGTCACCAGTAAGTAGTCAAACATTCCAAAACGAAACAAAAGCACTCATTGTACGAAACACAGGTAAAAAAAGCCTTACAATTTGCTATGGACCAACCAAAATGTCCCATTGCATAATTAAGTACAAAGGCGAAGTAAGTTTAGAAATGTGAAAGTAGAACTTCCGATCGGTATCAAATCGTGTAATTCATGCAGTTGTAAACCTTATGTACAAACAAATAGGGGTTCTTGTAACAATAAAAGTTCACTGCACATCTAAGTATCGGTGATAAAACTTTATGCCAGTGCTGCTCGGCTTTTTTTTAATTGTTTTGTCCTATTTTTATTACTCTCAGTTTTAACTTTCGCTTTCAGCAAATATGCAGCGAGGTCGTTAAATAGATTCGTTTCTATGCAGTCATCTGTTCAAGCAACAAAAACGCTTTGCAAGGATTTTTTATCAAGTCAGTTTAATGCTTCCAATTTTTTTACTAATTTTAATTTTCATCACACGTTAGCCATAGAGTGGATCTCACTTGCTATGACGTGATGAATGATTTTCGATGGTACAGTCTAATACAGGCTTATAGACAAGCCCAAGTTCTGATTATGAGCTTAAACACAGGGTAAAGTCAGAAACTCGAGCCAAGACAGAGCACTCTGTAGATTTGACTACAGAGTGTGGTCTGTCTTGGTCTCGAACCTAAACCTTAGACTAATGGGAAGAGGTCAAGACCCTCCACAATAAGGTAATAGTCATAGTCATAGTCATTTATTCATAAATATCAATATTACACGTCAATCAGAAATTGTTTTTAGTACACAATATTATGTCAATCGCATTATAATGTTAAACATTTACCTATTAAGGTAATTAATATGTCATAATAGTAAAAATAATATATGTCAATATAATAATTTTACTAAATCAAATTTTACAAGTCAATAATATATTTATCACACTACCCTACACTATACTACGGCCGTTCAGAGAATGCGTTCCTGACACGTTGCGATTGAACTGACGACGTAACTTTGTAATGGCGTTGCAGTTACGATAAAAATATTATTGCTGGTTGTTTACCGTTTTAACAATTGATGAGCATTAAAACAACATTATTATATCAATAATCAATTAATGTTATAATTTTGTGACAGTTGTCGTGACTAACTGACAGGTGTCAGGAACGCATTCTCTAAACGGCCGAACTTTACCACTACTAATTCTTTCTTGACAGAAATTCATTATAACTATAGACTAGTTATAACTATAGAAAGACTCCTCGACAAGTCTACTTTTCAGTTTTCATTTGAACTGAGCAATTTTTATGATGTGGGGGATCCTATTAAAAACCTCGGGGCAAAACGTTTTTGAGGTTTTCTACGTCAGAAAACGTTGTACGTTGAGGTTTACTTCAAAGAGATAGATCTAAATCAACAGAACCTGGATGTAGGTGTTAGAATGTAAGATGGTAGGTAGTTGCACGAATGACGTAGGTGTGTTGTGTAATTATTCTCCTAAAATATTGTTTTTGTGAAGCGCGTGACTCGTCATATTATTGCATTCATTAATGCGAAGTTAAGTTTATTACCTTTCCTATTAGGGGTCTATTACGCAAGATTATAATTTGAATAAAGTATACGATGTTTGATGAACCGATGGTCGCTGGTGAGTGATGTCCCGAGGAGTTGGAGTGGCGACTACGCACTGAAGGCAGACTTAGGCATGTAGAAGTCCATCTAGGTCCATCTAGGTCTAGGTAGATCTAGGTGTGGACGTCTATCGGTTGATAAGGAAGATATCGTCTATCGGATGGTAAGTAACGACATAGTCTATGGTAACGGGCTAAAAAAAACTATAACTGCACGAGTAGAAACAGTAACGGGGGCATGTAATCGTAAAGTAAATAGGCCACATACTTAATGCCTATGATAAAATTATAAATGCCATAATATGTTGAAAATGATGGGTTAGCAACATTGTAATTTTTGAGCACGCAATGTATCGCGAACAACGAACGCCGATACCTACACATGAAATACTTATCGCGGTGCGGTGGTTTGTAGCATTCTCTATGTTCTTAGGCCTATAGGTTATGTAGGTTCTTAGGCCGAGAGCTTTGATTTTTGATAAACAGCTGATCGCGCGCGTATTACACTGCCGTTTTGTGTTCAATATTGACATTCATTGTTTTTCAATTGAAATAAAGTTGAGATAAGTTATAGTTCTTGCAATTCACGAGGGCGACTGACTTATGGTTGTGTGTGTGTCGTATCTGTATACGTGTGAGCGAGCGCAATGCTCGCGCCTGCCCGCTCCGACCTATAGGCTTTGACAGGCACGCACACTTATGCAATGTGCATGTGCCTACACGAAGTAACCACAAGTAAATCTCACTCGCCTTCGTGAATTGCAAAAAATGTACATAATTATTATATGATTTCAAGTTGAAATTATGTAATTAAAAAACTGAAAAAAAAACTGTCAAAGTCACGAAAAGACCGATGAAATTTTCCAACTCTGTGCACTGAACGACTCAAAATCATGTACTAAATCTTTGAGGAATTATTTACTTAATCCGTGGTTTCAGTTTTCGTTAGCCCTTATACCTACCATGTCTAAGCACTGACACAGGCAACTACACAGGCAACTATTACTCAATTCAGCGATTGCCTCGCCAGTAAAAGACAGCTCATTATCGCCTCATACCTTACTCTTACTCTTTGTAATTGGGACCACGCCCACAAGCTCATGTAAATATTGTATTTATTATCGCCTTTCGAACAGATTGATGACCTTTGGCTTTGGGAGATCGCCCGAGTTCAAGTATATTTGCCGATTAGTCTAACGCCTACATTAGATCTTATAGCCAAAATAACTGTCGAGATTCTTATCACATTAAGTGCCGATTCCACCAACGTTTATCCGAGGGTAAAATGGGCGTTCTGACAGTTTTTGTATTGAAAATACTGTCAAAATATAAAATTTACGCTCGGATAAGACTTATTTTAAGTTGGTGAAATCGGCCCTAGTAGATACATATTACAAAGGCGAAAGTGTGTGTGTGTGTGTGTGTGTGTGTATGTTTGTTATTCTTTCACGGCAAAACTACTGGATGGATTTGGCTTTGGAAATGGAGATAAATGATACTCTGGATTAACACATTTGCTACATTTATCCCAAAAAATTTCAGAATACCCGCGGGAATCAAACAACCTTAATCGACGCGGACGAAGTCGCGGGCATCATCTAGTTAAGCATGAGTATAAGTTGAGGACCTGGAAAGTGACACAGGTTATCGTTTATCCCGGAAAAACAAAGGGTTCCCGCAGGATATTTAAAAACTTAATCCACTTGGATGAATCGCGATTTTGAGGGAATGCTACTTGCATTGCACCAAGTAACTGTTAAACATGTTCCTAACTATAGGAATAGCTGTTCGATTCTTCTTTTTATATGCCTACATAAAATAAATGAACGTAACACCTTGTAATAAAGGTAAAGGCAGCTAATTATCACCTCTTACTCTGCGGTAATGTAACCACGCCTATAAGCTCATGTAGACATAGTAATTGCCTATGAATTATTAAGAGTTTAAATAATGACGAGCTGAATTCTGTACTGACGCACTTGATCGGTGTTTGATGAATTGCCCTCATAATGCCCTCAAGAACGTATAAAACATGTAACAGAAACATTTATTGTGGAATGTACCCTATCAGCACATAATAATTATGTTGTCACCACGTGGTACGAGTGTAAGTCTAAAATCTTACATAATTAAAACCCTAGAGAAAATAATTCATATCATTGTAGGCTTGTTAACAATGTTGCTAAAGAACAATAAATTTATTTTGATATAATCCACTAGAACCAGAACTGTATACACTGTGGTTCACATATTTTTGGATTTAAATAAAAAAATTGGATAATTAATTATTTAATTTTATGAATTTGTTTTCATGTAACTTTTTAAATCTAAATATATAATAAAAATTTCCCGGACAAACATTATGAAAACTTGTTTTTTTACGGACCAGCTGTTGATCTCACTAAGGCAGTAATGCGCTTAATCCTATTTGTACTACAAATCTCTTCATAACTCCTTTCCATCAATCTTGATCAGCTCTTTATCTGAAACTAGATCAAAAATATTCGTTTAAGCTCTACGTATTTTGACACTGATTCATTTTTATAAACAAAATTATTATATGAAAGCAAAAAATACCTTAAGTTATAAAATACCATCAACCCATCCCCGACCCACTTCTGGGCAAGTGTCTCTTCTCAGATTGAGAAAAGTTTAGGCCATAGTCGCCCTCGCTAGCAAAGTGCAGATTGGCACATTTCAAACCATATGGGCGCTCCACATTCTCCAGAGACATTCACGCGAGAATCTCCGGAGATTCTCAGCGAGAACTATAGCGAGAACTTCTTTGGGTACACACTCTCACAAAGTTCTCAAATAGTTCACACTACAGTTCTCGCGCTCGATGACGATGGACGCAGAAGCCGCTGCGACAAGTTTATTGTTATGCGCATTCGCATATTATAATTATGCGTATGCTAAAGAGAAAAAAGTTATTAAAAAGAAATGGCGAAAAAGAAGATGGTGGATGACAAGTATTCATCGTAATAGAACAAGGTAAGTACTTTTTGAACGACTATGTAGGTTGTTATAATTTTTATGTCTCATGATTATTTAAAAAAAACCTTGATCAAGTTTATGATTTATTAATGCATAAACCAAAAATGATCAACACTTTATAATAATCATGCTAATGAAATAACTTTCTCTGTTTACAGCCTAACTATGGATCAGCAGTTGCATGAATTGGCCGAACCATCAAAAGAATTTAAAAAGTTTACTCGAATGTCTTCAGTGGATTTTGAATATTTATTGAATAAAGTGTCAACACAGATTTCTAAGCAAAATACTCAATTAAGGGAAGCCATTCCAGCTCGGACACGACTTGCAGTAACACTACGATACTTGGCCACAGGAGATGACTTCCAAAGTCTCCATTTTTTATTTAAAATATCCCCACAAGTGATTTCGCAGATAATACCAGAAGTTTGTCAAGCCCTAAATGAAGCTTTAAAGGAACATATAAAGGTATGTGTGAATGGCTGTTAAAAAAAATACCTTTAAAAAAATACAATATGACATTTTATGATTTTTTATTAAAAAAAAACTTATAAAGTACGGTAGGTACTTAATATTACAACATTTTTAAATTACAACGTAATTTCAAATAAAATTAAAAGTATTACAACAATTTTTAAATTACCAACGGATGCGGACTTACTTACGACCGAATTACAATTTTTTTAAGTGTTAAATCTAGTATCAAACAAATTGTTTTATTTATCACACAATTGATAGGCTTCATAGATGATATTAGATGCAGCCCTGTTATTTTCCCGAATAAGTGAATTTGGCGAAATTAAACCTTCATAGGTCACTGTATCTATTTCTGCAATAGTGTTTGAATCATGAATTTGAATAACTGGTGGGTAAATGACGTCATTCGACTGAATATTAATATTTGAATTTGGTGAGTTATGAATGATCGGCTCGGAATGTGAAGATGACGAGGTTCCAGGTCTCTGTTGATATTGATCGTGAGATGATTTGCGTGATAGAATAAATTGACTGGCATGTTGTGACTGTGGTGACGGTGTTGGTACTGGTGAGTGATGCATGATCGGCTCGGAATGTGAAGATGACGAGGTTCCAGGTCTCTGTTGATATTGATCGTGAGATAATTTGCGTGATAGAATAAATTGACTGGCATGTTGTGACTGTGGTGACGGTGTTGGTACAGGTGATGAGGATTCAGAATGTACTGCATATTGCATATACATGCCATCTATATCATGCATAAATCTTAATCTTTTTCCTTCCGATAATTTTCTCAACTTTGTAGCCAAAAGCTTTGCATACAAGTCACAATCATCGTCTTCTTTTGGAATTGGTTGAGGTGTATTTCTTTTAACAGTTGCATTAAACGTAGACAAGGCTTCCTTCATAACTTTTTCTGCTTCAAAGAGTTCGGTGGGGTGTTTTCGTCGACGAATTGTTGATACTGCTGTTGCATTTGTATTAACTGTTTGACTTTGATGATCAGCTTGCGGATTTTGATTACTCTGAATTTCTTCAAGTTCTTCATTTCCTCCGCTACTAGTAGACTGCTCCTCCTAAAATAGAAATAAATTAAAATGATTATTTTTATTGTTGCAGTTACCATCGTGCCCCGAAGAATGGCTACAAATCGAAAAAGATTTTGCATTGAAATTCCCGCGTGCTGTTGGATCAATCGACGGAAAACATATTGTCTTAGAATGTCCCATAAATTCCGGATCGGAATATTATAACTATAAAAGAACATTCAGTATAGTTTTGATGGCGTTGGTTGATAGTCAGTATAATTTTATTTTCGCAGACATTGGCTGTCAAGGCAGAATTAGTGATGGCGGAGTTTTCACTAACACAGTTTTATGGTCAAAAATGCAGACAAATAATTTAAATTTACCACAACCACATCCGCTGCCTGGTTCAAACATCGACGTGCCGTACATTTTTTTGGGAGACGGCGCTTTTGCCCTTTCGGAAAACATTATGAAACCCTATTCGGGAAATCACAACTTGGGATCCCCAAAACGAAAGTTTAATCAGATTTTGTCTGGAGCACGAGTAGTAGTTGAAAATACTTTCGGCATTTTGGTAACAAAATTTAGAATTTTCAAGAAACCAATAAATTTACAACCTGAAAAAGCCGCCTTGATAACGTTGACATGCATACTCTTACATAATTTCTTGAGACGAAGCACTACATCATCACACATCTATACACCTTCCGGAACTATAGATACTTATGACAACAATAATTTATTAATAGAGCCCGGCTCTTGGAGAGGAGAAGTGGAGAGCACCTGTGCTATTCGAAATTCGCGACATATTCCACGCCGAGCGGCTCATCACGCAACAGAAATAAGAGACGAATTCGCTAAATATTTCAGTAGATAGGTTATGTACTGGTTGTCAACAGACATAAGTTGATTGTGTAATAAAGGAAAACTTGCTGTATCGTCGAATAAGGCGCTTTCGTACTTTCCTATATGTAATAATAATTATAAGTAATAAAAGTTGCTGCTTACCGTATTTATTGTCTTCTTACATTTCGTAGTATCCCCAAAAAAAGAGTCTATTATTTCGTATGCAAACCATATCGGCTTGTAAACATCGTCGACACCTGCTCCAGAGTTTTCTGATTTCTTAACTTTATTTTTGTACCCTCTGTAGCTTGCAAATAACGAAGTTTTTTTGTTTTTTAAGACATCAATGGGTACTCCCATCAATTCACTTAGACGACACCACGCATCATGGGTTTTTAGTTTATTTTTGTAGTCTTTTAAATTTGTATTCCATAGCACGGGTTCCGCTTGGAAATATTCTAAAAATTTCAACTCAACTTCGTTTGTCCAAGTTACGCTCATATTGACGCCACGCGGTACACAATATACAACCGTTCAAGTCCGCGGCTCGCGCGCTACTGAGAAACATGCGAGTGTGGAGTCAATACACGTTCTCGACTGTTCTCACGTCCTCGCGCTTCTTTGTCTCGCGTCAAAAAACCGACAAAAAGTGGAGCAAAGCCGGAGAACAACGCGAGAACTTGAGAAGAATACGCGAATCGCTTCCACATTTACGTTTTTCGCATGTTTCTTGCGTTCTCGCGAGATTCTCTGGAGAATGTGGAGCGCCCATTAGAGAACATAGTGAACTCTCTGTGAGAACGCTCTGGCACTCAGTGGTGGTATTCTCTAAAATTGGATGCATCAATGTAACGAACGCAATGGCTTCTGATTTGCTGTCTCCCGATATTGCTTAAAATGCATTGATGCAGCAAGAGCGCCATAAATGTAGCCAATCAGAGGTCATTGCGTTTGACCTGAAATCGCTACAATTAGTTATGTAGTTGGTTATTTTTCGAGAGGAGACCTATTTGAATGAATGTAATTAATTGCGTATTTGATTGAATTTTTTTTTTTAAATATCTCAACTAGTCTCGGAAATATAAAGCTTTAAAGTTACCTTGTTAGACAAAGAGAGCGCTATTGTGTTGTGACGTCAAAACACAAAGCTCCATACACTCTTCATAGAAAATTTCGTTTTAGAAAGAGACAGATACAGTCTTAGTAAAACCATGGTAAAACATGTGGTGGAAAAACCTACTTCGTAGCTGGCCGCGTTCCTGATGCTGGCCGCTCGTCTGTCCGAACAATTTCTACTTCGATGAATGTTATTTTTATATTAAGAACGTGCTCGTAATTTGAAATCGTGTGGTAGACTGATGCGTGATTTGATGTGCGCGCTGGTCATTTACATTCTAGATTTTATCAAGAAAGGTCGGCCTCCTTGTTACTAAATTTACAGTGATTATTTTCATCAGTCAATTTCCGAACCTTGAAGCGAAAGCATCTCCTGACATTCAAAAGTAATTAATTCAGTCTATCACACAAAGTTCAATCCGCAACTCAGTTTCGCGATAGTGATTTCTCAGTGTTCTGTAATATTATAAGTAACAAATATACAGTGAAAATATAATCAATCTTTCATTGATGAAGAGCTCAGGGACTTCGGACTTCAACATGAATTAAGCATTTATAGTGGTGGTTAACCACTATAATTTGGTGACCCCGCACAAGGACAATTTAAGGTCAGTACAGTGACCCCGCGCGTAGGGGGTCCGCATTGTATGATGAATTTTCATTAAAGTGATTGAAGTGTTTGAAGAAAATTTTTACAAATTTTTACGAAGTATGTTGAGGAGTTGGAGGTCCCATTCCCAACAGTGACCCCGCGCGTGGAGGGGGTCCTTGTTATATGTGAATTTAAATATTGGAAGAAACAAATTGAAAATAATCTTTGGGGAAATAATTCAATGTGACAATTCAATTTCAATTCGGACATTTTGGAATAAATATTGACTTTGGAAAATAATATCAAAAGGAAATAAATATTTTGAAGAGGACAACGGTCAATAAATAATTTTCAGAAGAATTTTCATTCCGCCATTTTATATTGAAGATTTTCGCCGTGAATCATGAGAATTTGTGAAGCAAACATGAAAATTTTAAAGACTATAATGTGATATTATTAGGAAATAAAGATTGAAATTGTTAAATACTATTAACCATAATATTTATTTTATTTTTCAGGAATCTTAGGTAAATATTTTTTTTTAAAAAAGAAATAATGTAATTTTAAATTTATTTTTCCTTACAATAGCAGTTTCGTAATTCCTTAATATGGAGGATAGATTTAGACAACTTGAGGAAGAGAACAGCAAACTAAAGGCAAGCCTCGAAGAGCTTGCGGACAAAGCTACTCCCTTATTTAAAGAAAATAAATTATTACGATCTCAGCTGGCTAGCGCATCCACATCCACACCGCTCCCCGCATCAGATAACACCTATATATAAAACCTTTTACATTTTTGTTTTAAATTTTTACATTTTTAGCAATTTTTATTTAGCATGACGGAAGCAATACTCGCCCGCATTGAAGAGCTGAGCCAGGAGGTCTCGGCCTTCAAAAGGAGCGAAGAATTTGAGCAGCAGAGATCGCGTAATTTTTCGCGAAATACACATAGGCCGAGAGATGGTCGCAATTCTAATTTGTGTTGGTATCATCATAGGTTTGCATCGCGCGCTGTTAAATGCGTGATGCCATGTAGATATTTCAACCAACCGGATCGTTTTCAGCGTCACAATTCGCGACGGTTCAACAACAGCAACAAAGTAAAGGCGGTACCCAGCGCGCATCCTGCGCGCAGCCGTCGCTTATTCGTTGGTGATTGGAAATCTGGTAAACGTTTTTTAATAGATACAGGGTCTGATGTTTCGTGTTTCCCCGTTTCGTGGTTAAGTCATCGTCCTAAAGTAGCGGATTATTGCATGCGCGCCGCTAACGGCAGCGACATCAAAACGTTTGGGACTGTTTTATTATCGCTGGATTTTAGGCTGAGGCGCGATTTCAGGTGGAATTTCATTATATGCGATGTTACAACTGCAATTATTGGTGCAGATTTTCTCGCCTATTTTAATTTATTGCCGGATTGCAGATCAGGTCGAATTATAGATAATTCCACTGGTCTCACATGTGTTGCGTTGATTCATTCGCACGAGCAAGTGAGCGTTAAAACTATAGCTTCAAGGAACGAAATTTTATCGGAATTTCCTGCGCTTACTCGTCCACCTGGTCCGGATAGGGAAATTAAACATAACACCGTGCATTATATTCGGACTACTAATGGTCCTCCGGTGTGCTGTCGACCACGTCGCCTTGGTCCTCTCAAGTTGGCCATCGCTAAGAAGGAATTCAACAACATGATAGCTTGCGGTTATGCTAGGCCGTCTGATAGTCCGTGGTCCTCCCCTTTGCATTTAGCTCCAAAAGGTGAATCGGATTGGCGCCCGTGCGGTGATTATCGCGCATTAAACGCGAGAACAATCCCAGACCGCTACCCAGTAAGGCATATTGGTGATTTTAACCAAAATTTGGTTGGTTCATCGGTATTCAGCACCATAGATCTTGTAAAAGCATATCACCAGATCCCAGTGGCGAAAGAGGACATATGTAAAACCGCGGTGGCGACACCTTTCGGTTTATATGAGTTCCCTTTTATGGCTTTCGGTTTGAGAAACGCAGGTCAGACGTTCCAGAGGTTCATCGACGAGGTTGTCCGCGGCTTAGATTTCTGTTTCGCATATGTTGATGATATTTTAATTTTTTCAAAAGACAGCGAACAACATGCAAAGCATTTACGTATTCTTTTCAAACGCTTGGAAGAATACGGCATTGTTATTAACGAGAAGAAGTGTCATTTTAATGTTCCAGAAGTTCGTTTCCTGGGATACAAGATAAGCGCTGCGGGGATTTGCCCTCCTGCTGACCGCATTAAAAGTCTGCAGGATTTTCCGCTACCCAAAACCGTTCAAGGTGTAAGGCGTTTCTTGGGTATGGTAAATTTTTATCGTAAATTTCTCCCCAGTATAGCACGATTCCAAGCTCCTTTAATAGATGCTTTATCGGAGATCCAAGGTAAAGGCGCTAAACCTTTTACTTGGACCCCTGACTTAGAGCAGTGTTTTTCGGAGTGCAAAAATAGCTTAGCTAATGCAACTCTTTTAGCTCACCCAGTCTCAACAGCTAGATTAGGTTTGTTCACAGATGCGTCGAGCTCTCATGTCGGTGCATGCCTGCAGCAAGAGATTAAGCAGGGCTGGCAACCTATCGCATTTTTCAGTAAAAAGCTGACTACCAAGCAATCGACTTGGCCGGCTTATTACCGTGAGCTCCTAGCGATTTATGAAAGTGTCCAACATTTTAGACACATTCTAGAAGCTCAGCACGCAACGATCTATACAGATCACAAACCTCTTCTTTACGTTTTTACACAAAAACGCGACAAGCTTCCTCCCGTACAACTGAATCAAATAGTTTTCATTTCGCAGTTCACTACGGACATCCAACATGTCAAGGGTGCGGAGAACATTGTTGCCGACACGTTCTCTCGTGTTGAGGCCGTCACTGCCGAAGACATACTCTTGGCGCTGGCGAAGTCGCAAGCATCCGATGAAGAATTGAAAACGCTGGGCGATTCGACATCGTTAGAATTAACCCGTATCACTATTCCTGGTACCAGAGTAAGAATTACATGCGACGTTTCGACAGGTAAACCACGTCCTTACGTAACTCCGCCTTTCAGAAAAAGTGTCTTTGAAAGTTTTCATAATTTGAGTCATCCTGGTTCTCACGCTAGTTATAAATTGATTTCGGAACGTTTTGTATGGCCGTCTATGAGAAAGGACTGCCGTGTTTGGACACGCGCGTGCCAAGCGTGTCAGTCATCTAAGGTGGTACGTCATACTAGTGCCCCTTTTTCTAAATTTCCCTGTCCCTCTGAAAGATTTGCAGATATTCATATGGATATTATAGGACCGTTACCCATTTCAGCTGGCATGAAGTATTGTCTAACTATCATCGACAGGTTCACTCGTTGGCCTGAAGTTCTTCCTATGCCAGACATTACTGCTGAGACTTGTGTATCAACCTACATTTCTGGTTGGCAGAGTCGCTTTGGCCAAGCTAGGTCTATTCAAACTGATCGAGGATCTCAATTTGGTTCGCATCTGTTTCAGAAGGTGTTTGAGTTGACTGGCACCAAGCATCAGTCGACCACCGCATATCATCCCCAGGCGAATGGGATGGTAGAGAGACTCCACCGGCAGCTGAAGGCAGCTATCATGTGCCACGCTAGCCCGAGGTGGACCGAGGTGCTTCCATGGGTACTCCTGGGCATCAGGAGTGCGTGGAAGGAGGACCTCGGAGCATCATGCGCAGAGCTCGTGTATGGTGAGCCCTTGCGATTACCGGGTGAGTTTTTTAACCCTATAGTAGATCGTGTAGTTGATTATTCTTCTTTTATAGATAGACTTAGATCGTATTTTAGAGACCTATCTCCAGTACCCGCTTCTGATCACAATAGTAAGAAAATTTTTCATTTTCCGAAGGATCTTCTATCCTCGGAATTTGTTTTCGTTCGCAGAGGTCCATTCTGTAAGGCATTAGAGCCCCCTTATGTTGGCCCATTTAAAGTATTGGAGAGAGGTGATAAGTATTTTAGTTTAGATTTTAGCGGTAGAACAGAAAAAGTTTCAGTGGATAGGCTGAAACCAGCTTTTATATTAGGTACTACTGAATTAGACCACTTGGACAGACCGGTCGTTAGGACCCGGTCGGGTCGAAGGGTACATTTCGCCGTATAGAATTTACTAACATTTTTCTTTTTCTTTCCTTGCATTTCCAATCTCCGTGGGGGAGCGATGTGGTGGAAAAACCTACTTCGTAGCTGGCCGCGTTCCTGATGCTGGCCGCTCGTCTGTCCGAACAATTTCTACTTCGATGAATGTTATTTTTATATTAAGAACGTGCTCGTAATTTGAAATCGTGTGGTAGACTGATGCGTGATTTGATGTGCGCGCTGGTCATTTACATTCTAGATTTTATCAAGAAAGGTCGGCCTCCTTGTTACTAAATTTACAGTGATTATTTTCATCAGTCAATTTCCGAACCTTGAAGCGAAAGCATCTCCTGACCTTTGACATTCAAAAGTAATTAATTCAGTCTATCACACAAAGTTCAATCCGCAACTCAGTTTCGCGATAGTGATTTCTCAGTGTTCTGTAATATTATAAGTAACAAATATACAGTGAAAATATAATCAATCTTTCATTGATGAAGAGCTCAGGGACTTCAACATGAATTAAGCATTTATAGTGGTGGTTAACCACTATAAACAGCTTATAACTTATTTGTTTTTTGACCGATTTATTTTCTGTTTTTATAAATGTTATTCTTACATGTTACATTTTCGATTATAAATAATAAATATCAACATTTTGGCAACAGTCAAATACCCAATTAGCTTAAAGTAGGCACCAGCTCTGAGAAAAATTACGATTAAAGCAAACTTATACAAAAAGAATGAATATCCATACATATCTTTCGAAGCAAGCGGAACAAATAAATGCGCCCAAGCACTCGCAATTTTATCTAGCGGTGTTGCAATAACATAACAGTTTCCTCGCTTAAGTCCAAAGCAAATATAGCACGTATAAGAAATAATCCGGTAACCCAAATGTGTTTCGAACAAAGCTACGTCTAAACATTTCGCCTCTCAGGTCCTAATCCAGTCTTCCTGATCAAGATGACTTGGTGATGCGGTCAGCGATGCGTCACAACCTTGCACGCTGACACGAGGCTTTGCAGCACAAGTTATAAGCGGTAGAGTGTTCACCCTCGACCGCGGCCAAACGTGCCCATACAAACGAAGTTTGATTCGTATTTGGATTTATCCAAAGTCAATGAAATGTTAGAGACACACTATTAGTTTATATTTGTGTCACTATTCAATCAGAATAACATATACCTTAACATATACATAGTTTCAAAGTTACAAAACTTTAAGTATTAAAAAGTTACAAAAGCTCAAAGATTTGTTTGTAATTAAAAGTCTGTCAATTAAATAATTTAGTTAGATACTGATACGGATAATGTTAATTTTTCGAGCGTGACTACAAAATTTTTCTTCTATCAAGCGCAAACTTCTAAGAAAGAGGGAGAAACTTCTGTTAAAATATAATATGCGACAACACAGCAGCGTAACGGCAACTGAACGACAGAAAGTCATACTAAACGCGCGCGTACGCGTGTACGAAAGTATGGTTTACTTTGGTGTATGGAACAAGGTACAAGCGGGAGACTTTATGTTTAAGTATTAAAAAATGGTACAAATGTCAAACAAAATTTATTTAGTGATCTATCCAGTTCCTATAGACGGCCTCTGACGGTTGTCTGTGAGAGATCGCTTCGAGCGATCAGACCACTTTTGAATGCGTATAAATTATAGTACCTAAGCTTTCATCACATCTTTGGAAGCCATTTAAAAGCATTTTAAATAAATAAATTATAGATCTTATTCGTAATACAATTTCTCCGATCGATATGACTTGATGATGCGGTCAGCGATGCGTCACAAACTTGCATGTTCCTCGAGGCAACGGTCGCGAGCCAAGTTATAGGCTGTTGGTAAGTATTAGCTTTGTTGTGTGGTACAAGTGATAAGCGGATGACCTTCTTTTTTAATAAAGCCTAAAGCCAGTCAATTTGCATCAAAGAATAAAGTAACAATACATAAATTATTACTAATACTCGTACATAGTTGATTAGAAGAGACCGCAAGAATTGAAATGTGTTAATTAAATAGAACAAGGGCTAAGGCCTAGTTACAAGTGTAGGTATAATATCCTAGTAGTTTTCCTTCCTACATTGCACAATCTTTAGCAGCCTCACTAATAAATTAATTAACAGCGCAATAGGAATAACTGTAGACCGTTTTTTTTTAACCGACTTCCAAAAAGGAGGAGGTTCTCAATTCGGCCGGTATCTTTTATTTTTCTATGTATGTCCACCGATTTCTCCGGGATTACTGGACCGATTCGCGTTATTTTCTTTTAATCGACAGAGGATGTTTGCGAAATGGTCCCATAAAAATGTTCACCTTCAACTCCGCAAGCCTGATGCTGCAGGGATATTGCTCACCTAAAATAAAGAGATTTAGGAAATGTCGATTACGAATTATTATTGTAGGTAACAAGTATGGACTACATCATGGAGCTCCGGGTCCTAGCTCCTCAATCGTGATGCTGCAGCGTACTGCCTACCTAAAACTATGGGGATTTAAGAAATTTCGATTACGAATTGATATTGTAGGTAACAAGTATGGACTACATCATGGAGCTCCAGGTCCTAGCTTCTCAATCATAGGATACTACACTTAAAAGCTTAAAATAAAAATTCTTTTCAAAAAACCGACTTCTAACGCCACTACAAAGTATAAAAATAATTTTAGTTTGTCCACGTTTGTTGAAGTCGGGCGGGCCTAAAATACAAACTATGAAACCGATGCTCGCTCGACTTCTACAAACGAGTCTCTCATATTGTGTAGCGTCGCGCATCGGTTTCATAGTTTGTATTTAGGCCCGCCCAACTTCAACAAACGTGGACAAACTAAAATTATTTTTATACTTTGTAGTGGCGTTAGAAGTCGGTTTTTTGAAAAGAATTTTTATTATAAATATATAAAAATATATTCCGCTTACATAATATAATTTAAAATATTATAAAAATACAGAGATTTATTAACTCTAAATCTATGACTTAATACATATTGAACTTTACTATATATTACAAAAAAAGCATCTATTACAGTCATGTTATAGCTGAAAAGACTACTGCCTCAGCAAATTGCTGCAGTAAGGTTGCAGCGCTGATTTTCAGGCATAGGTTTTGGTGACGTCGTCGTGACCCGACCGCGAGACAGTAATATATAACAGACATAATAACAAGATATAACAGTTATACAGAACCATCATGAAGCAACCATGATAAAATAGCTATTTATGCAACTGCATCGTAATGAGGGTCATTTTAATTCGAGTGCTGTTTTTTGATACGAGGCTTGCCGAGTATCAAAATAGGATAGTACGAGAATTAAAATGACTAATTACGTTCAGTTGCATACAAGATTTTATCTACGACAAGGAAGTAAAATGATTAACAAAATACGCCGTAGGCTCAATAAAGTAACAAATAGTAACTCCCTAAGCCGCCACCAGCCGCCTGTGGCGCCTCTGTCAACAAAAAGTAACTCCTTAAGCCGCCACCAGCCGCCTGTGGCGCCTCTGTCATATGAACGGTACAAAAGTGCCAGAACTCAGAGCCTTAGCTTTAGTTCTCCTATTTTAAGAAGATAACCATTTCGATTCAGCTGCATCGAAATGAGAAGCAAAACCGAAAGAGGGTTCATTTCGATTCAGCTGTCAAACTCGAAATTGGAACTTTTCGATGCTGGAGTAGATAAATACATATTATTACCTACGCGATATTTTCCTTCACCATCAAAGCACACTAATTGTAATCTTTGTAATCCCTTGTGTTACAAAATGCAACTCTTACATGACGTGTTCGTATAGTTTCATTGACAAACGTTTCTTTATTTCAATGGTAATTTAAGAAGCGTTTGAAACCAGATGTAATTTATAATGCAAAGCGTGGACTTTTAATGGATTCTTATTATAAAAGCAGACAAGTACGTTTATACATAATCAATAATTGTCATAAGGAAACGACATCAGGATTCTATAATGACGAATAAAACAGCTTACGTTTCACTTTAGAAACTATTACAACCATATTACAACGATCACAACCTTGCCTATGTAATTAGCTTAGGATTGAAGTGAAGAAGCCAAGCAGATTAATAATAATCAGCAGACAGACTTTCGATTGATAAGTATTTATAGGGTTTCGTACCCAAAGGGTGCCAACGGGATCCTTCTATTACCAAGGTGTCAGTTAGGTACACAAGAAGATTTTCTCAAATGCAAGTGGCAAGAAATAGTTTGGGATTAATAATCCTATGGGATATCTTTCCATACAATTCTCGCACGTGATTATACATTACATTACATTATTATACATTACTAGCTGATGCCCGCGACTTCGTCCGCATGGATTTAGTTTTTAAAAATCCAGCGGGAACTCTTTCATTATCCGAGATAAAAAGTAGCTCTCCCGGTCTGAGGAACCACTACTAGGGCAGGTGACCCGGTTGTGGCCATCGACCCCTTTGTGGCCATTGGGGCCTTCAAATATTTATAACTAAGGCATTGACAAATAAATTACTCTGTGATGTACAGTATTTAAAATATTGAATATTGGCAACACTGATACCGTTGACAGCTTTGATGTGTCAAACTTCACTTCGATGCAACAAGTCATTCTTTTTAGTTGAGCGTGAAATTGTTAAGATCTTAACAAAAAGGCTAAGGCGAGCGGGTGAGTAATCAGTTTTTATTTTTTAAATCTTTGCTTATTTTTTGGATGTTTATGTTAATACTACATGAAGAATATATTGTCTAAGTGGAACTAAAGTTATTTTGTCGCCATATGTTTCTGAAGTGAGGTTATGAGAAGGTGGCCACTAATGAAGACAAAATTATGAATTTCTCCATCTTTGGCCAGATGGCTGGCCAAAACTGGTGTACATAGACACCCCACTTCTGGCCATTTATATTTTATCGTGGCTTTTTTTTCATTTTCAGAGATGCAATAAAATGCCTTCACGAAAATCAAATAGTAACAAAATAGATGTCGCGAAAAGAAAATTATTTCAGTACTCACCGCATAAAATTACTTTAGCGTTGAACGCAATTAAGAATGGGATGCCCGTTTCCACTGCTAGTAGAGATTTTAATGTACCTCGAACGACTTTGCGACATAAAATTTCTGGAAAAGCACCTGAAACTTCTGGACATGTAGGACCCCAGGCTGTTCTTGGAAGTGAAATAGAGAATGAACTTGTCGTATGGATCAAAGATTGCGCTCGTGCTGGGTTTCCTATCAACAAGGAAGGTTTACTAGATTCTGTAAAGAAAATAGTAGTAAAAGGCCAAATTAACACACCGTTTATAAATAATAGACCTTCAAGATCCTGGTTTGACGGATTTATGGCAAGGCATCCTGATTTGAGGCAAAAACATGCCGAATATATTAATAAAGCTCGTGCCTTAATTACTGAGGAAAAAATTCGGAACTGGTTCAAGGAAATTTCGTCGTTACTCGGTGATGATAATTTAATAATATAAATGTTAATAATAAATAATAATAAATGTTATAATTAATAATATAAATGTTGATCTCTTTATTTGTAAGTTAAATTCAAGTGAAGTTATAATATTTCATATTTTCCTAACTAAATAAAAACCATTGTTTGTAAAATGTGCAATTTAATTAATAAATTTTGATTACTTTGATTTCATCTGATTTTATTTTTTGATGGCCAGAACTGACACACGACCGTGGCCAGAAATGGCATGAATCTGGCCAAAAATGGCACAAACTCCCTTTTTTTTTTCTTTTTTATACAATTATTTTTCTATTGGATGTTCTTTAAAAAAAGGGTTTTCTTAGGCAAGGTTAATATATGTTAAATGACTTTTTACAAGAAATATGTTCGTAATAACAAAAACTATAAGTTAAGAAAGCCTCAAAGTCGACAAAATTCTTAAAATGGCCAAAACCGGGTCACCTGCCCTACATCCATTACTATACCCATGCAAAAAATCGCATCAATCAGCTTTTCTGTTGCGACGTGATTGAAGGACAAACCAAAAAACAAACACACTTTCGCATTTATAATATCAGTAACATGTTTGTTATTACATGTCAGATGCGTTTTTGTTATACCACGTTTTATAGTGACTTGACGGAAACGCGGTCGAACGGGATAAAAAGTATCCTATGTCCGTCTCCTGGTTCGAAGCTACCTCTCCACCAATTTTCAGCCAAATCGGTTCATCCGTTCTTGAGTTATAAATAGTGTAACTAACACCACTTTCTTTTATATATATAAGATGACAAAAACTCGTATCAGTTAAGCGATGCTCGAAAACAATTGTCGAAAATTTCCTTGTGTCTCTCTGTCGTCATGTCCTTATCTCAGGAATTTCTCCATATAAAAACTTTTGTTTTTGCTCGATCATAAAAATAGCTGATATAAATCTTGTACAATTGTAACGAAACCCTTCGTCCCGGTCCGACTCTCACTTGGTCGGTTTTGTTTAAATAAAGGTATGTAAGTTATATAATATTAAGTATGTATTTGCGACATAGATGACGCTCTACAAAGCCAGCTGGCTAGCTGTCTTCATCTGGCGCACAATGTACAGACGGGTACTGTATACCTACCTAATTAAAAATTCTGACACACCCAACATTCAGTATTAAAAAATCACGTGAATCGGTCCAGAAATCCCAGAGAAATCGTTGGACATACATAGAAAAAAAAGATACCGACTGAATTGAGAACCTCCTCCTTTTTGGAAGTCGGTTAAAAATGGCGTCAATATAGGCATTGGGCAGTGTATGAACATGAGGATTTCTGGGTTGGGATGTGGTATTTAAACGCGTATTTTTTGTATTCACACCACACTGTAATACGTACTTTCAAAATAAATCATTAGTACTTAGCGCCGGCACGACTTAACGTGGGAGTACGCTCACGTCCGTGATCCGATATGTAATTGCGTGTAATAAACCATTGTACAGATAATACGTAAAAAAATGTATTGTATAACTATTCAGGACTCCGTGAAATACCTACTCGTGCGTATCTCGCCCACACTTGTCAGCGAAAATTATTCCATCACTGAGATCGACTATTGAGATATTAAAAAAAAACAATGTATTTACTTTGCATTCACGCCTAGGTTCACTAGGATTTAAAGTTGGTGGGAATATTTTTGAAAAGAGTTATATTGACCTGAACTTACGAGGGTGCTATAACCAGCAATGATAAAATCCCCCTAAAAATAAAGAAAAAAAGAAAATCCTGGACTAGACATCCTCGACTATGACAAAAAAAGGATTGGTTGTCTGTAAAGTCGGTTTACGGACTATAGTTTTACGTGATAACGTCAAAAATATGAATAAATGTGTCACAAGCCAGCGCTTGGGCCGATCGTGCCTCTCTATCGCTGGTTCCGCGCTCTCGCTTGCACGCGCAGGCTCAAGCGGAACGTGACACTTCGTGCGTGCAGCCAGTGTTCATCGATTTATAAGACGTGATCACGTCAAAAAAAGAGTTGAAGCGGTCGAAGTTCGAAGATAAAATATAAGTTTGTTTTTTTTTAAATAGGCATTAACTTGCTTTGTTATTAAGATTTCTATGGTATTAACTAACTCGGTCAAAACGGCATCTGAATTTGCGAGCTTGTTAAATTTTATAACTAGATACTGGTTGGATTTTAAAAGTACCTATTCTTCCGTTTTCAAATGTTCCAACAATACCCAAGGGCCTACAAGGATCAACTAGAGCCTTATTTATGAGGATTTAACTTACACAAAATAACTATGACTCATCCTTGATTATATTCTTGAGCGATGAAAATAATAATCACTGCAGCACTGCAATCTGTAATTTACAAGTACTCGTAGATACGATGGCCTTCACCTTTCCCCATGGTTTGACGTCTTTAATGCGTTCCTAAGCCACTATTAAAATAATATCTTCATTCTTGAAATCCCATTTCAAACAATTAATAGGTATTTCAATTATAATTATTGCAATTTAGTTTTTTCTGTTATAATGTTCGGCCTCGATTGCTGTCAACACATGCGTTAGGTTAGGTTTTTTTATAACAATTTAGTGTTCCCTGTTTGAATTCGATAAACTTATTACATATTTCTGTTTATTTTACATGGAAAAGAGCGACATTTTCGTTTAGCGCAGCGGGAGGAAAATTGACGCTTTCCGCCCGGAGGTGAGAAAAAGAATATAGCTTTCCGTACATTGTTTAATAACGAATTCTAAATTTAAAAAATTTTGGACCACACACTACAGCTTTATTTTTTTATATTAGGATTTCAACATAGCCCTAAACTGCGATCTCATGATAAAATTTGGCTAGATGTTAACTTGTTGTTTGTTAATGTTGAAAGTGTCCTGGACCGAATTCCGGACCAATAAGTCCATTCTCGAAGAACTCCGTATCAAGCAGCGTCTGTTCTCTATTGTGCAAGCTCGTATAATACTCACTTTCTTTGGTCACGTGTCAAGACGTAATGATATCACGATTGAACGTCTAGTGGTCCAGGGAAGAGTGGAGCGCACTAGAGCACGTGGCAGATCGCCTGTGAGATGGACAGACCAGGTGAGGGCTGCGATGGATGTCTTGTTGCATGAATGCACAAGAAAGGCAGCTGTTAGAGAGGAGTGGAGGTGTATTGTGAAGCGTGCCACAACACCAAAGTGACGACCACAACCGCTCTGTCAAGAGCGTATCGACTGAGAAGAAGATGTTAACTTGAATCCTGAGGAAGGTTAGAGGCATGTTAGAGGATGCTCATTATCCCAGGAAATTACACGAGATTACTTTAAAAAATCTTAAATATGCAAGGTTAGAGTCGCGAACATCGGCAACTAATAGGTATTAAATTATAAAACTTGATCGTTCATCTGAATATTTTTTTAAGCTAACATTTACTATTTAAATGTACCTGAGTACCTCATTAGAGAGATATTTTAGGTAATTCATTAGTTTATATTGACTGTATATTTTTTTACTGCACGAGTTACTTAAAGAACATTATTACTTTAAAGATCACTCGAACTTGACTGGTTTTTTTTTGTTCAGTTTTTATATGATTGAATTACAGTCATGACTTTATCCGCATTACTAATAACAATAAAATATTATTACAACTGTTAACTCCGAATAATTCGGATACTAAACGACTTTGTTTGCAAACTTAGCTCTGTGGCCACTGTCGACAAGTTTGATAAGACAATCATAACAGTTGCAATCGTAGCTATGTGATAATCACGATTTTTGTGGTAAGAGGACTGGTTCCCTAAGATAGTGGCACTCAGAGCAGGTCGAAGATTGCGGAAAAGCTAAAAATAACTTGCTATGAAACATCTTTACGAAACCTTCATACCTGAAAGTTATTATGGGTGAGCGATGTCTGTAATCGGTACTTGGTTAAAAAAAATTTTTCGAATCAAAATTTAATTTCATCAAAGATTTCATGAATAATGGACTATATACCTATTTATTTGCTTTTAAAAAACACTTATTGAACAAGGGTGCATTTTTATTTTTATTAATTTTTTTAAACATTTTCGGGCTTTTCAAATCTACGCACACCACAGCTTATTTCATTCGTATGATTTCGATCAATCCACATTAATAAAATTCGATCCCGCTATGACGGAGCTTTCTGTAGCACTAGCTCCCCGCTTTAGAAAACTAAAGTTTTTAACTAAAAAAACTAGAAAAAACTAGTTTCCGGTCTGGCGTTGATCGTGCGTGCAGAATACGTGATAGTAGTCGTCTATGTATTTTCCTGATGCCCATTTTCACCAATAATACCTAAATCATCCCCTAAGTAGGAGTCTTTTTCCGTAGATAGCTCCTAAATATAATTCCTTACCCAAATTCATTTCCACCTTTATAATATCCTATAAAGGTTCGTGAAAACGAAATTGACAAATAGCGTCACCTAACTTAGCTTAGGTAGCCAGTAAAAGTTAGGGAACGTTGGTGAAAGTAGGCATCAAGACATCGATAATCTGACCTAATCATCGAAAAGGATGAACCTAAGTGTTTTGACTGAACCTTCACAGGCAATTAGAGGATCATACAAGAAGTAATCTGGGCTATCAACTTCTCATCTCTGAAAATAGGCTTTAACCAGGAGGATGAAGTCGCGGCATCAGCTTGTAATAACTGATAGACAAAAGGATCACGAAACTATCGCATCATAGTTAATTCTATGAATAATTATTACAAATTTTGAACTTTGTCCTTCCTCATGAGTAAAGACTGGTTAGGTTCATAATAACAACAGCTTTCAATACTAGTCATTTAAGGGCTATTTATATGATACGATTATGGCGTAATGCGATAATAGCAAATTGGCGTACTCCAAATATCGTTTCGATCCGTTATTTAAGTGTTTTGTTACCACCCTACCGGCACAGACATGCCGCCAAGCGATGAATTTTCACTGTCGTGAATAGGTCGCGGCACGAAAGTCTGCTGCGCTGAACAAAATAGCTGCGCATGGGGTATTGTCGCGCAACCAATGACGACGGCCGGAATGCGACTGGAGAGCTAATCAGTGCCATGATACCTTATTTTCGACTTCTGCGCAATAACGGTCACCGCTAGACTTTCGTGCCGCTACCTATACCCCTTCTAAGTTATCCCGCTACCATCTAAGACTGCATCGTCACTTCACCATCAGGTGAGATTACAGTCAAGGACTATTTTGTCATCGAATAAAAAAAAGTTATAATTTTTGTAAGTAGGTGTTTAATACATTATATTGAAACTGGATTTATGTACCTCGGACCATTATAACGAATCAATTGTCATTTAATTTATCACTATCAGCTCAGTATCTTAGGCGCTACGCACACATATTAAATATACATATAGACTGCTAAAATCATAACCTTTTGGCTTAACCGTGCGTAGTAGGGTCACAACGTATTTCCAGCTTTCGTTATACATAATTGACCGAGCGAAGCGAGGTCTCTGAGTTAACTAGAGCGATTTGCACTTGTCCGTCCGTCCGTCCGTCCGTCCGTCCGTCTGTCAGAGCCTTATAACTTTTGAATTACTGAACGTAATTACTTCAAATTTAGATATAATATGTAAACCGATGGCCTCCAGCCGAAAATGGCTTAAAAAGTTATAAAAATCTTTATTTCAGGGGGGCTCTCATAGAAGCGAATGCGAAGTAAAAAAAAAATATCGCGTTACATAAAATTGTTACGTATCATTTTAAAGATAATTTTGAACTGAGTACAAAAATATTTTTTTTTTAATTTTTCCCTTAAAATTGACGAAATGGGGGGCTTTCAAAGTGGCGATTTTATACGCTCGCTTGAAGACGCTCTCTAGGAAAATCCGCTATGGATTTTCAAACTGATTTTATGTTTTTAGGTCACTTATATCCTGTACTTGAACAACAAATACTAAAATTATATGAATATTATAAAGAAACGAGATTATTTAATTTTTAATGTACATCAGTAATTCATATAGCATCAACATAGCTTCACAATAATGCTAATAGATGGCGCAGTCAGTAACTATTCCCATGGAACTACGAGTTACGACTAACGACCTATCCCAAAAACAGTTTTGCGTCGACCATTATTATTTAGTTACTTATTATAATACAATAATTGTATTGTAATTTTTTTTGTACCATATTATTCAATTAAAATTATTTTTTAGTTAAATTTTAGTTAAATATTGTATATTTTCTATTCGCGTCGATAGATGACGATTTGTACAGATGCCCGTAACCCGGTTTCACTCGTTAGTACCTACATAATAATTCAATGTTTTCACTAACGTTCCCTAACCTTTACGGGCTACCTATAAGTTAGGTGATTGATGTTTTCTGTCAACTTACTTATCACGATCCTGTACGGGACACCTAAAAGGATATTGGGACGGATGTTATAGGACTTAGGATTGTATTTAGGAGCTACCTACGTTAAGAGACTCCTACTTAGGGGATGATTTAGGTATGTTTGGTGAAAACGGGCATAATAATAATGTCAGTTTTGGTTATCATGTATCGATTGAATGAATAATCATGGGATACCGTTACCGCGAGGTCTCAGTTCGGGGCGAACCACTAGTATTATTATTTAAGTATAACAGTCATCCCAAAGTCGTTGTCGTGACGTGGTCGTCATGTCATAATGATTCCTTTAAAAAATAACCCAAGCAAGCGTTTCACGCGCACTACGAATAAATTAATTGTGTTGTGAGGGAAATTTTTAGCACTTATCATGGCTTGTTCGATGACTGATGAGTCAGGACTGGTAGGTGCATTGGGTGCGATTGGACGCGAAGTATGATGCATGGTTCTAGAAATATGTATGAAATACTCCTACCTATTATGTGACTTCCATAGTGGATTTAAGTTTTCGTAATTTTTAAGGATGGGCTGTACAATTAGTTACATTCAACGGAAACAACATCATCAACATCAACGGCTCACTACTAAATGCAGGTCTCCTCTCAGAAAAGGTGTTAGAGGCCATACCGTAGTACTATTATAATATTTTCTGTGGCCATACTACGCAAATTAGCAGATTTGAGAACAATATGGAGAACTCTCAGGTGTGCATGTTTTCTCGCATTTTCAATAATAAAAAATTGTGTTCGATCTCCTATCTCTTACACACAAGAATTAGCACAGTTAATATATTATTTTGAAAAGAGCAACTGCTGAGTTTCTTGCCGGCTCTTCTCAGCATAATCCGCTTTCCGAACCGGTGGTAGATTCATGACGTGTCATAAGAGCCACAGGTTGGTCTACGTGAAATAAATAATTTTGAATATTGAATTTTTTGACTTTTTTAATAGGTATATTGAAGTAAATACTTGTGGGTACGTAGCAGTACGCATCTATAGACTATGAAATGCATTATCATAAGTCTTCGTGGGACTAAATATAAAATAGTCATGTACGAGTGTATGAATGCAAATTAACACGTGATGTATATCGATTAAACTAAATTGTTGTGAAGGAAATGATCGGTTACTTTATAGTTAGGGTAACCGCACTTTGAGTTATTTACGGATAATATCAAACAGTTCATGTAAATACACACATCAAAAGTGTCTAGGGATCAAGCATTTTTATGCGGATTTCTTGAGATTGAGATGTGGCTTTGTAATAAATTTATGATTTTATAAATTTATATGGATCCTTTTTGGTGCATTTCATAATTTGAATCAGGAACTGTCAATCAAATTCGAGTAAAAGATGAAAATCAGCTGTCAATATTTTCCCTATAAAAACATACAACGCATTGAAGACATTATTAGTGCTACTGTTTCCCTACTACTGATTAAAACCAACGTTATTATGGAGCGGTAACGTCATTTAAGCAGGGAAGAAATGCTCAGAGCCGTGGGAATGATAGAAGCTGGTTCCCGGCAACGTACTGTGGCTTTAGCTCTGAATACAAGTCAGAGTGTTATCAGTCGACTTTGGACACGTTACCGAAGCACTGGTACCGTGGCTGAGCGCCATGGAGAACGGTATCGCTGCACCACACGGAGACAAGACCGATACATTCAAATCTTAAGGCGAGGAGGCAGACAAAGTTTAGGTATTTGAGGGGGTGAAGCAGGAGAAGGAGCGGAGTCGTAGTCCCGCCCACCGCGGGGCGCCCCGTGCGAAGCGCAGAAATGGCGCGAAGCAACTCTGGCGGGAAACAACTCCCGACTGACAAAACTGGTTATTTATCTAAACTTAATAGGTACTGTAACTTATTTTCGTCAATCCTATTATACTTTATTTGGCTCAGTTAGCATGGTTCCAGTTCATGTTCATAGATAATCAAAAAAAATGTATACAGGTTCAATTCCTAACCAAATACAATAACATGCTTTTTTTAATTTTTTTTTTAATTTTTTTTTTTGGTTAGTCTACCGATTTCGTTCAAAATCGATATTTGGGCTTCCCTGGGGTCGAGAAAGAGAAAATGAATGCCTGCCATAATTTTAAAAAGTCCCCGCCATATTGAAATTCTATGTTATTGGGCCGATTACGTTCAAAATCGATATTTAGGCTTCCTTGGGGTCAAGAAAGAGGAAATGGGTGCCAAAATTTTAAAAAGTCACCGCCATATTGAAATTCTTTGTTATTCGACCGATTTCATTATAAATCGATATTTGGGCTTGCCTGGGGTCAAGAAAGAGGAAATGGATGCCAAAATTTTAAAAAGTCACCGCCATATTGAAATTCTTTGTTATTGGACCGATTTCGTTCAAATTCGATATTTAGGCTTCTCTGGGGTCAAGAAAGAGGAAATGGGTGCCAAAATTTTAAAAAGTCACCGCCATATTGAAATTCTTTGTTATTGGACCGATTTCGTTCAAATTCGATATTTAGGCTTCTCTCGGGTCAAGAAAGAGGGAATGGATGCCAAAATTTTAAAAAGTCACCGCCATATTGAAATTCGCTGTTATTGGACCGATTACGTTCCAAATCGATATTTAGGCTTCCCTGGGAAGAAAGAGGAAATGGGTGCCAAAATTTAAAAAAGTTACCACCATATTGAAATTCTTTATTACTGGACAGATTTCGTTCAAAATCGATATTTAGGATTCCCTAGGGTCAAGAAAGAGGAAATGGGTGCCCAAATTTAAAAAAGTCACCGCCATATTGAAATTCGCTGTTATTGGACCGATTTCGTTCAAATTCGATATTTAGGCTTCTCTCGGGTCAAGAAAGAGGGAATGGATGCCAAAATTTTAAAGTCACCGCCATATTGAAATTCGCTGTTATTGGACCGATTACGTTCCAAATCGATATTTAGGCTTCCCTGGGAAGAAAGAGGAAATGGGTGCCAAAATTTAAAAAAGTTACCGCCATATTGAAATTCTTTGTTACTGGACCGATTTCGTTCAAAATATATATTTAGGCTTCCCTGGAGTCAAGAAAGAGGGAATGGGTGCCAGAATTTTAAAGAGGGAATGGGTGCCAGAATTTTAAAAAGTCACCGCCATATTGAAATTCTTTGTTATTCGACCGATTTCATTATAAATCGATATTTGGGCTTGCCTGGGGTCAAGAAAGAGGAAATGGATGCCAAAATTTTAAAAAGTCACCGCCATATTGAAATTCTTTGTTATTGTACCGATTTCGTTCAAATTCGATATTTAGGCTTCTCTGGGGTCAAGAAAGAGGAAATGGGTGCCAAAATTTTAAAAAGTCACCGCCATATTGAAAATCTTTGTTATTGGACCGATTTCGTTCAAATTCGATATTTAGGCTTCTCTCGGGTCAAGAAAGAGGGAATGGATGCCAAAATTTTAAAGTCACCGCCATATTGAAATTCTTTGTTATTGGACCGATTTCGTTCAAATTCGATATTTAGGCTTCTCTCGGGTCAAGAAAGAGGGAATGGATGCCAAAATTTTAAAGTCACCGCCATATTGAAATTCGCTGTTATTGGACCGATTACGTTCCAAATCGATATTTAGGATTCCCTGGGAAGAAAGAGGAAATGGGTGCCAAAATTTAAAAAAGTTACCGCCATATTGAAATTCTTTGTTACTGGACCGATTTCGTTCAAAATATATATTTAGGCTTCCCTGGAGTCAAGAAAGAGGGAATGGGTGCCAGAATTTTAAAGAGGGAATGGGTGCCAGAATTTTAAAAAGTCACCGCCATATTGAAATTCTTTGTTATTCGACCGATTTCATTATAAATCGATATTTAGGCTTCCCTGGGGTCAAGAAAGAGTAAATGGGTGCCAAAATTTTAAAAAGTCACCGCCATATTGAAATTCTTGTTTACTGGACCGATTTCGTTCAAAATCGATATTTAGGCTTCCCTGGGGTCAAGAAAGAGTAAATGGGTGCCAAAATTTTAAAAAGTCACCGCCATATTGAAATTCTTGTTTACTGGACCGATTTCGTTCAAAATATATATTTAGGCTTCCCTGGGGTCCAGAAAGAGGAAATGGGTGCCAAAATTTTCAAAAGTCACCGCCATATTGAAATTCTTTGTTACTAGACCGATTTCGTTCCAAATCGATATTTGTTCTTCCCTGGGGTCAAGAAAGAGGAAATTGGTGGCAAAATTTAAAAAAACACCGCCATATTGAAATTCTTTGTTACTGGACCGATTTCGTTCAAAATATATATTTAGGCTTGCCTGAGGTCAAGAAAGAGGGAATGGGTGATAAAATTTTAAAAAGTCCCCGCCATAACAAAGAATTTCAATATGGCGGGGACTTTTTAAAAGTCTGGCACCCATTCCCTCTTTAAAATTCTGGCACCCATTTCCTCTTTCTTGACCCCAGGGAAGCCTAAACATCGATTTTTAACAAAATTGTTCGAATAACAAAGAATTTCAATATGGCGGTGACTTTTTAAAATTTTCGCATTCAATTCCTCTTTCTTGACCCCAGGGAAGCCTAAATATCGATTTGGAACGAAATCGGTTCAGTAACAAAGAATTTCAATATGGCGGTGACTTTTTAAAATTTTGGCATTCATTTCCTCTTTCTCGACGCCAGGAAAGCCCAAATTTCGATTTAGAACGAAATCGGTCGAATAACAAAGAATTTCAATATAGCGGGGACATTTTTAAATTTTGGCACCCATTTCCTCTTTCTTGATCCCAGGGAAGCCTAAATATCGATTTGAAACGTAATCGGTCCAATAAAAAACGAATTCCAATATGGCGGTGACTTTTTTAAATTTGCGCATCCATTTCCTCTTTCGTGACCCCAGAGAAGCCTGAATATCGATTTTGAATGAAATCGGTCGAATAACAAAGAATTTCAATATGGCGGTGACTTTTTTTTAATTTTGGCATCCATTTCTTCTTTTTGACCCTAGGGAAGCCTAAATATCGATTTTGAACGTAATCCGTCCATTATCAAAGAATTCCAACATGGCGGAAAAGTGCACCTGTGTTTGCACACATACTTGAGATAGAAACTAATTTCATCGATTCGATATATCGATACTTTTTGGCACTTCATGCATTGCCCTAGTTGCCAAAGACGCTTTCGCACGCGTAAGGCCACGTTTTCGCATAGGCGTGGCGTTGCGCGTCGCGCGGCGCGTCGCTCGCTCGCTCTCGCTCGCCCTCATACCTTGGCCATATCGCGCGACCGCTCACGCGACTCGACGCGCCGCGAGAAGCGCAACGCCACGCCTATGCGAAAACGAGGCCTAAGGATCTGGAAGGATCCGTGCGCATCCTTACGGAACCAAGGATGCGAAAGGATCCTTTCGCATGCGAATCGTGATCTACACTTGTAATTTTAGGCACTTTTAGGTACAAAAAAATTGTGAGCCGTCGTGGGACGCCTGGCAGATGTGAAACATCGACATTATTTTGTAAAAGTAATATGCAGAAAAGGACAGATTGTGAGAGGAACTAAATATGTCACTAAGTATACATATAACTAGTGGTTCGCCCCGAACTGAGACCTCGCGGTAACGGTTTCCCATAATTACTTATTCATTCAATAGATACATGACGATCAAAATTGACATTATTATTATGCCCGTTTTCACCAACCATACCTAAATCATCCCCTTTGTAGAAGTCTCTTTACGTAGGTAGCCCCTAAATACAATCCTAACATCCCATAAATGTCATTTTCACCTTTAGTTGTCCCGTAGAGGTTTGTAATAACAAAGTTGACAGAAAGTGTCAACTAACTTAACATATGTAGCCCGTAAAGGTTAGGGAACTGTTATAGTGAAATCCTCAAGGCCTCAATCAAACTTAGGTATAGTTTTTTGGAACATTCAAATTAAATTACTTGTACACAGCGTCAACTATCGACACGATCAGAAAACATGTAAAAACAAACTGCAACGTGAAGTTTTATTGATGTTTGCTAAATGACTAAATAATAATTTTAATTGAATATATTATGTTACATATAAGCTGCATTTTCTATATGAGATGAGAGCGCCATCTATTGACATCATTGTGAAGTTCTGTTGTTGCTGCTCATTAAAAGTTAAATAATTTAGTTTCCTTATTACATTTATCTAATTTTAGTATTTGTTGTTCAAGTACATGATATTACGCTAAAATTATAAAACTTTCAAGCCCCAGCTCTCAATGGTTATTCCGTTGTGAGGTCAAATATAATCTCCACTTTGAAAGCCCCCCATTTCGTCAATTTTAGGAAAAAAATTAAAAAAAAAATACTTTTGTACTCTGTTCCAAATTATCTTTAAAATGACGTATTGTAACGCTATGAAAAGCAAAAAATTTTTTTTTCGTCGCTTTCGCTTCTATGAGAGCCCCCCTGAAATAAAGATTTTTATAACTTTTTAAGCCATTTTCGGCTGGAGGCCATCGGTTTACATATTATATCTAAAATTGAAGTAATTACGTTCAGTAATTCAGAAGTTATAAGGCTCTGACAGACGGACGGACGGACGGACGGACGGACGGACGGACAAGTGCAAATTCACTCAAGTAGACTCAAAGACCTTCGCTTCGCTCGGTCGATAATACTACTACTACCACTACCCCTACCCCTACCCCGACCCCAACCCCTACCCCTACCCCTACCCCTACCCCTACCCCAACCCCTACCCCGACCCCTACCCCGACCCCTACCCCGACCCCTACCCCTACCCCTACCCCTACCTCTACCCCTACCTCTACCCCGACCCCTACCCCTACCCCGACCCCTACCCCTACCTCTACCCCTACCTCTACCTCGACCCCTACCCCTACTCCTACCCCTACCCTACCCCTACCCCTACCCTGACCCCTACCCCTACCCCTACCCCAACCCCGACTACCCCGACCCCTACCCCGACCCCTACCCCTACCTCTACCTCTACCCCTACCTCTACCCCGACCCCTACCCCTACCCCTACCCCTACCCCTACCCCGACCCCTACTCCTACCCATACCCATACCCCTACCCCTACTTCTACCCCGACCCCTACCCCTACTCCTACCCCTACCCTACCCCTACCCCTACCCCGACCCCGACCCCGACCCCTACCCCTACCCCTACCCCTACCCCGACCCCTACCCCGACCCCGACCCCTACCTCTACCTCGACCCCTACTCCTACCCATACCCATACCCCTACCCCTACCCCAACCCCTACCCCTACCCCAACCCCTACCCCTACCCCTACCCCTACCGCTACCCCGACCCCTACCCCTACCCAGACCCCTACCCCTACCCCTACCCCTACCCCGACCCCGACCCCTACCCCTACCCCGACCCCTACCCCTACCCCTACCCCTACCTCTACCTCGACCCCTACCCCTACTCCTACCCCTACCCTACCCCTACCCCTACCCTGACCCCTACCCCTACCCCTACCCCAACCCCGACTACCCCGACCCCTACCCCGACCCCTACCCCTACCTCTACCTCGACCCCTACTCCTACCCATACCCATACCCCTACCCCTACCTCTACCCCGACCCCTACCCCTACTCCTACCCCTACCCTACCCCGACCCTAACCCGACCCCTACCCCTACCCCGACCCCGACCCCTACCTCTACCCCGACCCCTACCCCTACCCCTACCCCGACCCCTACCCCTCCCTCTACCTCGACCCCTACCCCTACCCCTACCGCTACCCCTACCCCTACCGCTACCCCTACCCCAACCCCTACCCCTACCCCAACCCCTACCCCTACCCCTACCCCTACCGCTACCCCTACCCCTACCCCGACCCCTACCACCTACCTACCTTTTTTTTTTTTTTATTCGATGACAAGCTAGTCCTTGACTGCGATCTCACCTGATGGTAAGTGACGATGCAGTCTAAGATGGTAGCGGGCTAACTTGGAAGGAATATGGCAGTGAACATTCAACCCATACCCCTAATTGGTTTCTACACGCCATCGTGCCGGAACGCTAAATCGCTTGGCGGCACGTCTTTGACGGTAGGGTGATAACTAGCCACGGCCAAAGCCTCCCACCAGACCAGACCAGAGACAATTCAGAAATTATAAATTCCCAAATTGACCCCGCCGGGAATCGAACCCGAGACCTCCCAGTTATAAGACAACAGCGCTCACCACTGAGCCAGGGAGGTCGTCAATTTGACCTCAATTTGATTAGCCAAACTGTACGATGTACCTATATGATGTACTTACTTTGCATGATGCATCCACCATTATTAGATACCTTACTTGATGATGAAATTGATATTTCATGATCCATTACATTACATGTTACACAAATCATCCTTTACAAAATATTGAAATAGGTACCTACTTACTTTACAACTTCCATCATCTGCTTTTGTTATTTTTAGGGTTCCGTAACCAAAGGTTACCAACGGGACCCTATTACTAAGCCCACGCTGTCCGTCCGTCCGTCCGTCTGTCAGCGGGCTGTATCTCGTAAACCGTAATAGATAGACAAATGAAATTTTCACATAATTATTATGTATTTCTATTGCCGCTATAACAACAAATAATAAAAATTAAATTAAATTAAAAAAATTAAATTAAAATGTTTCCATGGGTACATGGAAATATTTTAATTAAATTTTTTTAACGGAACCCTAAAAGAGCGTAGCCTGACTCACACTTGGCCGATTTTTTTATACTGTACATTCTTAGATTTTGCTTTTTTTCGGACCCATTTTCAAAATTTGTCTACTCTACTACTCAGTCCCTACTTATTTACAACTTTTTTGATGGATAAATTATTTACAATATTAATATATACAAACTTATAATTAGGTACACTCTATTTGACTTCTCTAAAGTCTAAAATATACAAAATAATAGTTTTCAGTATAAACATAAACAATTTTCAATTATTACAATTTACGATAATATTTGATAGCCGAGCGAGCGCAGCGCGACGCAGGTCCACCTAGCAGCACGCCTCGGCGATCACTGTCTAATTGAGTAGGAGAGACAAAGAAGTCGCTTCTGGGAATAGAAGGGCCAAGTGACAAATTGTAATGGATAATATTAAAATTATAACCGTTGCAATAAATAAAATCTAAAACAGCCATTTGTTGTATTAAAATATGAAAAACAATTGTAAATAATTTTACCAAAATAAATGTATGCATAACAGAGAACGATGGGAGTTTATGTATTTGCAGAGTCAACTTTGCAATTTTTTTCTATCGAGAAAAGTTTGCGTCATCGTGTTTAGGAAACAGACATCAGGCCAGAAATACGATCAATTATAACTACTTTTTTTTTCATAATATTATGACCCATAGATTTTAAATTGGACGATCTTCATTCGGCTTGTGATATGAAGATCGTGACTGACTACAGCGCCTTAACTCGAAGAGCTCCAACAATAACCGCCATGATGTTAGCCGTGAGGCTTCATCACTCTTCAGGGAACTTAATTAGCGACCAAACAGTCAGAAACCGCTTGCATGAAGTGAACCTTCATTCCCGAAGACCGCTACGGGTACCACCTATAGCAATGCACAATCGTAGGATTCGATATCAATGGGCTCTTGAACACAGAAATTGGGCAGAAGAACAATGGCGTTTCGTGTGCTTTTCTGATGAGTCTCGTTTTGGTATGAGACCGGATACAAGACGTATACGACACTGGAGAACCCCTGGACGCCAACAGCGATTAAAATCCTGCCAGGAAGTCCATCCTTATAGTGGTGGAACCATCATGGTATGGGCGGGTATTTGGATCGGCGGAAGAACTGAGTTGATTTGGATCAGAGGCAACCTCAACGCTCAAATTTATGCTGAGACGATTGTATCAGACGTCATCGTTCCTCTACAAGTGCAAATCGGTCCCTTATTTCAGTTAATGCATGATAATGCACGACCGCACACCGCAAGAGTTGTAAGACAGACTCTCGCCGCAGCTAACATCAATGTCCTGCCCTGGCCTGCTCAGTCGCCAGACTTGAACCCGATTGAGCATGCATGGGATATGCTACAGAGAAGAGCTCTGCCGAATATGGAGGGTATCCAGTGGCAAGAAGACCTTTTTTTGTTGTTGCAACGAACATGGGCGGCCATTCCACAGCGTGATTTGGATGAACTCATTTTGAGTATGCCAAACCGATGTTCTTGTGTTGTTAGTGTTCGCGGTAGAAACACGGATTATTAATTGTTTAAGTTACCCAATAAAATTTTAAAGAAAACTGTTATTTCAGTCTTTTTTTCGAACTTTAATGTTAGTGGTTCAAATGTCAAAAATCCCTTTATTAGGAAAATGGCAAATTTCTTTATTAATGCAAAGGTGACTTGGTTTATCGTTACTGTGACAAACGAAAACACTTTATTTGATGAATCCTTAAAGAAAATTTTAATTAATATCAATCAGGAGAAAAGTTATTGCAAAAATATATGTTGATCCCTAGACACTTTTGATGTGTGTAGCTAATAAAGGATGTAATTTTTTAAACGTTTCATGCCAAAAACTAAATCTGTTTATATTTGAATAGGCAATTATATGTACATCATCATCATGAGCAATCCATTAACGTCTCACTGAGTGCAGGTCCTCCTCAGAGAAAGGTTTGATTAGGTGTTTTAAGTATTGATAAAGTAGTTTATATTATCATTTTTCGATTATAGATATTAAGTAGTAAAATAGAGTAGTTAGCTAGTATGAAAATTAACACTCATCTTTACCTACTGGTAATATTCGTAAGCAAAAGTATGTTCTTATCTTAGTATCAAAATGTAACTATATTATATGATTTTTAAATAAACGGCCTATATACATACATAGTCCTAAACTAATTTAATATAAACGTCACCCTGATCATGATAATATGCAAATTGCTTAGCGAACCATAGTCACGGAGTTACGTTACTCCAATGATCTTGATATTAATCCATACGTAATATTACAGAGATTCAAGATGCAAGTTGGCCTTTGATGTATGTTGTCAGTTTTGAGTCTAATGCCGATAATTATACATACTACGACGATGAATCAAACCCCACTATAGCTATTTTAAAACTCAACGATGAGTTGGATCGATTAAGTTAGTTTTTATTTATTTTATAATATTTAGATGTTTTTTATCTGACAGTAAATATTATGTACTTAAGTACTTTCAATCATTTCTTTTTTTATTTAGTATTGTTAAAGTAATTGTACCATAAATAGCAATAATAATGCCCGAATAGTAGTTAAACGCAGGCAACAACTTAAGAACACAATATGTTTACTTAAAAAAACATGTACTAAATTATTGGGTAGCTTTATTAACACTAGTTGTCCTGGATTGCATTCGTGTTTCTTGGTAACCCTAAATAATATACTCCTCTCTTAAAAGCCAAAGTAAGACTAGGTTTCCACGGCGCGGTTCGCACCCGCGCCCGCAGTGGTTGCGGTACCATTGTTACCGCGCCGTGGAAATTGCTGCTTCATTTTCCATACAAATCTGCATTCAACGGAGGCCGCGGGCCCGCAACCGCTGCGGGCGCGGGCCGCGAACCGCGCCGTGGAAACTCAGTCTAAAGGTTTGTGTTTATGGTTTTCAATTAGAAGTTACAATTCACAAAGTAATGTCCTGAATAGTTCAAATTATTTGAATTATTTTAAAATTTTTATAAAGTAAGTAAAGAACGTCGACAGTGCAAGCAATTTAGCAAGTACATAGTATATTTTTTGCGTACTCGTAGATACTTTGATTAATTTGCAAGTGAATTCGAAAGTCTCTGAGGCCGCCTGGTTGAATTGTTGGTTTTGGTAACAGTTAAAAATATTCGCCATAAAAATATGTGTATATAAAAAATCAACCGCGAAAGGAAAAACCCTTTCTAACATTACGCAACATCATAGTAGTATTGCATAGTCGAGAAGTAAAATCCTGTTTGCAGTTTGAATGAATTAAAAAGGATCGCTGTCGCATGCATGTACGTATAGTAACTATACTACATAATTATTATGTTTATTTATTTATAATTTAATATGAAAAATTATTTTTAAAAAACGGACTTCAAACTCCCGCGCCACTATACAAAGTATATAATTTATTGTTGATATTTTTAAAACCGCTCGACCGATTTCGATAAAATTTGTATTTAACTATTATAATTTTCCAATTCGGTTCAAGCGTCTTCGAGTAATCGGTGAACATACATAAAAAAAAGATTCCGACGAATTAATAGCCTTCTCCTTTTTTGAAGTCGGTTTAAAATACTAGCTGATACCACGACCTCGTCCGCGTGGATTCTTTTTAAAATCCCGCAGGAACTCTTTGATTTTCGCTCACCAAATTCTCAACTAAACTCATGCAAAAAATCACGTCAATCCATATCTCAGCGCGATTGAAGGACAAACCAACAAACAAACACACTTTCGCATTTATTTAATAATGAGCTGTTTCCACGAAGAAAATTAGAGTTGAGGTGACGCAACTCGAGAGGTGACATTTGAAAAGTGCCTCATACAACGATGTACCGGAAATGAGTCAGTTTTCGTCTTGTTGAAGATAGACCGAGAAGAAACGAATATTATAATGGCATTATTTTTATTGCAATAACTTGTATTGTGTACATCTTTGCACTTGAGAAGTGCGCCGAAGTTGCACCGAAGAAGCAATGCGGTTTCAAAAATCCCTACTAATATTATAAATGCGAAAGTGTGTTTATATGTTTGTTTGTCCTTCAATAGCGCTGCAACTCTTTTATATTATCCTCCCGCCTCAACTTTTCATGTTATCTTGTGTCGAAAGTTTGAAAAAATCACTGAAACAACTTGGAAACAACATTCGCCCAAAATAATAAAGGAGGTTGGCGAATTTTGACCCAGCATTTTTAAAAACCGTTCTGATTCAGAAAACATTTAATTATAATTAGGTAATATTTTTCAGAGTATTTCTCTGTGTAAACCCGATATTTTTAGAAGATTGGGATCAAAAATATAATTATTCACAAGTACACATTATAAATAACCGTTACATGGCAATAAAAGTGAATATCTTTTTTCTCCCAACTTTATTTGATAGACTTTGACGAACTTTTTTGTTAGACTGGTTTACTAGAACAAGCATGAGTAGTTTGATTCGTGAACGTGGGCTTGAGGAACACGGTTCAGTTCGTCTGGGTCAGAAACTCTATGGAATTCGCCAATCTCCTTTACTTTACATTAATTACTCCGGCGACAATTTTAATAGCATTATAAAAAAGTGAATGTGCTAAAAACGTGATTGAGCCACTTTTCTCAAGTGCGTCTTGTGGAAATAGCAGAAATGCCTGCCTCCATTCACTGCCGTATATCAGATACTAATTATCCTGTGGACTTTAGCTCCAAATATATAGATTTATGTACCTATTTCGTAAAGTTGTTCGAACATAACACTCACTCTATGAAGGGGAGAAGCTAAATGATACAACTACGAAAATAGCAAATCACTGAGTCTATTTATGTAGTCTATTATCTATAGTTTCTGTACGAGGAGCAAGTACTAAGTTGAATATATACGAATAAATGACGTCTAAAATAATCGTCATTTAAGTTAATAAATTAAAGGTATATATAGGTATATATATACATATAGGTAAATTATTAGGTACTTTATGATGATAGAAAAGCTGAATCATGTATTAAAACAGTTTTATTCCAAAAACCTGCGTAATTTTTTTTTAATAATTTAATATAAAAAATTCTTTTACAAAAACCGACTTCAAACTCCCGGGCCACTATACAAAGTACCTATATAATTTATTGTTGATATTATAAACCTCTCGACCGATTTCAATAAAATTTATATAAGACCACTTAGAAAGTATACCCTTTCAAACAAAAAAATAATTTTTCAAATCGGTCCAGGCGTCTTCGAGTAATCGGTGAACATACATAAAAAAAAGATTCCATCGAATTGATGACCTCCTCCTTTTTAGGGTTCCGTACCCAAAGGGTACCAACGGGACCCTATTACTAAGCCTACGCTGTCCGTCCGTCCGTCTGTCAGAGGGCTGTATCTCGTAAACCGTAATAGATAGACAGATGAAATTTTCACATATTATGTATTTCTATTGCCGCTATAACAACAAATAATAAAAATTAAATTAAATTAAAAAAATTAAATTAAAATGGGTAGGTGGGTAGATGGAAATCTTTTAATTTAATTTTTTTAACGGAACCCTAAAAGAGCGAGGCCCGACTCGCACTTGGCCGATTTTTTTGAAGTCGGTTAATAAAACTATATGAAAACTGAAACTGTTTTGATAGCTCGTTGTCGCTAAGAGATTCTTAACAATACTTTCCAAATTAAAATACCGTTGAGTTAACAATTTTAAATTCATCCCTTTTTGATTTCGTAAAATAAGTACTATAACCTAATTCGTGCTTTAGTACATAATAATTCAATGCCTAATTCATCCCCTGTAATTCATATCGCACCAGCAAAGTTAATTTACTATAGCTTATTACTATAGTTGATATATTTACTTACTTAACTTAGTATAGTTTATTACTATAGTTGTCTTAATATTTTCCAAATTGTTCTCACGTTTTGTTATTGCGTTTATATCGTTGAAGATTGTACAGTAAAAAAATCACATTAAACACAGGAAACTAGTTACACAACCTTGCAGTGTGCTGGCCACATGTCTCCTCTCTAACCTTGAGCGCTATGTGGGAACGACGTTACTGCAGAGTCATGTACCATAGTAGATGATAGCTGAGGTCACATTTCGTGAATGATGCAAAAAGGCAATTGTTTAAATTATCTATGTTTATTAATTTTCTGCTACCTAAATTGTCGCTCAGCCAAGCCTTTAGCACATCACCGCAAAACCGTAACAGCGGAAGGAAAGATAAACAGACAAGTGTTTTCGTCAGTCACGCAGTTACGCTATGGTTTCGCTTCTGCGAACCAGCTGCAATTAAAACCGCTGGCCCATTTTTTGTAGCGGAGATGTTCTAAAGGCCTGGCAGCTACAATGTTGTGATCGCAATTATTTATTCTGATTATAGGTACTATGTATATTCTATATTCCTTGGAGGAGACCTTTGTCAGAGGACAAGCTGTTACATGATAAATACTAATAAGATAACCGTTTACCGATGTAATTAATATAACTACCCTATTTCTAAATATAAAACTTCCTAACAAAAAAAAAATTAACTAACTATTTTCTATTAAAAGTTTTTATGTCTTAAATTTAGAATGTAAGTTAAAAATGTATTAGGTAATAGGTATCAGATTTCAACCAATGTACTTACATAAATTAACAGCAATAAAGGCTTATTTTATTTATTTATTTTATTTTATTTTTTATATTCTATATTATACCTATTAGCTAAAATGCAGCAAAAATCAGCGAGTACCTACTGTTACATTCGTCTAAGTATAGTAAGTATGTTTTCCCCTCTCTAGTGAAAAACTGCCGCTTTCGATGTCCACACTTTATCCTTTTTTTTTTAAATTGTGAAATGTTTTTTTTTCAACAACTCTGCGTGCAGTTTCATGCCTAAAAAACTACCTAATAATATGTATTGAATAATTGTAAGTAGTATGCATTTTTGAAACTTCCCCTCATTGCGGAAACACTGGAAACATAGCATCTATTGTATTGTAAACTTGTTTTAAAAAGAGCAACCGCCGAGTTTCTTGCCGGATCTTCTTGGCAGGAAGGGCATTCCGAACCAGTGGTAGACTCATCGACGATTCAAAAGCACTTGTAAAAAAGTTTATTTGAATAAAAAATATTTCTATTCTAATATAAACTGGACCGCAAAGAAAAAGGATTAGAAAATCTTCAATATCTTCAAAAGTACCTGACCTAGCTTAATGAAATAAAAACTTAATTAAAGAATAATTTAATGTGCTCAAATGAAAATAAGCTTTTTTTTTAATAAATGTAGAATAAATTAAAATGCGTAGTTTTTCATTTGAGGATTTTCTAACCGACCCTTTTTCTTTGCGGTCCAGTTTATTAACTAACTTAATACGTCTATAGTATGCGGGGCACTCGAAATTGAAATCACTAGTAGCGTTTTCCCCAACCACGCGTGGACATCGAGCTTGCTGCCAGCCCTCCCCACGTGAACACACGGAATAGAAGGTTTTTCTATTCCGTGCGTGAACAGCACTCTTTCTGTGGTTGTCGGCGCGTGGACAGGGAGCGATCAATTCGCTTTGAAGAGAGCTTTGGCAGAGCCGTTGGCGAGAGCGGTGTCGTATAAGTGAGCTATGACCTTTCAGCATCCTTCTTGAGGAGTCCTAGGTTCGAATTTTAGGCCTACACCTCTAACTTCTTGGATCTATGTGCATAAATATCCCTTGCTATGACGGTGAAGGAAAACATCGTGAGGAAACCCGCATGACTGGGATTTCTCCATACCTAATGTTCTCAAAGTTGAGTGATGTCTGCTAATCCGCACTTGAAGATGGTTGACCATGGCCTTTTCATTCTGAGAGAAGACCCACACCCAGTGGTAGGCTGGCAATGAGTTGAAATGATGATAATATACAAATGTGGCTGCTTATACAATACAGTAATATGCAAGTCTGTACCTATCGTACCTAATACCTACTCTAAAATTGTAAAGAGTTTCATTGTTTTCTAAGAGGCGCGGAATGTCTGTGAGCAAGTAGTCTAATTGGCTGAATCAGTCTCTTAACGAAGAAAATTTGTTTCATTTCACGTTCTAGACACGTTTAGGTACAATTTTATACTGACGCAGTTTTAAACCGCTTGACGAAAATGCCATGCTGGTGTGTGGTGCTTGATATCTAAACCATAGCTAAAACCTTCCGAAAACCTCAAAAAACGGAATGAGGCCACAATAATAATAGTAATAAAATTAAGTACAAAAATTGGTTGTCTGTAAAGTCGGTTTACGGACGATAGTTTTACGTGATAACGTCATAAAGATGAACAGCTTGCTGCTTAAACTAGCTCGCGACACATCCGCTAACCACAGCGCGCACGCGATGACTGGCGGGCGCCGGGCGGTGGCGTTCACAAGCCAACGCCTGGGCCGATCGTGTCTCTCCGTTTGTTCCGCGCTCTCGCTTGCACGTTCAGGCTTAGGCGGAACGTGACACTTTTTCATGCGTGCAGCCGGTGTTCATCGATTTATAAGACGTTATCACGTCAAACATTTTAGAAAGATGTCAAATATTTCTCTTTTCCCCTTAAAAGTGCATCATCGTATCATACTATATACGTCAATTTGTATGTAGGTATGTGTCCACAGCTGGATAACGGCTTTTTGCAGAGCGCACCACCACACACTGGTCTCCGCCCTCTGCCAAAATTGCCGGTCCATCAATCGTAAGGTGGTTTTTAAGGTTTGAAATTTTTGCCTATAGGTAAACGATGATATCCAATCTACGCAAACTTGTGCGCACAAGTACAAGTTAATACCTTTAAACTTAGGAGAACCGCTTCAATTCTCAAGTCTTAACAATACATAGATATGACAAGCTCAGTACGTAGGAATATAGAAACAATTGCTTCAGACATTGAAAATTTTCAGATCCCGCGGACTGTTTCGGGAAGCGGTGTTTGGGCACAGATAATACATTATTGTTATGTTAATAAGCAATATTGTTTACATCCGAGTCCTGCTGTGTTGTTCCCACAGAGGCGTGCGATAAAACTCGACTAACAAAATAAATATTCAACACTTTGCAGCTATAAACAATCGCGCACTTGTTCCTAAGATGACGTAGCGATAGAAAATAAAGATAGAAATATGTATTATATTTTTTAAATAATATGGAACCTATATTTTATTTTTATACTAGCTGATGCCCGCGACTTCGTCTGCGTGGATTTAGTTCATAACATCCCGCGGGAAATCTTTGTCACCCTCCAGGTTCTCAACTATACCTATCCAATAAATCACGTCAATCCCTTTGTAGCAGGAAACATTTGATCGTCTTGCTCGCGGCATTGTTAATGATGATTCAAAGAGAAAACATATTACTGATGATATTATCAATTACGTTAAACTATAATTTTTATAATTGTTTTTACCATAATTAACCAAATACAAAATTACGTTTAGCTGTCATTTACGTTTTGTTTTTCCACTGTCATTTTCGTTTTTTTATTCCATGTCAGATGCATTTTTGTTATACCAGGTTTTATATTGACTTGACGGAAACGCGGTCGAACGGGATAAAAAGTATCCTATGTCCGTCTCCTGGTTCTAAGCTACCTCTCCACCAATTTTGAGCCAAATCGGTTCATCCGTTCTTGAGTTATAAATAGTGTAACTAACACCACTTTCTTTTATTTATATAAGATTTGTGCCTTTTGTGACTTCCTTTAGAAATTTTAAAAACCAGCCAAATGCAAGTTGGACCCTCACACCTGGAAAGGTTCCGTACCATCACAAGATTTAACCAGCTATTTTAAAATCGAACAAAAACAAAAGTTTTATGTTCGGAGACTCTCTTTTATTTTTAACTTTATTATTGTTTCATTAATAGTTGTTATAGCGGCATATAAAGACACATTCAGTGAAAATTTCAATTATCTACCAATCACGGTTCATGAGATAAAGCCCGCTGACAGACGGACCTTTTGCATTGGTACATTTTGGGCGACCCTTTAAAAGTAACGAGTGTACCGAGGATACAAGAATGGGCAAAGAATTAATTTTGCCACCCAAATGTGACATCGGAAGGGCTTCCATCCCTATATCGTTGATATACCATCCACGCGCACGAAGCGGTTCAAGTGTTCATTTCTGATTCGCACAGCTAGGGTCTGGAACGTTCTTCCGAGATCTGTGTTTCCTAACACGTACAATTTGGGTTTCGTTAAAGCAAGAGTGAATAGGCATCTTCTAGGCAAACGCGTTCCACCTTAGGCCACATCATCACTTTCCATCAGGTGTGATAATGGTCAAGCGTGTGCCTAAAATTTATAAAAAAAGACATTGCACATTTGCCAGCATAGTATTAATTTAGATTTTAACCGACTTCAAAAAAAAACAAAAAGAGGAGGTTCTCAATTCGACGCGTATTTTTAAGCTATTGCATAGCTTTTATCGCGGGGCTTTGAACTAGGACAAACAGTTTGAGCGCGGCGACCGAATCAAGAAGTTCGGTAACGAAAAAAACCTAACACCGTCGTTCAGTAAGCGTTCAACATTTTAGAGCTTCTCAAGTAGCTCTATTTGGCGCAGTGGGCGAGCGACCGCATTCTTTACCGTATGGTGTATGATGTCGCAGGTTCGAATCTCACTCGCGAAGTAGTGACAGTTCGCTTTTCTTGTTTGTTTGTTTTTCAATTATTATTTTTTTGCATACTATTTATTATGCAAAAATAAAATATTGCATAAATATTATAGTTGCATAAGTTGATAAAAAATGCTATGCAATAGCTTTACCGCGGCAGTCCCCGAGTGCCACTTAAGTTTTTTTTTAGTGTATTAAAAAATCTGAGTTGTTACTCTTACTACCTACTACTTATGTAAATAAAAGATATTATAAGAAACTGCGATATACACAAAAAAACATTGCACATAAAATAGCAATAAATATAAAAAGTACCTACTGTGTATATTGTTACATGTTATTTTAAGCCGTTTTCAGCCTGTATTTCTTGCACAAACCTTATTGGTATTTGTGGTATTGGTACCTACTTAGTCTTACATATCATAACCACATAAACTACATATAAAATAAATTAATGTGAGGAATATGGGTATAATAATTTTATAAAAATAGGTTTTAGTGCGCAAATAAACAATTTTCCTGTTAATTAGAAGACGCAATCATTTTAATTGGTCTTACATCCAATTTATACTTCGAAAACATGGCTGGAGCACATAAAATTTTTTGCTCACGAAGGTATGATAAGACATTGTACTTACTATAATGAAAATAATGGTAGAAGCACATTACCATCAAGCCACTCCACCATATAATTTTACTAATTACTAAAAAAAATACTAAATAACTAAAAAAAGCCTCAATAGCCCAACGGTTAAAGGTGCGGACTGCAAAACTGAAAGGTCGCAGGTACGAATCCCACCCGTTGCACTATTGTCGTACCCACTCCTGACACAAGCTTTCCGCTTATTTGGAGGGGAGAGGAGAATATTAGTCACTTCAACTTGGCTGATATTCTTTTTCTAAAAAAAAAAAATCGAACGTGCGGTGCGCGTGCTTTGAATTGGGACAAGAATCAAGTATAATATAACACAGCCTCTCAAGCTTACTGGTATCACTGTGATCAGTATGATGTACGGTCATACATAGACAGTCAGTTGCATGGGCGCACTAATTGTGATTTGACAGGCTGCTTGGGCTGCATTGGATAATACCACTAGGCTGTATCTTGTATTTTTGTTTTCACCAAAATTATTTTTAAAAAACCGACTTCAAACACCCGCGCCACTACAAAGTATATAATTGATTGTTGATTTTTTTAAAACCGCTCGACCGATTTCGATATAATTTAAATGGCACCTCCTGGGCAGTATACCCTTTCAAACAAAAAGAATTTTCAAAATCGGTTCAGGCGTCTTCGAGTAATCGGTGAACATACATTAAAAAATAAAAAAAAAGATTCCGAAAAATTGAGAACCTCCTCCTTTTTTGAAGTCGGTTAATAAATGCCGCTAATTGAACCGTGGAAATCCAGACAGCCTTAAGTTGCGTGGCATAACGTATTGTAAATGTGTTTCCTCCATTACTCGTAACCACTCGGAGTCACCGATATTTGGTCAGAAATTTCCGAGTTACAAAATTGTGACACATACAATAACATCCTTATGGTGATTATCCTATCAAAGCTTAAAACAACATTACTGTGAAATAATTATAATATATTATATTTCTGGAAACATTCTATAATACTTTATGAAAATTGGGTAATTACAAGTAAAACCCAAAAATTAATTATAATAATAATCATTACCCAACTAACAAAATGGTCATAACATTTTAACCTTTTATGACTAATTCGTCCCATAAGTATCGTATATTAGCAAGTTTTAAAACGTGACGTTGTACAGGCGTCATGTATATTGCATTTATGTTTTAATGCAATTTGGTAATAAAACGTCCTCGTACAAACGTTTGTATGACATAGATATAAAGCAATTTAATCGCAGAAAATACACAGTCATACAAACGTTTTAGCCAGGACATTTTGGCTGGTATTACAACTTATATATGACACCTTCTGGCAATTTGGTTATATAAAAGCTTTTATATCCGCTACTGTAAGACTAGTCATAATTTCGGTTTCTTATATTGCATTTATGTTTTAATGCAATTTGGTAATAAAACGTCCTCGTACAAACGTTTGTATGACATAGATATAAAGCAATTTAATCGCAGAAAATACACAGTCATACAAACGTTTTAGCCAGGACATTTTGGCTGGTATTACAACTTATATATGACACCTTCTGGCAATTTGGTTTATAAAAGCTTTTATATCCGCTACTGTAAGACTAGTCATAATTTCGGTTTCTTATGAATACTTCATGGCAATAATGTTCATATAAGAGTCATATCCGTAACCACCGTATGACTAAAAGATAGGGCTTATGACTTTTTTGGTTCAAAACGTCAGAGTTCCGACATTTTTTTAATATTCGCATAATGTATAAAGTTAATTTGAAACAATGGAAGCAATATAAAAGGAGCGGAGCTTATAGGCGGAATGTTAATAAAAATTATTCATCATTACTTTCTACAGTAGATACGTGTTTACATGCGCAGAGAAGCAGCTGGCCATCAATTCAAGCATCAGTTTCATCTAGTGTAACTGATACCCACCAGCCAAGCCAAATAAATGCGACAGAGAGTGATGGATCCGTACCTACTTTTTCTGCTGAAAATCGATGTCATGATGATTTCGATGACAAACAGAGACGAACGATGACGATTTTGCATATTTTGAATTCCGCGCAGATGTGGCAAAATGGGCTTTAGAGTACAAGATTTCACACTGTACTATACTATACCATTGAAATTGTTTGCAATTATTATTACTTTCTTAAAATACAATTGCGACTAAAACGTTAGGCGAGGTCTTTATTATACCTATCTATGCAATAGTTATATTCCTAAAAAAGTTATGTTCTCTAAAATGTTCTGATAATGTAAAAGAACTATGTTTTGGAATGACAAAATGGCGGATTACTAAAATGTTTTAAGGAACTCTGATAGGTTTGTAATGATGGCGTTCTTTAAGTTTTAACTCTTAAAACCGCAGTATTTATCGTATATAAGTATTTTGTAACTCATAATGGCATGATGAAGGAGTTTTTACTCTTAACACAGCAGTATTTATCGTATATAAGTATTTTGTAAATCATAATGGCATTATGACAAATAACAATTTATTTTTATTAAAGAAAAATATAATTAAATTTAAAAAAAAATCAAGGGGACATTTAAAATTTATTAATAAACCTAAAAAGTTGGTCGCAAAAATGACATTCGTATTAAGTTTCCTAACTTAAAAATAAACACATCCCATTTCAAACTTGTGAATATTGATTACACTGAAGTATAAAATATTAAATACATATTATTTACTCTTTGTTTTTTAATTTTTTGAAGACGCCGAGTTGCTCACAGACAATAGAATTTATTAATACTACTTATAATTGAAAGCGCTTCAATACTGCATAAAAACGATTCATAGGTCAGACAAACGTCTGCGCTATGATAACTATACGACTAAATAGACATACAAATAATAAATTACAACACTACTATGACGAAATATACTTAAAATATTAATTTTATAACACCTAATTGACTAAACGTTTTTGCTTATGACTTTTGAATGACAGCTGTATGACTTTATAGCCATAGTAACTGCGCCAAAATCGCGTTGTAAAAACGTTTGTATGACCATTGTATGACTTAATTGCATACTATTCAGTTATATCCAAAACGTTTGCAAAACTCTTATATGCTTATTTTTGCTAGAATGTATTGAATAGGTAGGTAGGTACGTAAAATTAATATATTATTCAATTCTTAATAGAGTTTAGTATATTTTCATTTTTTTTGAAAATATACGCGTCGCTGTAGTCTATCCCTGTTATCACCAATATGCCTTGAGCTTTAGTTTATTTAGTTTGTTGTTTGAAAAAATATTTTACTTTATACATTCAAGTAATTAATATTAAAATACTTTGAATAAAACAAAGTAACATAATCTAAATTGATACTTCCGTACTAATTTCATAAAAGCGAAATCCTGTTTGTAACTCTTCACGGCTCAATCATTGAAATTGTAGTCCAGTAAAAAGTTAAATGAAACCATGATCTGACCAGCTTTGGCGCAATGAGTACAAATGTGTTCATTAATACTTAAATAATGATATTATAAAAGAAATTTTGATTTAAATTTAGGGGAAAGGGATGAAAAAAATAAAAAAAGGGTTGAAAAATGCCTTTTTTTAAAATAACTTAATAACGGTAGGAAAAAGAAAAAACAGTTTCAAGTAAAAGTAGTAGAGAAAAAAATTTTACACAAAAAAGTTCCACTTCATTTTTAGGGTTCCGTACCCAAAGGGTACGAACGGGACCCTATTACTAAGCCTACGCTGTCCGTCCGTCCATCCGTCCGTCCGTCCGTCCGTCCGTCCGTCCGTCTGTTAGCGGGCTGTATCTCGTAAACCGTAATAGATAGACAGATGAAATTTTCACATATTATGTATTTCTATTGCCGCTATAACAGCAAATAATAAAAATTAAATTAAATTAAAAAAATTAAATTAAAATATTTCCATGGGTACATGGAAATATTTTTATTTAATTTTTTTTAACGGAACCCTAAAAGAGCGAGGCCCGACTCGCACTTGGCCGATTTTTTTTTGCTATCTGCTTTAGTTTAGCTGCAAAAAATAAAAATTAAATTTGCATTGTAATTAATTATAAAGATGTATAAAGGCGGGAAACATAGTGCCTATCCTATCAATTAATTAAGCTTTGAATAACGGTAGTACAGTCAAATTAATAAGGTATTTTTAGGGTTCCGTACCCAAAGAGTACCAACGGGACCCTATTACTAAGCCTACGCTGTCCGTCCGTCCTTCCGTCCGTCCGTCCTTCCGTCCGTCCGTCTGTCAGCGGGCTGTATCTCGGTAACCGTAATAGGTAGACAGTTGAAATTTTCACAGATTGTGTATTTCTATTGCCGCTACAACAACAAATAATAATAAATATAAATTAAATTAAAAAAATTAAATAAAATATTTCCATGTGTACATGGAAATATTTTTATGTATTTTTTTTTAACGGAACCCTAAATGAGCGAGGCCCGACTCGCACTTGGCCGATTTTTTTGAAATAGAAGATACTTCCGAACATCATCCAACAGTTTTCAAAATCGGTCATCGTAGCTATTAAAACTCTAACCTGCGTGATGTCAGATTTCAGATTGAAACTTTTTCGCTTTCTATATTAAAAAGTTAGACTTTAGACTGTTTGACTTTAATTTGTTTTTAACCAATTTAAAAAAAGGAGGAGGTTCTCAATTCGTCGGAATCCTTTTTTTTGTGTATGTTCACCGATTACTCGAAGACACCTGAACCGATTTGCAAAATTCTTTTTTTTGTTTCAAAGGGTATACTTCCCAGGTGGTCCCATTTAAATTTTATCGAAATCGGTCGAGCGCTTTTTACAATAACAACAATAAATTATATACTTTGTAGTGGCGCGGGCGTCTGAAGTCGGTTTTTTAAAAAGTATTTTTTAGTATAGATTATAGCGGCAGTGATCGGCCTAATTTTAGGCCTATATTTTACACACTTCTACTTAGAAGTGTGTACAATATAGGCCTAAAATTATACGCATAATATTGTGACTGGCAACTACGGAACCCTACACTGCGCGTGGCCCGACACGCAATTGGCCATTTATTATACTTTACAAATAAAACTACAAACATACTAGTTTCCAGAGTTACAAACAGAATTCGATAACATAATCAAATAAGAATCAAACTTCATTTGTGTGGGGCTCGCTCGCTGAGTCTTCTATTGCAAACTTCAAAAATCTAGATACTCTGATACAAAAATATGATTGAGTTGCACAGCACAAAACCTGACAATAGTTTGATGAAACGCATGACTTTTGTATACTTAGTTTTAAGCATGGACACGTCTCATATACTTAAGTATTTTGATATGGTATGAAATTCGTATTTTGTCATACCTCCGTATTTTTCAGGTATTTTTCTATCCGTAGTCAACCCAAGTCAACTGACTTGGGTTGACTACGGATCGAATTTTATATTACGCCTCATGCGTACTGCAAATTCACACTGCTGTAATTTTTAATTTCGTACAACTTGGCAAAAAAGTGTAGAAACTGAACTAATTGTTCTCTTTATTTTATATTACGCCTCCTGCGTACTGCAAATTCACACTGATGTGATTTTTAATTTCGTACAACTTGGCAAAAAAGTGTAGAAACTGAACTAATTGTTCTCTTTATTGACAGCACTATTATGTTGTCAAGTTTCATCGCCGAAGTGTTTTTTTTATTCGATGACAAGCTAGTCCTTGACTGCGATCTCACCTGATGGTAAGTGACGATGCAGTCTAAGATGGTAGCGGGCTAACTTCGAAGGGGTATGGCAGTGAATATTCAACCCATACCCCTAATTGGTTTCTACACGCCATCGTGCCGGAACGCTAAATCGCTTGGCGGCACGTCTTTGACAGTAGGGTGGTAACTAGCCACGGCCAAAGCCTCCCGCCAGACCAGACCAGAGACAATTCAGAAATTATAAATTCCAAAATTGACCCCGCCGGGAATCGAACCCGAGACCTCCCAGTTTAAGACAACACAGCTCACCACTGAGCCAGGGAGGTCGTCAAATGTTATGTCAATGTTATGTTTTGAAATTCGTCAATATTTATTTGAATTCGTAAATACATACCTACGTATTAGTCTAGTCAACAAGTTCAAAAACGTGAAAAATAGAGATAAAGGTCCTAAAAATATGAGCGATGGCTCATTCGAGTCGGAATCACCTCTAGAAAAATGTTTTTGAAGGATTTTGGTGCAGGTAAAAAATTGCAATTGTTATTAACAAAATAAGATGAAAAAAAATGATTTAATAAAAAATTGGTTTAATGTAGTATACTGTATAAAGTCAAAATGTCATAATAAAAAATATGTTATAATAAAAAAATAAAAAAAAAATATTTCGTTTTTAGGGTTCCGTACCCAAAGGGTACCAACGGGACCATATTACTAAGCCTACGCTGTCCGTCCGTCCGTCCGTCCGTCCGTCCGTCCGTCCGTCCGTCTGTCAGCGGGCTGTATCTCGTAAACCTTAATAGATAAACAGATGAAATTTTCACATATTATGTATTTCTATTGCCGCTATAACAACAAATAATAAAAATTAAATTAAATTAAAAAAATTAAATTAAAATGTTTCCATGGGTACATGAAAATATTTTAATTTAATTTTTTTAACGGAACCCTAAAAGAGCGAGGCCCGACTCGCACTTGGCCGATTTTTTGTTAATAACTCGAAAAATATTGACATTTAAGCAATTTTGAAAAAAGCTCGTTAAGAGGAGGAAATTTCCAATAAAAAAGTCCCAAGTCCCGGGATTCTATCTCCATTATTTATAATTTTAATTTGACGTTGAAAATAGGGCTCCGCGCGGCTGTTACAGCATGCGCGCGCCCCCGCTAAAGAGAGTTCAGCAATAAAAATATTTTTTTTATAACATAAGATGTGATTTTAAAAATTTGAAAAACTTCTAGTATCTTCTTAACACTTGAAAGAATCGAGCCCTGGAGAAACAAAAGTTTAACCACCATTTTTCAAAATGTTATTCAATTGTTAACTAACAAATTATTTCCCAATCTCCATTGTCATAAACAATGGGATGAAAGGTATAAATAATTGGCCTATATTTTTGTATCAGAGTATCTAGATTTTTGAAGTTTGCAATAGAAGACTCAGCGAGCGAATTGAGAACCTCCTCTTTTTTTAAAATTGGTTAAAAACAAATTAAAGTCAAACAGTCTAAAGTCTAACTTTTTAATATAGAAAGCGAAAAAGTTTCAATCTGAAATCTGACATCACGCAGGTTAGAGTTTTAATAGCTACGATGACCGATTTTGAAAACTGTTGGATAATGTTCGGAAGTATCTTCTATTTCGAAAAAATACCTTATTAATTTGACTGTACTACCGTTATTCAAAACTTAATTAATTGAGATAGGCACTATGTTTCCCGCCTTTATACATCTTTATAATTAATTACAAAGCAAATTTAATTTTTATTTTTTGCAGCTAAACTAAAGCAGATAACAAAAAAATGAAAAGGAACTTTTTTGTGTAGAATTTTTTTCTCTACAACTTTTACTTGAAACTTTTTTTTCTATTTCCTACCGTTATTAAGTTATTTAAAAAAAAGGCATTTTTCAACCCCTTTTTTATTTTTTTCATCCCTTTCCCCTAAATTTAAATCAAAATTTCTTTCATAATATCTTTATTTAAGTATTAATGAACACATTTTTACTCATTGCGCCAAAACTGGTCAGATCATGGTTTCATTTAACTTTTTACTGGACTAATTGGTTCAGTTGGAAAAATTAGAACAAACAGATTTAAGGCTAAAGGTTCTCATGTACTTTTTTTAAACGATGTTGAGGGCCTAAACTATTAGTAGCTAGTTGAGAATTATTACATAAACAATTATAGAACAGGAAAGACATAATTTGTTATTAGAAATATCGTACGAAGGCTAAGCAACTTTCAGCACATTCTCTCTCATTCCGCTATGACATTGTAAAAAATCCATTTATTTATGAACTCCATTGTAAACGTATTTACAAGCTTTTATTAAGCTTGACCAGTTTATTTATTTATTTGTTTGTTTGGGTCAAATCTTGCAAGATGAATTAGACCCACTTTCCGGTTTCTGATCGAGCTGAAATTTTGCATTTGTGTGTAAATCGGATAACAATGCAATATTATTATGACATGGAGCTGATCTGACGATGGAGACGGAAGATGGCTATCGGAACTCTGTAATAAAACGACGTAAGCCCATCGAGTTTGGGCTCGTTTGATTCGTCATAACTCATAACAAGTACTCTGATCCTAGATGATATCCAGAGTCTAATGATGTAGCTACAAAGGGCTTGCATTTAAAAATATTTTTTTTAAATTAATTAAATTTACACTTGTTTAATAGGTGGGTTTATATAAATTACAAAAATACAATGTTAAGCTTTCTATATTTAGTAAGTCTAGTATAAAATATCTTTGCGATGACAACTATCTATATACATATAATAAAACAGAAACGAAACCAATTCTGTACATGAAATAGATTCAAAAAAGGGTTTTTGCTTCTAATTGTGTTCAAGATACAGATATCAAAACAGAAGCTAAATTTTTTTTTGTCTGTTTGTTTGTCCTTCTTTCACGTAAAAACTACCGCACAGATTTCTACAAAATTTTATACCGTAGTAGCTTATTACTCGGGTCAACATCTAGGCTACTTTTTATCCCGGAAAATCAAGGAGTTCCCGAGGGACTTTAAAAACTAAATCCACGCGGTCAAAGTCGCGGGCATCAGCTAGTATCTTATATTATTTCTCATCACAAAAATAGGTATGTGTTTTAACAACAACTTAATCTATAGAGCTTAGAAAGTAAAATTTTCCAATAATTTTTTATCATCGACCGAGCGAAGCGAAGGTCTTTGAGTTAACTAGGGCGATTTGCACTTGTCCGTCCGTCCGTCCGTCCGTCCGTCCGTCTGTCAGAGCCTTATAACTTTTGAATTACTGAACGTAATTACTTCAAATTTAGATATAATATGTAAACCGATGGCCTCCAGCCGAAAATGGCTTAAAAAGTTATAAAAATCTTTATTTCAGGGGGGCTCTCATAGAAGCGAATGCGAAGTAAAAAAAAAAAAATCGCGTTACATAAAATTGTTACGTATCATTTTAAAGATAATTTTGAACTGAGTACAAAAATATTTTTTTTTTAATTTTTCCCTTAAAATTGACGAAATGGGGGGCTTTCAAAGTGGCGATTTTATACGCTCGCTTGAAGACGCTCTCTAGAAAAATCCGCTATGGATTTTCAAACTGATTTTATGTTTTTAGGTCACTTATATCCTGTACTTGAACAACAAATACTAAAATTATATGAATATTATAAAGAAACGAGATTATTTAATTTTTAATGGGCGTCAGTAATTCATATAGCATCAACATAGCTTCACAATAATGCTAATAGATGGCGCAGTCAGTAACTATTCCCATGGAACTACGAGTTAAATTCAATGTTTGATAAATAATTCAATGTTTTCACTAACGTTCCCTAACCTTTACGGGCTACCTATAAGTTAGGTGATTGATGTTTTCTGTCAACTTATTTATCACGATCCTGTACGGGACACCTAAAAGGATATTGGGACGGATGTTAGGACTTAGGATTGTATTTAGGAGCTACCTACGTTAAGAGACTCCTACTTAGGGGATGATTTAGGTATGTTTGGTGAAAACGGGCATAATAATAATGTCAGTTTTGGTTATCATGTATCGATTGAATGAATAATCATGGGATACCGTTACCGCGAGGTCTCAGTTCGGGGCGAACCACTAGTTATTATTTTCAATGTGCAGCCAGCCACTGGTTTATTGTTATTTTTTTTAAGTATATCTATTTACTCAGTTTTTGTAAAATTCGGTAACATAAGTAATACATACTTCAGCTCAAACCAAGTTATTATTTAACACGCATAAGCGGTAGATAGGTAGTTATTATTTATTAAGGTAAATAATTCAAAAAATATAAGAAATTAAAATAATAAAATTTATTTTGTTTTGGAACGTAGTTCCTTATGGGGCGTTGCGGGGGGGTACCCTATCCGGCAAAAAAACGTCTGTAACGTTAAATTACAAAAAGCGTAAGATTTTTTCGTCGCAGTCCTTGTTGTCTTCGTTTATTTTACACATTCCATCAAAGCTTCGATGGCGCAGCGGTAAAAAAGGAGTGATACTATTGGTTCAGAGGTTCGATTCCTGACTTCAGATAATTATTATTTATTTTATATTTATTATTATTTCATCATCATCATCATCATCATCATCATCAATAGCCTATAACAGTCCACTGCTGGACTAAAGGCCTCTCCCAAGGGGAGGATTTGGTTGTGGTGGTGGTGGTTCGCCCCGAACTGAGACCTCGCGGTAACGGTATCCCATGATTATTCATTCAATCGATACATGATAACCAAAACTGACATTATTATTATGCCCGTTTTCACCAAACATACCTAAATCATCCCCTAAGTAGGAGTCTCTTAACGTAGGTAGCTCCTAAATACAATCCTAAGTCCTAACATCCGTCCCAATATCCTTTTAGGTGTCCCGTACAGGATCGTGATAAATAAGTTGACAGAAAACATCAATCACCTAACTTATAGGTAGCCCGTAAAGGTTAGGGAACGTTAGTGAAAACATTGAATTATTTATCAAACATTGAATTTAACTCGTAGTTCCATGGGAATAGTTACTGACTGCGCCATCTATTAGCATTATTGTGAAGCTATGTTGATGCTATATGAATTACTGACGCCCATTAAAAATTAAATAATCTCGTTTCTTTATAATATTCATATAATTTTAGTATTTGTTGTTCAAGTACAGGATATAAGTGACCTAAAAACATAAAATCAGTTTGAAAATCCATAGCGGATTTTTCTAGAGAGCGTCTTCAAGCGAGCGTATAAAATCGCCACTTTGAAAGCCCCCCATTTCGTCAATTTTAAGGGAAAAATTAAAAAAAAAATATTTTTGTACTCAGTTCAAAATTATCTTTAAAATGATACGTAACAATTTTATGTAACGCGATTTTTTTTTTTTTACTTCGCATTCGCTTCTATGAGAGCCCCCCTGAAATAAAGATTTTTATAACTTTTTAAGCCATTTTCGGCTGGAGGCCATCGGTTTACATATTATATCTAAATTTGAAGTAATTACGTTCAGTAATTCAAAAGTTATAAGGCTCTGACAGACGGACGGACGGACGGACGGACGGACGGACAAGTGCAAATCGCCCTAGTTAACTCAAAGACCTTCGCTTCGCTCGTCGTTCAGTAAGCGTTCAACATTTTAGAGGTTCACATTTAGCTCTGTTTGGCGCAGTGGGCGAGCGGCCGCTTTCTTTAGATGTCGCAGGTTCGAATCTCACTCGCGAAGTAGTGACAGTGCGCTTTTCTTGTTTGTTTGTTTGTTTATTAATTAATTATTTTTTGCATAATTTTTATTATGCAAAAAAAAAAATATTGCATAAATCTTATAATTGCATTTAAGTTGATAAAAAATGCTATGCAACAGCTTCACCGCGGTAGTCCCCGAGTGCCACTTAATTTTTTTTTTATTTAAGTCATTCGCACACAAAATACCAGGTTGCGTGTTTCCGTTTCCGTGTGCAATAGGAGGCACGCACGGGTTTGCGCCTTGATAGGCGTATTTATTCCGTGTTCAATATAAAGCTCTACTTCGCACGGACAACCTAAAAAATTTCGTGTAATTGCTATTCTACTGCTAGTGTGATTTTCGGAGGACCTAAGAGTGTCAAATTTTTAAAAGACGTGCTCCTTTGCTCCTTCATTCAGTTTCACTTACTCGACCTTCGTTTTGCTAAGGAGGTCGCTGGCTCGCTTCGCTCGCCGCCTTACCACTTCGCTCTTCTCGACCTTTTGATCGCTTCATTCAGGACCTCCTTCGCAAGCTTTACAAAAACACCCTAGGGGTAGGACAGACAAGACTGCGTGGAGTCGGGTGCTCAAAAAACCCAATGGGGTATGTAAATTTTTTAAAACTTAATATGACAGAAGACTCGCTCCTGGCTTCGCGCTTTACAAAAATACTTACAGGCAAGTCTGCGTGAAGTAAGGATGCTCAGATTTCGACTTCTTTCGAAAGAATGTTTTTTTAAATTCGTAAAGTCAAATCAATCAAACAGTTATTTTCTTCACTTTTTGCCAATCTTGAACGGAATTTCATAGGCTTATTAAACCTTTGATTTATCGGCTTCAGCTTCGGCCGAAATCAACCTTCGGTTGGACTCTAAACAAATCGTTTGCGGTTAGAGGACAAGTGCTGTGTATTGCCTTAAATTCAACACGTGTTTAGAAGAAAGTCTCGGTTCCAAAACCATGCACGATTGGAGTGTCGACGACGTCTCGTGTTGGCCGAGTGCCTTATATTGAACACGGGTTTACGAATGTTAGCACATCGAACCCGTGCACATTTCGAGGCATTGCTGCCTCCTGTTGAATACGCAAACGGAAACACGCCACCAGGTCTCCTCTCGAATGAGAAAGATTAACATTAAGGCCATGTTCACCACGCTGGCATGCATAATTCACAAACCTTTGAGAAAATTATGAAGAACTCTACGATATTTCCTTGCGATGTTTTTCTTCACCGTTAAAGCGAGTGACAATTAGTTGCTTAAGACGCATATAAAATCAGCCTGGGACCGACTTGCTTGAAAAAACGCAAAGAAATTGTAAAAAATAATAATTCCACTTCATCTTTTCTTGGGTTCCACTAAAAACTGGAAAACACGTTGTTTTTGCCGCCAGTACAATAGTTATCCATGCACGGGGACATGCGCAGCCATAGATAAAATAATTTAATTTTTCCACGACTACTCTGACGTCATCTGCTAACAAGGAATAGGGACAGACATCTCAGGGTCGCACTTTTACAATCTTAACCAAATAGGTCGACGATCAACATGTGGCGATGACTTGAGTCAGAACCCGCTGGATTTATTATATTAAGCACTCTAGTTAAATTCCTTGTTCGTCTGGACTCATTGTGCACTCCATTCAAACGAAATTTGATTATCATTTGAATACTAGCTTAATCGTCCACGTGGGCTTTTTAAAAATCCAACCTTTGTTTTTCCGAAATAAAAAGTAGGTAACCTATTGTCACTCTCGAGGTCCTCAAGCATATCCACAAAAAAACCATATCTAATGTTTCATCCTTTGCGACATGATGATTGAAAGACGGATTTTTTATGTTTTCTATTCGTTCAATTAAACGTTAGTTTCGCAGCTGTTATTCATGGAACTTCAGTGGTTTCGTTGCTACGGTTTTAGAATAGAATAGAATAGAAATATTTATTCAAATAAACTTTCACAAGTGCTTTCGAATCGTAAAATGAATCTACCACTGGTTCGGAATGCCCTTAGTGCCGTGAAGAACCAGTAAGAAACTCGGCGGTTGCTCTTTTTCAATACAGTTTACAATAGGTACTATGCTATGTATGCAGTGTATGCAGTGTTTCCACAATGAGGGGAAGTTCCAAAAATGTATGCGTACAATTCAATACATGTTAAGATGAGCATAAAGAATATTTCCCATTCCCGCCGGTGGCATCTTTTCACGAGCATGACACATAACCCAGCCATTGCTTCACTCAAACAAATTTTGAGGGAACGTTCCAAAGTGGAAAATATGTGTTAACCCCGTACCACCAGATACTAGAAACGCTTGGTTGAAGAACCTGACATAGAACTTCGCTAATCACTGTTCAGGGTATATAGTAATATCATTGGGCTGCACTAAATAAAACCCAACTAGAATTTAAGCCGACTACCGTTTAGTTGCCAACCTCCGTTAAAAGGTTTATCACTACTAGAAGAAGAAAATACAATTTTTTTTCTGGTACGCGAGTTCAATTTATTAAATAGCTACTGTCTACACATACCTACTAGCCAGCTATATCTACTATGGAAGATACTCGTAGTAAGTCACCGTATTATTTTTAGCTTACTACAGTGTTTACTACGGTCGCAATAAACGCGATAAGATAAAGCGAAATAAAGTATTGTGAAAGTAGTATATTTGATGTTTCACTTTTTATGTACTTACTGATAACGGGTAGATAAAATCAGAAAATGTTTGTGATAAGTCTCGGAAAAAATTCAGTTACAAAGTGTAATCAACATTTTGGGGATCCGCATTAAAAATATACGACAAAATATGTTTTTATTTTACACACTTTCCACAAAAAAGTCGCCATAGTTCAGTGAACCGCGAAACTGAATCGACAATGGACCGGGTTATTGCTTGAAGAAGAAGTTCAAAAAGCATATGCACAAGGTTATTTTAACCAATAACATTACACTTCTAATAAATTAGTAAATGTTATAATGTTTATACATAGTGGTTGAAGTGTTGAACAAATATTAAAGTTCTTTTCGTTTTACCTTTATTTCATAAACACACACATACTGCACTTTTTGAATGTCAATCAATTTTAAACGTAGGTAAGTATATCTAAAGATATCTAATATGGAAATGACGTATCAGTGTTGATAATTACAATTGTCACCATTAAATTACTAATTAATAATAATTATTAAAATAACTTAAAACTAAAACTACGAGAGTCCCAAATGCTCTCTCTAATCTGAGAAGAGCCCACAACAAACTCTGCCCGGTATTTTTACAATTTTATCACCACTTTACAAAATCAGTGAAAGTAAAGTATTTAGCTTACATACATCAAAACACATAAAGGCGTATTAAATAATTGTATGCACAATGAAATTCAATTTGTCATAATATTATTGCACTGATAAGTAATTAAAAAGTGTGAGCAGAGCACGTGTCTATCAGTGGCCTCAATACACAATGTACACTGTCTTATCAACACATCGCGGATTCAACGGACGGACAAACAACACTTTTTCTTCTTCTTCTTTTATCAACCAATAGACGTCCACTGTTGGACAAAGGTCTCTTGCATGGACTTCCACAAACCTCGGTCTTGCGCCGCCTGGATCCAGCGGCTCCCTGCGACTCGTTTGATGTCGTCGGTCCACCTGGTGGGGGTCTGCCAACACTGCGCTTCCCGGTGTGGGATCGCCACTCCAGCACCTTGGGACCCCAAGTTAGAAGAAGTTCGAAGTTCTTAGTTCGAAGAGCTGATGGTCGATCAGCTCTTCGAACTATGTGCGCCACCCATTTCCACTTCAGTTTCGCGACTTGCTGAGCTATGTCGGTGACTTTGGTTCTCCTACGGATCTCCTCATTCCTGATTCGATCCCGCAGGGATACTCCGAGCATAGCTCTCTCCATCGCCCGCTGAGCGATCCTGAGCCTACTTATGAGGCCTTTAGTTAGCGACCATGTCTCGGATCCGTAAGTCATCACTGGCAACACGCACGTAGATCACACTAGTAAAATAAAAAAAATAACTTGAGAGGTGACAAGGGACATCCGGATGGAACGTAGTTCCTTTCGATTAATTAATTTGGCATTGATGTGTTCGGTATTTTCGCGGTACAATAATGGGTCTCCGTAGCCTTGTGGCTTCTGCAGTCGCCTAACAGCCAAAGGTCGATACAGGTACATGTGGAATTTTTCCCTAATTTTTTATAACTTATAAGTTATAAAAAATTTGGGAAAGGTTCCACATGTAGAAATTGTTTAAAATAAAATTGAAAATGGAAAATTCGGTCTGTCGAGCTGGGATTCGAACCATCGACTTTTAACTGTTAGGCGACTGCAGAAGCCACAAGGCTACGTAGACCCAATATTGTACCGCGAAAATACCGAACACATCAATGCCAAATTCACATTCAAAAAAGTGTCGGTTTCAAAAAAGTGTCGGTTCAATTTTGTCTTAATTTTTTCCGTCTAGCTCCCTTCCGCACCGCGCGATAAGGAACTACGTTGCAATATATTATATATTCCACTAGATTTTATATTTTTGTCTTCGTGGAGTTAGGTTTTTACAAATCTCGCGAGAACTCTCTATTTTTCCGAGATAAAAGATAGCCTACGTCACTCTAAAGGATACCCACTATTAACCAAGCAAAAAATCACGTCGATCCGTTGCATTACCCTGTTGCTGCGTGATTGAAGAACATATTGTATCGGTTAAGCTACCACGAAAACCATAATAATATTAGATTTGCTTGTTTCTTCCGTTTCTAAAATAATCGAACAAGTACGGAACCTAAAAACGCTTTTCACTGAGCCGCTCTAGTAATCTTTTCTCACGGACGAATTGATAGTAGCACCTTAATTGAGCAGATATAAAGATAACTATCGTTTAACACTTGTTTGTGATAAAATAAAAACTGCGTTACACAGTTTTGGGTGAAAAACTACTATGTATTTAGAAGTAAGTGATTTGTCCAGGTAGTTAGGTCTAATTTAAGGAATAAATGAACCACCGAACCCAAATCAGATGGGCAGTGTCTAAAATCTCTTAGTGCTTGAAGACGAAAATCTACAAAATGAGATGGTAGTCATGACTATTTTTTTATATTTATACATTGACTTATAAATTAAAACATGATCGCAAATTAAAGCCCTCATTAGAAAATTTCAGATCACTCTGTATTGGGTGACAGCGAGAGCTCGATAAGCTCAGACATAAGGAAATCTTAGGAGAATCAGATTTATCAACTCAGTTCATGCAGTCACAAAACTAAAGTGGCACATGACAGCTATATCATAGCGCGAAGAACCGATAGACGTTGGGGTCCCAAGGTGCCAGTGGCGACCTTGAGCTGGGAAACAGCGTTGGTGACCACTACTAGGTGTCCGGCCGATTTAAAGCAGGGGTTCCCAAAGTTTTTTTATCACACCTCCCTACTGCCTAAAATGAAAATGCCAACGCCCCCCCCTCCGTGCAGCAAGTGAAATCGTCATACCTAATTATAAACCACAATAAGGTTAATTATTATGTCCAAAAATATTTTTTAGATCGTTTTACAATAAAAATACTGTTGTTCAACACTTGTGATGAAGAGTCAACGTGACGGTTAATTTTGCATGTTTTAACAAAATTTCCATTTCTGGGTTCAAGAAAGAAAGTGCACAATGTAGATCGCTAGCAGATATTGCTATGCGGAGCGGACCGGAGTGTGCCCGCGCAACCCCTTACATGTCTTCGCGCCTCCCTAGTGTTGCGCGCCCCCCCCTTTGAAAATCAATGATCTAAAGCGAGGCGCTGCGAGCTGCAGGTAGCCCGCTTCCATAAACTGCATTATCACTTACCAGCAGGTGAGATCGCAGTCAAAGGCTAAGCTGTAGAAGAATATATAAACGATAAAATTTATAGTCGTATAAATGCTAACTCATGCAATTTCAAGTCCATTATTAGCATATAAACACGAACCTCACTTTTATCGTACACAAAAAATAGTTAATCACTCATTAGATACGTGCTACACAACGTGCACAAAGAGAACCGTGCGAGAAACGTCCTTAGAAGACCTCTGTGAAAAATGGCGCACGAGAAAATGAAACTCCCAAAAAACTGGATCTAACAAAAAATGTAACAAACAAAAAACAAACCATTTCGACAACATGAAATATTCAAACGCGGCACTTCGCATACAATTGTTAAGACTGAAACAAACAGAACGCGGGACGGCACTGCATCAGCGTGTCTAACGTCCTAGAAGTGACCATGCAAGGAAATTTTTATACGCGTGAAGTTCTAACGCATTGCTAAGCGTGCGTTAGAATTTAGAACTCCATTAGATGATAGGTTATGCATCAGTATTTTCCATTAATAATAACTGATGGAGCTGAGAATAATACTAATGATAGATATATTTGAGGTACTCATGAGTTATAATCATAGACGAATGATATTTACTACCGTAATGTTACAAGGTTATAATCAATAACGGAATCAATCATAATCAATATCTGATGTACACAGACATTTTCAGACTCAGAACTTACTGTCTAATGTAGACCTGTAATCGCTTGTTCTCGCAATTCGCACTTCAGTTTGACGTACTTTCTAGAGTTCCTTATTTTTAGGTTTGAGTTCATTCAGTTTGATGTCCTTCCATTCAGTTAACATGCTATCATCACGCGTTGTGTATGTTTCAGGCTTTAGCGTGTGACTCTACCATGTAACCCTGCTCATTAAAAACGTCCTTGCTAGATGTTTCTACTCCTTCGAATGAGATGATTCTTATGGGTTCCTCTGAAGTCGGTCATGTAATAGTTTATAGAAAAAATGGGCGGTGAGATCAGCGTCGTGGCCTTGGATCCGCGCCGTCGGGTACGTGCGTCTAGAATCAGCCACTGTCAGTTAATTTTATTTTCTTTTTCTTAGTAGTCTTCATTGATCTGTCTTTATTGATGTGTGTTCTCGGACTTTAAGTATGCTAATCCTAAGCAGACACTTCTGAAATGTCTATTCCATCCACCCATCATAATTATAGGCGAGCCATCAACGGCTCACTACTGAGCGCAGGTCTCCTCTCAGAGAAAGGTAGGTCTCCCAGGTCTACCACACTGGTCCAATGCAATTGGCAGACTTCACACACCTTTGAGAACATCATGGAGAACTCTCAAGCGTGCAGGTTTCCTCACGACTTTTATTTCACTGTTGAAGCATGTGATTACTTAAACGCACATATTTCCGATATGTCAGCGGTTATGATAACACGTGATCAAACACACGACTCTCCGAATAGGAGACCGCAGTCTTAACCACTAGTCTTATAACTCTGCTCTGACATACTAGTACCAATCTTAATTTTGCCTCTTTATATTTGTAGATTTTCTTGCACGTTCAGACCAACCCAGAATCCAGTCACTCTAAGGCTGATTAAAGAAATACGAAGCTGGGAGCTTTTAGCTACTTACCGGAAACCAGATGTTTACCTAAATAACTTTACACAATCATTGAATAGGTAATTAATGGAAAAACCTTGTAAAAGGTTTTCCTATGCCTCATAGAATACTCAGAATACCAGCTAAATAATACAAATCGAAAAACAGGAAACGAATATCAAAAATATGATACAGACTGAAAGAAGACAAAAATTTAGTTCAGATAAAACCATGGTTCACCACTAATTATATTTTAACTTTTGGACAAAACGTTAAATGAATTTAGGCTAATTTACGCTGGATACAGGCGTAGCGAGACCGAGACATGTGAGCTATGCAAGAGATCTATGCCCAGCTTTTTACTAATTAGTCCTAAAGTTAGTCCTTACACCGAACGAAATCATAGTGACATGACATCTTGTCAAGTCAAATGTACTAAGTTATCGAAAAAAAAGACAATAATTACATCAAAACAACATATTACAATCACCTGTCCATATTTTATCGAAGACGAAAAAGAAATAGATAAGAAGAGTCACCTAACTTAACCTAGGCAGCCTGTAAACGAGGGAATGTTGGTGAAAACGGGCAATAGCTTTTTCCCGGAAAAAGAAAGGGTCTTTTGAAATTCCAACTTTACGTAAATGAAATCGTAAACAAATCTATAATTAGGTATTAGGTAGGACTGTCGGCTGCCCTTTAATGGCTCAACCGCTGAACTGATCTTGATGAATTGTGACACATTTATACTTAGCATTACATAATATTTTTTATTATTATTTTAAAAGCATGTTGATTCACTACGGATAACAGAGACTTCGTCTGCGATTTTTTTAAAGCTGTATATAGCTTTACTGTACTGTACCTTTAATAGTGACTGGCGATTCCCATTTCGATGGAGACAACTGAATAAAAGAAATACCTACCTACTTTCAAAACTCTAGTAAGTAGCCTTTCTATTTTTAAGGTAATAAACACCCACGGCATTATGTATTTAAACAGAAGCGATTAAACCTATTCCAAAAGAGTCTTTAAGTTGTCAAGGACTGCCATACCTACCTCTAGAGGAAAATGGTGCGAAGCGATTAGAGGTATACTTGTTATTATTAACTCAGATTAGCAAGCGTACAGATCAGAATCAAACGTGAAAGGTTCATCAAAGGACAGACCTGCAGGGCAAGCTAATCACGGCTCAGCAGATTTAATCTGGTCAGTTCCCGAATCACACGTTAAGGGCCGATTTCAACAACGTAAAATAATTCTCATCCTAGAATAAATTCGATATTTTGACAACATTTTCAATACAAAACTGTCGGAACGCCCATTTTATTCCCAGGATAAACGTCGCTCGACGTCGTTGGTGAAATCGGCACTAAATATACAAAAATCAATGATGACGTGATTGTATTGAATGCAAGCACACTGACGGTTGTAGAAAATCAAAACATGGCAGCTCTATAGTCACTTGCTATGTTGGGTATGTCGAAACTGTATGATAGCTATACTATGTTCTTATTAATGGCCATAATTAAAGTGTAGTCACATAGTCGTGAAATATGTCGTTACTATGGGTAAGCTAATTAACGCGTATCAAGCGAACAAGGAAATTGTATATAGGAGGCGGTACAATCAACTACATAAATAATTATTATACATAATACTCAATTATAATATGAATTAAAAATATTGTTTATGAATATGATGCAACATTGCAAGTCGTATGATACCGAGTTTCACGTCTTGTTTATTGAACCAAAATTCTTGGCATCACGGAGTAAGTAGCATTTAGCGAGCCGTTACCCGCGTCGAATGTTCATTTTTGACTAAGTTTTTGGGGTCCACCCTCATCCAACCACAAGGGCAATATATTCATGTACACAGACACAAAATTATGTGTCACCATTATACATTAACAATTTTCATCATCATCAGCAACCCATCAACCGCTCACTACTGATCGCAGGTCTCCTCTCAGAGAAGGATTATAGACCATAGTCCACCACTCAGGCCCAATGCGAACTGGCGGACTTCACACACCTTCGAGAACTTTATGGGGACTGTCAGGTGTGCAGGTTTACTCACGATGTTTTCCTTCACCGTTGAAGCATGTGATATTTTATTGCATAAACGCACATAATTTCGAAAAGTCAGAGGTACGGGAACGAACCTGCGACTTCCCGAATAGGAGACCACAGTCTTAACCACTAGGCTATCAATCCTACTAATATTATAAATTATATCCCGGAAAATTACAGAGTTCTTGCAGGAATTTAAAAAATAATCCACGCGAACGAAGTCGCAGGCATCATCTAGTCATCTAGTCTAGTAGTTTTATAAATGCGAAAGTTTGTGAGGATGGATGGATGTATGGATGGATGAATGTTTGTTACTTTTTAATGCCACAACAAATGAACCGATTTGCCTGAAATTTTGTATTTTGCGGGATTAGCATACAATTAAAAAACCTTAAAATCCTAAATTCTAAATTATTTATTTCACGTAGGCCAACCTGTTGCTCTTATGACACGTCATGACTCTACCACCGGTTCGGAAAGCGGATTCTGCTGAGAAGAGCCGGCAAGAAACTCAGCAGTTGCCCTTTTCGAAATAATCATTTTCACAATATTATTATGCAGCTATTACATTTTAATAAGTTTCTTATACTACTTATCTTGTGGGCAGCCGGATGCCAAGCCGATTTAACCCATGCAACTCTGTTAGAATATAATAGAATATAATATTTCCAGAATGACGGGAATTAGTTCCAAAAAAGCGTAGGTAGCTTAATACACGCGGACGAAGTCGCGGGCAGTATCTAGTACAGTATCTTTACGTACACTCAAATTGTATTAGATCACTGATGATTGCGCTTCAGAATCTAGTCTCTTACGGACACAAATTTGTGCACACAAACTGGATATACATATACCTATCTAAAATCTGAAACAATTTTCTCGAAATTTTCCATTCCTATTGAAAAAGGAAAAATATACGTTTCAATAATGCATAGAATCAAGTAGATCTATAACGTGATCCTCAAGGCCATACGGAAATCAGGCCGTGGAGATAGACGCATAATCACACCTACTGCATGTTTCATGTTTGAATAGAATATTTTTCTATAGCCCACTCTATGTAATATGGTAGGTACGCAATTTCGTGCTACATTATTTTCTTTAACATAATTGCTACATTATATTCAAATACATCAAGTATTTAAGTAATAAAAAAAAATGGAAATCGAAAACGTCCCACAACAACAATAATTACCTAATTGTCTCACAAATCGAATGTATCGGCTTATCCGATTTCAGGTACTTTGATTTTTTGAATTTTCTGAATATTTTAGATGGAATACTTATCGAAGAGGAACTTGAGAATTGAGGAATTTTATTTATATCTACTAACTGATCCACGCGATATAGATGAAATTTCCTGGCATTTTCTTGGCAGTTTTTGAACGTCTTAACGTCTTTACACATCCGCCCGCGCCATTGACTATTAAAGTGTTGGTTTAATACTCAAAGGTTTACTTCGGGATGGTGACATAGGCCCTAAGATTTGTAAGTAAACATAATTTGTATTCCAAAATAAATTTTCCCCGACTGTACCTACATGATAACTGAACCACTAAATCATATATGAGTAAATAACCTAACAGAGAGAAAGCTTCATACAACCGTGTTTGTAAGTTGACTATCTACTACAATTCCTAGTTTACACTGGCTGAACCAGCTGACAAACTCAGGGTTTGAGCAACGCGCGTTGTATTTGTTTCCACTCCATCATTCATAATGTAACGTTTTTGAAAATTCCATTATCTTTAAACTAAGTCAGCAGTCATTAACGTTAATAATAATTAAAATAATTGATTGCTTCGCTTTTGTCATAAGAGCCACAAGTTGGCCTACGTGAAAAGAATAATTTTGAATTTTGAACTCACTTGCTTCTGTGACCTACCGAACTAGGTAGGTATAACTTTCACAGGGTCTTTAGAAGGTTTGCCTCTGTTCTTTTATATACTCGTGCGGCAAAGGGCCTGTTTACTCCGACGTATTCCGGTTGCGCAACACCCAAATCTCATAACTGATAGCCGCATCGATTCCCGACCGGGTTATCAGCTGTAACGTAATACTTCTGAAGGTTGTGACATAGTTTTCTACGATCTATTTTATCTTTAGAGTACTCCGACAATAGCTTCAATTCAGTAGGTATCTAAATTACGTTTGAAAATCAACTTTTATAAATCTACTTTTTAGATAAGTTGTAACAATAGATAGCATGACTGTATAGTCATTTATGTATATCTAAATGTATATTTAGATATACATATTCTTTTCTAGAGTTTTCTTCGTACACTTAGAAAAAGTTTCATTATTAATGACATAAAATTAACAGTAAGAAATTTAAAACTAAGTCGATGACTTCAGAGAAACACATCTGAGAAACTGTCTTTATATACTGGGAGCCGGTAACACTAATATTCCCGTTATGCGGAATCGAAAACTCTTTATGGGAATTAGTAATTAACAATAATACGATTGAAACTTGTTATACGTATGTGTTAGTTTAAATAGCCGAAAAAATGTTTAAAAAAAATTTTTCTTCAATGCAAAAATGTCCGTCATCGCAGTTTTTAATTGTTTGCATTGTATTTGAAAAATTTCGTACTCTTTCAGGAGAGCATGGCACAAACAATTTTTTTTGGCCGGGCCTATCTCGCATACCTACTACCTATACCTAAAGTGTACGATCTGGGATAAAGTTTTCTGTCATCTTGTACATTTATATAAAGTTTTATGATATAATATAGCTATTTATGCAACTGCATCGTAATAAGGTTTATTTTAATTCGAGTGCTGTTTTTTGTGACGAGGCTTGCCAAGTATCAAACTAGGATAGTACGAGAATTAAAATGACTAATTACGTACAGTTGCATATAAGATTTTATCTACGACAAGGAAAATGAACTCATTAACAAAATTACATCATTTTTAAAATATTTTACTTTCCTTTACAATCAAAAAAAAGTCAAATCAATACAAATTGCACAAGTTGCAAAAGTAATCCGTTTCCCTCGTAAAGTTTTTTTAAAATATTTTTATTTAATTTTTAATTTGTTTCTAATTTCTTTTTAATTTTTTTTTTTAATTTCTTTTTAATTTTTTTTATGAAGATAACCATTTCGATGCAGCTCCCATACAACGAGCTGCATCGAAATGAGAAGCAAAACCGAAAGAGGGTTCATTTCGATTCAGCTGTCAAATTCGAAATTGGAACTTTTTGATGCTGGAGTAGTTAGAAGAGCTTACGATTCCGCATGACGAGAATTTTAGTGTTACCGGCTCCCGGAACAATAAGTTAGATCAAATCAAAAACACAAGTTCCAGTGCAGTCTGAAATTGTTAACCTAACTATGTACCCCAAGCCTAGTTTCTTCAAAATATTTGGAGAGTATAGTAATAAAAATAACTCAAATAAATTGTTTCAAAACTTTAATATACTCGTAATATCGTTAATCATAATCATTGTTGTTAATTATACCTATCTAGTCAATAACAAATATGTAATGAATGATGTCAAATAATAATATAAATCCGATTACGTTCGATCCGAATTTAGGTAACCTACATTAGAAAGAGAGTGTTAATGTGCTTTGATAAGCGTCCATACAGAGTACAGACTGTAGGAGGTTATCAGTATCTTATATTTGGCTACACCTATTGGACGATAACGACAGACCGAAATAATTTGGCATTAAGTAATAAAATTTAAGATTACATACGCACTTTAAGGAATTGTTTATCACTATTTGACATCATTATGGTATTATAGTTCTATTGCCCAGTTTAGTCCAGAAGGTACCTACTTTATTAAATTAATTAAACATTAAAATATAAAGGGGTTGGCCCGCCCTTTATAAAAAAAACTTAATTAAATAGAGTTTAATTTTATTTCGATTTTTCAAATCAAATTATTTGCATTTTAAAAACCTTAACGTAGGTACTTAAATTATTATTATTATAGCAGTGGACAGTGACCATGTTCATTTTTATTACAGTATATTCCTGTATTTTCTTCAAATGTTACAATCAAACTGATAGTCACCTTCTCTTAACAGAAAAGGCAATGATGTACGATGAAATTTTACATGACAATTATTGTTTTAGCTTTGAAACTATAGGCTCATACTCCACGGCGAACAAAAGAAAGTATACCATCTCAATGAAAGAGAACCTACGCCGCTTGACGAAATTCAGCTATTTCATCTGTAGCCATTTCCAACGATATTTTATATAATATTCAGTCCATCTGTTTCTTTACCAATTTATATGACACCCAACTCTGTAACTTAACTAACCAAATATAAAGCATCGTAACGGGAAGATCATAGCATAATTATTATGCTAATTAACCTATTATCCATACATTTAGATTATAATCAAAATGTATTAATAATAGTTTTTTACAAACTTTATAGCTTTTAATAAACGAATTTCTATCGCACTTGTTTAACCTCTTCTAAAACTTGCGCCAATAAAGCCGCTATTGCATAGGTACCTTCTGCGAATTCCCCTGTTTCTTAGGCCAGGAATTTGCAAGAAAACCATGTAGGTAAATCTATGTGTTTAAAAGAGTAGTTCTCTCAACCTATTTAACCTCTTTAAAATTTATGACAAGCCACTTATGCTTAGGTACCGTCTGCGTATACCAATCTAAAGCCAGGAATTAGCAAGAAAATTCCATATTTGTAGCCACTCTACCCGTGTGCATTGTCGGCCACGTGCGACCCGGTGTGATATTCTATCCGCTCGCCCGATGTATCTACGGTTACGTAACGCGATGCCAACTTTCAATGTCGCCGCTCAGAGTGCGTTTTACTTACCATCCTCACTTGGCGAATGCTCAGTAAATATTCGATCAAATGGTATTAATCAGGTGCTAATCTTTAAGAGCGAGAAAAGTTAATATGTAGCAGTTTTCGCCCTTTTTCTCTATCAATCTAGGTATATCATTATCTTCTTCTTCTTCTTCTTCTTCACTCCTGGGAATTTTCTCCGCAAGTAGTCATGTCCGCCCGTTTTGCGTGGTTCCACTGGTGCGGCCCTCCGCCGGATCACTCTATCCAGCCGAGCTCCCTCCAGAAACCGAGCAGGCCACCCAGGTCGGCGAGGACTTCCGGAAGTGTTGCTGGAGAGCCAATGTAATTCTGTCGTTGGTTGGATACACCCCATTTAAGCAGTACGTGTTCCGGTGTCTCGTCGTCCTCCATGCATGCTCTGCATAGAGGACTGTCCGTAATACCTAAAATAAAAAGGTTTTTTAATAAAAACGCCTCTTTTGTTTGTCTGCAGTCTGTTTGCCCAACTATATCATTATAAAACTATATCTAAAGTATACGTAAATAAATTTTCGAAGATAATAATTGACCACATTTTGTTAAATGTATCTGAGGTTTTTAAAATCATTGAAAATATTAGAATGTGCCAGAGAGAGGGATGCGAAATGTAATACCTAGTCCTCTTCTTGAGTAACTGAAAATAGTTGGTTCAGAAACAGTTATCTATAATCGAATCACTTTCTTAAAATGTTCCTATTTATATAAATAAATAATTTTAGAGGGCACGTTAGACAAGATCTAAGTTGATTGTAGTCACTTAGTACCTATTGATCTACGTTTGAAAATTTGAGGTCCTGTAGGCTATTTTTACACCGTCATTAAACCCCGTCTGTCATGTCAACCAATGGTGATGCCAACTAACTATACTCGTCGAAACATAATATTCAATTAGTCCATACACCATTACCTTATAATTTAAAACAATATCTAAATAAAATGGAGTTTAAGTTTAATTCCAACTATAATGCAATGACCATATAAATAACGCTAATTTGTGCAATATTTAATTGTCTATTACTAGAAAACTTTCACCTATCAGAGTCATTGGCTAATTCTTGTTGCAAATTTCTTGCAAAAGAAACCGGTGATGCAAGGAAACGAAATTACTTGGCTATCACTGATCTTTCAGTAGGTAGTGAAAAATGCTTTGCCTGCGCTTGCTGCTTCTTGCGGCTGTGTTGGCGCATGGCAAGTGAAAAGTGATAGCATAGTGGTTAGAACTGCGGTCTCTTATTTGGGGGATCGCGAGTCAGATCCTGGGCTTAGTCTGACTATTCGGAGGTATGAGTTTAAGGAAAATACCATGATATATATATGCACGCCTAAGAGTTTTTCATAATGTTCTCTTCTCAAAGGTTTGTGAAGTCTGCCAATTGCATCGAGCCAGCCAGCCCGCAGCGCGAGCGTGGGGAACCTTTATCCCTTTTCTAAGAGGAGAACTGCGCTCTGTAGTGACTAGTGAGCCGTTGAAAGATTTATGATGATGATGATGATGATGATGATGATGATAAAAAAAATACTTCAATACACTTTTATAACACGTGGCAGAACTTAATTCACGGTTTGACAATAGACTCCGGTTTAATACCGGTTATGTTATACATAATCCCTGATGGTGACATACGTGAGTAATAAGTAATAATATCGATACCAGCCTTCGGCGGTTGATTTATCAACTTACTAACTGTTAGTAAAAAATGATGAACAAATTTTACGATGATTGGTTGATTTTTACTTTCACTTATTATCCTTAGTTTGTATGTAAAGATAAGGAAATATAAATAATTAATTACATATTGAAATTTATTCGAATTTCACCGCGTTAACATCTACACATAAGAGGTAAAGCACTTTTACGTGATTTGAATTTACTCTCTAATCTTTAGTAGTAGTACTAAATACTAAAAAAATCATAAAAGGCTGGCGATGGGGTGAGATGATTGATTTTGATGATGATAAAATAGATGGTAAAGTATTAAATAGTCAAATAACCTACCACTGGTTCGGAATTCCCAGGTCCCTAACGAAAGGAACTAGGAAAACAGAAGGTTACCACAATAACTGTGGCATACATAGGAAAACTATAATTATTTTTATAATTATTACGGTGTGTAAAGTCCAATGGGCGTGGTCAATTCGCGTTTGACCAAGTATTAATTCTATTGAACATTAAATCACGACTGTGATGTCAGATGGCATTGCAGTGAATCACGTCCCGTAAAAGGGCTCTTGCGCAATCTTATATAAATTTAATTTACATTTCCATAAAGAAACTTTAATTAATTTGAAAGTATAATAAGTAATTTCACAGGCAAAGTCCGAAAGAAGAGTGAGTTGTTGCGACATTGCCAGATAAATGTCAATGCTACATGTTTAACAGTTCAGGAGAGTAAGAAAATCTTGGCATAATCTGGAGGAGGCCTTTACTCAATTAGAGATCTTTAAATTATAGCCTAGAATATTTGACATTTTTGAGATTGATATGACATAATTATTTTTACAATTTTTTTATATAACTTAGGATATATATTAAGTGATCAAACGAACTTACCTGAAGTGAAGTTCGATCATTATTATATGAGTTGCTTCATCCGAAGATATAATATTTACAAAGTTAGTTAGTAATTCCAGTTACCAGATAACTACGCACGTTTCACAGATACCCTATTATCAAAATAAATCACCTTCGCGGTACCGTCCTAAATTTGCTCATTCTTTTTAGAGATGTATACGGTTCAAAACTTTTTTATTTGGGCAGAGTCAGGGAGGGTGGGCAATTATATCTTCGGATGAAGCAACTCATATAATAATGATCGAACTTCACTTCAGGTAAGTTCGTTTGATCACTTATTATATTTCTTTGCTTCATCCTTCGATATAATATTTACAAAGTTAGTTGTTTAGAGTAAAAAGTTTTGATAAACATGTACGCAATACAGATTTTGTAAATCGTGTATTTTTAATCACTTTCTTAATATAAATAAGTAATAATGAATTTGCTTATACAAGCAAATTCATCTTTAACAATTAATATTTATTTATTATTTAATACTACAAATTAGAATATATTTATTTTTATGATTATTTTTAATTCAAAAATTGATTCAATATTAGATGTGTCAGTCCAGCCTGCCGTTTTCCTAATTGCCTCAACGCTGTCGGCTGAGTGTGAGATGCTGTGCGCGGGGAATACGCTTAATTATGTCCACGCTGCTCCCTGATAGCGTTTATTTGATTCACCTGCTGATCTGAGGTGCGGCCTTTTTGTAAGGCTTCTTGTAAGTAAATAGCAGGTTATTTGTCCCCTCAAATCTTATATGTTTAGTTCTAGATATATAATACTTAGAGGACTGCAGTAGCGGGGCAGATGCTGAGATTTCCTTGAAAGTAAGGTAAGAAAAGAGTAGGCTTGGTATCTGCCCGCAGCGGGTGTTATTTTTTTTTTTTTTTAATAAATTAAATATCCGATATTCTTATTTTAATCCCAAATTAAATTTCGAAAGTATTAATATTTTCCAGTTTAATTGATGGAAGAGTTTGTAGTCTATGAGCAGTGCAAATTGCTAGTATAATGAAGAGTTTCTTAGTATTTTTTTTTTTTAAAGATAATAACCAATTTTTTATTTTGTTTAAAACAAATCGAGGGACCCAAGTACAGAAGTAGACGTTTTACGCTCGCTCCAGAAACAATGTTGTTTCTTAGCGTAAATGATATTGCAGATCGATTAGGGTTCAAACCCCCATAAAAATCACCATTATTAAAATGCGCTGTAAGAAAATATACCTAATACTGGCCTTTGATGGTTCAAATACATTTATATTATTTGATTTACATTAACTGCCACCGAAGCTTGAGTGTGGTATTATATTGTTTTAAAATACTGTCAGAGAACGATGCTAACATTAGTGACGCCGAATTTGGGTCGGCGCCTTGTTTTAAGGGAGAAAGAGAAAAAGAGGGTCTGGAGAGTCTCGCGACACCCAGGGTGAGTTTCTTGTCCAGGGAATGATGAGATGAGATTGCAATAATTATTTATGACCATTAAAATAAAGTGTATTCAAAAACTACCGAGCTTTATTATAGGAGATAGCCGCTTGTGATAGCCAATTTGAAAAAGAAAAATTCCGTTTGACTCGTTATCAATGATTTTCCTCAGACACTTTAAAAATAAAAGAAAAAAGAGGAAAATACATAGAAGGGCGTGAAAGTCCAACATAGCGTAAATGCTTCGTCAGCTAAAGCGTCCAGATCTTGTTGCCAAGTCACGGATTTTTTACATTTAATGTTGTCATTCAAATAAAACATGGACTTAAAGCCCCGGTATCTCAATGTTATAACTTCTTATATGACCTCGGTTAAAACACCAGGAGTCGCAGATGCACGGCGTAAAATTAAGTTTCGGCATCAAGAAAATTAAACTCGGAACTAGTAGCTTTTATTTGTAATAAATTATTATTAACACACATATTAAGTCGGTAAGCTCTTGTCCTGTGGTGCAGTGTTTCCACGCCCCCCCCAGTTCGTGACGAGTATCGATGAGGCGCTGGCCAGTTTTCCTAGTTGCCGGCTGGTCGAGTACAGTAAGGTAACGTATTAACGTTAGTATTGTCTCGCAGACAATGAGTTGTAGTTAATGTACGAGTACATATCTATTCAAGATTACACATTTTCTATATAATTGTCATAAGGATATGGCTCATAACTAGCTCGCAGCTAGTTAGGTTATCACAATTTTTTTTTTTTTTTGTGGAGTCACAGCTTTAGGATGTGACTTATGAGTAGCTCGCCGCTAGAAATGCTATCGCAATTGACTCGCAGTAAATCCAGATTTGTTTGTGGAGTTACGGCTTTAGGATATAATATAATAATAATAATAAAATAATTCGTTTATTTCAGGCGATAAAATTACCCATAATATTACCCATAACATGATATGAATCATAAGTAGCTCGCAGTTAGTTATGTTATCGCAATTGATTCGCAGTCAATCCCGATTTGTTTGTGAAGTTACAGCTTTAGGATATGAACCATAAGTAGCTCGCAGCTAAATGCTATCGCAATTGACTCGCAGTCAATCCCGATTTATTTGTGAAGTCACAGCTTTAGGATGTGAACCATAAGTAGCTCGCAGCTAATTATGCTATCGCAATTGACTCGCAGTCAATCCCGATTTGTTTGTGAAGTCATAGCTTTAGGATGTCAACCATGAGTAGCTCGCAGCTAATTATGCTATCGCAATTGACTCGCAGTCAATCCCGATTTGTTTGTGAAGTCACAGCTTTAGGATGTGAACCATAAGTAGCTCGCAGCTAATTATGCTATCGCAATTGACTCGCAGTCAATCCCGATTTGTTTGTGAAGTCACGGCTTTGGGATGTGAACCGTAAGTAGCTCGCAGCTAATTATGCTATCACAATTGACTCGCAGTCAATCCCAATTTGTTTGTGGATAGACAGCTTTAGTATATGACTCATGATGCGCTCGCAGTTCGTTATGTCATCGCAATTGACTGGCAGTCAATCCCGATTTGTTTGTTGTTTTTTAGTTTCTCCGATAAGGCCAATCCAAATAAATTTTTGTCTCTTTCCGAATCTTATAGTATGGAAGCACGTCTTGTTAAGTTGAAGCAATAATAGTTTAAATGCTGCTTTGAATGATTCCGAAATGCGAGTCACATAGGATCCTGCAGCCATTGCTGAGGTGTTTCTTGGCTTGCACCCTGTTTTCACTCCCTTTTAATAGTAGCCATGATGCTGGTTGGCATGGATATTTTCACCATACTCCGGGGCGTCATGCGTCGATTTTCCAAGCATCGAGTGTAATTCTGGGTCAATTTCAGGTTGACCGACATTTTATACAATAATTTGTTAGAAAATGACCATGCAGTATCTGGATTAACTATTCTAGACGCGTCTGTGTTTACGTATGACGCAAAAAAAAAAAAAAAGAAACAAAGCTCGCATTGATAACACCAATGGCAAATGGTTTTAGTTAACGTATTTAAGTGAGGGTATTGAATGCCTCCCATTCAATTAATGTAACTTATTGCCGTCATATTGTCGACACGAAACATTGCACAGTTATTTAAATTACGAGCAAGACTTTAAAACCCAGAAAACAACCATTACTTGAAAATAATTAACAATATGGAAGCTACTTTCTCTGCTTGTCAGCGGTATGTAAAAATTATAACCACTGGTAGATGGTTTTAACTTTTACATACCGCTCCTCCTCGAATAAGCTAATCGAATAACCTCGAAGTTTATAATTCGAGTGTTTCATAAACTTTATTGATGCATTAATGTTGGATAGCCAACAGTTTCGGTTTTCTAGTATTATCGTGGGTAATTATATTTTTGCTTCATAGCAAGTAATGTTTTCAGATAAAGCAAATAAAAGGTGGGTAGTTCCCTTACGCTTCGCTTGGCCCGTCGTGGCGGGGACACCACCGTCCCCCCAGACAAATATGTTTTTGCTATAGAAGTACTCGAATATAATTAACGGCTGGGCAAGCCACTAAAACTCCGTTGAGCGAATTCGTAAATAGTATTTTTCATTGAACAACGTTTCGGTAACTTTGCCATTTTATTACATTTCTCGAATGCATAATACTTATGATATGTAGAGATAATAATGACAAATGTGTCCCAACATAAATAAATCTGAGACACTTGGAAGTTTGTCGGGTAGGCACTAAGTTAGTTTAATCGTAACTGATGACATGTTGTAACAACCTTAGGCTCCAATAGCACTACCATAACAATCGTTATAGTTGTGTTTTACTTTCCATTAAAGTTCATAATAAAAAAGACTTCCGCAAATATTTGCAGAGCAACGTAATATCTAATTCAGAATATTCACGTTTTCACTGACGGTAGACCTCGATACGAAAAGTGTACGGTCCTTACGTTAATGCAAAATAATATAGTATACCATATGGCGGCGCGTAAGCGCAAAAAAGCGATCGTAATATTCAAAAAAAAATAAGTCCTCGTACCTTCTTCCTTGGACGATAATGATTTCAGCCGTCGAACAATCCTACGATCACACAATCCTACAATAACACTCAATCTTCTTCACTTCTGGTTAAACTATTAAGCGCGTCGCGCCGAGCGCGTGCGTTCGTTATCTCGCACGAAAAAATAATGAGCAAATTTAGGACGGTACCGCGAAGGTGATTTATTTTGATAATAGGGTATCTGTGAAACGTGCGTAGTTATCTGGTAACTGGAATTACTAACTAACTTTGTAAATATTATAGCGAAGGATGAAGCAAAGAAATATAATTTCATACACACACACCCCCCCACACACACACACACACCCACCCACACACACCCACCCACCCACACACACACACATACACACACACACACACCCACCCACACACACCCACCCACCCACCCACACACACACGCACGCACGCACGCACGCACGCACGCACGCACGCACGCACGCACGCACGCACGCACGCACGCACGCACGCACGCACGCACGCACGCACGCACGCACGCACGCACGCACGCACGCACGCACGCACGCACGCACGCACGCACGCACGCACGCACGCACGCACGCACGCACGCACGCACGCACGCACGCACGCACGCACGCACGCACGCACGCACGCACGCACGCACGCACGCACGCACGCACGCACGCACGCACGCACGCACGCACGCACGCACGCACGCACGCACGCACGCACGCACGCACGCACGCACGCACGCACGCACGCACGCACGCACGCACGCACGCACGCACGCACGCACGCACGCACGCACGCACGCACGCACGCACGCACGCACGCACGCACGCACGCACGCACGCACGCACGCACGCACGCACGCACGCACGCACGCACGCACGCACGCACGCACGCACGCACACACACACACACACACACACACACACACACTACAACTTACTTAGGCTCACATCCCTTTGCATATGTATATGGGCACCCTTTTAAACTTTTCTCTATTGAAAATATTGTGTAGTAGTTTCTAATGGAGGGAAGGCCACTGCTGACTAAAGCACAGGGCAACCTAAATTAGGCAGCAGAGACCGTCCATAATTTGTATACTCATTAGTTTTACTTATTGTAAACTTTTGTAAAATAAACCAACTATTATTACTATATTTTATACTATATTTTCTCCGTTCTTTTGATTTTAAACTATTCTGCTATTAATTTAATATTGTGATTTGATCAAAACACAGACAATTATTGAAGAAGTTATGAACCACCTTTTATGAAAACTGGAATTTGTATGATTTGAATTTGGAACAGATGTTATAATGCCTCCACAAGTAATACTATTTTTCAGTGGTAAGAGAAAATGTGGCAAAGATTTTATAACTGATCGCTTAAAAGAAAAGTTTGGTGAGAAGTGTGAAATAATAAAGATATCCAAGCCCATTAAAAACCACTGGGCCAAAGAGAACAATCTGAATCTGAACGAGTTGCTGAGTGATGGTGATTACAAGGAGCTGTACCGGCTGGCGATGATCAAGTGGAGTGACGAGGTGAGGGAAAAGGATTACGGTTGCTTTTGTAGGGCTGCTTGTGAAAACGAGGCGGCCTTACCCATTGCGAGGCTCCGGGCGGCAGGTCTTTGCGAGGCCCTTTGTATTCATGAAAAGTATGTGATGCGAAAGTAGGTCTGGTTGTTTGGTTTAGGTATTTGTCATGTTTGAGGAGAAATGCTAAAGTTATACAAATAAATAGAGTTTTAAAATATTAAAAAAAAACTATTATTATTTATTTATTTATGTATTTACTGTTAATTTGTATTGTATGCAATAATTTCATTATGCATGAATTACTGCGGCATTTTGTCTTTAATCAAAATTGTAGTGCGAAATTGAATAAAGTATCCTCAGAATTTATGCACCGTTACTACCTTATTTCTCCCAAAGCCACCAAGATCCAAACTTCATAGTCGGGGATCGTTCTGATCTCTATTGGGGACATACGCAGAGGAACTTTCAGCTTTTATAAAATAACGAAGATCTGAAACGTCTTGGCTCCCGATCCATTATATAAACTGAAAACTGCAGAAAACAAGTTGGACTTGAAGAATTCATGACATTTTTACAAAAAGTCAGTGACTCCTATCTTAATGACAGTTTTACACACATTGAAATCTGTCGTTTATGTAAACTTTAAAAGTTACCTACACAAGAGCCTGTATGATAAAAACAATTAAATAAAATTTAATACAATAATACAAAGAATATAATTTATTGTTGATTTTTTAAAAACCGCTCGACTGATTTAGATAAAATTTAAATGGTGGTCCCATTTAAATTTTATCTAAATCAGTCGAGCGGTTTTTAAAAAGTATACCCTTTCAATCAAACAAAGAATTTTCCAAATTGGTTCACACGTCTTCGAGTAATCGGTGAACATACATAAAAAAAAAGATTCGAAAGAATTGTGAACCTCCTCCTTTTTTGAAGTCGGTTAAAAAGACCAGCAAGCAAACGAATTAGATTATTCGCTCCAACAAACTACCCAATTGCAAAATAAATTGTACCATTTCTGCGCGATATAGCTATCCATTCCCATCCGCTCCCATTGAACTTTTCGATAACAAAGCAACAAATGTGTTATTGTATCTAGTTTAGTGGGTTAGTTGCTACGTGACTCATTTACCTATATACTAATGTGTTGGACGCTCATTGTAGTCTATGCATCACTTAGCATTACATAGAGGCGAGACGTTGCTGCGTAATACTCCAACTTTGTATTAGATCAGTGCCTCGAGTGTGACTTTACGCGAAAGCGAAATTCACTACAATGCAGAACAGTAGAGTAATAAGCAAATTATTAAAAAAAAAGTGCGAGTCGGACCCACACACGAAGGGTTCCGTACCATCATAAAAGATTTCTTCTTCCTTCTTCTTCTTCTTCTTCTTCTTCTTTATCAACCTATCGGTCTCCAAAGGTCTCCTGCATGGACTTCCACAGGCTTCAGTCTTGCGCCGCTTGAATCCAGCGGCTTCGTGCGACTCGTTTGATGTCGTCGGTCCACCTGGTTAGGGGCCTGCCAACACTGCGTTTCCCGGTGCGGGGTCGCCACTCCAACACCTTGGGACCCCAACGACCATCAGCTCTTCGAACTATGTGCCCCGCCCATTTCCACTTCAGTTTCGCGACACGCTGAGGTATGTCGGTGACTTTGGTTCTCCTACGAATCTCCTCATTTCTGATTTGATCTCGCAGGGATGTACCGAGCATAGCTCTCTCCATCGGTCGCTGGGTGACCCTGAGCCTTCTTATACAAGATTTAACACCGGCTATTATTAAGATCGAATAAAAGCTAAACACATTCAGTGAAAATTTCAAATATCTACCTATTACGGTTCATGAGATACAGCCCGCTGACAGACGGACGGCGGATTGACAGCGAAGGCTGGGGTTGGCACCCTTTGGGCTCGGAACCCTAAAAATACAAAACCCAGTCGGGTTAAAGTTAAGTTGTTAAAAAATCAATTGAAAATTCAAATAGAAATATTTGATACTTTTTAGAATACGTACGTTATTCTTACGTGTACGTTATCGGTGTACGTTATCCTTCCCTTAGAGTATTTAAATAACTGAACTCAGAGAGTGTGCCAATTTTGAAAAAAATTGACTTTGACTTTGACCTACTGGCACAAAGTCTTCATCTACCTTTAAACACAAAGGCGCTTAGTTATTTTGTAAGCTAGGTAGGTATGACTGTTACATTAGATTTTGGTAGTCGCGCTATTTGCGACTAGGCATCAATGGCGTGCTAGGAATAAATTAATTATTTTTTTGTTGTGGTTGTGACTCATTTAAAAAAAAGATACATTTTTCGTCTACCGTATAGTAATTTCTAGATACGCGATCGTCGCAATCAAAGCAACTTAAGATTTTAACTGTTTTAAGCATGTTTTATTGATAAATTATACCTATTCTTACTACGCAGCCAATTTCGCCTAATCGCGCGTTTACGCAACACATGTATAAAAAATAAAATTATTATTACCTACCTGTATAAAATTTTATATTTTATCTCTTCAAGTTAAAAATGCATACGGTCATCAGCTGAGAAATAAATATGTCTTATGCCTATAACTCAACCACGTGGCCTTATATTTTTTATGAATTCCCATGGGGCTTTCACTTTCAGATTCGGGGATAACAAGTTGCCAAATATTAATGTTGAAATCGGTTCAGCGTTGAAGACATGACGAGTTAACAAACAAACAGTGTTACTTTCGTATTTATTAGTATGGATTATTGGTAAAATGCATTAATGAGAAATTGAAGAAAAAAATTTACAAGTGGACCAGTGGAGTTATCTTTTCATACGACACCTACTTTATAAGAGCAAAATATTACTTCTTTAACGGAGCTTAGGCCTCCACCTTTTTTCTTTTATTTGATGCGTGATTTCTTTTTCCCACTTTGTCTCGTGTGATAGAGCTATTTCAGGGTAGGAATTTTGTTAAGATGTTATTCCTGCCCTTGAGATCAATGTGGTGAACCGCTTCTGTGACGAAGAGCGACGGTCGTTCGCATTAGTGCAGGATTGTGATCCATTGTGGTCCCACGGCTAATTGACTTGACACCTCATTGCCAAATCTTTGTAACTTTACTCGATACCTTACACGTTAGATCATCTGTACATAGGAAAGTATGTAGAAAATCGTTTTCCAGTTGATTCCCTGTATTTGAAGAATATACCTAAAACTAGCTGTTGATGCCATCTATCACATACACGATTGGAATAAGGTTATTTCTAAACGGAACTCTTTGATTTTAAAGTTTCTTTGTGTTTGAGTTTCCAGTTTCCGGGATGCAAAATATGGACCTAATAAGTTTTGGTCCATGTTTTTCATGAGTAGCTATTTTCATTAGATTATCAGACCCATTGCTATCCAACGAAAAACCGAAAAGGTGATGTTGTGTGTTTCCTATTCTGAATATTGTGCCAATGTCAGCTGTGCTGCAGCGACCCATCTGCGGTGTCTCGTGGCTCGCCATGCGTGCGCGACGCTGCGAGCGGGCGGCGAGGGCGGCGCGCGCTTGTGGCTACTGGCTGCCCGCGCGCACGGGAGCAGGTCTGCGGTGTCTGCGGGCAGAGTCGCGGGAGTGGCGGGAAGCGACCTTGGCGCGGCGTGAATCACGGCGGCGAAAGTGGGAGAAATGTGCCACCGCGCCCCGCGCCCACCGCTCACTTTTACTTTCCAGCGTGGCGCAACCGACGGCGGCGCCGGGCCCGCCACTCGCCCGGCGCCCGCGGCCCGCAGCGCCGTCGCGCCGATACCACGCGTCCTCCCGCGATCCGCCCGCGATCCGCCCGCGCCCGCGCCCGTGACTGTGCCCGGATTACAGTGCTAAAGTGCCCCAGCCCTGGATTCAGTTGAGTGTGCCGCGGTGAAAGTCGAAACCGGGTCGCCGACGAGCGTTGTGCAACCGACACGCGCGGAACTCGCGCGGCCTCGCACTCTCCCGCAGGAAGCGTGTCGCAAGTGTGGAAGTGGCGCAAGCGCCGGGAAGCCGCCGCGCGCCCTGCGCACCGACACCCTGGAGTGCCCCGCTGACGAACCGTTCCCGTCCGACATCGTCCCTTGGTAAGAACTCCCTTTGCTGCCCGCTTTCTCTAAATCGCTCACAGTAGCTACACCACGCTTCCTTGGATCATCTGGTGGAATTGCTTGTGTTTTAAAAGATTTTGCATCGGCAACGGATTAAAACGAAGCATCTCGTAGGACATAATCTAAACCTCTCGAGAACGTACCTAGTGAAGGGGACGAGAGTGGCACCGACACACTCCAAGCGCTACAATTGGCGTCACCGGCGACTGAACTTTGGCTCGGGTGTCGGAAACGCAAGAAATAAAGAAGTGAAATATCCAAGGACAATACAATACAACTTTCAAGTGATTTCGCGCGCGGCCGACAATAAAAACTTCGTAATGCGCCTGCGCAACCTCACGGTCTCACTTTCGACGTCTACGCCGCGCCGAGCCTCGCTCTACGAACCACTTTCGATAGCTGTTACAAAACCTCTCGGCACGTCGTTTTCACTTAAAATTCTCATTTCATTAATCGATCATTTGTCATTTAATGAGCGAAAGTGCTTCATTTCTAATGCTGTGGAGAGCCTGTTTATGACGACTTATACACATACAATGTCTCTAGGTACACTTCACGTAGTAGGAAACCTTCCAATTCGCAGTCACTGTAATGCCGTTTAGTTGGTGCCATTACAAACAGCACGTTTCAAGCAACTGTCATCATTAAGTAGAACTGAAAGGTACGCGGCCCAAGGCCAGCTGGATAACGAATTTTCGTTTTAATATTAATAAATGGCAGCCACGGTCGATCGTGACGGATCCAACGCTTGATGCGGATGGCATAGGCTTTGATTTCGACTGCTCTCTCAGAAACACTTTCACGCCGTCTGCGATTACATATATACGTAATTGGTTCGAATCAACACGAACAACTTCACGAAACTTTGTCACTCCATCAAACCTTACTGGTTTAACAAAAAAAAAACACACTTTCGTATTTATAATACATATTAATTATAAATACGAAAGTGTGTTTTTTTTGTTGGTTTGTCTTGAATATTCGAGTACTACAAATTAAAGACAAACAGTCGCATAGCATATTAATTTCTTATCCTGAGAAAACAAGAGTTGACGCAGAATTTATAATAAACAGACGGACTAAGTTGCGGGCAAGTGTTTCGAATATACCTAGTTAAAGAACGGTTCGTTTTCATAATATTATATCATATACCTTGATTTAATCTTGGTCTTTAATCTCTCTCAGCCAAATGTCAAAACTGTAATAAAATTGAACAACCAGCAAACCGAACATTTGTTTTCACTGGTGCATACTTGTGGGTGTACCTTTAAACTACCGAAATTAAGATTTAAACGATAATAATGGATGATACGAGTGACAAAAGTATAGGTAATGTACAAGTTTTTAACTTTCACCCTCAGGAATAGTGAAGGGAAAGTTTAACCGGAACATTGTACGCAACCGAATCTTACGGATGACTACGTTTTATTGCAAAAGGTTTACCTACTGTTAAAGTTGGAAGTTGTTAATAATAATGATTGACAATCGGGTAAAAATAATGATTGCCAATGAGGTAAAAATAAACATTTGTGCGACTACAAAGTACTACATATTTCCATACTAAACTAGCGGCACGCTATGATGGCCGGTTTGACACATTACAATAGTGATGTGGAATGTCAATTTATTCTCGAACAAAAAACAATTAAGTTTTGTTTTTGTACCTGATTAAATAGGTTTAATAAAACAAAAATGTATATGTTTATTTAATTTATTTGAACGAACTGAATATTTGAATGAAAATGAATATACATACTTTATATGCACACAAGAAACATATGAATACAAAAGATACCAAAAAAGGTGCCACAAAAGGCCATAATTAATCAGATTCGTCCATACTACTATTTTCACTGTCGTCACTGCTATCATCACCTACATTAATAATTATATGTTCGTTTTCTATAATATTATCTATTTTCACATCTCTTTCATAATCTTCCCTTATTAATTTAACAGTTCTATTCACAACCTTTTCCCAGTCTCCTTTAGTCACATGTTCACAAGCTTCTTCTAATAATTTTAGCATTTTTTTGTGGTAAATGGGGGTTCTGTATTGTGTCTTGCAGCATATCCCTTAATTTGAGCCCACACCAACTCAATCGCATTATACTCACAATGGTAAGGCGGTAACCGTATAACTCTGTGCCCATGTTCTAATGCTATTTCGTCAATGACGTATCGGATCTTGGTTGGTTTGTTTTCTTTTAAAAGACGTACTAATTCCGCTTTTAACATATTCATGTTTGCATCTACGCCATTTTTACGAAGCCATGCGACGATATCAGCTTTCTTTTGGGATTGGGCAGGTGGCTTATCAATTTGCATCGAGTGGTATGGGGCGTTGTCCATAATTATAATAGATGGTTCAGGGAGGCTACACAACATTGAGGTAAACCATTCAGTAAACTTTTCTCCATTCATGTCTTCATGATAGTCTCCAGTGGTTTTTGACGCAAAAGCCATGAGAGAACCTTCGACAAACCCGTTGATGGTTCCGGCGTGACAAATTATAAGTCGCGATCCTTTTCCTACAGGAACTTTGGAAGTAGATGCTGCTGTGTCATCGTTCCAAGAACGGCCTACAGTATGGTTAGCATTAAGCCATGTTTCATCCAAGAACACAACATTTTGCCAATTTTTGATTTCTTTCACTTGCCGTATAAAAGTATACCTTGCCATCGCTATATCAAATCTTTCCATCAATATTTTGCGTTTGTTACATTTTTTGTATCGAAATCCAATGGTCTTCAAAATCTTCGTTAAAGAACTTTCCCCACCGAAGAATAATCCAGCTTCCTTCAGTGAATGCACCAACTTTTTTCTTGTTGGATACTCCTTCTGTAAATAGTAGCCGTAAACATGTCTTCGGATAGCATCGGCATCAAAGCTATCGATGCCTACGACTGGTTTTGCTCGTTTTCTCTTTTTTGGTGTGTGAAGTTTATTTTCTTCTGTGCCAGTCTCGCCATATTTTTTTTTAGTTATCCGTCTAACAGTTCGTTGTCCAATATTAAGCGCATCAGCTACGCGTTCAACCACTGACGTTATAGGTAAAATTGGCCCTCCATTTTGAGCTTCACGATCGAAATAGTTACGAAGGCGTATTACGAACTCACGTGTCTGACTATTTAGAACAGTTCTCTGCGTACGTTCGGTCATATCGACGAAATCCACAACAAAGGGCTTGAACAGAGTCCAAATTAACGAGCAAGGGTCAACAGTAATGCAGTATCAATATTTGAAATCCAAAGCCAGGTCAAAACTATATCACAATCGCATTGCACTGACAGTTTATACTTTTCGAAGCAACGTCAATTCGAAACTGCTTTGTTTTGCATTGAGCATTGACGCGAGTTTGCCGGAGGTAGTAGTTGTGCTAGCCAGCGATCCTATGTGACGATCGTATTAGATTCCATTTTTAAAAATTTTCAATTTAGAAAACCAAATGCCGAGTTGTGGAATATATCATATAAAAATAAAAATTTTACCTTTTGTATGAAACAGCTGATATTTTTTTGCGATTTCAGAGGTTTGTCCACATAGTGAAAATTGTTCATATTCACAAGTACATTCACCCCTTAAATGGTGCAAACTGATTTTTCTACACTTGTATACATTTTAGAAATCAATTTAATAAATAAATTTTGAGTCCTAAACCTAAAACTACATTCGATAAAATTTATGAATCTCTGCACATCACTATCGTCAATAAAGTAATACAATTATTTCCTTCAAAGTCGTTATCAATTAATACGGAACTTCATGAGCGGACAAACGTCAAACCGGCCATCATAGCGTGCCGCTAGTGTAATTCAATCAATGGGAAAATGTACCTGACTCATGTCATGTTAGTTTTTACTACTGAAACGCTGAACCGATCTTTGGTAATTAACTTTTGTGTACGAAAATTGGTAAAGAAATAACTCTTACTACTTATCCCACTGGTTTCCCACAGTCCGGAAAAGTTTTAAGTACAAAGTCAAGAGCATCAACTAGTACTATATTTTATAAATTAGTCTACAAAAATTGCATTATGCTAATACAGCTTTAATTACCTATATTTGCTATCATAATAATTTGTATCTTTAAAAACCGGAAACTACTTTCACACACTGATAAATTTAATGTCGTAATCTTCACAGATCGTGCCTACTTTTGTATAGAGCAATGCATGGTTTTAATAAGTAGGTACTCTTTAAAATATTATAGGATCATTGTTCAAGAGCAGGTACTGAACAATAAATATAAATTGCAAAATCTGAATATACTCAGGATAGAACTCGTGACAAAAAGTACAATGATATGCAAAACGTATGTGAAGAAAATATCCCAACTCGTTTTAGGTCATGACTTGTTAACAGTAATTAAATTAAGCTAACTATGAGAATTCGATTTGTGATTGCGACTAGTTTACAGTAGGTAGTTATGCCTACTATGTAAATTATATTATGCAAATGATAGCTTAGATGAAACATATTATTATTTTCCACTGTCACAAGACTTTTAATAATAACAAACAAGAGCTTTAACTCTACAATAAAATTAAAAAGACCTACTAAGCCACTTATTTTTTTAACGTTTTCCTTGTGAATATAATTTTCTTTTATTTCATATTTTATCTGTTTATGATCTTTAATAATAATTATGGTGAAATCATAATAATATGACTCAGCTTGGCTTTATACTGTGTAAATATTTACCTTCATTTATTATTGAATGGAACTTTTACATCTAGTGATTTTCTACTGTTCATGTCTTATTTCATTCCTGATCTTTACAATAGTAGCTTAGTTAAACCCCTTCCCTTAAAATCCCTTTATTTGTAGGTGTAATAGTAATATTTTAATGATTGTTTATTTGCACACTACCACTTATTTAATTTACTGTCAGCGCTTGTGTTTCCATACTATTATTATATTATAGAGTATCTACAATTTGAATAATGGCTGAACAATCGACAGTTTCCAGCATAAAGAACTATTTATTGGTGATATAATTAATAGTGAACTGTCATATTACACGGATCTATTTATCAGAACATTGGCGAGACCTTTCGTTTGCAGCTGAACAATGGCCTATTCAGTGTTTGCAAAATATCTAAGCGCCCAGAGTTCACAGTGAAATGTCGACAGTAACCTAATTTCGTAGTGTGTACGTTTGACTTTATTCATGGAATTATTTTGAATTGTTCTAACATTAACAAGGTGAGTGTTTTAGGCATTTATAAATAAATTATAACTTCTACTGAAGTTTGAATAATTGCATCAATATTAAGCTTCGAAATCAAAAGTACGAAGGGTGTTACACTATAGCAGTGATATCTTAGTGGTTAGGATTGTGGTCACCTGTTTGGGGAGTCGCTGGTTCGATTTTTCGGAGTTATGTGTGTTTAAGCAATATCACACGCTTCAACGGGGAAGGAAAACATTGTGAGGAAACCTGCCTGAGAGTTCTCCATAACGTTCTCAAAGGTGTGTGAAGTCTATCAAATCGCATTGGGCTAGCGTGGTGGACTATATGGCCTGTAACCTTTCTCTGAGAGGAAAATCTGCTCAGTAGTGAGCCGTATATGAGTTGCTGATGTGTTACACTAATACGTACAAAGTGGTGCATTTTATATATTTTTTTAATAAATACATTATAGACGTACGCTTGAATATCATCATACCTGATGGAAGGTAATGATGTGTCCTACTAGGGTACGCTTTTGTCTAGAAGATGACTATTTGCTCTTGTGTTATTGTTTTAAAGATAAGATTTAGCAGTCACAGATTTCGGAAAAGCATTCCTAGCCATAAATACTATGCTGATCAGGAATTAATACTTAAAGCGCTTCTCTGTCTTATTGTATACAGAATTATTAACAACTAGCTGATGCCCGCGACTTCGTCCGCGTGGATTTAGTTTTTAAAATCCCTCGGGAACACTTTGATTTTCCGGGATAAAAGTAGCCTATGTCACTCTCCAGGTCCTCAATTATACCCATGCAAAAAATCACGTAGATCCGTGGCTCTGTTGCGGCGTGATTGAAGGACAAACCAACAAACAAACACACTTTCGCATTTATAATATTAGTAAGTATGATTAGAATATTAAATTACATAGGAAAACACTGTAGTATTACGTCCATACGATGTATTACATCCATACCTACTATGTAGTATGTAGGTTTAATGATCGTTTGGCAAAATCTGACGCCTTTGGAGTAGTTTGACTTTGACAAAATAGTATCCACGATGGCTATATACGATAAATTACGTATGCCAGCTTAAGATGAGCCGTTCATTCAAAGTATCCTGTAGATTCCGGGGTTCAAGTTATTTGGACCTATACTGAAGATTGTGATGTCTATAATTTCTGAACTACGAAATTGACGACCTTGAAATAATTACAGGACAATCTCTAAAGAACCTGCTTTCTAACAAAAAAAGAATGGATTAAATCGGAATACGCCTTAATGAATTACAGCGAAATACTCATTTTGACTTTCATCCCCTCTCCCAAGGGAACCGTGCTGAATTTCGGGATAAAAAGTATCCTATATTATACCTCGTATTATTAACTTAAATCGTGCCAAGTTTCATTTAAATCCGTCCAGTAGTTTCGGCGTGATGCGCGGCCAAGATACAGACAGACAGACAGACAGACAGACAGACAGACAGACAGACAGACAGACAAAAAATTAAAAAAAAATTGTTTTGGCTTCAGTATCGTTTATAGAGTGCCCTCAAACAAAAATTTTCAAAATATCTTCAATGTACAGAATTGGACCTGTTACAGTTTTATTATATTATAGAATTTTAATGCTTATCTGGTAGTAATATGAAGGATGGAGCTTACAACGAACTTTATAATCATTCAGAAAGAGAAATTGTATCAAACACGAAGCAGTAGAGAAGTAGGTTCTGCCGAGCTTGAAAGAGTTTCAATAAAATGTATTGTCTCTCACAATGCCTCAAAAACATGAATTTGACCTGTGAAGTAAACAATCATATAATAACGAAAACAATGGTGAGCCCTACAATCCAAAACAAAAGAGCAGAAGCCAAAAATGGTCAATGTGGGAGCCTTTCACTTGTTACAAAATAAAGTTTCAATAGCAAAATTTGCGAGTAAATTAAGAGTTTAAAAAGCAATGAATACGGTCAACTGTGAATAGGTCCGATCCCTGAGAGGGTTCCGTAAGGTTAACTTCGTCCTAAAAGATTATATATTTCTTCTATCTAGAAGTACAAAGTACAGAAATAAGTAAGACTTGTTTTTTTACAGCAGTATGATCCTATAGATATTATGCTTTCAACTTTATGAAATTTATGAGAATTAGGCCCTAGACTTGTGGGCATACAACAATGTGTTCATTCAGGGTTCCTTATTTATATTTTATGATACGGAACCCTAAAAACAATATGCAATTAAGGTGATTCTCACAGATGCAGAGGTATTTATATAAGTTCGCGGTTCAGATGATATTTGCGAAGTTATCCAATCGCTGTTCTAGACAATGAGAATGTGGAAGGGAAAGTGAAATGCTGTTACGTTATCAACGCAACGTGTTTGCGTCGTACAATTTATTATGTTATTAAATAACCGGTTGGGAGGCTTTCAGTGTTCCGTTTTTAATTGCAATTTTAGGATATCCTACATTTCTTTGACATTCTTAACAAAACAAATTAGGTAACTCGTCCAGGTGTGCATTGTTATCGACTTCTGTTCCAAGGACTTTGTTTATTGTGCCGCGTAGTTTAATAGTTTCAACTACCTTAAAAAACTCCCTTTATTACATTTTCGTAAACTGCTTATTATTACCGTACCTTTCAATGTTCTTGTTTTATAATGAATTCATAGTTTCTACAACGTCTATTTTTTTAGACCTACGAGTATTAACTAAAAATATGTTCAAGAGCATAAATCATTGCCTATACCCTGTCCAACCGTTTATTTTCTTTTTGACAGCTCAGTGAGCGTGAGTGAGACAATATAATATTGCCTCACTTGAGTGAGACTGAGCTGTCAAAAAGAAAATAAACGGTTGGACAGAGTATAGCTATACTATGCATAGGTACAATTACAACCAGATATTTTTGATATGTGGTAAAAATTAATTATTTTTACCACTTAGGTCCCTTTTTTCTCCAAAGTCGAGTGACGTTTATCCGAGGAATAAATTGGGCGTTCTGACATTTTTTGTATTGAAAATACTGTCAAAATATCAAATTTACTCTCGGATAAGACTAATTTGACGTTTATCTGAGGGATAAATTATGGGGCTTCTGACAGTTTTTGTATTGAAAACTCTTTCAGAAATATAAAATTTACGCTTATCCGAGCGTACTTTAACTTATTTTACGTTGGTGAAATGGACCCTAAATATCAAAAATATTTGGGTAAGTACTAAAAGAAGAAAACTGATAATAAAATAATAAATCTATCGTACTCCGTTATTGGGAAAACTAACCACTAGATGAACAGAGGATTACAAGCGAGACGCTTGACGTGATATGCCTAAGATTATGTTCTGGGGTTAACTTTGCAAGAGACCTATGCCCAGCTATAGATGTGGACGTCTATTGGTTAGAGCGATGATAATGCCTCGGTTTTTATATATTATTATATTTAACAAAAATTTTGTGGAATATCAAATCATTATTTAAATAAAGAATAAACCGAAAGCATGTCCAACGACCTACTTTACATAAAATTATCTCAAATTTCATTTACTTATTGTGCAATGCTCAGCGACTGTGCTTGCTTGAAACGTGTCACAACGGTGGCATCATTATCGACTTTCATTGCATTTATTGCTTCATTTCCAGTGTTTTTAACCGACTTCAAAAAGGAGGAGGTTCTCAATTCGTCGGAATCTTTTTTTTATGTATGTTCACCGATTACTCGAAGACGTGTGGACTGTGGACCGATTAGAAAATACTTTTTTGTTTCAAAGGGCATACTTCCCAGGTCCCATATAAGTTTTATATAAATCGGTCGAGCGACTAAATTAAATACTTTGTATAGTGTGTGTGTAATGTAGTAAAGCGGGAGTTTGAAGTCGGTTGTTTAAAGAGAATTTTTTTATATTAAATTATTTCACATCATATTCTAGTAATGACTAATGAGCAAGTGTTTACTGTTCACGTGATATTCATCGGCTTTTATCAACAATCCGATGGACATCTGCGAAATAGAACCGCAAAATTTCACTGATGATATGATATTATCCTTACAATATGTTGTTATATAAATGTCATAAATGCAAAAGGGTGTTTGTTTGTTCTTCAATCACGCAGCAACGGATCAACGGGTTGACTTAAGTTTCGCATGGGTATAGTTGAGGATCTGGACCTGGAGAGTAACAACTAGCACAAAAAAGCTAGTTTATTTTACGATCAGAAGATTTTAAAGCTTAGCATGTACTACTAACTATGCTTCTGCATCAACAACGTCAACTAGATCTCGCAATTTTTTGTGATTTCAATGAAAAAATGCTCGCGAAAGGGATTGGAGGTCAATTCTTGTAGATACATTGTTAAATACTACCGGAACTGTAAGCACTGTGTGGGAGTTAGGACAAAATATCAGTGAAAGAGCTAGACTAAAGTGCACTAGGATAATGTGCTTTGTATAATATTACGGAGAATGTGTAGGTTTTAGAATTAGCTAGTTTGAATGATATCCCAAATATTACGTTATTGGTCTAGTCATCGCATGTTAAAGCAATATCTGTTTCACTCATTATTCTTTCATCTGGTCTAATGTTTGTTTTTCGACTTGCTAGCTACTCGCGCGTTGACTCATTTCTCATGGTGAAGTGTTATATCATCAACTTTTGATCAGGGCCAGCTTTAAGTTTACACTTATGTATAACGAAGTATTGCTAGCTATTGTAAATTACCATTCTTTCGTAACTGACATGACTTTGACCTCAATTTATACGCATCGATTTTTGTGGCATAAGATAACATCTTCATTCTTAAAAACTGCCTCAACTGGCAATGATTGAAATCTCTATTTGTTTTTTATGAGTTACTTATTTTACTTTTGTTATTGTATGACGCAGTTAGGCGTTATCAAAAGAGGTATCAGTCTCCTTTGGCTATAATCGGAAAGAGTACATTCATAAGAACGTTCATGAACATTTACTTGTTATAATGGAGAGTGGAGATATTTTAGTTTTTACAGTTTACTGCGTCATTATTGTTGTCTACAATTGGATGCGCTTTATGCAGTTTTAAAATAAACCATGAAATGGAATCATCGTTTAATCAGTTGGAGCCGTCAGCGGCAAGTAGGTAACAGCGGCGTAGGCGACTGCGGTACACATTGCAACGTGCCGATTCGAATCCAAGGTCTTTCCTAGTGGAAGAGAACGGAGTTTCCTGCGGCCGCCTATCTCTGCACACACAGGCAGTCGCACGCACACGCGCCCACGTGTCGCTATTCTTTGTGCTCATTCTTTCCTAGCTACCTTGCGTACCGTTGCGAACCCATCTTCTTTTTGTGCCGTCCGCTGGCGTTTGAAGTCGCAGGCTCCGAGCGTTTCGTTATATAGGCGTCGGGCGATGCGCGCGGCGCGCAGTTACTGGCAGTTACTGTACTGTGTCACTGGAGACCGCGCGAGAGGTGGTCTGCAAGGACTGTACCGCGCCGCCAACCTTTTTTCTGTGCGTGCGATGTTTTCACTTTCGTCATTTTGACCGGGCCAGTTCGATTTGACGTCGCTCGCGCACAGACGTGCCTAGGACCGGACGTTGTGATTATCCTGTGATCGCTGGTGCTTCGGATTGTTTTTGTTTATACATTATTTGTGAAAGAAATGGCTGTGATGCAGTGCTAATATGTTCGATAGTAACCTCCTTTTGAAGTTCTACAATGAGATTACGAATAGTAGTGCACTACAGTTGGCAAGGTGAGGCATTGTTTGTTTACTTTTAATTCGGGTTGCGTTACGATGTGTGAATCGGTCGGGTCGGGATGAGCGAGTCGGGCACAACCTTGTGTCTAATGAACGCTCGGTGGACGGTGCGCTCCTCATCCGCCACTCGCCTTCGCCTCTGGGCCTCGCGCGGAGAGGTTAATAGGTTCACGTTAGATGGTGGTTTGCGAAATCGCCGAGCCCCGCGCCGCGCGCCTCGCGCCCTATGAAAGGCGCGCGCGACGCTTTTCCACGCTCAGTTTCGCGCGCATTTCATGTGAAAAATAGTCACTTTAAAATTACTATATTATTGAATACACTATAAATGGTGGAGAATGTTGACCTTAATAAATTAGGACATAGGCACCTACAGAGTTCTGGACTTCTCGACCCCTATATAATATATTATTATTGTTAATAATTATTATTAGTATTACTATCGTAAGATAGCTAATATCCTCTTTTTTTTTTTTAATCAAAATATAAATTTCACTTTAGGTAGGTATACAATTTTTTCAAATAATCTAAGTAGGTACCTACTTATTTTGTTTCTATTTTTAATGAATAACAATAAGTCATTGGAAACAAAGTATTTGAATAAAAACATAATAGGCCTTCATTATTATATTATCAATCTTAAAAATAAGCACAAAATGTACTTTACTTTTTTTTACCTGCCTATACTTTTATTTAGATACCTATATAATATAATAATTATTAATTAGTATTTTTTTCGTAAAAGTGTTTTCGTATCATTGCATAATATATTATGTATATTCCCACCTACTTGCTTTCCTATTAAGGATTATTTAAACAACAATATCTACCAACTTAGTTTGATGATATTTCAGTATTTTATCTATATTACCCTATAATAATAAAATATAATTCATTAGACAGGTAAGTAACTCGTTTGAACATAACTAAGTTTTAAACCTAGATACCATAGATAAAAGAAACAATATCTGTGCTAGATACCTAGATAACTATGAATTTCCATGGCCTTAGTAACTTCAGGATCAAAAATCCAAATATACCTACCTACCTAGTTACAGCCTCACAATAAACTCTGTTCAGCTGAAAGATCTTATTTGACAAAATCCTAATACATATTATCAATACGAAAGTGTGTGTGTTTGTTGGTTCGTCCTTGAATCACGCAGCAACAAAGTATCGAATTAAATTTTTTTTGCATGGATATACTAGAGGACTGAGAGTGACCTAGGCTGCTTTTTATCCCGAAAAATCAAAGATTTTAAAAACTATGATAAATCCACGCGGAAGAAGTCGCTATTTTTATAATTTAATAGCTATTCAAATATACTAACCTCTTCAGAAAACTTTCAGTTCTAAAAAACACCTCCACAAAATTTCCAAAAATTTATGGGCTGAAAAATGTTTGACGTATACTTTTCAGTATGAATATTAAATGCACGTATTCAGTTATTAGTACTGTATAATTATAATTATACAAGAAGGTACATAACTATAGATATTCTTCGTGAACTAACTAGTTCCTTTGATGTCTGAATAATGGAAATTAATCCAATAAAGTGCAGGCAATTTCTTTTTTACGCTATTCGAAACTTTTAACATAAATTTTAGTTAACAAGAAACGAACTAGCCTTTATAGTATTACCTTGAGGGCTTTATTTAATCTCGAGATAATAACTAATTTATATATTTTGAAACCAATTACAATAGGATCGCTTGATTTCGAAGATAAAGTTGCTGTAACAATCAAGTATTGATAATAATCATTGACTAAATGTGGGTCGGGGTAATTAGGTAATTCATTTATAAGAGTAATCGATACTGCATAGGGTAATTGTTGCAATGGATAACAATTTAATATTTGGCCGACTACTTATATAGAAAGAAAAAGGATTTCAAGTTTTCTTATTTATGACATTACTAGACGTTGCCCACGACTTTGTAAGCGTGGATTAAGGTTTTTTAAACCCGCGGGAACTCCTTAATTTTCCGGGATAAAATATAGCCTAGCATAGGCCTATATACAGCGTAGCCTTTGTGCTAATCCTGGGTATGAGCTATCATCCTTCCCAATTTCAGCCAAATTGGTTCATTCGTTGTGGCGTGAAAGAGTAACAAACATCCATCCATCCATACATACATCCATGCTCACAAACTTTCGCATTTATAATATTAAGTAGGAAGTAGGACTAGATGATGCCCGCGACTTCATCCGCGTGGATTAAGGTTTTTAATTCCCGCAGGAACTAAAAAGTAGACTATGTGTTAATCCTGGTTATGAGCTATCTCCATTTTAAATTTCAGCGAAATCGGTTTATTCGTTGTGGCGTGAAAGAGTAACAAACATCCATCCAAACACCCTCACAAACTTTCACATTTAGAACATTAGCAGGATTTTACAAGAGATACTTAGCTTGTAACAATGAAAAACATAATACATATTATAAATTATAAATGCGAAAGGTCTATATTTATTTGTATGTTGGTTCGTTGCTTTGTCTTTAATCACGCAACAACAGAGCAATCGACGTTAGGTTTTGCTTGGTTAGGTATAGTTGAGGACTTGGAGAGTAACCTTTTATCCCGGAAAAAGACACTGAGGGAGAGGATTCCCGTGGAATTTTTAAAACCTAATTTCACGTGGACAAAGTTGCGGGGAAAGCAAGTCGCACATAAAAAATCGAACCAGTGTTTTTATGTAAAACAAGTAAAACAAATTTAATATCTGCGTACGCGCATCTTTTTTCCGAACAGTTAAAACGTTTGGCGACGTCACAACTAAATGTGGACGGTGTCAACGCCGTGTTGGCACAGTTGTTAAAAGTTTAAGGGCAACCTAAATTGATGGCCCAATGATGTTTCATCTACATCGACGTGCCACAAAATAGGAACCGTATGACGTAATGAAAACTATGTAAACTATAACTACTTTTCGAAAGAAACCGAAAGTGGTCCTACCATTTAAGAACCATAATTAATGATTTTTTATTTTTTCCATGCTTTTTGCCGCGACTTCGTTAGGTTAGACGACGTGGTTAGGTTTTTAAGTGATTTCCGGGTCAAACAGAAACCTAATGCATTCTCCAGGTCCGCCACTAAGTAGTTCATGCAAAAAATCACGTCGATTCTTTCTTTTAACGGTTATTGCATGAATGAGAGACAAACTAACAAATAAACACACTTTCGCATTTATAATATTATTTTTCAAATCCCTATTTCACTCCCTTAGGGGTTGAATTTTCAAAAATCCTTTCTTAGTGCCTACGGTATAATAATAATTGTCTCATATTGCTATACCGACTGGACGGTAGTCGGTTTGAGCTGTTAGAAGAAAAAACAGTCAGTCAGTCGCTTTTTCGTTTAAATATATTAATTATGTATTTTGATTTAAATTATGAGAAAAGGAGGTTTGTAATTTACAAACCCCTGAAGATTTCCTTTATTAAGACAGACAAATGTGGATTTTCAAAAAAAAGTTGTGTTATAATTAAAGTAGGTAATATTTTTTCTTTTTGCTTTTCTCGTAGAGATTTACCCTAAATTACAAGAAAAATATACCAGCCGAATTGAGAATCTCCTTTTTCTTAAGTCGGTTGAAAAGAAGGGTACCTAAATATTCGAATGACGTCATATACATTTTTCGCAAAACTTCAGGCTTTTATTAAAAGGAGAGTAGGAGAGTAATAACAAGAGAAATGTAACTATGAGCTGGTAATTATACATTAATTTTGGTAATGTAGACACCTATTTAAATAAATAAATTGTATAATATTGTATTAATTTATTAATTATTATTAATATTGTAAATGACGTTCGTAAGAGCTTACACAAGCTAAAACCGAAAAATAAAAATATTGAATTGAATTGAAAAAAAGTCATGTATTTTTTAACAAGTGCTGAAAAAAATCATCATCCTCGGATGCCATACGATGTACATTGTACAGCTACGAGTCTATGAATAGAATGCACTGCATGAATAGTCTGCGTCGTCACTTATCATCAGGTAAGATTGCAGTCAAGGACTAAGTATCTTGTCATTGAATTAAAAAAAAGTAATGACACGAATTTAAGAATTTTGTTTCATATTGACCACTTTCTTAATGGAATTACAATTTTCTAACAAGAATAGAATAAATAAATATATTAGTTTATTCTTCAAAGAATATAATATTATATATTATGTAGTTCTTATATGAAACTTGTAAAAATAATCTCGTTTTACTCTGTCTTGAGTCCTTTGACTATTCAACCTCATAGTAAATATAAAAAGTCTATGCTCGAGTCGAGTACGATGACAATTTTGACATAATTAATAGATCCGAACTGGCAAAGCTTGCCATCCCTGAAACTAACATGAGGCTTGAATATTAGGTACTTCTCTTTAGATATGACTTACGAAAGAAAGATATAATATGTAGTATATGTATGTACTCATTATAATAATCTTATTACATGTCGTCTATATAAAACACAACGTCTCACGCACGTTAACCTTCCTGGGAAAATGTGAAAAACATTTTCTTAGCTTTTCTTTTGTCTTTTTGTACAATGTGAGCAATTTTTTATTTATTATTTTTAAAGATTAGAATAACAGTAGATTTTTATTTTTTTTAGATAATAAGTGTAATTGTAAGTCATAACATTTTTTTTAAATACATCACTTAAATGTAATTAATAATCCACAGTAATGTTTCCAGTGTTAGTTTCTGATAAAAAAATAGTGTTTTGATGAAAGGATTCATAATTTATTATTATTATCTATCACTATGTCGTACACAAAAATCGGCCAAGTGCGAGTCGGGCCTCGCTCTTTTAGGGTTACATACATATGACGAAATCACTTTTCTAGTCTAACTAGATATTTAAATATTTTAGTTCTTAGATAGTACTAAATTGGCATATGGAGAAAATCGCTCGTTTGTTTTGGCCACAATTACTTACTCGTATAAACTGCATCATAAATCGGTGTTTTCAGTATTTGTTGTTGAATTCTATATATAGTACATAATATACAGAAATTTCAAATTCCTAAGTAGTTTAGTTTTTGAGATAGACCCTGTAACAAAAGTGGTCTAAAACCGAAAAATTTGACGGCCCCCCATTTCTTCATTTTTGTAGCTAAAAAATAATAAAAAAATATATTAATTGAACTCTAGTTAGTGAGTTCTTGACAATGACACCCCACATGCCAGGGTAAAAAAATAAATTTTATTTCGACTCCTTTTTCATGTATTTTTCCCCTTTATTTTTTAATTTTATTTTATTTTTGTTATTTGTTGTTATAGGGGCAATAGAAATATACACTCTGTGTAAATTTCAACTTTCTACCTATTACCGTTTACGAGATACAGCCCGCTGACAGACGGACGGACGGACGGACGGACATCGGAGGCTTAGTAATAGGGTCCCGTTGGCACCCTTAGGTACGAAGCCCTAAAAACTGTATTGAGGAGACCCTTCTACCTGTTTCTGTAACTCAGTGTCTAGAAATAATTATTCACAAGAATATACTTAGTTGTTTCCGAAGTTAATAAATATGGTAATTTATTGTGACCTTTTTTGACATAGATATGCATACTTTGATTCGATCATAATTTATCTGTACGATCGTTCGAAATTTGAAACTAAACGTGTTAATCGAACAAACCTTGATTTGCCGTGTTTCGAAACAGAAATATTTGAAATCGATTAATAGTTTTAGATGTTAATCGTTTAGTTTTTCTTCTCATATTAAAAAAAGTTATAGTAAATAACCTTGGATTTTTATGATTTATTGCGTTTTTATGATAAGCTATATTTTATAAATACGAATTTGATAAAAAAATATACCTATTTTAATAACAATTTTACAATTTATCATTTTTTATGAAGCGAAATGCCTATCCGTCAGGAAACACGGTATCAACTGAAAAATTATTAAATCCGGCTAATCTTTTACACACAATAGTCATTAAGAGACCAATAAAATTGCTATTCAACATTATATATATTATAATAGATCTTTACCTATGAAATTGCCATTTTGTATGCAATAAGTGAAAGTACTTATTTTTTCAAACTTTTTTATTTCTGTTATTCGAAGTAATCACCCATGCAATCGACGCATCTTTGCCAACGCATTGGCAGTTTATTGATGCCCTTCTTGTAAAAATCAGCTGGACGGGAGGCAACAAACTCTTCAAAGGCATCTTGTACTGCCTCTCGGGAATTGAATTTTTTACCCACTAAAAAGTTGTCTAAATTTTGGAAAAAGTAATAGTCGGTAGGTGCAAGGTCTGTTGAGTATGGCGGATGAGGGAGAGCTTCCAACCCCAGCTCTTGCAGCTTGGAGACTGTCTGTTGCGCAGTATGGGGTCGCGCGTTGTCGTGAAGGAGCACTGGGGACGACCGATTGACCAAAGCTGGTTGCAGATGTGCAAGCTTCTCCATCATTCTCTCCAGTTCTTCACAGTACACATCTGCATTAATGCTCATGCCGTTTTGTAAAAAGCTGTGGTGAATCACACCCGCACTAGACCACCAAACAGTGACCATCAGCTTTTTAGGGGTCATTTTTGGTTTAGGGCATTGCTTTGGTGCTGTACCAGGGTCTAACCAACTTGCTGAGCGCTTTCGATTGTCGAACAGAATCTATTTTTCGTCGCACGTAACAATTGGTTTCAAAATTCCTTCATTTCTTTGCCTGTTGAGCAGCGCAAGGCAGGTCTCGACGCGTACGTTGCGCTGGCGATCGTTAAGGTCGTGGGGCACCCATCTATCAAGCTTTTTTACCTTGCCAATTTGTCGCAAATGGATCAATATTGTTTTGATGCTTACATCAAAAGCTGCTGCTAGCTCAGCTGTAGATTGAGTTTCGTCAGCTTCCACAATCGCCTTTAATTCATTATTGTTAACCAAAGTCTCCGGACGACCACGAGCTTCATTTTTCAAGTCAAAATTTCCAGAACGGAACCGGGAAAACCAATAACGGGTTGTGCGATCGTTTGTACAGTTCTCTCCGTAAACGTTTTTGATGTTACGGGCCGTTTGTGTCGCGTTGGTGCCACGACGGAACTCATATTCCATAATTACACGAATTTTTAAAGTATCCATTACGACGAAAAATGTTCAAATGTAATGAAAATACAACGCTAATCAAAAAACAAAAGACTGAAGAGTTTGTAAATAAAATGTCATGGTTTTAAAACAAAATTAATTTGAATTTAGAATACAGAGCCATTACAAACTTTTTTTATTTGAAATGACCAGTACTGAAGAAAGGCAATTTCATAGGTAAAGACCTAATATATAATCTGAATCTCGGAAACGGCTCCAACGATTTTCATGAAATTTAGTATGCAGGGGGTTTCGGGGGCGATAAATCTATCTAGGTTCCATTTTTAGAAAAGGTCGTTTTATCCGTGCTTTCAGGCAATGAAAAACCCCTTACAATATAATTAGAATACGAAGGTTTTTGCCGTCATCTAAAACGTTTCTATAGCTCGAAAAATCGGGCGGTCCCGAAACTAGAAGTCCCCGGTTCGAGTCCAGACGATTATTCTTTCCCATTAGAAATTTATTTTTTAATATATAATTTCCAAAAAACACGATTTATCAAAAAAAAATAACAGAGCAAAGCTCGGTCACCCAGATATTATTATATAACTGTAATATTGTGTGTGATGATGATGACTTGAGTGATCACTTGATGAGTGTGGTGGGCTACAGTCTAAGCCAGAGATTCCCAAAGTGGTCGATATCACCTCTTGGGGTCGAAATTGGTTTCCCAAGGGTCGACATAAACGAAAACTGATTTTGGGGGTCGACAAGTATTTTATATCTATAGGAAAAAACTAGATACGATTTTAAAAGTAATTTGGCTATGGGGGTCTGAGGTATCAGTTCATTTTGGAAAAGGGGTCTCTTGCCCAAAATAGTTTGGGAGTTCGTGGTCTAAACCCTTCTCATCAAGGAAGGAGATCCGTGTCCAATTTTGGGTCGGCAATGGGCTTAGACGATGATAATGATTCAAATAATCTATGGGTTCCCAGTTTTACTATCATCATCATCAGCAATCCATCAACAGCGCACTACTGAGCGCAGATCTCCTCTCAGAGAAGGGTTATAGGCCATAGTCCACCACGCTGGCCCAATACGAATTGGCAGACTTCTCAAACCTTCGAGAACATTCTAGAGAACTCTCAGGAGTGCAGGTTTCCTCACGATGTTTTTGTTCACCGTTGAAGCATGTGATATTTAATTACTTAAACGCACATAACCCCAAAAAGTCAGAGGTGCCCGGGATCGAACCTGCGACCCCCGAATAGAAGATCACAGTCCTAACCACTAGGCTATCACTGCTTTTAGTTTTACTATGGATCTTTAAGAACCTAGAGATACTTAGGGAAAGTTGACAAAGTAAAAAAAGACATAGGTACGTACAAAAAAATGTAGTAGGTATTTTTTTTCACACATTTATTACAAAGATTACATAACAGCCAAGGTTGCAGACACAATGTTGGTACGACAACATTAATAAAACAACATAAGTCAAGATCATTTAGTCACGTATGGTGTCTAGTAGTAGCAAACTGTGAAAGTTAAGTTTTCTACTCGTTCGGCTAAAACGAAAAATTAAAAAAAAATCATGTACGATTTTTCGTGCTTTACTTAATTTGCGTTTGTCAGTGGTCAAGCTAAGTACGTAACGTAATCTAATATACTATAAAATACAGCTTCATATATAGTATTTTATGTTAATGGTAACTGTGGTAAAAGTAACAAAAACTTTGGAATCTTCGATTTCAATTGATTTTAAAATCTTTTTATCTGCGCCCCCCCCCCCCATCCCCCCATTTCCGAAGTTATTCATCAAATCTTCACCAAAATGGGACCAACCTGATGATACGCCCTTTTAAATAAAAAAAATTATTGAAATCAGTTAAGACTTGAAGGAGATTTCATATCTCCATCAAATCTTAACTGATTTCATCAAAAAAAAAAACATAACACTAACAAAAAAAAAATACGCGTCGAATGGAGAACCTCCTTCTTTTTTTAAGTAGGTTACAAAAAATGAATCAAAATTAGTCCAATCGTTTTCACGGTCTCCCTTGCCGTGGGTAAAAAAATTACATCACATTATTTTTCGTAGCAACTTATTGTACGATATACCACACTACTATTTATATTATATTCTACTTGAAATATTGATACGATGTATATTAGTTGCTAACACGTGGCACAGTTCTAGTTATAATTACTAGAAACTACTCCGTTTTACAAACAAATTACAAAAATAAGGGTTATGTTTACACAGATATAATCTACATAAATGTGTGACAAACAAATCGCAAACCGCAGGTCCTTTTAATTGGCACACGTTGATATAATAATATGATAGGCAGGATGTCTTTTTCCTTAAAAGTCTCGCCTATTTTCAATTAAATGTGTGTGTAATTTTAAGGATAATGAAATGAATTCTTTTATATTATTGTTTACTAGTGTTTACCCGCGGCTTTGCTCTCGCGTAGTGGTTCCTATACAAAATCATCATTACTTTGCGCCTATCGATATCGTCAGCATCATAAACTATTTAACGGCTCACTACTGAGCGCAGGTCTCCTCAGAGAAGGGTTTTAGGCCACCACGTTGGCCCATAACTCCGAATAAGTCAGAATTGCGTGACCGAAAACGAAACCCCAACCCGCCGAATAGGAGACCGCAGTCCTAACCACTAGGCAGGCATAAAAGTACACGTATTAAAAGATGTTCATAATTACCTGCAATTTGTGTGTTTGCAAATCTACCTATCTAAATATGAAGCAAGTTACCTTCCAAAAAACCTATACAGCACTCGGTAGGTATCTACTTTAGCTAATTCTCCTCACTCAACAATACGAAACAACATTCTTGACAAGTGGGCCACGAGCTCGACCACCCTCGCGTAGTAGATTTACATGAAAATTATATTCACAAGTATAATTATTCTAAAACCGCTCTCGAAGTAGGTTTACAGCGCCGAAACGCTCCTGAGATCTCAACAAGTACCGAGTGTGGCAATCTTGTGAGCGTAAATCGAAGAACTACGAAATGTGTTGAGTGTTGACAAGTCTAGTGATGGGACATGTCGGTTGTTCCTAGTCTCTGCTTTTGTCCGTTTCAATTTCAATTTATTTAATTTTTATACTAATTTAACCAGTGGAAGCAGTGATAGCCTAGTGGTTACGACTGTGGTCTCCTGTTCGGGGGGTCGCAGGTTCGATCCCGGGTACGCACCTCTGACTTTTCGAAGTTAAGTGCGTTTAAGAAATATCACATGCTTTAACGGTGAAGGAAAACATCGTGAGGAAACCTGCACGCCTGAGAATTCTCCATAATGTTCTCAAAGGTGTGCGAAGTCCGCCAATTCGCATTTGGCCAGCGTGGTTTACTATAGCCTATAACCCTTCTCTGAGAGGAGACCTCGCTCAGTAGTGAACCGATAATGGGTTGATAATGATGATGATGATGACTATAATGTAATCATTTTATATCCTACTAATAATAAAGTTTGTGAGGATGGATGGATGGATGAATGACGAATTAACCGATTTGGCTGAAATTAGGAATTAATTAGCATGGAGATAGCTCATACCCAGGATTAATACATAGGCTTTTTATCCCGGTTAGTTACAGAGTTCCCGCGGTAATTAAAAATCCTAATCCACGCAGACGAAGTCGCGGGCATCATCTAGTCCTTACTAATCCTTACAAATGTTATAAATTGAAAGTGTGTTTGTTTGTTAGTCATTATTACAGACTTGGAGCGTGACATAGGCTACCTTTTATCTCCGAAAAACAGAGGATTCTCCTCGGGATTTTTAAAAACTGAACTGCACACGGACTAATTCGCGGAAAAACCATTGCTTGACCCGCATTCACGAGCGCTCCAGATGTCGCTAGAAAATTCCCAAGGAATTCAATTTCATAATAATTACTTACGTATAAAATGTCTTCATTGATGACATGACATGACTTACTGGGTCATGGTATACATTATACATATTTACACTAAGACAACTGACATGACACAGACCTTGCTCCCGTCCAATCATTGCGTACCCACACGAGAACGAGAGCTTTGGTCAAAAAGATGCGAATCCCTGCGGGATGAGGAGTCACTTATACGCGCTAATCGAGAATACTCGCGCCTATTTGGACACGTACAATCCACAGTAACATCGACGCAAAATGCAAAATGATGGCGCGATTGAATTGAGGCGAATCCCGTGCGGGATTCGCCTCAATTTGACCGCAGGTTTAACATCCAGTTCCCACATTAGCCTTACATATTACTAAGTTGCTCGTGAACTACTACCCCCACATTTCTCAGCAGAACATCTGCGCAGTCTGCGCTTGTGAGTAAGATGTTTATGTCCAACATAAATGTTTGAAATGACCTTAAAACAAAATACCTATGTTATGCCCAAAAAAAATTTTCCAAAACATCCTCTTACGTAATCAAGATATCGTAAACAATAAACAAAATCACTGTAGAAACGTAGGTAAGATGATCTTTAGTACCTATTTAAATTAAAATCCTTACTAGGTAATATTATAAATCCGAAAGTGTGTTTGTTTGTTAGTTATAGTTTGCCTTTCAATCAGGCAGCAAAAGGGATTGACATTATTTTTTGCATGGATAATCTTTATCCAGGAATAAGGGAGGGGTCCCGCGGGATTTTTAAAAATCTAACTCCACGCGGATGAATTCGCAGGCAAATGCTAGTTGAATATAAATTATAAAAATTACAGTTTTATCCAATAAAATTATATTTTTTAGTTATTTTGTATAGGTACGAAACTATAAGAAAAAATATTTTTATTTTAGTTTTTATCTGCATTTTGCTGCTCGATAAAAACAAATCGGCACATCCCTAATTTGTAACGGACATCATTATTTCCTATTCAAGGTAGAATTTGAAAACTTAAAGTATAATAATATATCGCATATCAATGATATGACCTCTAGTACTGAACTATTGAACCACTTAATTTCTTCACTGCGACATTGAATTTAAAAAAATCGGCCAAGTGCGAGTCGGGCCTCGCTCTTTTAGGGTTCCGTTAAAAAAAAATTCCATGTACCTACCCATGGAAATATTTTAATTTAATTTTTTTAATTTAATTTAATTTTTATTATTTGTTGTTATAGCGGCAATAGAAATACATAATTATATTATGTGAAAATTTCAGCTGTCTATCTATTACGGTTTACGAGATACAGCCCGCTGACAGACGGACGGACGGACGGACGGACAGCGTAGGCTTAGTAATAGGGTCCCGTTGGTACCCTTTGGGTACGGAACCCTAAAAATGTTATCGGGCGACGTATCCGCCACTGGGCGATTGTGAAACTATCTGTTACACAAAATACTCAAGGAAAATCCAGCTTTTTTGCTTTAATTTGCTTTATTCTATCTCTGGATAATAAAATTAATAGAATAGAAATATTTTTATTCAAATAATTTTTTTTACAACTGATTTTGAATCGTTGCGTCGATGAGTCTACCACTGGTTCGGAATGCCCTTTCTGCCGAGAAGAACCAGAACTCGGCGGTTGCTGTTTTTAAAACAAGTTTACAATACAATAGATACTATATACACGAACATATATATAACACGTATACACGAAATTGAGCTCTAATTCAAATGCTGTTATGTTTATTTTACTTTGACGCTAATGTCATCGAATACGATTACGATCAATGGAATAACTTTAGACAACCGCACCTCTGAACTTGAAGAGGTGTCATAAAGCTACCTTTTCTCTAGGGAAAACAGGGGTTCCCTAGGGCACAAGCTAGTTTATGATAGTGAGGATATTTTTTGGACTACATATTTTGCATACAGTACCCAGTCTAGTCACTTGTATATCTAGCGCTCGGTGCGATAGTCACTTCGAAGCGTCGTCGCGTCGCTTGTGGCGTTCAACGTCTATTAACACACTTAACAAGTTTTGATTCAATTAGACGTCGCTCTATCTGTCTTCGTGCGGTTTTCCAACGAACTTTCGTTTTTTTTTTGAAAAAAAAAAATTAAGTAATTTAAATATTTTATTTTAAATAGGTTTTATGGGTGATCCAGTAGTCCATGTTTTCGGAGCGCCATATCTCGGAAATGAATAGACATATAAAATATTTTGTGTAATCAATGCTATACGAGAAATGAGATCGACTTCATTATGTCGACCAAGCGGCATATATTCAATGATGTCTCTGTGATCAATAGGGTGAAAACCGGTAGCGATCACCGGATGGTAAGAGGCACGTTGAATATTAATGTAAAGCTGGAAAGGGCCAGACTGGTGAAGTCCACTCTCCGACCTTCTCGTGCTCATATCCAAAATCCCGAAAACTTCCAACTCGAACTGCAGAACCGATTCGAGTGCCTAGCAGACTGCGTTTCTGTGGACGATCTAAACAACAGGTTCGTGGAAACTGTCCATACTGTGGGGTCTAAATTCTTTAAGACCCATCGCAGGAAAAGAACCGAAAAGTTCTCTGACCATACTCTCAAGCTAATGAAGGAGAGACAAGAGATGAGGCTGCAGTCATCGGCAGACGCGGCTGCCTACCGGCGGATTAATAGGCAGATCTCTAAGGCACAAACTCGCGACCTCCGTGTCTTTAATACCAAGTGTATTAAAGATACCATTGAGCGGAACAAAGGCTCAAAAGTGTTCGCGAGAGATCTGTCTATCGGGCAGAGCCAGCTGACGCGGTTGAAAACTGATGACGGCCGTCTCGTCTCTTCTCGACCTGAGGTCTTGGGAGAGGTTGAGAAGTTCTATGGACAGTTATATACCACGACACAAAAACCTGTTGAAGATTTGGCGAAAGATCCCAGAGCCAAACTGACCCGACACTATACCGAAGATATCCCGGACGTCAGCCTATACGAGATTAGAATGGCTCTCAAACAGCTCAAGGACAACAAGGCACCAGGTGATGACGGAATCACTGCGGAACTCCTGAAAGCGGGTGGAAAACCGGTACTTAAGATCTTTCAGCGATTGTTCAATTCCGTCATCCACGAGGGCACAACGCCGGAAGCATGGCACAGGAGCGTGGTGGTTCTGTTCTTCAAAAAGGGTGATAATACCTTGTTGAAGAATTATAGACCCATCTCGTTGTTGAGTCATGTTTATAAGTTGTTCTCGAGAGTCATTACGAATCGTCTCGCTCGTAGGTTCGACGACTTCCAGCCTCCCGAACAAGCCGGATTCCGAAAAGGCTTTGGTACCATAGATCACATCCATACGCTGCGGCAGGTTGTACAAAAGACGGAAGAGTATAACCAGCCACTTTGCTTAGCGTTTGTGGACTATGAGAAAGCCTTCGATTCGGTGGAAACTTGGGCTGTGTTGAGGTCGCTGCAGAGATGCCGGATTGACTACCGGTATATCCAAGTGTTGAAGTGCTTGTATGAAAACGCCACAATGTCAGTACGTATACAGGACCAGACTACGAGGCCAATCCACTTGCAGCGTGGAGTGCGACAGGGAGACGTTATCTCCCCGAAGCTCTTTACCGCTGCGTTGGAGGACGTCTTTAAGCTTCTGGATTGGAACGGGCTTGGCATCAACATAAACGGCGAGTACATCACTCACCTGCGATTTGCCGATGACATAGTAGTCATGGCAGAGACTCTGAGAGACCTCAATACAATGCTCAACGATCTCAGCAGGGTTTCTCAACAGGTGGGCCTGAAAATGAACATGAGCAAGACGAAAATCATGTCCAATGCTCATGCACCGCTCCACCCAGTAATTGTTGAGAACTCTGCACTCGAAATTGTCGACGAGTATATTTACCTGGGACACACAGTCCAGCTAGGTAGGTCCAATTTCGAGAAAGAGATCAGCCGCCGAATCCAACTCGGCTGGGCTGCGTTCGGGAAGCTCCGAGATGTCTTCTCGTCCAAAATTCCTCAGTGCCTGAAGACTCAAGTCTTCGAACAGTGCGTGTTGCCAGTGATGACTTACGGATCCGAGACATGGTCGCTAACTAAGGGCCTCATAAGTAGGCTCAGGACCGCTCAGAGGGCGATGGAGAGAGCTATGCTCGGAGTGTCCCTGCGGGATCGAATCAGAAATGAGGAGATCCGTAGGAGAACCAGAGTCACCGACATAGCTAAGCGAGTCGCGATACTGAAGTGGAAATGGGCGGGGCACATAGTTCGAAGAGCTGATGGTCGTTGGGGTCCCAAGGTGCTGGAGTGGCGACCCCGCACCGGGAAGCGCAGTGTTGGCAGACCCCCCACCAGGTGGACCGACGACATCAAACGAGTCGCAGGGAGCCGCTGGATTCAGGCGGCGCAAGACCGAGGCCTGTGGAAGTCCATGCAAGAGACCTTTGTCCAGCAGTGGACGTCTATCGGTTGATAAAGAAGAAGAAGAAGAAGAAGAATGCTATAGGAAATTTAACGTTCTACAAAAAAGTATAGAAATACTTTCGCCGTAGGACTTACGGAATAAAAGTTATTGAGGAAAAACCGGAGGAAGGTCGAAAATTTTGCATTCACACACCCCATAAGCCAATATTGGCTTCAGAGGATAGCGGGAGCAAAATTTAATTTTAAGCCCATGGGAGTTTTCATTTCTCTCTTCTGATGGGTCCGCGTTCGTGCTTTAGCATGTGTTTATTACTACTGCGTTCTTTGCAGAAACCTGTCGATCGCTCATTCCGTTCGAAATTCAAAAATGTTTGAGAAGCTGTTGTCTTCGATTAGTCACGTGATCAATTTGTCACGTCATCAATATACGCCCATACTGTATCTAACATAAATATATGAATGTTTAATTATTTCATAATAAATAATTTATTTGTGTTTTATTTAAACTTTCAAAATACGTATAGGTAATGTCTATACATAGTAGGTGTATAGGTATATACTCCTAGCTTTTTCTCATAGGTAATGGTGAAAAATAGTGTGTGTCATTCGAGGCCAAAATTTTGCTCTCGGGCGGCGTATATTGAATTCCTCGCTACGCTCAGGATTCTACTTTAGAATCCTTATCTTCGTTCTGAATTCAAAATAACGCCCTCGGGGAACAAAAAAGTTCTTTTGAATCGTCATGTTAATTTACCACTGTGCGCTGTGCTGTGCACATTCGGAATGCCGTTCCAATCGAGAAGAACCAGTAAGACACATGTATATTGGCGCAGTTATTATTATGTAAATTTTTATAGTTTTTAGTAGGTACAAAAATAAAAGCAATTTCCCCTTTTTATTAACATCGCCGGGGAAGATCAAAAACCCTTTATACAAGACCGAAAAGGTCATAAAGCCTTATTGCCGGCCCGCACTTAGCTCATTCCATCCCAGTGTGAGTTCACAATAAAAAATTAATTCTCCTGTCAAAATACTCCCAACCAGAGAGATGTCTTCTATACTAGAGACGGCAATGTCCCGCAATACGGTCTCAACTTGGTGAAGAGCCGGAGCTGAGGACCAGTCAGTCATCATAATATTATTGTCGTCTTTATTAGGGCGAGCGGAGCGAGACCTCTCACTATCCCACAACCTGAGCATTTTGTGGTACACTTTACTGAAAAACTATCACGCGTATAGATTTGTGATTTAACATAATAATTTAACTTCATATCCAGATGTGTTATCTGTCAAAAAAAATATAATTTTATAATCATTAACTTAAAAATTATTAGCCGTTGGAAAAACTACACGAGCCCTCACAAAGCTCAGTTTTATGCTAGTCATAATCGTATAACTTTAATGATATTGTAACAAGAGTAACAGAGATAAATACCTATAATATTACCATAAGGTACTTATAAATTTTTTTGGCTTGCTCATATTATCATGCCCGCGACTGACTCAAGGATTAAAAGCACGCTATTCCTATCCGTCCATTTCAAGATTGAAGGATAGTATCTCTGTGGCTTTCATTTAATTCGATTCATCGGTTGAGCCGTGAAATGTAACAGATAAATAAACACACATATACATTAATTAATTATGAGAACGAGTATGACTCAGATGGTTCAGCTTTTTCAACACCTGGTGTACGTGTAGTAGGGCATCATCATCTCTATGGTCTATAACTCAAAGCTCCCAGCCCTTTCTTGTTCCTTGCGGCACCAATTACTGAAGGACGTCGGAACTGGGTCACTTCGGAAATAGTTTATTGTTATCGGCTAGTATGCGCGCACGCAACACGCACACGGGCGTCTTCGATTTTCAAACGATCACGCACACACACCCACCCCTGATTCAATTAGGGTTCACACATCCTCTCCGATCTTACCGGTTCACCTTCGCATTTTAATATCACGAGTATTTCTAATGCCTTCCGCTTTCGTACGAAATTGATTAACTTTCATAAGGCCGTCGAGTCAATAAATCGAGCCGAAAATATCGTACATTTATGATATTATAGCTCTACCATTATAATGACCTCAACGTAAAGGTCAGGTTCTAATCTATTCGTTTTATTACGATATTACCCTTGTAGGTAGTATGTATAGTAATTTTTTTGATAATTAAATCATCTAAATTATATTAGATATTATTTGTGTCGGCCCTTCCTACTTTAGGTTTATCGTAAACGCCAGTTTCGTTCTGCCCTAATTTCAAGGAATTGTGTCGCAATACTTAGTATGTTATTATACCCATGATAATTATAATATACATATGGAATATTTTTATTTTTATGATCCCTCTATATATGACCTTGGTCACCTTGACCACTATACTCGTAAATTAATACCTATCTACGTCTCATAAATTTGTAGTATCCAACTTAATGTTATCGTAAATGCTGACTGTTTAGCTTTATAGGCAATTCGAATGTTGGCTGTAAAATAAGTTAAACGCCTCAAGGCTTCTAAACAATAACGTATACACGCGCACAAACGGCACACAGTTGCACAACCTAGAAAACGCAGCTATCAATTTGGTCTAGCACATTCACAGGCTTACAAATCTGCGTTCACATCCGGAGTAGGGCAAGGGTGCGTGTGTGTAAACGCACACACCAAAACTGTTTCCCGCAGTGTACCGTATTCGACGCACGCGCGTGTAAACACGGTACAAACCTAGCGAATATATGCTGCGAATATGTGTGCGTGCTGAACATACGTGAGAGCCCTAGTGCTGAAACAGAGTCGCGAACGAAAGCGCACGTTGTTTCGAGGTGCGATATTTTTAACGAAATGTCAGTGTACGGGTAGGTCAGTTACTATTATGACTGAAAAATTTGATAAGCCGTCGTAGGTATATCGTAATGAGAAATTACGCAAGACACCTCACTCTCACACTTTCCGCTGACGTACGTTAACGCAATCATTCATGCAGTTTATATGATTGTGATTGTTTGCTTACAATTTAATTAATATGTACCTACTTACTTGTTGTGCCATATTTCTCGTAAGGAGGTAGGTATATGTTATAACTACTTATGAAATTTACTACATTATTTCGTTTATCTTCGTAAGGTGATAGGGTCATTCGATCATATTTTGGTTCTACACTATAAATTATGTCATAATATAATTGTATTTAGTCATATACCTAAGCGGTGATAGCCTACTGGTTAGTACTGTGGTATTCGGGGGGTCGCAGGTTTGATCCCGGGTACGCACCTCTGACTTTTCGGAGCTATGTGCGTTTATGTATTTAAATATCACATGCTTCAACGGTGAAGGAAGATATCGTAAGGAAACCTGCACACCTGAGAGTTCTTCATAATGTTCTCGAAGTTGTGTGAAGTCCGCCAATTCGCATTGGGCCGGCGTGGTGGACTATGGCCTATAACCCTTCTCTGAGAGGAGACCTGCGCTCAGTAGTGAGCCGTTGATGGAATGAATTCAATGAAATTATGGTTTATTTTACTTTGACGCTAATGTCATCGAATACGATTACGATCAATGGTATAACTTTAGAACATCGCACCTCTTGATTATGATTGATTAATGCCTACATAAATTATTATACCCATTATAGTTCTTAGGAATCTTCTTCTTTTTTATCAACCTATAGACGTCCACTGCTCCACAAAGGTCTACTGCATGGACTTCCACAGGCTTCGGGCTTACGCCGCTTAAATCCAGCGGCTCCCTGCGACTCGTTTGATGTCGTCAGTCCACCTAGTGGGGGGTCTGCCAACACTGCGTTTCCCGGTGCGGGTTTGCCACTCCAGCACCTTGGGACCCCAACGACCTACACTCTTTGAACTACGTGCCCTGCCCATTTCCACTTCAGTTTCGCGACACGCTGAGCTATGTCGGTGACTTTGGTTCTCCTGCGGATCTTCTCATTTCTAATTTGATCTCGCAGGGATATACCGAGCATAGCTCTCTCCGTCGCTCGCTGAGTGACCCTGAGCCTTCTTATGAGGCCCATAGTTAGCGACCATGTCTCGGATCCGTGAGTCATCACGCACTGTTCGAAGACTTTAGTCTTCAGGCACTGAGGGATTTTGGACGAGAAGACATCTCGAAGCTTCCCGAAGCTGCCCAGCCGAGTTGGATTCGGCGGTTAATCTCTTTCTCGAAATTGGACCTACCTAGCTAGTGCTTGTGGTGTGTTCTTAGGAATACTTAATCAATAATCACCTAGTTAATACCTACGTAATATCACTTAAGAGTGGGGGTGTGCGCTCGTTAACAGTAAACAGATTTGATTTTTACAGTAGTAGATCAAGTTTCAACTATCCGAAAAAAAACACGCAAAAATTACATCATACTGCCAAAGGGACGTGCTTGGGCAAAAACATAAAATGATGAAAATATATGTTCGATAATAAAAAATCGCGATGTTAGGTCTAATTTTTAACCAATATTTATTTATTTTCAATGTGTTGCATATTACAGAGCCAAAATTTTTACATTAAATTCCGATTGATATTATCAAGAGAGTAGCCTAGTGAATTGAAAAGAAAATGAATATCTTACGAGTTACAAAGTATTTGGCGCTTACTACACTCATATTCCGCGCAAAACGCTTTCTTTTGTCGCGCCTCACATGAGGTTGCGGCTATGTTTTATCTCATCGCGAAATCTGATTTTTTTTTTGTGTTATACGCGTTCTTAATCTGCGTAACGCGTATTCTTATAAACGCTTTAAGAGTACAACAAAAATGCTTTATGAGAATTGAGAATCAAATGAGATTATCTGTAACGTAAAGTCCAATACGAATTTATGTCGGACCTTATCTGTACAGTAACTAGATCAACTTCGGTAGGGCTGTCACCAATCCGGCATTCTCAAACCAAAAGGAAGGGTTATAGACCAGGGTAGAAGCCTTAAAAAATAATAAAAAGTGATTTTTTTTTTTTTTTTTTGTAAAAGATAAAAATAAAAAACCAAAAACTTGGTTATTTGAATTTTTCACATACATTTTGAGGTTATGTGAAAAAAGTCTAAATACAAAAGTTGTAGATCTTTTTATTGCCTACAACTTTGCCATTTAACTTTTTTCCATAGGACTTGTAGTTTTTCCAGAAATCGAAATAAACCGTTTTTTACCCTTATACCCCCCCCCCCTCCCCCCACTTCCCGACCTCAGATCGCCCGTAATTTATTTTTCCTTTCTTTTTTGTTGCATTCTCTTCGTGCTCATTTTCTGGAAGTGTGACAGCTTTTGAGTTAGTGTGCGCTCATGGAGACGTAGTGAGTGAGTAAATGTGTGCTGTACGTGTTTACCTCACCTCCCGCGGAAAGTGGCAGTATTTATTATTACTAAATCTGCTTTAAGGCACGTCCTGCTTTTAAATTGTCGAAGGTCTATGTAATATTTTTCTTCTTTTTAATATACCTAAGAAAAATAATAGGTATTATAGGCAGAGGTTTGGATTACACTTGATCACACTAACGAGTAGTAGACAGCATTACGCCTGACCAACTGATTAACGTTAAACTGAAAAGAAAAGTCTAACCTGACTACGGAAAATTGGATGTAAGTTGTAACATCCGTCATATTGGATTTTATTCGTATAAAATGTAGCCTATGTCACCCGGACCATAATACCGCATTCATCAATATCGGCTCAGTTGTTTAGGCGCTAAGGTGGAACATAGGAGTACGTTGATAATACCTTTATATTATTTAATAATGTGATTGTATTTGACACGACTGCTTACTTACTGCTTCCCTTCGAAATTTGCCATAGATTTAATTTACTGTTGTAACTTTGAAACTGTGACGTCACCTGGGTCACAGCTGAAAATCAGCGCCTGGCATTGTATGCATTTCTTTGCATATGACGCAAGGCATAGTGCTGAGCTGTACACCCTTTCTGGGTGGTGTCACAGACGAAATTATATCTTTGTAACTAGTTTTGTCTGTGTCACCATTATAGTGAATAAAGATATTTTCTTTCTTTTCTTTCTTTCTTTAAATACAAACACACACACACACACATACATAGACGGCTAAAACCTTAAATTTTGGCTTTACCATAGTCTGAGAATGAAATTAACAATGATTTATTTTAGTTTTAATTTTAGAAGCAATTTAATATTGATTGTTAAATAACAATTAGCGATAGCATTTAGCAACCCTAAATTGTATGAATTTCGCTCGGCGCCAGAACTTGTATTGCAACACATGTTTACGCAATTACGCTCATTGTTGGCAATTAGTAAAAACGATTACTGTGTTTACTTTCTTTTTTTTTCCGGCATTACGTATTAACTTTCTTGTCGAGAAAGCACTTCATGATAATAATATAGTTAAGAAGTTTAGAAGGTAACAGATCTATATTTCCGTGTTGAAAATCGTTTTGTTTAATAGTTTAGGAAGTGAGGTATTAGAAAGTAGATTCTTATCTTCTGTAATATAATGTTATGGCTCGACGGGAAATCTCTACATTTCTATTACAATCTGTAGACATGTTACATGAATAAGTAATAATTAGCCAAGTGTGGATCAGAACACGCATGAGGTAAGGTTCCGTAGTCACATCTTAAGAATTATTATTAGAAACAAAGTTCTCTACTACTTATAAAGTTATCTACTGTTTTATAGCCTCGGTCACTTTATTGGTTGTTCCAAAATCACGCTATCTTGGTCAATTATATTAATCGTTAGTTGTCAACTTGTTAAGTAATCCTACTAATATTATAAATGTGAAAGTTTGTGAGGATGGATGTATGGATGGATGGATGTTTGTAACTCTTTCAAGCCACAACGAATGAACCGATTTGGCTGAAAAATTTGGATTGAAGATAACTCATAACCAGGATTAACACATGGGCTACATTTTATCCCGGATAATTAAGCAGTTCCCGTGGGATTTAAAAAACCTTCATCCACGCAGACGAAGTCGCGGGCATCATAATAATTATCTAGTATTTAAATACGTCGCAGTCGCATAAGCGGTTACAAGTTTCTGTAATTTTGTATTAAGACTGTGCCGAGCGAAATGTGCCAAACAGGCAGTCACAGTTAAGTTGATAAAATCAACAGCATTTGTTCAATACATCTATAATATATACATTAACCATAACGAAGAATGCATTAACAATTACATCGGGGAAAAAACTTAAAATGATTAATATTTTAGCCTACAAAATTACATAAAGTTGGATGAAAACTGCAAAAACGTATGCTGGCGTTAAGCGATTATTTATATTATAACAATAGAAATCTAACGTAATTTTCAGTTCAAACAAAGCATGAATATTTATATTATAATAAATCCGTCTCAAATATTTAAATTACTGTATGACCATTGAGATACATATTTATCAAAAAGCACTTCAAATCTGCCATACATTTTTGTATGGCGGCCACGCGCCGGTTTAAATACGCGTCGTTCGTGCTCTGTGATTCAGTCGTCCACGAGTGTTCAGAGTGAGTCCACGTCACTTTGCAGAACAACCCACCGATCGCGTCTCGATCGTAATCTCGTGTACGTCTATCGACAAAACGATGTAAGTATTTTTTGTGAAAAAACACAAAAATTCTTATATCGCGTATGCTGTGGAATCTATTGACAATAGAGCAAAGTAATGTACTACACGTGATATAGAGGACATCAATATCTACAAAAAAAGTCGGCAATACCATAAATCTAACTATTACAGATATGTCACAATAACTACATATTCGCCCTATAGTGAATAAGAATATGCTAGTGTCCGTATATCTGTCTGTTCCCTCGTAGCTCCCTAACGAATACACCGATTTTGATGCTATTTTTTTATATTTGAAAGACGTGATCGAGATGGATCTTAGCTATGATTTACGAAAATCTGCTTAGGCGTTTGAAGAAGATGAAGCTCATTTCCTACTTGTCCCCGCCATATTGGATTTTTTTGTTAATGGACTGATTTCGTTCAAAATCGATATTTAGGCTTCTCTGGGGTCAAGAAAGAGGAAATCAATGTCAAAATTTAAAAAGTCACCGCCATATTGGAATTCTTTGTTATTGGACCGATTTCGTTCAAAATCGATTTTTAGGCTTCCCTGGGGTCAAGGAAGAGGAAATGGTTGCCAAAATTGTAAAAAGTGCCGGCCATATTGAAATTCTATATTATTGGACCGATTACGTTCAAAATCGATATCTAAGGTGCCCTAGGGTCAAGAAAGAGGAAATGGTTGTCAAAATTTTAAAAAGCCCCCGCCATATCGAAATCCTTTGTTATTGAACCGATTTCGTTCAAAATCGATATTTAGGCTTCTCTGGGGTCAAGTAAGAGGAACTGATTGGCAAAATTTTAAAAAGTGACCGCCATATTGAAATTCTTTGTTATTGGACCGATTTCGTTCAAAATCGATATTTGGGCTTCGCTGGGGTCAAGAAAGAGAAAATGGATGCCAAAACTTTAAAAAGTCACCACCATATTGAAATTGAAAAATTGGGTTATGAATTTCAATATGGCGGTGACTTTTTAAAACTTTGCCAATCATTTCCTCTTGCTTGACTCCAGGGAAGCCCAAATATCAATTTTGAACGAAATCGGACCAATAACAAAGAATTTCAATATGGCGATCACTTTTAAAATTTTGGCATCTATATTCTCTTTTTTTACCCAAAAGAAGCCTAAATATTGATTTTGAACGAAATAGGTCCAATAACAAATAATTTCAATATGGCGGTCACTTTTTATGGTATCTATTTCCTCTTTCTTGAGCTAAAGGAAATCTAAATATCGATTTTGAACAAAATCGGTCCAATAACAAAGAATTTGAATATGGAGGTCACTTTTTTTAAATTTTGGCATCTATTTCCTCTTTTTTACTCAAGGGAAGCCTAAATATTGATTTTGAACGAAATCGGTCCAATAACAAAGAATTTCAATATGGCAGTCACTTTTTAAAATTTTGCCATTTATTTCCTCTTTCTTGACCCAAGGGAAGCCTAAATATCGAATTTGAACGAAATCGGTCCAATAACAAAGAATTTCAATATGGCGGTCACTTTTAAAATTTTAGCATCTATTTCCTCTTTCTTGTTCCAAGGGAAGCCTAAATATCGAATTTGAACGAAATCGGTCCGATTACAAAGAATTTCAATATGGCGCTGACTTTTTTAAATTTTGGCAACCATTTCCTCTTTTTTTACCCAAGGGAAGCCCAAATATTGATTTTGAACGAAATCGGCCCAATAACAAAGAATTTCAATATGGCGGTCACTTTTTAAATTTTGGCATCTATTTCCTCTTTCTTGACCTAAGGGAAGTCTAAATATCGATTTTGAACGAAATCGGTCCAATAACAAAGAATTTCAATATGGAGGTTACTTTTTAAATTTTGGCATCTATTTCCTCTTTTTTTTACCCAAGGGAAGCCTAAATATTGATTTTGAATGAAATCGGTCCAATAACAAAGAATTTCAATATGGCAGTCACTTTTTAAAATTTTGCCATTTATTTCCTCTGTCTTGACCCAAGGGAAGCCTAAATATTGAATTTGAACGAAATCAGTCCAATAACAAAGAATTTCAATATGGTGGTCACTTTTAAAATTTTAGCATCTATTTCCTCTTTCTTGACCCAAGGGAAGCCTAAATATCGAATTTGAAAGAAAGCGGTCCAATAACGAAGAATTTCAATATGGCGGTGACCTTTTAAAATTTTGGCAACCATTTCCTTTTCTTGACCCCAGGGAAGCCTAAATATCGATTTTGAACGAAATCGGTCCCAGAACAAAGAATTTCAGTATGGCGGTGACTTTTTAAAATTTTGGCATCTATTTCCTCTTTCTTGACCCAAGGGAAGCCTAAATATCGAATTTGAACGAAATCGGTCCAATAACAAAGAATTTCAATATGGCGGTCACTTTTTAAAATTTTGGCAACCATTTCCTTTTCTTGACCCCAGGGAAGCCTAAATATCGATTTTAAACGAAATCTGTCCAATAACAAAGAATTTCAATATGGCAGTCACTTTTTAAAATTTAGCCAATCAGTTCAATTCAATGGGTGGCAGCCCACACCTCACCTCCTAAAATCTTGCCTCGCGCACAAATGCCTAGCCTTAACAATTATTGTGTTTACATGATATACCACCAATTTTAAAAAATATGAGTTACGTTCTTTTGCATACAGTCGGCCGGTTAAGCTAGGCAATCTCGCTGTTGTGTGCGTGCGTTCACGACTTGACGCACACGTCTAGCGAAATACCTAAACAGCGCCCGCGTCTTATGCTCGGCGCAGTCTTAAAAAGCTGTGTTAAATGTACTTACCTAAATTATGATATTTTGCTATACTAACATACAATAGTCGTTTCCGAATTTAATGCCTGCCTGTGACATACAAAACTACAGATGAACAGCGAGACAGACTGACTTGACGCTACTAGGAGTGTCATGTCGTTCTGCTTGTTCTACTTAGAAACCATAAAAAATATACCTACAAGTGTTGCCGGAACTTCGTATAATAATCATGAACTGCATATAAACATAAAATTTAAATATCAATTTTGACTTATTTAACTATAGATTTCATCTTCCTGGTGCGTGAGAATAAAATCTCTCAAGGAGATTCATATTATGTGGTATGTATTTATATACATATTATAGAATATGAAGACAAAATTTAACCTTTACTTTTTTATACTTAGCAGCTAGGTATGTCTTACTGCTTTAACTCTATAATATCTTCATCTATTAATTAAAAAAAATATTGCCAACCAAAACCTTCAAATACCTTTAGAATATTGACTGGTTTAGAATAGCTCAGCGATAAAATTCATATGTAGTTGATTAAAATCTATAAAATTGCTTCAAAAATACATTATTATTGAAGTTGTGATTTTGCGTCTAATTAGTGCGTTACATTTTTATCAGTACACACACACAGAACAGTATGTCAACAATGCACAAGTGTGTGAGCAACAGCTGCGCTATATATTCCCTCACTCTCGTAGTACAAGGAAATCCGACACGAGCGGAGAGAGATCAGGCATAGACCGACTGTAGCTGTGCTCTGCGAGGCTTTGGCGTGACCATTTCCATTTTCCTTCCTTGGGCGTGACGAACTGCCAACTTTCTATACTCTCCGCGTTAATACTAAAAATCCTTGACAGATAAACCTAACCTAAAACCTACTTAGACATTTTGGCCAATATCTAGGAATTGTTTAATCGTTTCAGCAATTAAATTCAAATTTTAAATTATTTATTTCATGTATCTTGGACAAATTGTGGCTCTTAGTCGAGAATCTACCACCGCGCACCGGTTCGGAAAGCTGTCTGCTGGGAAGAATAGAATAGAATATAGAATAAAATTTTTTTTTATTCAAATAAACTTTTTTACAAGTGCTTTTGAATCGTCGATGAGTCTACCACTGGTTCGGAATGCCCTTCCTGCCGAGAAGAACCAGCAAGAAACTCGGCGGTTGCTCTTTTCAAAACAAGTCCACAGTACAATAGATACTATGCTATGTATGCAGTGTTTTCACAATGAGGAGAAGTTCCACAAAAGCATACCTAATTATAATTCAAGAGTCATATTGTCCCTAACTTTTACCAAGGAGCCCTAACCATTTCCAGGCTAAAATAAAGTTACAATTCAGCCGTTCCAAAGATTAATCCGTACAAACAGGCAGATGGACAGACAAAAATTTATAATTAAACAGATAGGTAAACACAACTATTATACATATGAGCTAAACTCAAGCCCTCAAGCCTTCGAGTGCAGTTTCAGACCATGTGATTTCAATACGACAGCCGTTTTGCTGCAGCGTATGTCATACAAAAACATAGCTAAAGAGAGCCTTATAAATACGCTCCTAAAATGAGTCAGTAAACGTGATTCAATACTAGAGGCACCATTTTGGTGAAAGAATGACGTTGCCTCATCAACCAATTTAGACGTAATACGCAGTAAGCGATGTGAATGTTTTCTTCGTATTTTTGTTTATTCAAGCTCTGTTTGCTAGGATTTATGATCTATCTACCCAGGATTTAATTTCTAACGGCCTTTACTAATAAATTTTCAGATTTACGATAAAATATAATAAAAATGTTTACTATAAATTGTTTCAAGCTATTATATTTCATAGTAAGTAACTAATTGAAAATTTCTGTACAAATAATAAGTAGGTAAGTAAATTTATATATTGTAACAAAAATTTACCTAACGCATAATAATCAAATAAAAGTCTTTAAACGACCTTAAAGGTCTTTAAGGTAGATCTACTTTTGTGTTTATTCCCTCTATAACTAATTCAAAAGTGGCATAGGCCGTATATTATATATTTTTTCATTGGTATGTATAATGTGATAATAACAATACACGGCTAAGTTTGTTGTGATCTCAGACGGCGCTTTTGGAACCCACGTAGATTTAGTTTTTTTAACTACCTAATTAATATATTGAATTTAAGTTAGTTTATTTAATATTATTTAGTTTTAAGTTAGTCAATAATATCAACATTACTTCACTTGCGTAATGTTGAACTGAACTGTGTAAAATAATGGTTGTCAATTACTAAGTGTACTTACAATGTATTATTTGATTAATTTGATTTGATGACTATATTATTACTATAAAAAATAATGAATATATTATAATATAATATTACATAATTATATATAATAAGTCTTCAAGTTGTATTATATTTGTATTATTATAATAGAATAAGTCTTATTGTACATAACAAACATTATACTTACTATTAGTTATAAACATACTCAAATCCCTTTTACAAGAATCTATACATATTGCAAGACACATGGTGTTGATTAATAGTCCAAGTTATAGATTTCCTTATTATAAATCTCTCGTGAGTTGCGACCATCATATATTTAAGTTAAAAGTTCAAAATTTAAAACTATTGGCTTGGAACTTAACTTTGATAAATGTGAAATTTATATTCCAAATTCTTTTTCGGCCGAATCCAAACTGCACATATTAAATAAATTCAATATTTTAGCTCCGGGTATTAAAATTTTAAATGATGAGTCACTTCGCCTCTTAGGAGCACCTGTTCTAGAGGCCTCAGTTCCTCAATTTTTTACTGACTTAATTTCTAAATTCAAAAACACTTCCCATCATCTGTTCGATATTAATCCTCATATGGCAATGACCATCATTCGATTCTGCTTATTTGTTCCAAAATTTACTTATTTCGTTAGATGTTCACCTCTTTGGAAATTTAATAATTTATTGGAAAATTTGGATAATTTTATACAAAATATTTTATCTGAAATCTTAAATTGTCCGATAGATGATCAACTATGGGCCCAGGCTTCTCTTCCGATCAGGTATGGAGGTCTGGGAATCCGCAAAATTTCTAGTGTCTCTCTGCCAGCTTTTCTTTCCTCTGCTTATAGTACAGTAGAGGTGTTGTAAAAAAACTTTTGACGCAATGTTAATGCAAGCAAATTCTAAAGACCGTGCTCGTCTTCTCGCTGTCTCTGCGAAAGAATCCGGACACTGGCTCCATTCTATCCCTTCTGCTAATCTGGGCACTCTTTTAAACCACGCCATTCTTGCAGTGATAGTTGGTCTTAGGCTTGGCGCCAAAATAACCCAGCCTCACCGTTGCCACTGCGGTGACCACGTCGACGCTTACGGTCATCACGGGCTCTCCTGTTCGAAGAGCGCTGGTCGTTTCTCCCGCCACAATGCCCTCAACGACATCATCCGCAGGTCTCTTGCTACTGCTCACGTGCCAGCTATATTAGAACCTATTGGTTTGGCACGTAGTGATGGCAAGAGACCTGATGGTATGACGCTTGTTCCTTGGAGGACAGGGAGGTCGCTTGTGTGGGATGCCACCTGTGTAGATACTCTAGCTGCTTCCCACATCCATGCGACCTCCTCTGTGGCGGGTGCAGCGGCTACTAGCGCCGAACAGGCTAAGAGGCGCAAATATGAAAAACTTGACAGTGGTTTCATATTTGCGCCTTTTGGTGTAGAGACCCTGGGGCCGTGGGGCCCGGAGGCTCGCGCACTTTTTTTAGAGATATCAAAAAAAGTGATCGAGTCTACCGGGGATCCAAGAGCTGGCAGCTACCTTGGCCAAAGGATTAGCTTGGCTATCCAAAGAGGTAATGCTGCCAGCATCTTGGGTACTATGCCACACTGCGGTGGCTTGGATGGGGTTTTAGATTTTAATTAGTTTTTATTTTAGTTTTTATTTTAGAATTAAATTTAGGTTTAATATAGTATTGTATTTATGAAATTTTCTTAAGGATCCAATAAAAATTGAATAATAATATATTACTTTCAAATAAATTTAAGTTAAGTAAATAATAAAATATTATAAACTGTATGGAAATACTCGCGCCTATGGCCGTCGTTTGTTTTTATTATGTTTTTGAATTGTACAATAAATAATAACGACACCTCGCTTACGTATATTATTATCTATTATATAATGTATGTTTTTTTATACCTACTCTAATTTGCTGCGGCCTGCGATATAACTTATATTTTTCCTACTACTATTATAATGAAAAGGATATAGATACAGCATGTACTACATTATATTATATAAAATTAGTAAAAATTAGTAATCTATAATACTTACTACGCTTTTTGAAAAACGATATTGTGTTTATTTAAAGGCTTAAATACATATTATTATATATATAAAAGGAAAAGGTGACTGACTCAAGGATCTAGATCAACGCACAGCTCAAATCACTGGAAGGATCAGGCTGAAAGGCAATCAGATAGGTAGCTATTATGACGTAGGCATCCGCTAGGAAAGGAATTTTGATAATTCAACCCCTAAGGGGGTAAAATAGAGTTTTGAATAATCGAACTTAATATGAGCGAAGCCGCGGGTAAAAGCTAGTCTATGAATAGTTCGATGAAACGTTATGTACGATAACATCTCCAACGTCTTAAACATCTTAAACGTTTATCCCAAATTAATCAATTTTGAAAGAAGAATAATAGAAGATAAATAGAAGATTTATCAAAGACAATGTGCAATAATAACATATTCTGTTAATAACAATCATGCAAATAAAAATATTGAAATAACTCCGGCTTTAATCATATACCTAGTCATGAATGGAAAATACGTCCTTATCTTGAACACAAACAGTTCCTAATCTGTGTAAGAGTTCTGAAAAACGTCTCAAGAAACGTAAAGTAAACATGCACAGTCCTGACTCACTTTAGCCGGAACCAATAAATTCTATAACAACCCATTTCTCCAAATTCTGATTTAGAAACAAGTGACTAAATTGGCTCTTTTGTACACAATCTCTAATTAAATTGACAGGTCTCATGCTTTCCCTTTCATTAAGCTCTCTAATGGAAAAGGATAGCACTAGATTTAGACTTGTTAATTTAGTTTAGTTTTGAGAGAATATGTCACATTGAGATATCGATGTTTTAACTATTCTCTAAAACCTCAAGATATCCTCAAACACTGCCAAACGCGCCTCATCCAAATAGAGTTTTATTCCTATAGGAAGTATTAAACAATTTTTCGATGAAATGTTGTAGACTCTGTTGAACTGGGCTTCTGCGGTTTACCAGAATACGTTTGTAACTTTCTAATAAAGAAAGAATTATTAATATCGGTTCTTATTTGACTGAGTTATGGAGTAAAATCCACAAAAATTTTCATTCCTCATCCTGGAGTAACCTTATCTTTTATCGGGATAAAAACTATCCTATAATATGTTGACCCGGAGTATCAGCTACCGTTAAACCAAATTTCATTTAAATCCGTTCAGTAGTTTTCGCGTGATGCGCGAACAGACAGACAGACAGACAAAAATTAAATAAAAATCTGTTTTGGGTTCAGTATCGATAATAAAGCATCCCCCGGTTAAAATTTTCAAAATATATTAAATGTACAGAAATCTTCCAGTTACAGTTTTATTATAAGTATAGAATAGATATAGATATGTAAACCGATGGCCTCCAGCCGAAAATGGCTTAAAAGTTATAAAAATCTTTATTTCAGGGGGCTCTCATAGAAGCGAATGCGAAGTAAAATATTTTTATAGCGATTGATAGGGTTTCTGTGTATCATTTTAAAGATAATTTGGAACAGAGTACAAAAGTATTTTTTTTTATTTTTTTCCTAAAATTTACGTAACCCATTACGTCATACGAGATTTAGGTTGCCAGGCAGGTTGTTATGAATTGAACTATCGCAACTCATAATCATGTATCTTTTGCAGTCGATATAATATAACATAATTTACCTAAGTATGTAGGTGGGCGGACGATCTGAGGCGTTGGCAGGGCCCGCTGGATGCAGGCGGCTTAGGATCATTTCAAGAGACCTATGTCCAGAAGTGGGGGTCTATCGGATGATGATATTGTATTGATAAGCTTATTGTATTCGAGATAAGTAAGTAAGCCATTTTTAATGGGCAGATAATCTGCATATTAGTAGAAAACCGATAAAATTACCCAAGAAAATCTATGGGTAATAAAGTATGACGAGGTATGACGTAGCTAAATAAAAACGTCGATGGTAATAAATTAAAACAGAGAGCTGTAGTGTTATTAGAGTCTCAGTGATTTCCCAAGAAAACGGATAAAGACCAGTCGTGACTTTTTGTCTAATGACAATTAACTATTATCGATGCCAAAAAAAGAATTTTGGATCTGCTTGAACTGTCTTATTCTTTATCTGACAATGACATAATTACTATCATTTCATATTTTAACATAACTTTAATGTGTACAACAGTAAAAAATAAAAACATACACTTTTTAAAAATGTTTATTCGGTCAAAGTCTTTGGAAAAGTGTTTGCATTTTTAACGACTAGTATGAAAGTTGTCATTCTTTCATTTACTTAATCGCAATTGTCTGAGTTTATCGTATTCGTTACTGCAATTGTGCATTTAAGCCAATAGAGAGAAAGTGCGTGAGTAAAATAGAGTTTACATTGATCAAGACATTTAAGCTACTTTTTAGTAGACTTAGGCGCTAGGATGTTTAGGTTTGCTACTCTAGTAAGAGATGTCTCTATGTTTACATCTAATAACAGGTAAGTAAATAACATTCTATATGAGATGTAAAGTTCAACGGAAAATCTCTCACATTGAAATGACGGGTATGTGTAAATGGAGGCACTTTGAGGAAAACATTAGGTATTTTTACAACAAAACGTGACTTGTCCGTGTTAGAGGGCACGGAACATTTTCCATTACAAGTTTTCTTTAGAATATTATACCTAATACTTAGGATGAGATCTATATTATGGCACTCTCACTCGGCTCAGACTTGAGACTGAGTTAAAACGAGACAGATTTATGTCGGGACATATTTGTGTCTCATTTTAAGTCGATCTTGAGTTTTGAGCAGAGCCATAGTACGATCTATAGATGGCTCTCTCACTCAGATCAGACTCAAGACTGAGTTAAAACGAAACAGTTTTATGTGGAAACATATTTGTATCTCATTTAAACTCTATTTTGAGTCTTGAGCAGAGCTAGAGTGTAATTTATAGATCTCAGTCCTAGAGTATGCCCTATGAATTCAACCGTGTGGATTTATTTAAAATTAAAAATCGACAGCTAGTATAGCACAATATTATTGTATTACTTTTTTATGAACGGTACCAAGCCGAGCAGACTACTTTTTTAGACTATTTTGATGAAAAAAAGAAAGCATCTTGTGTAATATACCACGCTGTGGTGGTTTTAGATTTTATTTCATTTTAATTTTAGTATTAATTAGTTTATTAATATTAGATTTAAGTTTATTTTTACATTATTTAGTTGCTTATAATGTATACTTATAAGATATTATTGTTTTAATAAAAACTACGTAGGTATAGTAAGCTACAATCAAGTTACCTGAGAAACCCCTACGGAAATTTTGCTAGTAGGTACTTTTGTAGATTAGTGTATCTAAGGAAACAGACAAAAATGTTTTTTTTAAATTTTTAATAAAGGGGATGAAATATGGGTATAACCAAACTATATTTACCATAAGTTTAAAAAAGTTATTTTAATTACATATTATTGCTACACAGTCTTAACACTAAACGTAACGAAAATTTCAAATGATTAAGTACGCTTACTGAATATGCCATTATTTTCATTCTTGACTTCTCTTTGTTGTAAAAAATATAATGAATGCGGAAAACGAGAAGAAAAGATTACACGAGGTGATGTTATAAGTCAAACCTACAATCTGTGCACTAATTTCCGTGTTATCAACGAAGTCAAATATTCAAATAAAACTTGTTGAGAGCGAGAGATAAGAGACGATTTGTACCTATTCGTTGATTCACAGATCTCAGAGGCTTCCGTGAGTTTTAGCGCTCTCAACTTGCACTTGTAAATTGTAATAGTGATTGTTATCTAAAACTAATATTATAGAACTTGCTTTAGCCCGCGGCTTCGCTCACGTTAAGTTCGTGGTTCGATTTTTCAAACCCCTTTTTTACCCCTTTAGGGATTGATTTTTCGAAAATCCTTTCGTTCGAATACCTCATAAGAGCGATCTGTATGGCAAACAGCTCGAATCTCGATCCGTCCAGTGGTTTGAACTGTGCGTTGATAGATCAGTCAGTAAGTGAGTCAGTGACCTATTTCTTTTATATATTTGGATATTCAAATAATAAATGATGAAAATACAAAATACTACTGCAATAAGAATCGTTATTATGCAGCTGCTTTGTTAGATACGCATCAGGTCTTATGAGAAAATTGTCTTTTTCCTTTATTGCAGTTAGCGGTTGGGAAATTTAAAGCCTTGAGCGAAATAAAATTCTCATTTTATTGTACAGACGTTTTCAACTGTGTCTTGTGGTCTTTTTTTATTGTATTACTAGCTGATGCCCGCAACTTCGTCCGCTCGGATTTAGTTTTTAAATTCCCTCGGGAACCCTTTGATTTTCCGGGATAAAAAGCCACTCTCCAGGTCCTCAACTATACCCATGCAAAAAATCAAGTCAATCCGTTGCTCTGTTGCGGCGTGATTGAAGGACAAACCAACAAACAAACACACTTTTGCATTTATAATATTAGTAAGGATTAGTAAGATAAGTAGTCTATTTGGGTTAAGAGTTAAGACTATCTCGCAATCTAACATCGTTCGAGATTTAGGTTGCCTAGCAACATAATAATACTCGTAATAACATAGGCAGTTAGTCTAAATAAAGCCTTTTAGCTTTCGGCAATCTATATTCCTTCCATCCAGAATCCATTTTTTCACCGAGATAAAAATACCTATGCTACTCTCCAGGTCTTAAACTATGCCCACACAAACAATCACGTCGATCCATCCTTGATCCGTGATCGAAGGACATACCAATTACCAACAGACAAAAACACTTTCGCCTTTATAATATTAGAAGGATTAACAGTATCTTCGAATAACTAATAGATTTCTCAACTTACAAGGTTCGCCCGAAAAATTCACGTAACAGTGATGAAGGTAAAAGCAAGGAAATCAAAACCGACTCGCTACAGCAGTTACGTGGTCACATTACGTAAGGCCTTTCGTATACTTTCTCTGTCAGCAAAATTTAGCGTGAACGCCGTTGCGCAAGCACCAAATGGCAGTCGACTAAATTTCATCACTTTGAAGAGCGAGAGAAGATCAACTCGGCTTATATGGCGGCCGGTGTGACGAAATGAGAGATATTATGAAGTTTCACAAGTACCAGAGGAGAGAGGAGGCAGCTTTTCAAGAAACTAAAGTGACATGACGTCAATCAGTCGTTTATTCAGGTAGGAGATGATTCGAGAGCAAACTTTGTCATTTGACTTCTCCTTACAGTTTTGGCAAACTTCTGTGTCACGTTTTTAACTGGAAACTTTACTATAATTAGGGCCCAGAATACGAACTTTATCTATCTATAACGCTCCATTTTTCTGATAGGACACTTTCCTTTACTAAAATGCCAAAATGTATATTATAGTTTTGTGCCCATAGAGACAGCGAGATTATGTTAGCAATCATTAAACGAAACAAAATGGAAAAGGGGAATATATCAGCCATGGTTAGCATGGCTAATATACTGTTCTAAAGAAATCGAAACTACAAGAAGAAAAGCAGACTTGTGAGTTTGTACCTCTATTATTTTATTATTTTTTACGACCGTGTGATTAGTTCGATTAATAATGTAAAATATTACTTACTTAAAATAAAATATTATAATATTAGGTAAGTATGTGTTTATGGCAAATATTCATGAAAGATGCCAACCAACAAAACAATATAATATTGTAGCGTTTTAGTGGATTACGTATTTTTGCCTGACATAAATCAAAAGCAAAATATGTACTATTTTAGAGCATAGTAAAATTATGTATGTAATACTAAATTTTATCTAACACTGAGTATAAGTGAGGTAACTTTCTAAAAACTGCTCGAGTGACCTTGAAATAAAACGCTCTTACAAAACCGCGGGCCACTCGCCGGCCCTACCTCCCCCTCCTGTGCAACGCGCGGATCTACGCACGCCCCCCCCCCCCCCCACCAGCGCGCGCGCATGTCCGTGTGTGCGCAACTCACACACCGAAAAACACGTGCACGCTACATGTGTGCGTGCATATACGTCTAGACAAGTAGAAAGGCGTAGTGAAAAATCTAGTTAGGTCCCACGGCCGCTATAAAAATTAAGTATCTATTTTACATTATCAAGATGCATGAGTGACATGACTTATAATTCAGCCATATAAGGCGAACGAAAGAAAAAGTTCTATGAAACTGACTTAAACGGAATGCGGATGATTGGACAGTGATGATTCACAATTGATGTTTCACTTATCCTTTACGACCCATATTCAAGCAAGAAAAGCGTCGCCATCTTTTTTCTAGTGGTAGTTGTTAAATATAATGTAAGAACTAACAGTTCTATAGTGTTTCACCTTGACGCGGCGATCGCTAAAAAAACACGCTTTAAAAATTCTAGCAGTTTTGAAATCATCGCCTTCCAAATATGTGGAATCCTTGAACGTGCTATCTGGGTCATGATCAGGTTCCGATGCGTCTCGCAGTCGGTTATTAGCATTGAGTGGTGTGGCGACCGCGTAGATCTGTTGCGCAACTCTGTTGACTTTCATCCTGAAGGTCAAGTGCCATCCTATTTCAAAACAGACCTTGGTCGTCGCTGGTTCACCTCGTCTCGTTATGAGAACAGTTCAGTAAACGGAAGCTGTTATTTCTAATCGACACTATCAGATTTTGGTGACATCTTTATTTTGTAATCCAGTAACCATCTATTAATTATTTTTAACCTCCGATAAAAAAGATGGGTTATAAGTTGCACGTGTGTATCTGTGTCTTTGTCTGTTCCTTCATAGCAGCCCATCCAATTGACCGATTTTGATGCGGTTTTTCTGTTTCAAAGCTAACGTAATCGAGGTGTATCTTAGCTATAATAATTTATAAAGATTTGCTCAGGTGTTTGAAGATCATCAGCTCATTTCCTACTTAATTAAATGGTTTTACAAGCTTTCACTAGTGCTATTGATTTGTTTGGTATACTGTTACTTCGGATCATTTCCAAGGCTTGGTAACCTTGAGCTCAGCGAATTACAGCAGATATAGTGTATTTGTGTCATAAGAATGGTCTCAATGAGTAGGTGTTAGATATATGCTGATCGAGGAGGAGGATCTGATTATGGAGCAGAAAACTGGGTCAGGAGGTCAGGTAAATCATACCGATCATAGATTCACATGTCGGGGGTGTTTGTAATTTTCAATTTTATTTTATTGAATAACCAACAGCTTTCGAAATAGCCTTATAATCAGACATTCGCTGTTGGTATCCGATAGTAAATAAAATAAATAAAATGCAGAAAACAAATACAATACATACAAGGTTAAAACTTAAAGTTCATCAGACTGCAACAGTTTTCAGCCAACTATTTACAATGTACACTATTCATACTGACATTAAACATATGTTAGCTTCATTGTAAACTGAGTTTGGAAGTCGAGACGAGCTAATAAGTTTGGGATATTGGAATATGACGTATTGTGTTCATTATTGTGTTGGTTCAAAGCACCTAATCGCTTCAAGGTCAAGTAATTTCGCACCGTGAGAACTACCTGTGTGTAAAGGACTTTATTTATCATAATTTGCTGTAATAACACAAGTTATATTCAAATGACGGTCGACAATCAAAACCGACCTTTTCTTAGACACGTTCTTTATAAATAGTCATCTAACTGCCACGAAGATCGCGAAATGTCGAACACGAAGTCGATTTGTTTCCGAGCCTGGAGTATTGCGAAAATATAGAAGTAAGCAGTGAGCATATAGCTGTTACAATTCCGGTCCTCGGCTCCCTTATTTGTATAAATAAGAAATTTGTGTCCCCATTTCAAAACAAACAACAACACACTTACATGCAATGAATTTACTTATTGGACATGTTGCATATTAAACTGTTCATTTATTTATTTTATGTTATGTCAAAGTAATAAAATAAAATGTAAAAGGCAAAAGGGCGGACAAGTCATTGGTTTAACAATCTAAAAGCCATTAAATTGTCGAAAGCCAATAACAGGACCATAATTCTCTAGCACTTGTCCAAAGAGCTGCTACAATTATTGGCGTTGTCATTTAACAAGTATCTGGCACAAGGGATCAATCGTCAATCAAACGCAAGGTGAGAGTGTAACTGTGGAAGCTATTTTAGCATCTTCGAAGGTAAAACTCATTCGCGCTTTCAGCTGAAGACTCTCACAAGGGTACGGTGGCATTTATAAATAAAACCATTTGTCCGTTGCCAACGAGCTCGTTTTGGGCATGGCCTCATCTAACAAGTCTCGGTACATGGAAGTATGCGCTTATTTGAATACAATTCAGATTATGTGGTATGTAATGTGGTGCGCATACACTACTGCAACACGGCAGTCAGCTGCTAAGTGTCAGTCAATAAGCTCTTTGTTTGCATGTGAACATCGCTTTACTTTGTGTAGATGCCACGCCCTTACAGTTTAGTCTAATGCAACAATGAAATTCTCCCAATATTATTTTGCATATATAAGGGGTGCCCTTATATCAATCATCGGATCGACACACATTTTGTGTCACAATAATATAATTTACCAAACAATTACCATTGCAGTTGACAAGTGGAAAAAATTGTAGTTAATATTAGCTGATATCAGAATTAGTATTAATCATAATCACTTATTTATAATTTGTGAGTTGTTTTTTATTATATTACGCAGATCAGAGCCAGAAGTATACACGAAAAAAATTATCATAATGACAATGATCTTACTCGACTTTTGTCGACATTGATTAGCATAACATGTACATAGACAGTTCCTTGTTTTGCTACGTAAAGAAATTATCGCCGATTACGTTATCGCTTCCCAAAAGTAGATACATGCGGGTCCGTAGCTCGTAGTAAACAAAATGAATAACGCGCGCGAAATGATACGGAAATATTTATAGCAGCTAATTGTTGTAGATATCTAAACAAGAGCGCCGATGATGCGCTGCAGATTGCTAAATTGGCCGTGGCTCTTATGAATGAACTGGCATTTGTTGTGAAGTTGGCATTACATAATAGTTTGTATGTGGTGCGATTCAGCTCAGTCGGTACTGCTACTAAACATTTCGTCCGAAGGCCGCCGGCACAAAGCGTGTGCGGCGTTTCGCTCGCCACGCGCGCCCCGCGATTTCCTGTTTGACAACTATCGACTTACATCACTATCATTTTCTGTCATACTTTGCACGGCTGTTAGATTTTTGTAAAGGGGTCTGGCCTGTTGCTAAGTACTGCGCACAATGGTCATTGAAGTAATGTTACCGGAATTATTACTCGCGATCTCACGCCTCGAAACTCTTCCTTGTTAATTATTTTTATTACTTTGTCGTTCGACGATCGCGGTGGTATCGTTTCATTAGAGACAAGCGTGAAATTCTCGAGCGATCGTATCGCAAATATCACAGAGCCTCTGAGCGAGCGTTGAAATGAAAATGGACAATTCATTTTAACCGATCATTACAGTCCAGCAAATGGAGCATGAAAATGCCGCTGGCATGTAAATGCTTGTGGGATTTTCTGCAGTTTGACAGCTAGCCTCGCATACTTACTCATCGGAGCATGCTAAGATGTAGATGCGAGACAATTTAATTGTTTGCCACATTCTTAGTGGCCTAATTTATTGCTTCGCGGACGGTTGCGTTAAATCGATAGACGCAACAGAACGCTAACGAGTATCTGACTCGAATTTAAGATGGTCTTAAATCATTAACCGCAGCTCAGTATTGAAATACTAAATTACACTAGCAACCTATATAAGCAAATGGGTACCAGTTTTAATGTAGTGCAATAAATAAAAACGGCTGGACATGAAACGATATGCACTCTCATTGACATATTTTTATGTATCTATAAAACATCGTTGCAAAATTGTGACACATAGCGTACGATTAATTTCAACATCCGTTGATGAGATTTCATTTTGATTTAATATTTTATGAATAAGAATATAAGAATAAGCATTAGTCGCACAGTCTTGCTATGCAGTGCACAAATGAATCCAGTATTTTTGGCACCATGTCACATGACTTGTACAGTTTAATTAATAAAATTAATCTAAAATACTTAACCTTAACCTGTAGGTTAAGTAATTAACCTTTAGGTTACTTTTGTTGCAACATTTTCATAAAATTTGTACTAGTTCATATTTCAATAGATATTCTGTTAAAGATTTCTCTAATAAATTATTACCGATCGAAGTGATTTTCTCTTTTCTTTCGGCAGACCACAAAATGATCCCGAAACAAAAATTTCATTCAGTTTATCATACTTAAAAATTAATCCGAATATTGCGCTGAAGTCGATTTCATTTCCGTTAAAAGAAATTATTTTTAATCAATTTTGTAATATTGTAAAAACACGGTTTGAACATCGACGTAGTCCGTCCGCACGTCTTTTTCGTAAGAAATTTAGCAATGTCGAGGAAAGTGGCGGTTTTTTTCCAATCTTACGCTCCACTAGGCCAACAGCTACAATTTCATAGCTTGCAAAACGCCAACGCCGTGTCGCAAACGTTTGTTCAGTCAGTTGCTACTTGCTTGCTGTTTCCTGCGACATGACCAATTAATTGTTACTGTCATTTCAGCTACTTGTACTGCCAGCGCTCGTTCTTGCCCTCCACACTTTCCCTTTGCATTATCTACCAACGTTTCATCTGCCATTTTTTGACGTGACAACGTCTTATAAATCGATGAAAACCGGCTGCATGCACAAAAAAGTGTCACGTTCCGCCTAAGCCTCAGCGTGCAAGCGAGAGCTCGGAACAAGCGATAGAGAGGCACGATCGGCCCAAGCGTTGGCTTGTGACCGCGCCACCGTCCGCCAGTCATCGTCAATGTTTCTTTATGACGTTATCAGGCAAAACTATCGTCTGTAAACCGACTTTACTGACAACCAATTTTTCGTTTGGAATTTTATTATTCTTCTTCTTTAGGTTTAACTACACTGGGAGGTTCTCAATCATGCATTAGCTACACAGACGTATGCCTGTGCGCATGTCTGATGTTCGTTGTCAATAGCTTATGTTGACTGGTACACGTGCATGGACAGACGCATGCACTATTGCAGTATTGCTTCTGCAACTTGCATGAGGCATACCACTACGCAAGTTGAAAGCGCACCATTGTAGTTAGACCAGTTTAGTGCCTCTCCGGCTAGCGAATGTTAACAGTCAGTTTTTAAACGGCTTCTAAAAGGAGGAGGTTCTCAGTTAGACGGTAGGTTTTTGAAGTGGAAACTTCGTTAGGCGCGTTGAGCACTTTTTCGTGTCATCGTCACCTCCACAATCGTCACCTGTTGATATGAGATTTCAGTAAGCTTTCAACATTTTAGAAATTCTCAAGCAAGCTTGTACAGCGCAGCGGACAAGCAGCTGCCTTCCTTAGCATTTAATGTATGATTTCGCAGGTTCGAATCTCACTCACGAAATCGTGACAGTGCGCTTTTCTTATTTGTTTTTAATTATTAGCAAATCTAGTTTTCACTTCTATTGGCAGTCCCTATCGGCAGACTGCCAATTTTTTTGTATGTTTTTTATGCGATTATTTCGCCAATTATGAATTGATTTTGATGCTTCTTTTTTTGGTAGGTCATACTTTAGGGGTGGGTTATGGGACTACCATAAAAATTTTATCGAAATTGATTTTTTGATAAAATCAAGTGACGTTTATTCCGTTTTTTGAAAATAATGTTTCATTTAATATAATGCAGACTTCCATTTATTCTTCGCGATCGCGAAGGAGTTAGGCTGCACTCGCGATTGCAATTTGCAGTCCGCTCCCTGATATTACGAAGAAATGTTGAATGAATATTTCACAAGCGATAAGTCCCTAATTCATACTCCCATATATTATATTAAGCTATAGAGTGTAGACTGTATAGATATTATTTTTATTTTGTAAATTACGATAAAGTTATACGAATATTTCTTAAAAGTTTCCCCTAGTTTCTGCTTCTTTTCCTCTATGTTACATAAAAAATTCGAAGAAGCAAGCAAAACGCTTGTTATAGCTATTAACTTATTAGTAACAAAATAAAGCATGTCTAGAAATTCCTTACGACTATAATTTGCCAAGGTTTTACCATACAATACCGCGAACACTATCCCTTCCATGAAAATATGCGGATCGCGCGCCAGACATTCATACCGAATACCAATAAATTAGTAATAAAAGGTATTTGTTGATTTGTCTGTTTTCTTTTCAGTTAAGTTTTTAGCAAACTGTTGGCTCCCAACTACATCCGCGTGGATTTCGATTCTTAATAATCGCGTGCGAACTCTTTGATTGACAGAACTTTTTAAGCCATTACCGTTTCCAAATTTAAACTACCTAACAGGCAGGCAAACAGACAGACAAAACTTTTTTATTTATGAAAATGAAAATGAAAATGTATTTATTTAACTAAAATGAGAGAAGAGAAAGTCATAGATAATACAAATTGTTTGCTTAAACTAAAATACCTAATTATAAATTTATTAATTATAATATTAGTATGTAATTGTTGATTTCTTAAAAATTCCGCAGGTTAGTAACTTTTGCTTTTCCGGGATGAAAAGTAGCCTATGTCTCTCTACAGGTCTATTAACCATGCAAAAAATCAAATCAATTCAGTGCTGCGTGATTGAAGATAGGAATATCAGTAGAGATTAAAGCAAATTTGAATCTGAATTTCCAAATTTAGATACTATAATTATTATCTGACGCTGATGAATGCTGTTTAAAATTAACATAAGAATAAAAAGCTCGTTTATCAGAAGCAGAAACAGTTAAGCTCATTAAAATACCAACACTTTGAATACTTAACAATTAAAAAAAACTATAGCAAGGGTAACTTAATTGAGAAACCATCAAAGGAATAATAATTGATAAATCGCCTATTACGGTTGTTTTGTGATTAAAAAAAATAAGAACAGCCAAGTCGGTATGTGCCAACGCATAATTACAGTAAAATTAACCGCGTGCTATCGATTGATTCATTACCAAACCTTCAAACAGATTCAGTGGTATATTGATTCATGTTAACATTGACTTGTCAATTTAAATCAATAGTAATTATCTTCAATTATACGGCGTTACTATTAACTTATAAATGATCCATCCGTTTAAAGTAATGAGTATTAAAAGACATTTACAACTGAATGTTCGTAAGGGCTCATACATAAATTGCATATTTAAAAAGTGAGCATTACAAAAAATATTAGGAATAACATCTAAAAAAGGCTGAGCTCAAGGGGTATTGGCGCAAAGTCGAAACGCAGTTACAACACGTCTTTTAAACTTTACAAAATTTCAAAATCAGTTGAATCAATTGAAATCAACTCCACTGCGTAATGTATATCAAATCATTCATATGTATTATACAAATCTCTTGTTTGTACATCGTTTTCACTTGCGCTATAAAAGCTCAGTATACTTTATAATAAATAATTATAGTTAAAAAATACACATTGCTTAGCTTAGACCCTGCCACCTTCTATTTGTTTCTGCGCCACTATACCTTGAAGCATACTCTCACACGAGAGACAATACAATCTGATGCGGTAGCGTTCTCAACTGCAAGAAATATAGGACTTTTAATAATAGGCACTTCTATTATTATTTTGTATGTGGAATCCTAACGATAGTCTAATACTACAGCACAAAACAATTTAACCACTAAAAATGATTCTTAAAAATGCTGCGATTTCAAAAGCGTATGTAAAAATGCTGCGAAGTTTTAAGAAGCATTGAGCATTTTATTTTTAAGCTTTAAGCACTTCTTCGCTTTACTAAATAAATGTTTCTAATATCTTGGTTGTAAATATCGCTTTCATTTCCTTGTATACTTACCTTATATGAAAAAAACTAAAAAGATTGATGACACTCTCTAATTATGTTGAAGTATACAACATAACAATTCGAAGCATATAGACTGCCTAACTCCGATTGCTCTGACTAATAGACATTATTCTTTCCAATCTTGACCTATTTACTGCTAGTTAGTTTATTGACTTGTGAAGTGCACTTAAGTCTTTCTTTACTTCGCCCTCTACTAGATAGGTAGGTAAATAATATTTCCTTAGACCATTTAATCCAATCAGAATTCAATTCAATTCCAATCGCCTTCAGAATTTACTTTATCGAAAAAAATGATTTTTAATGTTTAAAATTATGCTCTTACCGTTAAAGTGAAGTGTGCATAGAGCTTAACGAGCAATAATGTGTCTTGACCATTGTGGGTTGGTACGTGTTTAATTAGTGTGGGCAGAATTATGTAACAAGTGTATTTCTTTTATGATCCGGCCTTGAATTCTACACTTGATTCTTGTATTGAGACATTTTTATTGCCCCTTGTTAACTTGTGGGATATCTAGTATTTACTTCCTGTTTACTTCTATTTCTATTTCTATTCCGAATTTAGAATAAGCATTTATTTGCTTATTAGTGACTATTCAACTGTTATTGGGCTTATAATTTGTCATTTTAGCCAATATGGAGGTATGCATTGGCTTTGAGTATCCATTGGTGTCATTATTTATTTAATTTTTTGTTTTTCTTTCGATATTATATCTGAGATTTTTTTTGTTATTTCATTATTAATTATTTATTTTCTTATATTGTCTGGTTTTTCCATCAACTCCCTAAGATTCGACCACAAACTATTTAAGAGGCAACAAGCAGGTTTACCAATTGCGGAGCGGAGTCACTATCCCAGCACCTTGGGACCCCAATGTTTGTTGGTTATTCCCATATAAATTAAATGTTTCCATCTAAACTTTCTTAGTGGATTTTCACAATCACTAGAACATAACACAAGGAAGGTTTATTTTGTGCACGAGAACATGTAACAAAATATGTACATTATACAAAAAATAAGCATAAAAACTTAAAATACAACAAAAAGGTCCCCTAAAGATATTGAGATATTGTCATTTGTCATTCAACTTGAATGAAGTTGCGGGTAATAATTGAAAAATTTTCTCACATTAACCAAATTAAAATTAATAATTACGTTCCATTCTTTTCTGATATTTGCATGAGTTTTATAATTTTGTGTAAAATATCTTTTAATTGGTTTTGAAGTTCCTTCATGGTGATTATAATAATTAAGCGAATCGCTTTTTTGCCTTCTTTCGGCTATTTCAAGTTTTTGCGGGCTGAGAATATTTGAAAGGTATTTTCAACTTATCATTTTATTAAGAAAGAACTTTTGCCCGCGTGTTAGTCAGAATTCAGGTTTTAAGTTTTTTGAAATACACTTGTGCAAATCATCAATGCAAGTTTATTTTGTTATATTTTATATTTTGTTTGTATTAGTAGGTACCTACCTATTTCCTTTAATCACGCAGCAATTGCTTTGCTTTGCTTATTGCTATTGCTTCGTTGCTGCGTTATTAAAGGACATACCACTTAACAAACTCACTTGCATTCATTTCGCACACGTTATAAGTATATTTTGAAAAACCGGCCAAGTGCGAGTCGGGCTCGCGCACCGAGGGTTCCGTGCTCTAGAAGTAAAAGTATTTTTCCTGTAAAATATAGATAAACTTCTATTGACCATAACTATTTCTGATTTTTCGATTGGTAAACTTCGGAGATAAGGGCGGGGAACGGTATTTTTTTCGACATTTTGCCCGATTAATCAAAAACTATTATATATAAAAATATATAAAACTCTGTTTTAGAATGTACAGGTAAAAGCCTTTCATATGATACCCTACTCGGTATAGTTATCTTGCTTCGAAATTTTTAACCCCCGATTTTCCCCCTTTTTTTAGTAAATTTAAAAATAATTTTCGCTTTTTTTTATTCCAATAATGTTGGGCCACTATTATACACAAATATTCCAAATTTTATGTCGATAGCTTTAATAGTTACTAAAAAAATCGACTGTGACAGACGGACGGACGGACGGACGGAGGAAGTCTCACCACAAGGGTTCTATTTTTACCATTTTGGTACGGAACCCTAAAAAACCTGAAATATGAACCCTGACAAAGACGCGGGCAAAAGTTCTTTTCTAATAAACTTGTAACAAATTAAAATTAGTTTTTCTTTTTAAATTTTCTCAAACTAACCTACTTCTACTTTTACTTCGTTTTTAATATCCTGACCATTTTTATGGGCATCGTCATCAAGTCATCGGCTTTTAATAATTTGAATTTAATTGTCCAATTTGTTAACGTCAATCAAAGTGGCAATTATATCCATGTCAATCGAGTTTATAATAATTTTATCAATATACTTACTCAATATGGCCTGCAACTGGGGTTAGGCTTATTATATTATATTGCTTATTAATTAGCACGATTATCTAGACGAAATATTACTATAAAGATCTGACTTAATTTTAGGTTAATATCGCCACAGGCATTGTCTATAATCTATATTATAGAAGTATTTCTATGCTAAGTAAGTATGTATTTTTCCATTGTTTCCTTTTTCAATCCCTGAAGATATACTCTTTCCCCCCTATGATGCGCATTTGTGAACTTCTTTATAAAATGTAATCTTGGTCGTGTACGAGTAGTGATAGCCTAGTGGTTAGGAATGTGATCTCCTATCCCGGGCACGCATATCTCTGACTTTTCGGAGCTATGTGCGTTTATGTATTTAAATATCACATGCTTCAACGGTGAAGGAAGATATCGTAAGGAAACCTGCACACCTGAGAGTTCGCCATAATGTTCTCGAAGGTGTGTGGAGTTCGCCAATTCTCATTGGGCCAGCGTGGTGGACTATGGCCTATTATAATTCTTCTCTGAGAGGAGAATGCGCTCAGTAGTCAGCCTTTGGTGGATTGCTGATGATGATTAATCTTGTTCTTTCCTTTTCCACGAAAGTATTATTTATTCCTAGTTTAGCCTTCAGTGAAGGAATTTTTAAATACTTTCCAGATGAAGCAGTTAGATTTATTTAAACAATTTTTTCCCCGCATATTACCTAATATGAATCCAAAAAAAATAAGTGAACATTACCGCAACATTACTGTAAAACGCAATATTTTTAATCTTAAAAATCCTTTAACAGTAGGTAACGTATTACCTTCATTTGATAGTAATGTAATAAACAAGCGAAAGGTGTTTAATTATATTATTATTAACAACGAAAACTGTATGTAAATGTTTCCGGAAATCTGTTAACCAAGGCACCGGTGAAAGTGAAACGGCGAGGTCAAACGCTCCTACGCTGGTACGAAAGGCTGCGTAAAAAGCACTGAAGGCAATAAATTGAATTTCATTCCTTTCATCGATATTTCTTATACATTTAGAGTTAACTTTTAAGTGTCTAAAAACTGGTAACGCCATCTAGCGGCGACGATGTCAACTAACTCGTTAAATGTGGATAGAACACCTAGGTAATAAATTATATATCATACACGCTAGAGAGCATAGGATGAAAAGATCTTTCGCAACGCAAAACGCTCAAGTAATTAGTATTGCCATCCAAAGGGAAATGTTGTGTGCATCAGGTGCTTACTAGTACATTATAATATGCTTCTCGCTGCTGTGAAGTCAATGAAGATTACCTAGATTACCTATTTTGTTAATACTATTAGGCCAGTAAATAAATATTATTATTTCATATTCGTTGTGAAATATAATTGAAATTAACCCCAAGTATATAAATTTAATATGGAGTTTAAACCGACACGTTTCGCTTCACATGGACAAAAACAGGCGAGCCTGACGCGCACGGCTGCGTACGCAACTCCCTGAAAATACCACATGACAGACGTTTTCACACAGATACTCGCCTTCTTGGGGGTAATCGGGTTATGTGGGGGTTTTACTCCATTAAACTCCTTCATTGACATAATATTCAGAGGCTCTGAGATTTCCTAAGAACGTATCGATGCCTCCCGTGCGCGACGTCCGTTAGACTCATCCCTGAGACCCTGAAGAACTTTTCTCTACGTCCTTGTACATTCCTGTAACTATGGCTTTGAAGCTAGCTACCATCTTCTCAGGGCTTTTAAACGGAAGGACTGTAGCCCCCGCCCCACCTGGAAGCAGCCTACGCCGCACCGGCATCATTCAAAAATAATAATATTTATCTTTGAAGCGGTGATTTTGGTGCTCGGTGATGGTATATAAATAATTATTTTCGTTATCTTAAAATTGAAAACTACGAGTATTTCAGACGAACCTTGGTCTTGGTGGAAAGTTTTAATTGTATCGAGAAATTAGTTCAATATTGATTTTCACGTCAAACTCCTAAAAAACGACTAAATTCTTAGATTAAATATATTTTGGATCTTTCTCGAATACATTTTGATGTGTTAGATGGTTAGGTAGAGTTACAATGTTGAAACAAGAGCCTCGATAATTTACACAAATATTCATATTTTTCGTTTCCAACGCCGTGTTAATGTCAATGACAAATCAATTCTTACAAACAACTTGAAAATTTAACATGAAACCAAGTATACACATGTCCATAGCAACACATAAAACGAATTGAATGAATGAAACTATTTTTGAAAACGATGAAAAACATTGTCGGTAGTAAATCTTGACATTAAAATGGACTGAACCATTTTTACCTAAATAAAAGATAATGTTTAAAGTACTTGATATTTTAGTTTCTCCGAAAATATTCTTCAGAGAATCTATCAATTCTCATTTAAGGAATAAATGCTGTTTATTTTTCTGTATGGATTTATTCCTTTGATGAGATCACATGCTATAAAAGAAATTGTTCTTTGTGCTGCATTGATTTCTTTACGATTCTCATTAACATGCAATTCAATTAGTGTTGATCATTTGCATAGTATGCTAATTGCATCAACTAATTTGCATTTATAAACAAACACTTGCATAGGTACATTTGGGTACATCAGGCGAACTAATAATAATTAGTTCGCCTCATGTACCCAAATGTACCAATATACATATCTATCTATCTAATCTCTTTAAACGAGCAATTCTTGTATATATATACCTACCTATATATATAATCTGAGTCTCGGAAACGGCTCCAACGATTTTCATATAGGTTTCGGGGGCGATAAATCGATCTAGTTAGGTTTCATTTTTAGAAAAGGTCGTTTTATCCGTGTTTTCAAGCAATGAAAAACCCCTTACAATATAATTAGAATACGAAGGTAAATTTCGCCGTTAATTATGAACTCTCGATAGCTTAGTTAGGTTTCGGAAGGGTCCGAAACTAGAAGGCTCTGGGTCGAGTCCAGACGAATTTTTTCCCTATGAATTTTATTATTTTTATTTTTTATTTAATTTTTTCTAAATATATCATTTCCAAAAAAAACGATTTACAAAAAAAAAAAAAAAATCGGCCAAGTGCGAGTCGGGCCTCGCTCTTTTTGGGTTCCGTTAAAAAAAAAAAATATTTCCATGTACCCATGGTAATATTTTAATTTAATTTTTTTAATTTAATTAAATTTTTATTATTTGTTGTTATAGCGGCAATAGAAATACATAATATGTGAAAATTTTATCTGTCTATGTATTACGGTTTACGAGATACAGCCCGCTGTCAGACGGACGGACGGACGGACGGACGGACGGACGGACGGACGGACGGACGGACAGCGTAGGCTTAGTAATAGGGTCCCGTTGGTACCCTTTGGGTACGGAACCCTAAAAACCGAGCAAAGCTCGGTCACCCAGATATTTTTATCTTTATATAGTTATCGTAACAATGTGAGAGATAAAAATGAAGGGAAAAGTAAAATCACATTTAGCTAGGTCCCTTTGTTTTTCCAGGATAAAAAGTGGCCTACTTTATTTCCAGGTCTTCAACTACACTCATGTAAAAAATCACGTCGATTCGTTGCCCCACAAGCACCCCTTGACATTAATTATAATATTAGTAGGGAATAAAAATTTAAAGCAAATATCTTATCAGCACGTAAAGAAATATTCTGTCTGAACTAGGTCCGAATTTTATCTTTGTAGCTTCCAATCTTGCAATTAAATATGACTTTTAAGTAAAACCATGCAACAATGGAGAAACGGTTGCTAACAACAATGCTTTTGACTTTGTTATTGCTACATAGTAATGTTAAGAAGCGCTTGGTGATCGTCTTTTAAACGATCTTGCATTATAACGCTAATAACTCGTTGCGATGCTTTATCGGGCCAAGGTCTTGTTGCGACAAACTTTCTAGCACTTGCTACTGAGACTTCAACCAAAAGAGCGCATTAACTTAGTTCATTTAAATTCGTCTCACCTTTTGACCTTTCTATTCCATTGGGTAATCTTTTTTCAATGGCCATTGTATCGCATCTCCACAAATCATGTTCCTGATACGATTCAATTTCAAGCTAACCACTAGAGCTGATATTGAAACGTTTACCGCTTAACAGTTCACTGATTGCAACCTTGTCTTCCTTTACAACGGCCGTTTTCAGTCTGACATAGATCGAGACTAATGAACCGAAAACGTTATGGCGAGCCTCAGATTTGTATGATTTCACTTATTAGTACACAAAGTATCGTGTTAGAAAATGTTTATTCTCACGAATCTGTAATTCAGTTTGAATTGAAAACGAAGAGGCGCGCCAGTTGCGGATCTCAGCATTTATTCAGAACCTACTGATAGACGAACAGGCGTTTTTACGTTTTTATTACCGAAGTCTGCAACAAAAATACTCGTCTCCTTTTGACTTTCCTTTACGATGTTCTTCTCCAAATATTTAAGGTAGTTCAAACTATGTAATTTTGTGTTCATTGTTCTATAATTTATATTGTTTTTGTCTCCAGTGCTGGAATGATGGGCGAGGGCCTGCTGACGCTCACATACGGCAAGCACCACGCCTGCATCCTGAACGAGGTAGGGGCGGCGTGGCGCGGCGCTCGCTACTCCGACCTGGTGTTGGTTTGTGACGACGCCGTGCCCCTCGCCGCACACCGCATTGTCATGGCTGCTGCTAGTCCATTAATCAGGTAATTATTCAACATAAACTAAACCCCTAATTCCCTAACTTTATTGATGTGAAACATCTATAGCGGCGGGTCAGACCGAGGTATTAACCAGTAACTAGTATGTAGTATGTAGGTAATGTATATGTTGGTTGGTAATATGGTTGAGCGAAGCAATGGCTGGGTCATGCGTCATGCTCGTGAACGGGTGCCACCAGCGGCAATGGGGCTACTTTCTGTCTGCCCGTCTTAACATGTGTTGAATTATAATTAGAAATAATTACGTATGCTTTTGTGGAACTTCCCCTCATTGTGGAAACTCTGCATACATAGAATAATATCTATTATGTATATTGTAAAAGTATTTTGAAAAAACCGGTCAAGTGCGAGTCGGACTCGCGCACCGAGGGTTCCATACTCCAAAAGTAAAAGTAAAACGATAATATTATATTAATTTGCATAATTATCGTTAACTTTGTTTGTAGAGGTTTATTATTAATATAAAAAAAGCTATGCTAGTTAGAGCGTTGGTTTTATTTTTCCTGTAAAATATACATAAACCTCTATTGAACATAATTATTTCAGATTTTTCGATTGGTAAACTTCGGAGATAAGGGGGGGGGAACGGTATTTTTTTCGACATTTTGGCCGATTACTCAAAAGCTATTATATATAGAAATAAATAAAAAACTGCTTTGGAATGCACAAGTAAAGGCCTTTCATATGATACCCCACTCGGTATAATTATCTTACTTTGAAATTTCAAACCCCTGATTTTCCCCCTTTTTTAATTGAACTAAAATAATTTTCACGTTGATTTTATTTTTCATGTAAAATATACATAAGCCTCTATTGACCATAATTATTTTAGATTTTTCGATTGGTAAACTTCGGAGATAAGGGGGGGGGAACGGTATTTTTTTCGACATTTTGGCCGATTATTCAAAAACTATTATATATAGAAATAAATAAAAAACTGTTTTAGAATGCACAAGTAAAGGCCTTTCATATGATACCCCAATCGATATAGTTATTTTACTTTTAAATTTCAAACCCCCGATTTTCCCCCTTTTTTTAATAAAACTAAAAATAATTTTCGACTTTTCTTTATTTCAATGCTTTTGGGCCACTATTATACACAACTATGCCAATTTTCATGTCGATAGCTTTAATAGTTACTGAAATAATCGACTGTGACAGACTCCATTTTTACCATTTTGGTATGGAACCCTAAAAAGAGCAACTGCCGAGTTTCTTGCTGGTTCTTCTCGGCAGGAACGGCATTCCGAACCAGTGGTAGACTCATTGACGATTCAAAAGTACTTGTAAAAGTTTATTTGAATAAAAAACATTTCTATTCTATTCTATTCTATTCTATTCTATGTATGTATTTATGTAGTACGAAACATTGTTGTTAACTACGGCACACGTAACCTGTGTCTTACTTAAAAGAAATCATTTTAACAATAAATTATGTCTGATAGTGAGAGTTTAGAAAGAATGTGCATTTATGTGTGTACTAAGCTCAATATTACCCGTACAAAATAATTTCGATGTTTCATATATGCCAGGCGTCCCGCGAAGGCTCACAATTTTTTTTATCCTTACATATATTGTAAATGGGAAATCGTATTTGTTTGTTGTTTTGCCCTTCATTCACGCAGTAACTAAGAAAAGAAATAAAAATATTCAATCTTTGCCTAGCTATAAAAGATCAAATCAATTACAGCTGACTGAACATCTATTAGTATGGCAGTTATCACTATAACTTCTATTTAATTAAACTGTGTGTTCATATGTTTCAGAAAAATCCTTGACGATACACCATCAGTTGAAAATCCAGTCACAATCCACATGTCCGGTATTAACAGCACTCTCATGAGACATCTTCTTGTTTTCTTATATAGCGGCCAAGCGTATATCGAGGTCAGTTAAATTATATTCAGCCATACTACTCCTACCTGTCGTTTATACATACATTTTATTTACCATACGTGTGCTTAAGTATGTTCGTACTTAATTTTTGTCTTTTCATTCCAGTCTGGAGAGATTGATGATATGCAAGAACTGTTTGAATTGCTAGAAATAAAATCGGACGTATGGAAGTCAACTAAAGAAAGGCAACAAGCAGAAGAGAGAAACAGATCTTGCGAACGTTTAAAAAATAAAAATCTCAAAACAGACATCAACAGTAATGAAAGCAGTAAACACGATGCACCATCAGGATCGTCACATTCGGAAAGCGAAAGAGTAACACCTGGAGCAGGCTATAGTAAAGATAAGGAAAGAGATTCTGAATCATTGAGTATAAAGAAAGAAAACATGTCTACTAGCAGTAATGATGAAAGAGAAGACGATGATGCCGATGGTGAAAAAAGAGATAAAGAATGTGGACGAGTTTCATCTCGCAGGCGGAGCTCATCGAACCCTGTTAATTTATCCTTAGCCAGAAATTCAGAAAACACGAGTAGTGAACATGATGACTCACAGGATTTAGATGTTGAAACAGTAGCTGCCAAGGTAATATAATAAATATACACTTTGAAAATAACTAATTTTAACATTTAAATCTAATATATCTATCTCTTTTTTATTTTGCAGAACGTTGAAAGAAGACGGTCCACGTCTTCGAGTCAAGAGGATCCACCACAAGAAACAGTTTACAGAAGACAGTTACTGAGTGATCGGTTAGGTAGAACTATTGAACGAACAAAAAGGAAATCTCATTATCTAGAACCGCCTGAACTTGATTTGAGAACGGTAAAATTTGAAGATTACGGACATCTCAAACCACCCGATAGTGAACTAATGGCTCTCGTTCAGACTTCACCTGAAAATTATGTTGTAACGCCTCATAGAAAAAGACGACCCGGCTTTCACAACTCTCCATCACAAAATCCCCCATTCGTGTCATTCCCTCCAAGTTACTTGGAAGAAATGGCGCATTTGCGGTACGCTCAAGGACCTGGCGTTGCTGCTGGAGTAGCTCGGCTCGGTGCGCTACATCAGTTAAGCGCTTCAGCACCTCCATATTTACCAGAAAGAAGTGCCACACCTCCAGCTACTGTCCACGACGATGCTCTCAAATACCGGCCTCCAAGTGCGGGATCATGGGGACCTTGGCTTTGTCAGCCAACAATGGGCGGCGACGAAGCACCATCGACAGATCACGAGCAAGGTTCTAGTAAACAGGCACCTGTCCGAGAATATCGCTGTGAATATTGCGGAAAACAATTTGGTATGTCATGGAATCTCAAGACACATCTTCGAGTTCACACCGGAGAAAAGCCATTTGCGTGTCGACTTTGCGTCGCTATGTTCAAACAGAAAGCGCATCTGCTTAAACATTTATGTTCGGTACATCGAAACGTAATATCATCCAGCGAAAACGATGGACGAACAAATACACCAGGAAGATTCAACTGTTGTTTCTGCCAGTTAACATTTGAAGCCCTACCGGAACTTATTCGACATCTTTCAGGACCGCACAATAGTCTCCTTCTCAGTAAAAACTTGCACGAATGACGCCTGCCTTCGTGACGCGCATGTACGCGTTTTATTGGACTCTGAAAATTCTCTCGTTTCGAGAGCTCAATTGTGATATGTGTTTTAAAAGGTTTAATATAAGTGTTAGTTGTAATAAGTACATTATCGCAGAGCGATACTCATAGTAAGACATTCGCAGAAGAAGTACACTGCGGGTGTGATGTAAATTTAGAATTTAAAAATCACATGCCGAATGGGTCCAAATATTTATAATTTGTTTAAAAATTATAATCCGGGACCAATTCCTTCCGAGATAGTATTTATTTGAAAATGTATTTCATTAGCGTAAATATTATTTAAAAGCCACCGACACATTAATTCCTTAAGCATAGAAAATAGATGCGATTGTCTACGAAAAGTTGCGAACTTTGTACAGCCTTTACTATAGGGACGTCACCTAAACTACCTCCTAATTTAAATCTGAGTTTGACGAAACTACCGGTGACGCGGTTTTGCAGCATTGACTCTTAAACTTTTTTAAATTGAACAAAAACACGAGTATGCAGTCAATGTCTCTAGTCAGAATTGGAACTTAGAATTATTAAACAAATCATTGAGTTGTTCATTCACTACGGATACCGAAATATATTCATACGATAATAATCTATTTACCGGTAATTGTAGAACTTACAAATTGTGAGCGTGTTAATCACATAATTATAGGTGTTTTACGAAATTCATTGATTTAAGTAGTCTTACCATCATGTGATTCGAAATATTAACTGCTCTCTATAATCAGTTTACTTTCATACTTAATCAGACTAAATTCATAAAAATTATAACTTTTACGTTGTTCCAATATATCAACTGACTTTTTAAGGTTTCGCAGCTTTTCGGACATTTAAAATCTCATTATTAGTTTTTATTACTTACGTAACTTCTAAAGTTAGAAAGAATGTGTTCGTAATGTTAAATTTGACTATGCCTTCATATTGTTCGTGCCGATTTATTTTCAAAGTGGATGAACACCAAAGATTTGTAAAGCATTGATGTTGTTTTGGTGTAATACAATTAAGAGAAATTATAGGGACCTGAAAAGATTTCAATGTTAAACTTAACGTATGTAGGTACCAATTTAATAATCTCACGACTGTATATAATAGATTTTCTTAATTTTCTTTTCTACAGACACTTTCGTAATTCCACTAAGAGCTATTAAACAAGCTTAATTACTATTTTTTGAATTTTTTAACCTATATTTAGTATTAATCGAATGTCGTCTTGACAGTATGTTCAAATTAAAATGGTTTGTCGTCTTATTTTTACTATAGGCTTTGTTTAAATCTTTGAAGCTTTCTTTAGAGCTCACTAGTATTGTGGCCAGTTATTTTTAAACCGATATCTTAGTTAAATTGTATGGTTGGACTGTTTCTTAAAGTAATACACTGTCATTCTTTTTGTTCTATGCAATGTTAAAACCGAAAACCAAAAGTGATTCGCTGCTTTAATTTAAACCAAAAGCTGTAAATTGTCTTATATTTTGGTGAAGGTTCGAGTTTAATTCGTAATTTGTATTACGTTATGACTTATGAAGCAATAAGTAGTAACTAAACGTCGTTTTCGTAATACTCATTTTCTACAAAAGTTAGGTACCGTTTTGTTAATATCAATTTTATTTAGTTTGGGGCAATATTTGCAACGAGTCTTTGTACTTCAATAAAACTTTAGTTACCAGAAAATTGTTCAAAACTTAGAGTAATATTGACAGAGTTGTCGAATCGCTTTAACGATTTCCTTTTAAACGTTACCTATCGTTATACCTGATATTTTTATTTTACGTGTTTTGTTTTTATTGACGTATTTTTGTAATTGGGGAACAACTTAATCTTAAGCATTGTGATTTTGATTGGTTAGGTTATGTATGTGATAAATGATTGTTTTTATTGTGTAGGGCGCAAAGAGAACGCTGTCTTCCATCGCGTTTTCCATTTTTTATTAAAGTTATTTGTAAATAGTTAGATCTAAGTGTTGCATGACAAAATCGTCCATAAACCAATCGCTGCCGTTGATACGTATAACGTCTACTCGAACAAACTTTCTATATTTTTTACTGTCATTTGAATACTTCTAATTTCTATATAGAAATAAGATTGTTGTGATACTCTACCCGCGTGCCGGAGAGATGCCTTAACAATGCAACTTGTACGTAATAAGATATTTATATATCAGTCGAGTGCTTCTATTGTTTGATACAGATAGACTTGCAATTAATTAAATATAAATAATGTACTGTTTAATTAGCTTTTCACATATTTTTACCCTGCCAGTTAATTGGTCGAGAAACTAAATGCAAAACTGTCAAAGTGGACAACTGCCACAGATCAACACAGAGCCCGAAAATAACACAAGAAACGTACCTAATATAAGAGATGACGAAAATTGTGGTAAAGATGAGATGTCTTTATTTCAAATAACGAATTGTACCTAGACATACAAAACAATGCTTTCTTTAAAAATCCTAGTTTAAAAACATTACCAAATTCTCAAAAATTATATCTGGAAATATATGAAGCATTCGTCTTTTTACACTTGCAAATGAGAAGTTTCCGATTGAAAGATCTTTATTGACCGAGCGAAGCGAGGTCTCTGAGTTTACTAGAGCGATTTGCACTTGTCCGTCCGTCCGTCCGTCCGTCCGTCCGTCTGTCAGAGCCTTATAACTTTTGAATTACTGGACGTAATTACTTCAAATTTAGATATAATATGTAAACCGATGGCCTCCAGCCGAAAAGGGCTTAAAAAGTTATAAAAATCTTTATTTCAGGGGGGGGTCTCATAGAAGCGAATCGAAGTAAAATTTTTTTTTTGCTATTCATAGATTTTCTGTGTATCATTTTAAAGACAATTTGGAACAGAGTACAAACGTATTTTTTTTCGACCGAGCGAAGCGAAGGTCTTTGAGTTAACTAGGGCGATTTGCACTTGTCCGTCCGTCCGTCCGTCCGTCCGTCCGTCTGTCAGAGCCTTATAACTTTTGAATTACTGAACGTAATTACTTCAAATTTAGATATAATATGTAAACCGATGGCCTCCAGCCGAAAATGGCTTAAAAAGTTATAAAAATCTTTATTTCAGGGGGGCTTTCATAGAAGCGAATGCGAAGTAAAAAAAAAAAATCGCGTTACATAAAATTGTTACGTATCATTTTAAAGATAATTTTGAACTGAGTACAAAAATATTTTTTTTTTAATTTTTCCCTTAAAATTGACGAAATGGGGGGCTTTCAAAGTGGCGATTTTATACGCTCGCTTGAAGACGCTCTCTAGAAAAATCCGCTATGGATTTTCAAACTGATTTTATGTTTTTAGGTCACTTATATCCTGTACTTGAACAACAAATACTAAAATTATATGAATATTATAAAGAAACGAGATTATTTAATTTTTAATGGGCGTCAGTAATTCATATAGCATCAACATAGCTTCACAATAATGCTAATAGATGGCGCAGTCAGTAACTATTCCCATGGAACTACGAGTTAAATTCAATGTTTGATAAATAATTCAATGTTTTCACTAACGTTCCCTAACCTTTACGGGCTACCTATAAGTTAGGTGATTGATGTTTTCTGTCAACTTATTTATCACGATCCTGTACGGGACACCTAAAAGGATATTGGGACGGATGTTAGGACTTAGGATTGTATTTAGGAGCTACCTACGTTAAGAGACTCCTACTTAGGGGATGATTTAGGTATGTTTGGTGAAAACGGGCATAATAATAATGTCAGTTTTGGTTATCATGTATCGATTGAATGAATAATCATGGGATACCGTTACCGCGAGGTCTCAGTTCGGGGCGAACCACTAGTTTATTTTTTTCCTAAAATTGACGAAATGGGGGGCTTTCAAAGTGGCGATTTAATACACTCGCTTGAAGACGCTCTCTGGGAAAATTGGCTATATATTTTCAAGTTCTACTTATTTTCTTACTTCACTTGTATCCTGTACTTGAACAACAAATACTAAAATTATATGAATATTTTATAGAAACGAGATTATTTAATTTTTAATTAGCATCAGTAAATTTCACATAGCTTCACAATAATGCTAATAGATGGCGCAGTCATTAACTATTCCATGGAACTACTCGTAGGAGTTACGACTACGATCTATCCTAAAAACAGTTTTTCGTCGAGCATTATTATTTAGGTACATAATATAATAACATATTATTCAATTAAAATTATTCTTTAGTTAAATATCAAACTTCAATAAACTATTAATTGCTGCATTTTGTATATTTTCTATTCGCGTCGATAGATGAGGATTTGTACAGATGCCCCTAACCCGTTTTCACTCGTTAGTATCTACATAATAATTCAATTTTTCACTGACGTTCCCTAACCTTTACCTACCTTACCTATGATAAGTTAGGTGATGATTACTGTCAACTTCTTTATCACGATTACGTAAAGAGACTCCTACATAGGGGATGATTTAGGTATGTTTGGTGAAAACGGGCATAATAATAATGTCAGTTTTGGTCGTCATGTATCGATTGAATGAATAATCATGGGATACCGTTACCGCGAGGTCTCAGTTCGGGGCGAACCACTAGTTATAAGTTTAGGGCATCCACCATTTTGTACAGGCTTCAAAGCAATCCAACCTCTACAAGCCAACAATAAATAGGTATAACGCAAGTGCCAAGACCTTTATCTGGGCACCCAAACAACTTCACCCGAATTCAGGCACCCGACGCATTGTTTGCACTAGCAGCCATGACAGTTTGATCCAAAAAAACTTGTCCGAAGATTGGTGTCCTTGACCTAATTAATTTAGGTACGCTTTATGAGACTAACTTTTATTGGCATTCGATTAAGGGTAATTTGGTAAACGACCATCATTTACCAGTACACGCTAAGCTTAATAAGCCAAAGCTCCACCGATCGAGGTGTGTGCTCGAGCAGAAACTGTGCAAAATAAAGGAGGTCCTAAACATATTATATGATACATGCTACTTTTTTGTAACAAAATCGTGTGTAATATAACAAATTATATTTACGAATTTTTCGACTTAGCATATTGCCAAAATTAATGCCAACCATGTGAGGATTGGACGTATTAATTTTTTTTTCATGACTCAGCAAAAAGTTCTCTGATATGTTAGAGAACAAGTTTATTATTATTATTGAGTACAAAATTTAAAAAAAAAACTAATAGGTACTTGTTATGTTGAAAAGTCGCCAGAGCTAATACTTATGAATAAATTCACACGATTTCGTCGCAAAAAGTGATGTGTCAACTTTGGCTATTGAATTGTAAATACGTAGTTTCTAAGCTCATGCAGAAAAATGCATAACTTAATCTTGTTGAACTTGAATATTGGGTTTCTCTGTTAAATTGTAAATTAAAAAAAAGTATTTTTTAAGTTTTCACATAGTGTACAATTTTTTTGTAGATATTGTTTAGTTTATTAACATTCTGTAAAAATGTGTTCTTACCCTAGTAAATTAAATAACGAGAATATTTTAGTTACATAAGCCGCCGTTTGTTTTCTTTTCTTTTCTGTTCTTCATACCCTATAGATTCAATTCGTTAGCCTGACTAAAACTCAAAAACGGCTTGATCAATTTCAATTTTTTGTTTTGAATAATCTAAGTTAAATAGCGGGAATGAAGCCGCGGGTAAACGCTACTAGCTTTAAGCTAGTATTATAAAAAAAAGTAACTTTTGAGGATCTCAAATCAAACAAATTCTTGGCTGACCGACGTTTTCGAAAAAGTTTTCGAAAAATGACGATGAGGTCTAGTCAGATGGAAGCGAGCTAACTTGGCAAAACCTACCTATTGTAATTTAATCAAACCCTAATCAAACCCATTACTCCAATCGGACTTCAACTTTAGCTACGCGGTAGAGGATAACTACGATAACATGGCACGTCCCTCCAAAACTCAAAATGTTAGAATGTACCTAAAGTTAAAGTGAAAGTATTTACAAAGTGCCATTCGCCACCAAGACACAACGCATGTGTGCTGATACGGCAGTCAAACATAAATAAATCCAAAGATTTATTGCTCGACTAGCGACTAGTTCATAAATATTAGTGTGGAGGGGCGCGCCATGTTATCGTAGTTCATCTCTACCGTACTGGAGCAATAAATTGCTTGGCGATAAGTCTTTGCTGGAGCGGTGGTAACTAGCATCTGCCGAAGCTTCCCACCAGACCAGACTCGACATTATGAATATCAAAATTACCTGTGCAGAGAATCAAACCCAGGGTCTACCGCTTATGAGACCAATGCGTCTGGTAGGTAAGTGTTAGGTATAGTAAGTACTAAGTAGTCGTCGAATTCAATTAGGATTTAGACATTACAGAGCAGAAGGATTAGTACACTAACTATGGGCCTCATAAGAAAGCTCAGGGTCACTCAGCGAGCGATGGAGAGAGCTATGCTCGGTATATCCCTGCGAGATCAAATCAGAAATGAGGAGATCCGTAGGAGAACCAAAGTCACCGACATAGCTCAGCGTGTCGCGAAACTGAAGTGGAAATGAGCGGGGCACATAGTTCGAAGAGCTGATGGTCGTTGGGGTCCCAAGGTGCTGGAGTGGTGACCCCGCACCGGAAAACGCAATGTTGGCAGACCCCCCACTAGGTGGACCGACGACATCAAACGAGTCGCTGGGAGCCGCTGGATTCAAGCGGCGCAAGACCGAAGCCTGTGGAAGTCCATGCAGGAGACCTTTGTCCAGCCGTGGACGTCTATAGGTTGATAAAGAAGAAGAAGAAGAAGAGAGGGTTAGTACAAGTTATGTACATTTCTGTGGTGTTGCCGTATGGTGAGAGTTGCTACGTTCCCTTAAATATTGTTGAGCGAAGAAACGGTTGGATTATGCGTCATGCTCGTGAACGGGTTCCACCGGCGGGAATGGGGCTACTTTCTGCCTGCCCGTCTTAACATGTATTGGATTGTAAATTTGCATTTTTTTTGAACTTCCCTCATTGTGGAAACAATGCATAAGTACATAGCATACCTATTGTAAACTTGTTTTGAAAAGAGGAACCGAGTTTCTTGCTTGTTCTTCTCGGCAGGAAGGGCATTCCGAACCAGTGTGGTAGACTCACCGACGATTCAAAAGGACTTAAAAAAGTTACGTAAAAGTTTATTTGAATAAAAAATAATTCTATTCTATTCTTTTCTATTCTATGTATCTCAGGGACGTCGATATTATTGAGTGTCGTTGCTTGAAATCCTATCTACATTAACGAAATCTGCAAACTCTCACTAATGCCACAGGTTCTCATGAATACCTAAAGACGGCACTCACTCACAGAATATAATATTATAATAGTGCTCACGGCAAATAGCAGTGGAACATTTATTGCTAATGTTTCTTTGTCAGGCACGTCACACTTGTAGAAGAGAACATGCAAGCAATGCAAACCCTCGACATTCCACCACCTATGTCTGGGAGTGAAGAAGGCAGAATGTTGCAACAACCTCCCTTTCCTTTCCCACAATTACTGATGCCATCACAACTTGATAACTCCGAAGTAGTTCCAACCGATCTAAGAGTGATATCATCTAAGAACCCATGCCACTGTGCCACATGCCAAATTATATGAATTAGGTACGAAAGATTTAATAAGCAGGAAAAGTTTTAAATGAAAAAATTTGACTACTTTAGTTTGACATTGTTGTAAATTCTGTTGTACAAAGTCTCATTTCAATTGAATACAGTAGTGGCTTAGTGGCTATAAGAAATCTAAACTAAACTTAATTTTCCTAACTATCCATGGAAAACATTGTCAAAAGGACAGCACTATTTTTGGTCCTGTCAATTTAGTTTAGTACCAACTATACTCAATATCAAAGATGGCCGTGCACCGTGCTGGTTACGCAAATTTAAGTATCTACTCTTAATTATGAAAAATAAAATAATAATAATAGATATGTAAATAAATCCTTCCTAAGGACCCGAAGATCGCCTAAGGCCTGTGATCTCTTCATACTCTATCACAGGCGCGTTAACCCGGGAAGGTACTTGGTTCGATTTTCGGTTACCGAAATAAGCAAAATAAAATAATTATGTATATCTATGCCTATATAAAATTCTCCTGTCACAGTGTTTGTAAACAATCTCCTCCGAAACGGCTTGACTGATTTTTATGATTTTTTTGTATATTCAGTAGGTCTGGGTAATAATAGTCAATAGGTCGTAAATTTTTTTAAACCCCTAAGTGATAAGGGTAGCCCCAAAAATTTTCTTATAATATTTAGACAATTTTTTTTGAAACTTGTAGTAGTTGTAGTATATAGATAAGTTGGCGTTACGAAGTTTGCCGGGTCAGCAGCTAGTATTAGGTAATATAATATTTGAGATCAATTTAGTCCTTAGCGCAGAGTTCATCTCTATCTGTCTGCAGGAGGACCCGGGTTCGTTTCGCGGCATTGGTTTAACTACCTAAAATACAGTACAATGCTTAGAAAGTTAGCCGAGGTGAGACAAGGGTTAACTCATACATCGAATGAAATCAAATAAACAAGCAAATTATCAAAATAGAATAAAAACTCGACTGCTTTAGCCAGTGTCAGTCGAGAATAATAAATTGGTTTTTAAAAGTTTGTTAAAAAATAATATACATTCTAAATGCCTGAACTTTGGATGTTTGGGGTATCGTTAAATCCTTATAATCTCTAGTGATGTTTGGGGTATCGTTAAATCCTTATCATCTCGACTCGAGATGATAAGGATTTAACGATACCCCAAACATCCAAAGTTCAGGCATTTAGAATGTATATTATTTTTTAACAAACTTTTAAAAACCAATTTATTATTCCTAATTAAATCTTAATATTATAATATAAATTACGTGTCACGTTGTTTGTCCGCGATGGACTCCTAAACTACTGAACCAATTTTGATCAAACTTCGTAACTATCTGTAATTTGGTCCAACTTGAAAGATAGGATAGTTTTTGGAACGTAGTTCCTTATCGCGCGGTACGGAAGGGGGCTAGACGGAAAAAATTAAGGAACCGACACTCGACACATTTTTGAAACCGACACTTTTTTGTTGAATGTGAATTTTGCATTGTGTTCGGTATTTTCGCGATACAACACGGCGTCTGCGTGGCCTAGTGGCTCCGGCAGTCGCCTAATAGTTCACAGTCGATGGTTCGAATCCCAGCTCGAGACTGAATTTTCTATTTTCAATTTTATTTTAAATAATTTCTACATGTGGAATTTTTCCCTAATTTTTATAACTTAAAAAATTAGGGAAAGGTTCCACATGTAGAAATTGTTTAAAATAAAATTGAAAATGGAAAATTCGGTCTGTCGAGCTAGGATTCGAACCATCGACTGTGAACTATTAGGCGACTGCCGGAGCCACTAGGCCACGCAGACGCCGTGTTGTATCGCGAAAATACCGAACACAATGTAATCGAAAGGAACTACGTTCCATCCGGGTGTCACTTGACACCTCTCAAGTTTTTTTTATTAAGATAATTTATTCGTTTTATTTATATACTTAGTTAAGTTGGCGGTATGAAGTTCGCCGGGTCAGCTAGTATTTAATAAATAAATATTTTTGTAATCCCTTTTTAATTTCCTTTATTTTGATACCCTACTCGATAGGTCTGTTTAATTTTTTTTAGGCTTCCGTAGTAAATAAAGGAACCCTTATAGTTTCGCCATGTCCGTCCGTCTGTCTGTCTGTCTGTCCGCGGTTAAGCTCAGAGACTATTGGTACTAGAAATCTGAAATTTGACAAGGGTATAAATATCAATCACGCCGACAAAGTGGTGAAATAAAATTGTGAAAAATATTTTTTTTAGGGTACCTCCCCTACATGTAAAGTAGGAATGAATTTTTTTTTCTCGTCTATCCCATAGTGTGGGATGTCGTTGAATAGGTCTTTCAAAAATATTGTGGGTGTGGGAACACCATTTTTCAATTCAGGGATCCGTTTGGGAAATATGATATTTTAAGGTGCTAAATTTTATTAGTCAAGTGTCCCCCCCCTCTGCCAGCTAAATGGTTGTATAAAGGATACAAGAAAAAATTCACAGCAGTAGTATATATGTTACGGTAAATGTGATAAATGTGATAATTATTAATAATTTTCGGTAATTATTAATAATTACCTCACAATTTGGTAAATTTGATAAATACTATGAATTTCATCACTTTTATCGGTTATTATTAATAATCCACTGTCGTCTTTGCTAAAAGTGACAAAACAAACGAGAAACAGTCTGACAACCCCTCTAAACCCCACCCGAATCCTTTCTCCAGCCACCTTTAACCTCACCAACAGTAAATATGTTCGGGTGCAAGTATTCCTACGTTGTCATAAAAAAAATAACAACGAAAGCTATGATGAACCTAACTAACAGTAAGGATTTCCAGGTAAAATCATTTCTGGGTTGTTATAAAAGTGGCCAACCGAGCCAACAGTAAGGATTTCCAGATGCAAGTATATACGGGTGGTCCTAATGGTGCCGCCCAAGGCAATATTTTGATTCCTCGTACCTAGACCTATTAGAAAATACCAGCGATATTTCGGATAGGGGACCGAGCCACTAAGCATTTAAAACTACATCATAGGTTATAGCTCCTCAATCCTGATGCTGCAAGGTACTGCCCACCCAAACTGCGGGGATTTAGGAATTGTCGATTACGAATTAATATTGTAGCCACTAAGCATTGACTACTCATGGAGCTCTAGGTTATAGCTCCTCAATCCTGATGCTGCAGGGTACTGTCCCCCCACACTGAGGGGATTTAGGAATTCTCGATTACGAATTGATTTTGTTGCCACTTAGCATAGACTACATCACGGACCTCTAGGTTATCACAAATCCACAAGTATTATTCACGGAAACAACACCACTTTGAACACGTGCTTTCAAATCAAATGAATGGTAACAAATGACGCGTTATTGCCTTGCTCCCGCAAGTTGTCACAACATTCACAACCCCTTCCCGCCTCTGTTTATCGAAACAAAATAATGCTAAGTATAAGTAAACCACTGTAAACTTGGCTTTCCTGATGATCTGTGGGACGCGGGATGAGAGCGCACTCAACCAATCAGGTATTCTGCCGCTGTCTGCTGGCAGTGACTGACTTGTGATATTTTCCTTGCGACAGCTGAACATGGTATTTTAATATTGAACAATAGCATGATACATCATAGGAATGTTCGAATACAGAATATTCTGATAATACAGAAAGTTCAGATTAATGTTGATGTGTGTTTTTGTATTGCCTGCTGTCAATTATGTATGCGAATAATAATAAAAAAATAATAAAGACCCTTGTTTAAATTTATTTTATTTTGTTCATTAGATCACTGCATTAGAATATAATACTCGGTTAAGTTTTAATACATATATTTAGAAATGCATTATTTTATTCTATTAATACATATATTTAGTTCTAATAGAATAAAATAATGCATTTGTTTAAAAAATATCATGTATGTATTCGATCTTAAGTCGGTAATTCCGTCGCATCGTGTATACCCGAATACATCACTCGCCCCAAGCCGTATTAGACCATCGCGATGGCCAAGTTTACGACGGTTTACCTTTAAGCGAATGCTATTTTTAAAAATTTATTAAATTTACCAAGAGTAAGGTGTTATTATTAAAAGTCACCGAAAAAAGTGAATAATTTATTACTTTTACCATCAATCTTGGTAATTATTAATAATGATCGGTAATTATTAATAATTTTCAATTAATCACATTTACCGTAACATATATAATGAATTTTAAAGGAAAACTATCACGGCTATAGTTATATCTGTTTTTTCTAAGTTAGGTATTACACGTAGTTTAAGTTGCATATTTTGTAGTATATTATAGTATTTAAACCATGGAACTCAAAATATATTCAATATTCATAAATAAAACGAAAGCACTATCCTAAGTCAGCAATAATATTTGAGACTTTCAACTACGGAACCCTACACTGCGCGTGGCCCGACACGCACTTGGCCGGTTTTTTTTTTATTTACGTATTACTATTTCGCGGCAAAAATCCGCCATTTTGTTTTTTTTCAAACAGGAATTCTAAGAACACTTGGGTTTTTAAGACGATACGATTACGATACCTTGACTGTCGAGATCCATCCAGCCGTTTGGAAGATCCGAGGTAATTTACAAACATACTACATACCTATATACACACATACAAGATACGCGTGAAAAACATAAGGCGACGTTTACGCATAGGCGAATCGACGCGCGGTGCGTATATATATATATATATATATATATATATATATATATATATATATATATATACAGTGTGTCCGGACACGAACTAGCGATATTTTAAACACTTATATAACAACTAATTTTAAGTACAAATACACTCTAAACTTGGGCCCAATCCACTTCCCCTCTATGTGGCAGCCATTTTGTTTTTTTGCTGAAATATTCTCTAAGCATGTACAAAAAAAATCATATCTCTCAAAGTTATGGTCTTACTGAGATGAAAATGGGCTTATTCGAAGCGCAACAATACTGTCCTATCGTCTACATTACAAAACAAAGTGTTCACATTTCCATAACCTTTGAAAAAAATATGAAACCCGAAAAAAATTATCGTAAAATCATGCAAATCAACAAATTATTGTAAATAACTGCAAAAACACCCCCGACAACCCTTTTTATTTTTTTACTAGATCAAGAGATTTTGAGCTAAGCTATAATACAACATTTAATTTATTACTGTATGTCTAATACTTTCAGAGTTATTGTTGTTTGAACATAGCGCATACGCAAGCACAAAAGGCCTTTGTCGGAACCCTAAACAGGAAATCATTAAAAACACATAACATTCATGCGTATGCGCTATGTTCCAACAACAATAACTCTGAAAGTATTAGACATACAGTTATAAATTAAATGTTGTATTATAGCTTAGCTCAAAATCTCTTGATCTAGTAAAAAAATGAAAAGGGTTGTCGGGGGTGTTTTTGCAGTTATTTACAATAATTTGTTGATTTGCATGATTTTACGATAATTTTTTTCGGGTTTCATATTTTTTCAAAGGTTATGGAAATGTGAACACTTTGTTTTGTAATGTAGACGATAGGACAGTATTGTTGCGCTTCGAATAAGCCCATTTTCATCTCAGTAAGACCATAACTTTGAGAGATATGATTTTTTTTGTACATGCTTAGAGAATATTTCAGCAAAAAAACAAAATGGCTGCCACATAGAGGGGAAGTGGATTGGGCCCAAGTTTAGAGTGTATTTGTACTTAAAATTAGTTGTTATATAAGTGTTTAAAATATCGCTAGTTCGTGTCCGGACACACTGTATATATATTTAGGTTAGGTTAGGTTCGTCCATCTTCGATCAATCTTGTTAATGATTTCCACTAAACTCTAGCTTATTGTGATGAAGATACATAATATTTAATATTATGTCCCTCTTATTAAAATATCTCCAGCAACAAGCGCTAAAGTGTAATGTTAAGTAATCAACTAAACAACCCTTACACGCGAACGACAATGAAAGTTTGCAAAATTGTCTAATAAATACCTTCTTGAAATTACAGTTATTGTTAATAAAGTACAAGATTGATATCACGAATGTTCGACGTAAAACTTTCGTATAAGTTGCCTGGCAGTTGCCTGGCAGAGATCACTCTGAGGGCCGATTTCACTATAATTACTTAGTCTTATTTGAGCGTAAAGAATAATGGCAGAATAATTTGTACCTGAATGTTTTAGGAGGCGTCTACGAATATGATTTATACAAAACATAGTTTTTAAATTATAATAGTTCGTTTTTTTATATGAAATTAGTTTTACATCTTTTGCCTTGGTTAAATAATTATTAAATAATGAACCATCTTCCGACTAATTCATATCGCGCTTTGAGTTTGGATCGGTTTGGAATTTGGATTGTTTCTCGATGTCATTGCTCGCCCGGAAATTCTTACGGAAATTCAAGAGTTTGTCTATGTAGAGAGTTCTATAGACTACTAAGTCATACATCCTAATGTCAAATTAGAACTTAAAATACATGGAACTAGGAATTACGACTTAGTCTTCCTATTTCTATGACTACTAAAATACTACACTACTACGTCTTTATACCAATCTACATATTTTTATAACCTCAAAATACATATAAAGTTGTTAGTATCTTTTTTTGTGAGTTCCTCAAACGAAAAATCTCAGTGATTGTTTTAGTAATGAAACCAGTACGGTTTTAACAATTTTTCATATATAGACGCGTCGAATCGATTTCAGGTAAAGTGAAGTACCTTTGCCTTTGTTCTTTGACATTTTACAGTACTTTGTATTCAAAAACTGTCATAGTCGTAATTCCTAGTTCCATGCATAATACCCAATTTATTCCTCGGGCTCGGATAAACGTCACTCGACGTTGCACGTTGGTAGTGATAAGGTCACCTTTTGTATGAAATTTTTTTACTTCTATTTCTTTGTTATGTACGAACCATTTACGAACGGAATAAAAATGTTTAATTAAATAAATAAATAAATGTTTTGCTGCCTTTCGCTGGTTTGGCTTTTCTTGAATCATTAAGGTGTGTAAACACTCTAAAGTTTAAAAATAGATGGGAAAGATAGAAAATAAAAAGGTCGCCAGGAATGAAACCGGTAAAGGCAGATGGCTCGGGTGGCTTTTTGCAGCGATCTATGCGCCTGCATGGGAACATTTCGAAACTTTACTACTCTCCTACTCTTAGATACTCTTTGAGCACAATGAATGTCTCCTTATTCTCTTCTTTTTATTCTTTCTTTTTATCTTTAACTTCGACTTTTTGTCCATACATTTACTTTTATGTTTTCCTTGTGTTTTAAGTAATTTGACCACCATAATATTTTCCATGTTGGATTTGTCATGTATGCATAGGTATCATTGATTTGTACCTATAGGCTATGTAGGTACAAATCAATGATACCTATGCATGTAAGTTAATTTTGCGCTTCTTCAATTATTCAGAGACCGATCGTTTCAGGCAACGGTTTAACCGCAAAAACATATTATTACTCGTATCAGATGGAGACAGTAACGCACGTAAAATAATTATATTAGAATAAATTTATAAACTGTTTGTTTATTGGTTTGTTGGTTTGTCCTTCAATCACGCCGCAACAGAGCAACAGATCGACGTGATTTTTGCATGGGCATAGTTGAGGGCCTGAAGAGTACGACATATTCTACTTAATCCCGGAAAAAGAAACCACCGCGGAATTTTTAAAACCTCTATTTCGCAGGTAAAATCTGGTGTAAAATAGTTCGTATCAGAAAGTAAAACTGAACATAAGTAAGTATATAGTAGCCGAGGGAAAAGTCTCGGTTCAACATGCTTAAACAAACAAAAAGCCCGAAGCTCTATTCTTAGACGGGTAAACAAAAACTGGACGATGAAACAACGACATCCCGTCTACGGCCGCGCAAAAAGGACAATTCTGTAATTACCAACATATGAGCATAACGAGCCTCGTTGCAAAATTCATTACGGCATATTATAAAGCAACCTGGATATACTATTCCTTAGAACTGTAACACCGGAATGTTTAAGAAATCTTTATTTAAAAAGCGTGTCTGTTACCAGTTAAATTTTGCACGGCTTACTCACTTCTTTCTCACTGAACCGATTTTAACGAAAGACAGCTTAGAGAAATTTCACTCATCAAATCGTAATGGTTTGTCTGCCTGAGCTGACAAATGAATACGATTTACTCGGTAGTAAGGACAATTATTGCATGACATGACTTAGGTATATTCGCCTTTCCCCTCTAAAGTAATCCACATGAACGAAAAACAATTTCCTTCACTTACACACTTAACTCTTAAAAAGCGCTACCTATAAGTTTTCTATTTTGGATTTATTTATTGATACGATATATCAACATATTTTTACATTTAATTCCTACCCTCACGCAGTGGGTGTACGAGTAAATACGAATTCCCCTTGGACCCACTGATCGGAGAAGCTGGTGGTTGCACGGGTCGTCCACCCATCCTTCCATCCGAACTTCTTCTTCTTCTTCTTCTTCTTTATCAACATATAGACGTCCACTGACATACATATCCAAAATTATATAGATAAAACTGTAACTACTAAGTATTAAACTAAAAACAAAACGAATTAACTTGTAAAATGGCATTCTTTCTGGAAGAAATAAAAGGCTTTTTTATTTTTTATTTTATTTATGTGCGAAAATACAGCAACGGACTCCAATGTGATCCATTTTATTTTCAAACGAACTATTTCTATTTCATATTGTCAATTCGCTTAAGGAATTACAACCTGGAGGACCCAAAAAACGAGAGTGGTATTTTTGTGTAACAAGATCGCTGTTACAGTTTACTGTACATCTTTGGCCTCCAATATCAACGTTGGGATAATATAAATCAACCTAGAATTACATTAGAGCCCTCCAGGTCTAGACCGGTTCACGGGAAGGGTTTAAAAGCAAGGCTCGGGACGTGTAGCATCATTCCCGTCACCGCCCTTGCTCCTGCGCGATCTCCAACATGTTGAGGCTCTCGGCTCTGCTCCTGGTCGCGACTGCGTCTGCGCAGATCCCCTCGCTGGGATGGTGTCCGGACTATCAGGTGAGCTTTCCATTAATACATTCAAATTAAGCCCCAACAACCCAATGGTTAAGGGAGCGGACTCGAAACCGAAAGGTCGACGGTTCAATCTCCACCCGTTGCACTATTTACTATTGTCGTTCCCACATAAGTTTTACGCTTATTTGGAGCGAAGAGCGGATTATTTATGAGTCAAGTCCGACATGGGTAATGTAATATTTAAAAAATCTTTATTTTATTAGCCGACTTCAAAAAAGGATGAGGTTATCAATTCGTAGGAGTATTTTTTTTTTTTATTTACACCGATTACTCGAAGACGCCTGAACCGATTTGGAAATTCCTTTTTTGTTTCAAAGGATAGTTCCCAGGTGGTCTCATTGAAATTTTATCGAAATCGGTCGAGCTGTTTTTAAAATATCTACAATAAATTATGTACTTTGTAGTGGCGCGGGCGTTTGAAGTCGGTTTTTTAAAAATATTTTTTTATATTAAATTATTTTTACTAGTGGTTCGCCCCGAACTGAGACCTCGCGGTAACGGTATCCCATGATTATTCATTCAATCGATACTTGACGACCAAACCTGACATTATTATTATGCCCGTTTTCACCAAACATACCTAAATCATCCCCTAAGTAGGAGTCTCTTTACGTAGGTAGCTCCTAAATACAATCCTAAGTCCTAACATCCGTCCCAATGTCCTTTTAGGTGTCCCGTACAGGATCGTGATAAAGAAGTTGACAGAAATCATCACTTAACTTATCATAGCCCGTAAGGTTAGGCAACGTTAATGAAAACATTGAATTAATAAGTACTAACGAGTGAAAACTGGTTACGGGCATCTGTACAAATCGTTATCTATCGACGCGAATAGAAAATATACAAAATGCAGTAATTAATAGTTTATTGAAGTTCGATATTTAACTAAACAATAATTATAATTAAATAATAAGTTATTATTTTATGTAACTAAATAATAATGTTCGACTGTTTTTGGGTTAGTCGTAACTCCCTAGTTCCATGGAATAGTCAATGACTGCGCCATCTATTAGCATTATTGTGAAGCTATGTTGATGCTATATGAATTACTGATGCCCATCAAAAATTAAATAATCTCATTTCTTTATAATATTCATATAATTTTAGTATTTGTTGTTCAAGTACAGGATACAAGTGAAACAAAAAACTAAAATCAGCTTGAAAATACATAGTCAATTCTCCTAGAGAGCGTCTTCAAGAGAGCGTATTAAATCTCCACTTTGAAAGCCCCTCATTTCGTCAATTTTAAGGGAAAAATTTAAAATAAAATATTTTTGTACTCGGTTCGAAATTATCTTTAACATGATATGTAACAATTTTATATAACGCGATAAAATTTTTTTTACTTCGCATTCACTTCTATGAGAGCCCCCCTGAAATAAAGGTTTTAAAATTTTTTATGCAATATTCGGCTGAAGGCCATCAGTTTACATATTATATCTAAATTTGAAGTAATTACGTTCAGTAATTCAAAAGTTATAAGGCTCTGACAGACGGACGGACGGAAAAGTGCAAATTCACCTAGTAGACTCAGAGACCTCGCTTCGCTCGGTCAATAAACTATTCCTGCAACTTCCTTTGCCAAACCCCTGTGAAGGGGTTGTTTTTCGTTGCATAAGAAACAGTAAAACACATAAAATACCTATGTTTATAATAAACTTGCGTGCAATAAAATCGACCCACCCCGCGCTTTTAATTTTTGCTATTTCGTTAATAAGCCTGTAAAGTTGGTAATCAACTTGCAGTTCCAATTTGCAATACGGTTATTGAAACCTTACCTTTTCATCTATCAAACGGTAATAAAAGTAATTGTTCACCGATATTTTCGAGATATCTTGTTCCAAACAGAAAAGCGCGGGGTGGGGTCGATTTTTTTGCACGCAAGTGTATTAGCCGCCCACTCTTGACCTTAAACTATGTATCAGGACTTGCACTTTTACTTATGTAAGTGCGTTGCCATAACCAGAGCCCACGACCGGTTACATCGGGTTGATGACATTGGAACTGGTATCTCTAGTAACGTTCATCTAACTTTCAGTTTCCATCGACTCATCCTTTGTCGTCATACTGTTATTATTTTTTTCACTTTTATTTAAACACTAGCTTTTGTCCGCGGCTTCGCTCATGCTAAGTTGCCAAGCCATGCCAAGCCCCTATTTTACGCCCTTAGGGGTTTAATTTTCAAAAATCGCTTCTTAGCGGATGCCTACTTATCAATACGTCATTATAGCTATCTGTATGCCGAATTTCAGTCATTCAATCAGGCAGTCAGTCAGTCTTGTTGTTATTTACTTTTTAACCGACTTCAAAAAAAGGAGGAGGTTATCAATTCGTCGGATTTTTTTTATATGTCCACCGATTACTCGAAGACGCCTGAACTGATTTGGAAATAGCTATTTATGCAACTGCATCGTAATGAGGGTCATTTTAATTCGAGTGCTGTTTTTTTGATACGAGGCTTGCCGAGTATCAAAATAGGATAATACGAGAATTAAAATGACTAATTACGTACAGTTGCATACAAGATTTTATTTACGACAAGGAAAATAAAATCATTAACAAAATACGCCGTAGGCTCAATAAAGTAACAAAAAGTAACTCCGTAAGCCGCCACCAGCTGCCTGTGGCGCCTCTGTCAACAAAAAGTAACTCCGTAAGCCGCCACCAGCCGCCTGTGGCGCCTCTGTCATATGAACGGTACAAAAGTGCCAGAACTCAGAGCCTTTAGGTATCCTATTTTAAGAAGATAACCATTTCGATTCAGCTCCCATACAACGAGCTGCATCGAAATGAGAAGCAAAACCGAAAGAGGGTTCATTTCGATTCAGCTGTCAAATTCGAAATTGGAACTTTTCGATGCTGGAGTAGATAAATTCTTTTTTGTTTGAAAGGGTATACTTCCCAGGCGATGCCATATAAACATCGAAATCGGTCAAGCGGGTTTTTAAAATATCAACAATAAATTATATATTATTTTGGTGTGTGTATTGTAGTAAAGCGGAAGTTTGAAGTCGGTTGTTTAAAAATATTTTTTTTATATTAAGGTTGACTATACGGGTCTGCCCGCGAAATTCAAATTTAATTTGGTTTTTCGCAATTTGTAAACTAATACAACAAAGTAGGCTTATGGCATTTTAATTGCACCAGTGGAATTATCATCTCCACAGGTTTACATAAAAATCTCTACTTGAAAGTGACCAGTTTAAGAAATTAATCAAAATACCGAGTTGAACGTGAGTTACTCACAAATTAGTCGACATTCTGACTAATTTCTTAAACTGGACACTTTGAAGGACTTAAAGATTTTAATATAAACCTGTGAAGATGATAATTCCATTGGTGCAATTAGAATGCCATAAGCCTACTTTGTCGTATTAGTTTACAAATTGCGAAAAACCAAACTAAATTTGAATTTCGCGGGCAGGACCGTATAATCCACCTTAATTATTTCTGATTTCGTTTGTTTTGCAGCCGATGGCGAACTTCAACGTGAACCGATTCCTCGGCACGTGGTACGAGGCTGAGCGTTTCTTCACGGTTTCCGAGCTTGGGTCGCGCTGTGTCACCACCAAGTACGAGAGCACCCCCGAGGGAAGGATACTCGTCAACAATGAGATCACTAATGCCTTGTAAGGGTCACATTTTAAGTAGTCATTTATTAATTGCATTTCATTTGCTGCAATATTAAATTACTTCAAAAATAGCAATTCCATATTTCATATATACAATACTATAAACCTAAATTTAATTCTAAAATTAAAACTAAAATAAAAACTAATTAAAATCTAAAACCCCATCCAAGCCACCGCAGTGTGGCATAGTACCCAAGATGCTGGCAGCATTACCTCTTTGGATGGCCAGGCTAATCCTTTGGCCAAGGTAGCTGCCAGCTCTTGGATCCCCGGTAGACTCGATCACCTTTTTTGATATCTCTAAAAAAAAGTGCGCGAGCCTCCGGGCCCCACGGCCCCAGGGTCTCTACACCAAAAGGCGCAAATATGAATCCACTGTCAAGTTTCTCATATTTGCGCCTCTTAGCCTGTTCGGCGCTAGTAGCCGCTGCACCCGCCACAGAGGAGGTCGCATGGATGTGGGAAGCAGCTAGAGTATCTACACAGGTGGCATCCCACACAAGCGACCTCCCTGTCCTCCAAGGAACAAGCGTCATACCATCAGGTCTCTTGCCATCACTACGTGCCAAACCAATAGGTTCTAATACAGCTGGCACGTGAGCAGTAGCAAGAGACCTGCGGATGATGTCGTTGAGGGCATTGTGGCGGGAGAAACGACCAGCGCTCTTCGAACAGGAGAGCCCGTGATGACCGTAAGCGTCGACGTGGTCACCGCAGTGGCAACGGTGAGGCTGGGTTATTTTGGCGCCAAGCCTAAGACCAACTACCACTGCAAGAGTGGCGTGGTTTAAAAGAGTGCCCAGATCAGCAGAAGGGATAGCATGGAGCCAGTGTCCGGATTCTTTCGCAGAGACAGCGAGAAGACGAGCACGGTCTTTGGAATTTGCTTGCATTAACATTGCGTCAAAAGTTTTTTTACAAATAATGTCATCCCACTGTCTCTGGGAAGGAAGAGAAACCGGCAATTGATTTGGGCTAATCGCTGACCAACCATTTCTTGCCTCTGCCAAGTACGACACCTCAATTGATCCCAAAGACTGGGATATAATTTTTTGCAAAGAGAGTGTGTGTACTATAAGCAGAGGAAAGAAAAGCTGGCAGAGAGACACTAGAAATTTTGCGGATTCCCAGACCTCCATACCTGATCGGAAGAGAAGCCTGGGCCCATACTTGATCATCTATCGGACAATTTAAGATTTCAGATAGAATATTTTGTATAAAATTATCCAAATTTTCCAATAAATTATTAAATTTCCAAAGAGGTGAACATCTAACGAAATAAGTAAATTTTGGAACAAATAAGCAGAATCGAATGATGGTCATTGCCATATGAGGATTAATATCTAACAGATGATGGGAAGTGTTTTTGAATTTAGAAATTAAGTCAGTAAAAAATTGAGGAACTGAGGCCTCTAAAACAGGTGCTCCTAAGAGGCGAAGTGACTCATCGTTTAAAATTTTAATACCCGGAGCTAAAATATTGATTTTATTTAATATGTGCAGTTTGGATTCGGCCGAAAAAGAATTTGGAATATAAATTTCACATTTATCAAAATTAAGTTCCAAGCCAATAGTTTTAAATTTTGATATAATTATTTCTAAATCCTTCAAAACCGAACTCACTTCGCCGCCCAAGGTTCCATCATCCAAATACCAAACATTGAATTTGGAATTTAGAACCGAAATTATAGGGTGTATGGCTAAACTAAAAATAACTGGTCCAAGCGGATCTCCCTGCTGACAGCCGACAGCGGAGCTCAGAACATTCTTTTTGTGTACGAGCTTTGAAGGTTCCCGGTAGCACTGCGCCAAGTATGGGAAAAACTGTGGAAATTTATTTTTTACTTCTGAGAGGAGGACCCCCCGATCCACTGAATTGAAGGCATTCTTCACATCAATTTTAAGGAGTACCTCCTCCCGGGAGTTAAGGAGGAATGTGCGAGCAGCGTGAACAGCTGCTTCGCATCCCCCCTTTACCCCAAAGCCTAACTGAATTGGGACAAAATTAGAAGATATTAAAGGAAGAATTTTTTTACAGCAAATTTTGGAAACGACGCGCCGAATCGTTGAACCCACTGCTATGGGACGAATACCACCATCCTTTTTTTTTAGGGCACATAAATTTGCTCCATATAAAGTTTTAGTTATTTCATGGGGTACTCGTCCAGATAGCATCAGGTTCACCAGATCAGTGATCGATTTCAGAAGGGTACCACCTACGTCAACGTTTGCACCACAAACTAAGTCTTTAAAGTGCTGTGGTGACAAACCATCCAGCCCTGCAGCGGAACCACTTCTGAAAGACATCAGAGCTCCCAGCACGTCATTAGTAGTGGCCTGAAAAATAAAATCGCTATTTGTCGGTGGGTCTGGAAAAGAGGAATCAGGAGAAGGGGATGGGTGTTTAGAACGCAGTGCTTCCAGAGTCTCCGCTGTATCAGGGGCAATTGTGTCACTGGAGAATAAAAGTCGAGCCGCTCCCTTAAGGTCGCCGTCGCTTATTTTGTTTTCAATAATTTTTTTTTATCATCATCATCATCATCAGCAACCCATCAACGGCTCACTACTGAGCGCCTAAAGGCCATATTTGCCATAGTCCACCACGCTGGCCCAATGCAAATTGGCAGACATCACACACCTTTGAGAACATTATAAAGAACTCAGGTGCTAGGTCACGATGTTTTCCTTCACCGTTGAAGCTTGTCCTTATAGTATTTCTTATATGTACGCAGTACGCACATAAATTAGAAAAGCCAGAGATGCGTCCCTGGGATCGAACCTGCGACCCCCTGAATAGGAGGCCGCAGCTGTACTAACCACTAGGCTGTCACTGCTTCATATGTTACATGTCACTATTTTATAACCAGACTAACGAACAGCGATTGATTTTTATAAAAATAATAAAGGAGATATAGATAGAGCGCGTTGTTTTGTTAGCTGAAAATCTTATGGGTTCGCTCACCGACATGCTAATGTTTAACATTAGGTATATTTGTAGATTGAAGCAGTGATAGCCTAGTGGTTAGGACTGTGGTCTCCTATTGGGAGGGTCGCAGGTTCGATTCCGGGTACGCACCTCTGGCTTTTCGGAGTCAAATGCGTTTAAGCAATTAAATATCACTTGCTTCAACGGTGCAGGAAACATCGTGAGGAAACCTGCATATGTGAGAGTTATTCATAATGTTCTTGAAGGTGTGTGAAGTCCGCCAATTCGCATTGGGCCAGCGTGGTGGACTATGGCCTATAACCCTTCTCTGAGAGGAGACCTGCGCTCAGTAGTGAGCCGTTGATGGGTTGCTATTGATAATATTTGTAGATATGAGCCATGAGTATGACGTGTTTTCACTTCTGTCTACAGTCCCAATAATTGCCCATGTTTTTTATTTTAATCAACTTTACCGAACCAAGTTAGTAGATAGGTTAGTACCTACCTAACTAATACAGAAAAATATGTAGTAGATACTTCCCACTAGGGAAGTATCTACTACATATTTTTACTGCATTCCAAATTTTATTCAAGATACCTGTTACATCAATTCTAGAACGGGAATGAAGCGAGTAATGGGCGGTTCGCTGCAAATGATCGGAAGGGAGGGCGAAGGTCGCTTGATCATCAAGTACTCCACGCTGCCCAACTCTTACGACAACGAGTACAGCATCCTCGACACTGACTACGACAACTACGCCGTCATGTGGTCTTGTAGCGGCATTGGACCCGTACATCTGCGTAAGTGAGACTGTCATTCATAGAAAATGCTTGCGTTTTCATACAAAATTCAACACAAGTTTTGTTAAGTTCTCCTTCCGCGATCAGGAATTATTGAGTAATGTCATCATTATTTCATACCATCCCTGGCCACTACCTATACTGGGCACAGTATGGTACCTATAGGATTAAAGATTTAATTCGATTGATCGTATTCGTATTCGATGACATTAGCGCTAAAGTAAAATGAACCATAACAGCATTGGATCAGAACTTAATTTCGCGTATGCATTCTGATACGTTTACGTATACGATACAATCCAAATTAAAATCGGTTTTACTGAATTTGTGACTTTAAATCTATACAATCAATGATCATTTTACTTTGACGCTAATGTCACCGAATACCAATACGATCAATCGAATTAAATCTTATACTAACCCTACTAGTCTCTTGAATGTGAAGGGTTTTGGTCACAGTCCACCACGCTGGCTTATTACACCCTTGCGAAAGTTATGGAGACCTCTCAGGAATCTCATTTCCACAGATCTCATAATAAACACATCAAAAGTGTCTAGGGATCAACATATATTTTTGCAATAACTTTTCTCCTGATTGATATTAATTAAAATTTTCTTTAAGGATTCATCAAATAAAGTGTTTTCGTTTGTCACAGTAACGATAAACCAAGTCACCTTTGCATTAATAAAGAAATTTGCCATTTTCCTAATAAAGGGATTTTTGACATTTGAACCACTAACATTAAAGTTCGAAAAAAAGACTGAAATAACAGTTTTCTTTAAAATTTTATTGGGTAACTTAAACAATTAATAATCCGTGTTTCTACCGCGAACACTAACAACACAAGAACATCGGTTTGGCATACTCAAAATGAGTTCATCCAAATCACGCTGTGGAATGGCCGCCCATGTTCGTTGCAACAACAAAAAAAGGTCTTCTTGCCACTGGATACCCTCCATATTCGGCAGAGCTCTTCTCTGTAGCATATCCCATGCATGCTCAATCGGGTTCAAGTCTGGCGACTGAGCAGGCCAGGGCAGGACATTGATGTTAGCTGCGGCGAGAGTCTGTCTTACAACTCTTGCGGTGTGCGGTCGTGCATTATCATGCATTAACTGAAATAAGGGACCGATTTGCACTTGTAGAGGAACGATGACGTCTGATACAATCGTCTCAGCATAAATTTGAGCGTTGAGATTGCCTCTGATCCAAATCAACTCAGTTCTTCCGCCGATCCAAATACCCGCCCATACCATGATGGTTCCACCACTATAAGGATGGACTTCCTGGCAGGATTTTAATCGCTGTTGGCGTCCAGGGGTTCTCCAGTGTCGTATACGTCTTGTATCCGGTCTCATACCAAAACGAGACTCATCAGAAAAGCACACGAAACGCCATTGTTCTTCTGCCCAATTTCTGTGTTCAAGAGCCCATTGATATCGAATCCTACGATTGTGCATTGCTATAGGTGGTACCCGTAGCGGTCTTCGGAAATGAAGGTTCACTTCATGCAAGCGGTTTCTGACTGTTTGGTCGCTAATTAAGTTCCCTGAAGAGTGATGAAGCCTCACGGCTAACATCATGGCGGTTATTGTTGGAGCTCTTCGAGTTAAGATTTGAATGTATCGGTCTTGTCTCCGTGTGGTGCAGCGATACCGTCCTCCATGGCGCTCAGCCACGGTACCAGTGCTTCGGTAACGTGTCCAAAGTCGACTGATAACACTCTGACTTGTATTCAGAGCTAAAGCCACAGTACGTTGCCGGGAACCAGCTTCTATCATTCCCACGGCTCTGAGCATTTCTTCCCTGCTTAAATGACGTCGCCGCTCCATAATAACGTTGGTTTTAATCAGTAGTAGGGAAACAGTAGCACTAATAATGTCTTCAATGCGTTGTATGTTTTTATAGGGAATTAATTGACAGCTGATTTTCATCTTTTACTCGAATTTGATTGACAGTTCCTGATTCAAATTATGAAATGCACCAAAAAGGATCCATATAAATTTATAAAATCATAAATTTATTACAAAGCCACATCTCAATCTCAAGAAATCCGCATAAAAATGCTTGATCCCTAGACACTTTTGATGTGTGTATTATAATTGCGGAAGCGTTTTTGTTTTTTTGTTGGTTTGCTAGTTTTATCTTTCAATCACGCTGCAACGGAGAAACGATCACGTGATTAATTATTTATACGAATAATTATATTTGTGGAATTGGAAAGTGACATAGGCTACCAAGAGTCCCCGCGGGAATCAAAAAACCTTAATCTATATAAATAAAAATGAATGTTGGTAAGCGCATAACTCAAGAATGGATGGACCAATTCGGTTAATTTATTTTTTTGTATGTTCCTTAAGGTCCACGGAAGGTTTTAATTTAAAAAAAATAAAAAAAAAAACAAAAAAAAAAATTTTTACTTTTAACTTTTGACAGAACGAAGTCTGCCGCGGCTCTTTTTCACATGTTGAAGATGTGGGACTTAAATAGTATTTTTTTTTTCAGAAAACGCCTGGATCTTGACGAGGGATAGGCTCGCCCCACCGTTGGTGATGCAGTACGCGTACGGTGTGCTCGACCGCTACCGCATCTCCCGGACTTTCTTCGTGAAGACCAACCAGGCTGACTGCAACGTGCTGCCCAGCCCGGCCGCTGACCCCTTGAGTGTGCGAACTGAAGACATCATCGACGCCAAGAACGCTCCTATTGCCGGCGCTGACACTACTGAAGTTGAAGAGGAAATCAAGCCTATTGTGGTAATCCTTCATCATCATTAGCAACCCATCAACGGCTCACTACTGAGCGCAGGTCTCCTCTCAGAGAAGGGTTATAGGTCCACCACGCTGGCCCAATGCGAATTGGCGGACTTCACATACCTTCAAGAACATTATGAAGAACACTCAGGTGTGCAGGTTTCTTCACGATGTTTTCCTTCACCGTTGAAGCAAGTGATATTTAACTGCCTAAACGCACTTGTTAGTCAGAGGTGCGTGCCCGGGATCGAACCTGCGACCCCCCGAATATGAGACAGTCCTAACCACTAGGCTATCACTGATTATCCTTCCTGTGGTAATCCATACTCCTTACTAATATTATAAATGCGAAAGTGTGATTGTTTGTTAGTTTGTTCATTTATCCTTCAATCACGTAGCAACGGATTGTCGTGATTTTTTGCATGGTTATATAGTTGAGGACCTGGACAGAAACTCAGGCCACTTTTTATCCCGGAAAATCAAAGCGTTCCTGGGGATTATTAAAATTAATTCCACGCGGACAAAGTCGCAGGCATCAGCTAGCAGTTGATATATTTTAATGTAAGATTGGATTGAGTATAAAATTGGCAGATGTCAGGTTCATCACACGTAGAACCAGACATTTCATATTTTGGGAGTGTTAAATGCCTAACCTAAGATTATGACTTGTTTTTAGAGAAGACGCGTGGAGTCAGGCACTTAAAAAATCCCGCGTGAACTCCTGTATTTCCGAGATAAAAAGTAGCCTATGTCACTTACCGCTCTTACCAGGACCTGAACTAGGTATACCCATGTAAAAAATCATGTTAATCCGTTGTTTTTTTGTTCGCTTGCTGCGTGATTGAAGGACAAACCAACAAACACACTTTCATAATGTTATGATTTATTTTTCATATTTATGACTGAAAATCGGTTCAATCCAACCTAAGCTAAGGTTAACGCTAAGGACACCGAACGGAGATATATAGGAATAGCCTCAGCCCTTTGTATTTCTGTAGCAGTAATAATGGCACTTTAGTTAATAGCATCACTATTTGTACAGAAAAAAGAGGATCCTATCCCCGAAAACCCACAAGAGCGTTCAGCTGCTGCCGAGATATCTGCCGAGGCCAAGCCAATGGAGATCCCGGCTATACCCGAAAGGAAGGACGATAAGGTGAAAATCGAAAAACCGGAAGAAATGAAAATCGAAAAACCCGAGAAATCTGAAATGGAGAAAATGCCAGCGGAAAAAACTCAATAAGTGAATACGTCTAATTTACCCCAGGGCCACGGCCATGTAACAAGCGATAGTTTAGTGAGGCGCGATAGGCCATGACTCCGGTATGCGGCGGAAAAGCGCGAAATAACGCACCGCTTGTCGCTTAGGCCAAAATGTGGCCCTGGGTTTTAGTACTACTTAATTAAAATGCGTGTTCCCGTCTAAATGGCTATTTGATTTCTATCTAATTAAAGTATGTTGGGCTATTGTACCAAATACGTCTTGAATGAGATGCGTGATGATATTTTTCAAACCACTAAGTTTAGATGCGTAAATAGTCAATGAAATTGATAGACATTTTTGCCAACGTTGGAGTGAATAAATTTTTAAAAATAAAATTTACTTTCACTATTGATTGTTTATATGTTAATAATTATTTATTAATATTTTAAAATATGATTACATCAAAAAGAAAGCATCGAAATCATGAGTTAACTAATGCCTTAGCATTCATTACTATAAATTATTATAATAATTATCCCATCGTCAAACAAAGCTGCAAAAGAAACAACCAAGAAAGTAATGTAAAATTCCATCGGGTAACAAAAGGATCGGGTCTGATTGTATTGGTCGGGCTGTTACTGGGCACCCACTCCCGGCCGCTATCCCACTACTGCCCGATACGGGGACTTTTGGCTGCTGGGTTTCCCCCCTGGCCCGGTTCGCCCCTCCTTAGTTAACCTGCACCCCCCAGACTCCTCCGGGGGGTCCATATTAATACCAGGCTTAGTGTGGACGTCCGGTCAACATGGGCCACACAGCACCAGGACTCCCGACCTCAAACCATCCTCCGACCCCGACCTCCGAGTAGCCGGATTACAGGAGACGCCACGCTCCCAGTCGAGTAACATGGCGAAATTGTGCTACCTTCTCTATTGAGAATACAGTGTTCGAATCTTAGTTTGTACAACTTTAAACAATTTCCTAAACCGAATTATTTTTATTTTAGCTCACAATTTTATCTCAACTTTTATGAATTATTTTATTTTTTATCAATACCAAATGGAATTATGGTCTTTTATAAAAAGATATTTTTTTCACAAAAACTAGACGCCATCTACATGTGGTTGCACAGAAGCCCATGAAGGTAAGTAGATGGCATTCAGGTTCACTTGACTTAAAATAGATGGCGCTTGCTTAAAAAGCAACTGACACTAGCACGAAAAGTATTGAAGCTACTGTGCAGTGTGCACTGACTTTGCTTTTCCCACTACTATTACTCTATTTTAACAAAGATAGATTTCGACCATATCACATTATTTACCATGGAACTAGAAGGCATCAAGTACCTACCTACTAGTAGGTATCTGTTATCTCCATTACTTTACCATACCGATTTTCACTGTGATACCACAACTCGGTCAATCCCAATAGGTCAACAGTTTAACTGTATAAGGGATCACAATTACCGCTAACGAACTATACCTAGCGAAGGTACCTAGGTAGAAGTTACAAAGCAAAGTACAAGGTACTGGTAGGTTAAAATAATTACAACCTACTTAACTACCTGATAGATCTACAGGCTACAGCCGATAGAGTAGTACTTACCCATTTCGTTCTGAGACGAGCCCGCATGGGCCCATGCCCAGTTTTGTGAGCCCGCGATGAGTAGAGATGGTGAGTAGAAAATTAATATTCCTAATTTTTTCCCGTAGGTACTCAGTTTAGAATAATATTAGGTAGGTACCTATATGATGACAGATCCAAAACAAAACACTACATACCTACGAACTTCCAGGTTAGCTAAATGCTCTAAGTTTCACTCACATTAAAGACTCAATAATATAGCATATTATTGTGATGCTTTTGGATTAGACTCTCCTACTTTAGAGCTAAGGACTCAATTTGATCACAAAAAAAACTTGAGAGGTGTCAAGGGACACCCGGATGGAACGTAGTTCCTTTCGATTAATGAATTTGGCATTGTTGTGTTCGGTATTTTCGCGGTACAATAATGGGTCTCCGTAGCCTTGTGGCTTCTGCAGTCGCCTAACAGTTAAAAGTCGATGGTTCGAATCCCAGCTCGACAGACTGAATTTTCTATTTTCAATTTTATTTTAAATAATTTCTACACGTGGAATTTTTCCCTAATTTTTTATCATTTATAAGTTTAAGTCCCTAAGTCCCTAAACAATTAGGGAAAAATTAGGGACCCAATATTGTACCGCGAAAATACCGAACACAACAGTGTCGATCAGTGTCGAGTATCGGTTCAATTTTGTCTTAATTTTTTCCGTCTAGCCCCCTTCCGCACCGCGCGATAAGGAACTACGTTTCAACAAAGGTCATAGGACTCATGAGTCGCGAGTTTGAAAAATCGAGTCGAGGTAGACTCGAGTCTTTTGCAACAGTCGTCTTGACTCTTGACTGCCTCCGATTTGTCTCCTTCAAATGGTCACGTTTCTACACAAATCTATCGAGCTTGCTTTTAACATTCAACACGCATGATTTCATAATGAACTTGATGAACAATGACTGAATAATTTCCGAAGTCGGTCACCTTCTTAACAGGCGACTTCACGCATCATTGAAGTACAACGTAGACTTGGTAAGTTGGTAGGTAAGTAGGTATGTATGAGAAAACATATTAGAAAAATTTAATTTAAAATTTAAATAAATTTATACATTATTATTAATATTGTCTAAGCATTGTGTATTGTATAAGCAGTGATAGCCTAGTGGTTAGGACTGAGGTCTCCTATTCGGGGGGTCGCAGGTTCGATCCCGGGTTCGCACCTCTGACTTTTCGGAGTCAAGTGCGTTTAAGCAATTAAATATCACTTGCTTCAACGGTGAAGGAAAACATCGTGAGGAAACCTGCACACCTGAGAGTTCTTCATAATGTTCTTGAAGGTGTGAGAAGTCCGCCAATTCGCATTGGGCAAGCGTGGTGGAATATGGCCTATAACCCTTCTCTGAGAAGAGACCTGCGCTCAGTAGTGAACCGTTGATGGGTTGCTAATGATGATGATGATGATTAATATTGTCTAAATGGGATCTTGCAAAATTAGGCGTATTATTATTTATCATTTCTTAGGATTGTTCTCAAATTCCCCAAACCAAAATTTCAGGGGCCGATGGAACAAAAATATTATTCAAGTGAATGAATATACAGATGACTATGACAGATGAATATACTAAACACTTTTTATACACACACTTTTAATAAAATTAATGTCTGGGGACTGTGGTCGATGGGACAGAAAATATTAAAGTTGGGGATGATGTGACAGAAAATATCAATGGTGGCACCGATGGGATTTAAATAAATTTTTAACTTCTTATTAAAAATAAGCTAGAAAAATCATTAAATAACTAGTTTCGAAGATAATATAGTGAGTGTAAGCATCACTTTCTATCTCTAAATATTATTATTTATGTAATATTATGGTCTAACCGTTCTTGGCGAGCACAGAGACAGCATTCTGGAGACGAACGATACTATAATTCCTCAAGAAATCAAAAAATTCCCACGAGTTTCAAAATCGTAAATCCATGCGGATGAAGTCGCGGGCAACATAATATATAATGTACTTAATTGCACAGAATAGACATTATAATGGTACCTAATAGCATAGAATATATAATAGTACTACGTACTAATAGGATCAAAACAATACCTAATTGTGAGCCGCGTGCGTACTGTACTAGACACTTAGGCAGTAGACACTACAGAGCCGGCCAGTGAGCTCGCGGCCAGTGGTAAGGACGCTCAACATTCGCCTCTCATTACTCTACACTCTACATACGTGTTAATATCATAGGTGGAGATTATAATACTTATAAAGATTCACGTAAAATTCGGATAATTTTCATGGTAAGTAATTATTACTAAGTTTTGAGTATGAATAAAACTAAGGAATTAAATTATTTTGATATATTTTTTTTTAATAAATAATATTGTTTTTTCACTAATTAAATCGGCCGGCTATAACATTGTCCATGTAAGCCAATCTGTGGCTCTTATGACATGTCAAGGCTCTACCACAAGTTCGGAAAGCATGATTCTGCTGAGATGAGCCGGCAAGCAACTGGGAGCTCTTTTCAAAATATAATGTTATAATATTATTATGCAGCTTTTGGGCAGCTGGACACTAACTTTGTCATTAAAAAAAAAATCATTTTTGTAATAATGGTTACCTACCTATCGTACCTTACTTCTTTGTACAATAAAAAAATAAAGCCTATGAATTTTTTATTAAAATGTCATAATGTCTTCTAGTGTGATACAAGACTCAAGAGATTGGAAATAAAAAAATATTATTGTTCTAATGGATTTTCGAAAATATGAAATTACATTTTCCTTTGAGATGTCACCACTCCAACACCTTAGGACCCCAACCATCATCAAACGTTCACAACTTCTAAGATAAATCAAAACACCTTTAACCTAACCAACCAAAGCCACCTAATGCCTAACCCACCTAAAAGCCACGTTTTTCGCGGGGAAAATTATACGTATGAGGATGAGTATCTTTTCCGTGAGGATAGCACTATTTTTACTTGCCTTATATAGAGTAGTTTTCTAAATTCAGTTTAGAGATTGTATAGGTAAAGTAGAATTTATACATACTTACATACAGTAGGCGATTGTACTGAACGGTTTACCTAACTGATCTAAATTCTATAAACCGATTTTTGAACGAGGTTACGTGATATAAATAATTAACATAGTGCCTTGAAAAAATGATTTCATAAGTTAGATAATCCAAATAAGTATATATATATATATATATATGTATAATTATGTATGTTTAATCATATAAAAAGGTACAAGTATAAATACAAATAGGTACCTAATTGAAAAGAACTTCAGGGTCACAGAAAAGTAATCCTTAAACCAAAAGATAAACATTATAATACGTACCTATGGCAATGTTTTAAAGGAATCACAAAATATTTAACCAGCACAAGATACCTACACCACCCCTTGAGTCATTCCTTTAGATTTTCTAAAATAGATATACATTATCTACTTGGATTTTTCACACCCAGATTTGTCACTCTTTCGCAAATATGTACAATCTATGTGTACAATGGCTAAGTGTTTTGTCGAAGTATCGACGTCGATAGTAGTCCCATATCTTTAACCTTGTATTTTACGAGTCCAAAACAGCAAACACTAAAAGTAGTAAAATAGAATGATAAATTATGCATAGGAATTATGTAGGTACTTTAACTGTGTAACTGTGTAGTAAGTACTTAAGATGCTAGTGCACTTTATGATCAGTGCAAGTGACAAGAATCAGAAAATTTTCACGAAAAATAAACTAAGTACCTAAGACTTAATCAATCTGATGAACCATTTTGACATATTATTAAATGACATATTGATTGATTATCATTTTCCTAGAAATTCAAATATTGTATTCCAATCTGTTAATGAATAATATTAATCCGACTTTTATTTAAAATGAAATCGAAAATATTTTTATAATGACATAATATTATTATTAATTAATTTTATTAATTACATATGACACTATCAATATTAATTAATACCTAAAAAAAAACTGAAATAAAAATAGTTTCGATAAAATACTCGCCTTATAGTAAATAATAATTTATACTAACCTAACCTAATTACTTTGTAAATGTAACTTTGCAACGCCCTGATGGGGCCTCATGTAATCTAACTATAATATAATTAAGTGTAAGTGGATACATGAATGCAAATAAATAAATAAATAAAGAAATAAATAAGTCATAAAATTGCTATTTATGCAGTTCTGCATCGTAATGAGGGTCATTTTAATTCGAGTGTTGTTTTTTGATAAGAGGCTTGCCGAGTATAAAAATAGTTTCGATAAAATACTCGCCTTATAGTAAATAATAATTTATACTAACCTAACCTAATTACTTTGTAAATGTAACTTTGCAACGCCCTGACGGGGCCTCATGTAATCTAACTATAATATAATTAAGTGTAAGTGGATACATGAATGCAAATAAATAAATAAATAAAGAAATAAATAAGTCATAAAATTGCTATTTATGCAGTTCTGCATCGTAATGAGGGTCATTTTAATTCGAGTGTTGTTTTTTGATAAGAGGCTTGCCGAGTATCAAAATAGGATAGTCCGAGAATTGAAATAACAAATTACGTACTGTTTTATTATCAATACAAGATTTTATCTACGACACGGAAAATAAAATCATTAACAAAATTACGTCGTCTTTATAATTTTTTACTTTCCTTTACAATAAATAAAAAAGTCAAATCAATACAAATTGTAAAAGTTGCAAAAGTAATCCGTTTGCCGCGTAAAGTGTTTTTTTTTTGACGTGATAAAGTCTTAAAAATCGATTTACACCGGCTGCACGCACGAAAAAGTGTCACGTTCCACCTTAGCCTGCACGTGCGAGCGAGAGCACGGAACAAGCGATAGAGAGGCACGATCGGCCTAAGCGTTGGCTTGTGAATAGAGAAAATTGTAATTTTCAATTAACTCCTTCTTTGTTTTATACAAAATAACGATTATAATAATTTAGTGATAATAATTCAATTTTTATAAAAGTATGCAATTTTTCATCAATGTTTCTTTATGAATTTATCACGTAAAACTATCGTCCGTAAACCGACTTTACAGACAACCAATTTTTTTTTTAGGGTTGATATTAATATTGAGTGGCAGTACCAACTTTAATACTTTTCGTTTTCACCAACGTAAAATAAGTCTTATTCGAGCGTAAATTTGATATTTTGACAGTACTTTCAATACAAAAACTGACAGAACGCCCAATTTATTCCTCGGTGAAACGTCACTCGACGTTGGTGAAATCGGTAATTATATGAACGATACAAAAGTGCCAGAACTCACACCCTCTTAGCTTTAGGTACCTATCCTATTTTATGAAGATAACCATTTCGATGCAGCTCCCATACAATGAGCTGCATCGAAATGAGAAGCAAAACCAAAAGAGGTTTCATTTCGATTCAGCTGTCAAATTCGATTTTCGATGCTGGAGAAGATAAATAAATTAAATAAATATAATTTTAACAAAAAGTTTAGGAAAACTTATTGTTAACTTTATTCCAAGATTTAATGATCGAGAGACATTAAATCGATGAATAAATTGGGCATTCTAGTGATTCTGACAGATTTTGTACCCATTGAAACCAAAATATCTTTACGCCCGGATAAGACATTTTTACGTCGTTTTGCATGCGTGCATGGATTAGAACCTCGGAGGGGTTAAAAGAAGGAGACCAAAGTCTAAACCACTAAGCTACTCTGCACATATTAGTTAGTTCTAGTTGGTTGTAAAAAAAAATTTCTGTCGTTGCATGCTATGACTTGGAGCACACGGGAACTGATGCCTTGAATACATCTCGAATAGTTGAAAATACCGTTTGAAGTACCGTAACAGTCACCGGACCTTGTATAAGCTAGTGTGGAAAATAGAGAAAAGATAGCTCTGTAACATCAAGAATAGAGAGTGACACTTAATTTTATAACAATCGGTGATCCAAAAATTTAAATCTCTGATGACATCCCATTGTTAAACTCATGTTGAAATCAGGTTGAAATTCCCAAAAGTAATTGACTATCGTTCCTTAAAAGAATGCATATCTGACCACATCGACAAACAAAGCAGTATTATTGAATGGTAATTAAACGTGCCCCAATTTCTATTAAAACCCAATCCACACATTGGTTGCTTTACGTTTATGATTTTATTTCAAAATAATATATCAGCTCTGGGATTATGTAAAAATCTTTGTGTCAGTGTGATGATCGCAATTACCTCTAATTGGCTGATACTCTCTCGCTATTGGCTAAAAATTTAAAAGGCATTATTGAGAACCATATTATACTCAACCAATCACAGGTGATGGGGATCGTCATATTGATGCAATAATTTTCAGACAATCCCACAGCGGATGTGATTCTAATCTCGACAACGAAACGTTCACAAATATTTATTCATTAGTATCGAATACTTATTTCATAATTATTGATTTATTATTATTGACTATTATTTTATAACTGTCGGTGTTTGTATTAGGAGTGACCGCCAATTTTATGATGTCAGAAGTCGGCTGAACCTCACAAAAAACATACGTGTGAAGGTCGCTTTCCAAGGTTAGGAAGTAATTTGCGAGCACTTGAAAACGCTCAATAGATTATTATATTTTATTAAAAATAAATATTAGCCTGCACGTGCGAGCGAGAGCACGGAACAAGCGATAGAGAGGCACGATCGGCCTAAGCGTTGGCTTGTGAATAGAGAAAATTGTAATTTTCAATTAACTCCTTCTTTGTTTTATACAAAATAACGATTATAATAATTTAGTGATAATAATTCAATTTTTATAAAAGTATGCAATTTTTCATCAATGTTTCTTTATGAATTTATCACGTAAAACTATCGTCCGTAAACCGACTTTACAGACAACCAATTTTTTTTTTAGGGTTGATATTAATATTGAGTGGCAGTACCAACTTTAATACTTTTCGTTTTCACCAACGTAAAATAAGTCTTATTCGAGCGTAAATTTGATATTTTGACAGTACTTTCAATACAAAAACTGACAGAACGCCCAATTTATTCCTCGGTGAAACGTCACTCGACGTTGGTGAAATCGGTAATTATATGAACGATACAAAAGTGCCAGAACTCACACCCTCTTAGCTTTAGGTACCTATCCTATTTTATGAAGATAACCATTTCGATGCAGCTCCCATACAATGAGCTGCATCGAAATGAGAAGCAAAACCAAAAGAGGTTTCATTTCGATTCAGCTGTCAAATTCGATTTTCGATGCTGGAGAAGATAAATAAATTAAATAAATATAATTTTAACAAAAAGTTTAGGAAAACTTATTGTTAACTTTATTCCAAGATTTAATGATCGAGAGACATTAAATCGATGAATAAATTGGGCATTCTAGTGATTCTGACAGATTTTGTACCCATTGAAACCAAAATATCTTTACGCCCGGATAAGACATTTTTACGTCGTTTTGCATGCGTGCATGGATTAGAACCTCGGAGGGGTTAAAAGAAGGAGACCAAAGTCTAAACCACTAAGCTACTCTGCACATATTAGTTAGTTCTAGTTGGTTGTAAAAAAAAATTTCTGTCGTTGCATGCTATGACTTGGAGCACACGGGAACTGATGCCTTGAATACATCTCGAATACTTGAAAATACCGTTTGAAGTACCGTAACAGTCACCGGACCTTGTATAAGCTAGTGTGGAAAATAGAGAAAAGATAGCTCTGTAACATCAAGAATAGAGAGTGACACTTAATTTTATAACAATCGGTGATCCAAAAATTTAAATCTCTGATGACATCCCATTGTTAAACTCATGTTGAAATCAGGTTGAAATTCCCAAAAGTAATTGACTATCGTTCCTTAAAAGAATGCATATCTGACCACATCGACAAACACAGCAGTATTATTGAATGGTAATTAAACGTGCCCCAATTTCTATTAAAACCCAATCCACACATTGGTTGCTTTACGTTTATGATTTTATTTCAAAATAATATATCAGCTCTGGGATTATGTAAAAATCTTTGTGTCAGTGTGATGATCGCAATTACCTCTAATTGGCTGATACTCTCTCGCTATTGGCTAAAAATTTAAAAGGCATTATTGAGAACCATATTATACTCAACCAATCACAGGTGATGGGGATCGTCATATTGATGCAATAATTTTCAGACAATCCCACAGCGGATGTGATTCTAATCTCGACAACGAAACGTTCACAAATATTTATTCATTAGTATCGAATACTTATTTCATAATTATTGATTTATTATTATTGACTATTATTTTATAACTGTCGGTGTTTGTATTAGGAGTGACCGCCAATTTTATGATGTCAGAAGTCGGCTGAACCTCACAAAAAACATACGTGTGAAGGTCGCTTTCCAAGGTTAGGAAGTAATTTGCGAGCACTTGAAAACGCTCAATAGATTATTATATTTTATAAAAAATAAATATTTTTGCATTTAGTTATATTCTGTATAATTTAACTTGCTTAAGCTTTGGCCTGGAAAATTGGCACACAAAATACAGCCCGTATTCTTGGCATCACCCTGGCATGACGTTTGGCTGAAGTAGATATTGTACAATACGTAAATTGTTCACAAACTTTATGTAAATAATTTTAAATTTCAATTAAATTCTTGTTGACATTTAGCCTCGATCATCTATAAAATTCGAGGTTATCTATCAGTAGGTACCCAATTAAGAGATAATTTGACTACAGAATTTAATAAAAATTAATTAATTTAACTAAAACGGGAGTTGTATACAGATTAAAAGATGAACCACACCATAGTATGGCTCAAAACCAGCTTTCAGAATTCGCAAAGTAAAATATGAAACCCGATTAGCTCCCTTTGCATCGATGTATAAGCAGGGCATAGTCAGAGATTAGTTAGAAGTAGGTATAGATGTTTCGTTGATTTCTACAATAAAATATTGCAATCCTAGTAAGTTTATGAAAAAATAAGTTTTACAGTTAGAAGGACCGAAATATTTACTTTTAGGCTAAGCTAAGAAAACCACATACCTATTTTTAAATCACTAGATAATCATAATCCCAGCCCGCCATTGAAAATTGTTCAAAAATGAAATAAATAGAATAAAAACTAGGTATCAAGGATAATTATACCATCTAGCTATAAAGTTATTTTGTTTATATACCAAAAAATACTTAGCAATTCATTCAATTAGCACTTACTAGTAAAGGTTGAATTAATATAACCTGATAAGAGCTTCGTACGTAAGCAGCGTGACTTTGGTGTAATGTCGAATTATCACATGCAATGAATAATACCCGCAGTTTCTGGAAAATATCTAACTCTTGTCATTTAAATTCAGCATAATTTACTAGCGAGAGCATCCTAATGAAGTAGGTACAAATAGTACGTGTTGTACCTATGTTCCGTATTTATACAAGTTACAACCATCGTCGAAATCATTCGATAGATCACTAACATTGATCGCCCTGCGCACAATACCATGTACCTAATTATAATTGATTATAATTGCGGTTTTCCACAAAAACAAAATTTTATAGTAGGTATCTTTTACCACATATACATAGAGTAACGTTGTTTTGGTTGAGGGTTAACAATAAGTTAACGTTACTAGGTATATTTCAAACTGCCCCCACATCAAAATTTTATTCGATTCAGGGGTTGATGAAACAAAATTATTTATTCAATGGGGGCAGATTGGAACAACAGAAATTAAAACTTGGAAGAAGTCTGTTAAAATACACTTTATCTCAAATTTCATTTAGGTATATTATAATAAAATTTCATATTATTCTTATTAGGGCCAATTTCACCAACGTAAAATAAGTCTTATCCGAGCATAAATTTGATATTTTGACAGTATTTTCAATACAAAAACTGTCAGAACGCCCGATTTACTCCGAGGATAAATGTCACGCGACGTTGGTGAAATCGGGACTTAATGTGTTAGATTTGCTGTCAATAGTCAAAAATTATCCGGAAGAAATAAGATCTCACCAAAGAGTTCTACGTATACTATTTATATTAGTGGTTCTCACTGTATTTTGAGTGAGAATCCCAAAATATGTAATCACATAATAAATAAAATGCCGGTAACCTTTAAAAGTTGTAAAATTAAAACGCTAATATTGCCTAAGCGTTTATACTTAATATGTATATGTATATATGTATATATGTATATATAATAAAACTGTAACAGGTCCAATTCTGTACATTGAAGATATTTTGAAAATTTTTCTTTGAGGGCACTCTATAATCGATACTGAAGCCAAAACAATTTTTTTTTAATTTTTTGTCTGTCTGTCTGTCTGTCTGTCTGTCTGTCTGTCTGTCTGTCTGTCTGTATCTTGGCCGCGCATCACGCTGAAACTACTGGACGGATTTCAATGAAACTTGGCACGATTTAAGTTAATACTACGAGGTATAATATAGGATACTTTTTATCCCGAAATTCAGCACGGTTCCCTTGGGAGAGGGGATGAAAGTAAAAATGTGTATTTCGCTGTAATTCATTAAGGCGTATTCCGATTTAATCCATTCTTTTTATGTTAGAAAGCAGGTTCTTTAGAGATTGTCCTGTAATTATTTCAAGGTCGTCAATTTCGTAGTTCAGAAATTATAGACATCACGATCTTCAGTATAAGGTCCAAATAACTTGAACCCCGGAATCTACAAGATATTTTGAATGAACGGCTCATCTTAAGCTGGCAAGTGTACTTTATCGTATATAGCCATCGTGGATAGCCCTATTTTGTCAAAGTCAAACTACTCCAAAGGCGTCAGATTTTGCCAAACGATCTTTATATCTACATACTACATAGTAGGTATGGATGTAATACATCGTATGGACGTAATATTACAGTGTTTTTCTATGTAATTTAATATTCTAATCATACTTACTAATATTATAAATGCAAAAGTGTGTTTGTTTGTTGGTTTGTCCTTCAATCACGCCGCAACAGAGCCACGGATCTACGTGATTTTTTGCATGGGTATAATTGAGGACCTGGAGAGTGACATAGGCTACTTTTATCCCGGAAAATCAAAGTGTTCCCGAGGGATTTTAAAAACTAAATCCACGCGGACGAAGTCGCGGGCATCAGCTAGTACTTAATATGTATAATAATTGTATACGTACCTAAGAGTTATTAAAAGAAATAATTTAGCTTTTCAATTCAATTTTGGTTAAGACTGCATATCCTTATGTGCCGTATTTATCGAAACCTGTTCAGAACGAAAATAATCTACTTATTAGCAATTAGCCTAAGGCACTATATCGTTTTTCTAACTTCGATACACAATACTAAAACAGCTATAATAGGAGTATAAAGAGCCTCTGCATAGAGATGTATGTTTGTTCCTTCTAGATGTCTGTAATACGAGCGATAGCTGTGTTCCTGTGCGGATTCCTTACCTTGAGGCATTGCAACGGCCAGCTGGTATTCCCTGGAGCATGCCCCGATGTAGCTGTGATGACAGACTTCGATGCCAATAGAGTAAGTAGCTACAAGCTAGAAATTATTGCCATTTTAAAGTTCATAGGATTTAGCAAGAAAAGGTTAGAATTATTTTGCTATAATCCGCCAATAGAAAAAATCTGTATGGTCAAACATGCAGTACCAACCTAAGCACCGCTCACCTTCTCAACCAAGCAAGAAAGCAAAGTTCCCAAGCAAGCAATGCCACCACAACTCACATGCACCACCATACAAGACTTTTACTCTAATCTCGACGAACTTTTCGCCCCGACACCGGAGCATCCTCAGGAGATGTCGACTTTTACACTTTACAATACAGTAATACTGCATTGTAAAGTTTAAAAGTCTTGTGTGGTGATGTATGTGAGTGGTGGTGGAATTGCTTGCTTGGGAACTTTGCTTTCTTGCTTGCTTGGGAAGGTGAGTGGTGCTTAGCTTGTTACTGCATGTTTGACCATACAGATTTCTTCTGTTGGAGGATTATAGCAAAAGAATTCTAACTTTTTCTTGCTAATCATGAACTTCCGCAAAGTAAGTAAAAGTAAATAAAAATAAATAATGTTTGAATAAACTAATGTCTAAAAGTAACATAACATAAATCTTAAGTCTATTTTGCATTTGTCAAAATATCAACTTTACGCTCGGAAAAGGCTAATTTTACGTTGGTGAAATCGGCTCTAAGAAGAGTTGTACCATTTGTACCAGAAAAATGTACCTAATGGTTATTACTATATAAAATAGATACGTAGATTCAAAATTGCTGATGTTAGATGTAAGTATTTGAAAAAAAAGTTTATGATTTTATCTACCTACTTAATGTCCTGTTGATCTACAATTAACATTAAGTATACACGTTTGCCTAATGATGATGATGATGTATTTTACGGTTACAGTACTTGGGAAAATGGTATGAAGCCGAGAAATATTTCGCTGCTTTCGAGTTCGGAGGAAAGTGCATCACTGCCAACTACGGGCTAAAGGACAACGGGGTGATCAGCGTCCGAAACAAACAGATAAGCACATTGTAAATACTTTTTATCTTTATCTTTATTAATAAATAAAAATGCAAGTGACGTGGAACACTCGGTTAGAAAGAAGTGCCTTTTAAAACATTATACGTTTTAGAATCAACGCCATCTCTCGCCACACGTTAGAACCATCTCGTAAAAAATAAGCAGATATTAGAGCGAGTTCAAGCAACTTCACGCTGCCCACAATAGATGGCGTTAGTAAATTTTGCCGCAAATATTTTGTTCGTAATTTCTCTTCTATAAAACTTCATTCCAAAAATAAAAGAAAGAACAAAGACATGATCGGAAGTCAGGATTCGAACCCCCGAACTGATAGTTTCACTCCTTCGTTTAGCTGATACGCCCCAAAGCTATTATGAAACGAGTGTAATAAAAGAAGGCAAAAGGTCGTGACGGAATATTCTTACACTTTCTTTCGCCTACACTAGCGGCACGCTATGATGGCCGGTTTGACGTTTGTCCGCTCATGAAGTTCCGTATTAATTGATAACGACTTTGAAGGAAATAATTGTATTACTTTATTGACGATAGTGATGTGCAGAGATTCATAAATTTTATCGAATGTAGTTTTAGGTTTAGGACTCAAAATTTATTTATTAAATTGATTTCTAAAATGTATACAAGTGTAGAAAAATCAGTTTGCACCATTTAAGGGGTGAATGTACTTGTGAATATGAACAATTTTCACTATGTGGACAAACCTCTGAAATCGCAAAAAAATATCAGCTGTTTCATACAAAAGGTAAAATTTTTATTTTTATATGATATATACCACAACTCGGCATTTGGTTTTCTAAATTGAAAATTTTTAAAAATGGAATCTAATACGATCGTCACATAGGATCGCTGGCTAGCACAACTACTACCTCCGGCAAACTCGCGTCAATGCTCAATGCAAAACAAAGCAGTTTCGAATTGACGTTGCTTCGAAAAGTATAAACTGTCAGTGCAATGCGATTGTGATATAGTTTTGACCTGGCTTTGGATTTCAAATATTGATACTGCATTACTGTTGACCCTTGCTCGTTAATTTGGACTCTGTTCAAGCCCTTTGTTGTGGATTTCGTCGATATGACCGAACGTACGCAGAGAACTGTTCTAAATAGTCAGACACGTGAGTTCGTAATACGCCTTCGTAACTATTTCGATCGTGAAGCTCAAAATGGAGGGCCAATTTTACCTATAACGTCAGTGGTTGAACGCGTAGCTGATGCGCTTAATATTGGACAACGAACTGTTAGACGGATAACTAAAAAAAAATATGGCGAGACTGGCACAGAAGAAAATAAACTTCACACACCAAAAAAGAGAAAACGAGCAAAACCAGTCGTAGGCATCGATAGCTTTGATGCCGATGCTATCCGAAGACATGTTTACGGCTACTATTTACAGAAGGAGTATCCAACAAGAAAAAAGTTGGTGCATTCACTGAAGGAAGCTGGATTATTCTTCGGTGGGGAAAGTTCTTTAACGAAGATTTTGAAGACCATTGGATTTCGATACAAAAAATGTAACAAACGCAAAATATTGATGGAAAGATTTGATATAGCGATGGCAAGGTATACTTTTTTACGGCAAGTGAAAGAAATCAAAAATTGGCAAAATGTTGTGTTCTTGGATGAAACATGGCTTAATGCTAACCATACTGTAGGCCGTTCTTGGAACGATGACACAGCAGCATCTACTTCCAAAGTTCCTGTAGGAAAAGGATCGCGACTTATAATTTGTCACGCCGGAACCATCAACGGGTTTGTCGAAGGTTCTCTCATGGCTTTTGCGTCAAAAACCACTGGAGACTATCATGAAGACATGAATGGAGAAAAGTTTACTGAATGGTTTACCTCAATGTTGTGTAGCCTCCCTGAACCATCTATTATAATTATGGACAACGCCCCATACCACTCGATGCAAATTGACAAGCCACCTGCCCAATCCCAAAAGAAAGCTGATATCGTCGCATGGCTTCGTAAAAATGGCGTAGATGCAAACATGAATATGTTAAAAGCGGAATTAGTACGTCTTTTAAAAGAAAACAAACCAACCAAGATCCGATACGTCATTGACGAAATAGCATTAGAACATGGGCACAGAGTTATACGGTTACCGCCTTACCATTGTGAGTATAATGCGATTGAGTTGGTGTGGGCTCAAATTAAGGGATATGCTGCAAGACACAATACAGAACCCCCATTTACCACAAAAAAAATGCTAAAATTATTAGAAGAAGCTTGTGAACATGTGACTAAAGGAGACTGGGAAAAGGTTGTGAATAGAACTGTTAAATTAATAAGGGAAGATTATGAAAGAGATGTGAAAATAGATAATATTATAGAAAACGAACATATAATTATTAATGTAGGTGATGATAGCAGTGACGACAGTGAAAATAGTAGTATGGACGAATCTGATTAATTATGGCCTTTTGTGGCACCTTTTTTGGTATCTTTTGTATTCATATGTTTCTTGTGTGCATATAAAGTATGTATATTCATTTTCATTCAAATATTCAGTTCGTTCAAATAAATTAAATAAACATATACATTTTTGTTTTATTAAACCTATTTAATCAGGTACAAAAACAAAACTTAATTGTTTTTTGTTCGAGAATAAATTGACATTCCACATCACTATTGTAATGTGTCAAACCGGCCATCATAGCGTGCCGCTAGTGTAGCCTCCTGTGACTGTAGTGACTGTCTTTGATTTCAAAATAAGAGCCTCGTATATTGACAGTTAATAAGTATAATACACAACCAAACGTTTTAAATTTTTGTCATTCTATCTGTCTGTGCTTTGCTTGAAGTACGGAATAATCTCTCAAGGAGTCGTATTCTTGCAGACTAATGTCAATTTCGCCATATCACCGAGTAACTAACCGAAGTATTACGTTTTAGCAGATTTTCAACACAAAAATAACTAGAAACCCAAAATTCCGCGGTTAAATTATGTACATACTCTGCGATAACATCGAGTATTGACACTAATTTATTTCTCCTATAGAAATTTAGTTGAGGCAATTAGTATCTAACACTTGCTAAACCTATACGAATAATATACTGGTAACCTATACGAATAATATAGTAGGCTGGGTCATGCGTCATGCTCGTGAACGGGTGCCACCAGCGGCAATGGGGCTACTTTCTGTCTGCCCGTCTTGACATGTATTGAATTATAATAAGAAATAATTACGTATGCTTTTGTGGAACTTCCCCTCATTGTGGAAACTCTGCATACAATATAGAATAATATCTATTAAGTATATTGTAAAAGTATTTTGAAAAGAGCAACTGCCGAGTTTCTTGCTGGTTCTTCTCGGCAGGAACGGCATTCCGAACCAGTGGTAGACTCATTGACGATTCAAAAGTACTTGTAAAAGTTTATTTGAATAAAAAACATTTCTATTCTATTCTATTCTAAAAAACTTCCATAGAATAAGGCTATCCATCATTGGTGATTCAGATGAACCTACTGTAAGATTTGAGACAACAGATACAAATGGCTTCGTGTATAAAATATATCTACCTATCTAATTTTGGAATTTTTGAGTGGTTCATTTCACGCAAAACGTCCAAAATCCATTATTATCGGATCATCAACCCATCAACGGCTCACTACTGAGAGCTCTGTCTCTCTCAGAGAAGGGTTATCGGAATTGTTAACTGCGCTTAATTTTGTTTCCAGTACGGGTATGAAGTCCGAGATAGAAGGTGAAGCGATGCAAGTGAGTCGATCAGACGAAGCCAAGCTCACTGTTCGGTTCCCGTCTCTGCCGGTCAACGTAGCTGCTCCCTACTGGGTGGTTGACTCGGACTACGACAGCTTCAGCCTGGTTTGGAGCTGCTATGACTTCGGAATCTTTCATACAAGTTTGTACCTACTTTTTCATCATCATCAGCAACCCATCAAAGTCTCAGTACTGAGCGCAGATCTTTTCGGAGAAGGGTTAAAGGTTATAGTCCACCACGCTCGCCTTATGCAAATTGGCAGACTTTACACACCTGTGAGAACAATATGCAAATTTCTCAGGCGTGCAGGTTTATACTCAATTTTTTTAATAAAAAATGTCCTGTCGCAAAAATCTAGTAAGTATAGGTACCTCCACTTTGGGATAATAAGTAGGTATTTCATATAATGCTAACGGCTCACGTTCGCTCGTTCTTAACGCTCACTTCTAATACATAAACTAGTTTTCTAGTTAGAAGAAACTGGAATAGTGACTTTTATGTCTTCAGATGAAATTCAGAAAATGCAATTTTATACTAAACTAGCTTTTGCTCAAAAATTCATCTTCGATCCCGTTGCTTCGTGATTGAACGACAAACCTATAAAAATTATAACGATCGCAATCACCCCTGATTGACCGATACTCTCTCACTATTGGTTAAAATACATTGTTGCGGCAAGAATGCTACAAACTCAGCCAATCCAATCACAGCTATTGAGTCTGTAACAGTTATTGGTGCAGCTTTTCTGCAATCGACCAGCAGATATTTGCCAGCCGCAGATATCGAGATAATTCTCGAATGATATATTTATAATCGAACTGTTTGGTCAGCTATACCAGTACCTTATTTTTTATCGTTGATAAATTAGCGATTGATTGAATCTCGCGATAGAAAAAATGATGATGCAATAGGTTATCGTATATAATAGGTAAGGATATAAATAAATTGTTACATCTCTGTGTAATCATAGGATGCAATCAAAGATCTTCCATCTTAAAACCTAAAATTATACCTATATTAAATCTAGGTAAGTTTAAGTGTGGTTGAACTTACTTAAAATAGAGCCTTTATTAGAGAACAGCCCCAGTTGGTGTAACTATACTTATTGGTGCGCTTTCAATTTTCGATTCACCTTGCATCATGTAAGCTGCCGAAGCAATGCATGCAATAGCTCTTGAGCCTACAGTATGCGCTGATGTGCGCCAATCAACATGACCTATCGCCAGCGAATGAGGCAGCGCACAGGCATTTGAGTAATAAACGCATGCGTCTAATGCAAGTTGAAAGCGCACCAGATTTGAAATCTTCTAACTAAACAGTCCGTAAAGTTTTTCGTATTTTTTTTTTTCAGGAAATGCTTGGATCCTTACAAGAGAGAGGAACCCACCTTTGGAAGTCCTAGAGAAAGCGTATACAGCAGCTGATAAAAACAACATCAACCGCGCGTATTTCATGAGGACGGATCAAAAGAACTGCCCCAACGAGGATTGATTAGCAACCCCACAGTCCTGAATTACTAAATGCCATCCAGTATTTATAAGTCAATATGTTGTTAGTGCATTTATTAAAGTATTTATTTAATTGTAAGCATAATATCTTTTTTCATGGCCGATTTGGGCTATACAGAAAGTTATCTCTATATGAATTAAGTACCTTTAAAGACAGACATGCTTACAATTTCATTTTCTCCAAGTTTTAGCTACATACCACATGGATGCATGGATACTCTAGATTATGCCGGAAGTAGACAGTTCATTATTGGTTTTATTTTCTTTACATGTTCATTCTAAAACTTTTCACTAAAATGATTTGCCTACTTCAAATGAAGTAGGTAGGTACTTATGCGTTTTAGACACGCGGTCAAGATATTACAACACTCACTAATACATGAAATGAATGCAAATTTTGATTTTTGTAGACTTTTTGTCAGTTTTTGTATCAGCAATATATTATGTCAGAGTCAGAACGCTCCGCTGGAGTTTCTTAGGTTCGGTTCACGGTTGGTTTAATAGGCCCAAAGGATGCATTTTTCAATAAATTCTGACAAAATAACCTAAAATAAAGTTTTAAATTAAAGAATTTTAAGTTCGTTTAGATCTTGTGCGTACCAATATTTATTTATCACTCCTTTTCTATACAATAATTTTTTTAACTAAGCAATTTCGTTAAATATATAACATCTAAAAATCAAAACAACAAATCGATGGGGTTAGTACTTAATTAATATTATAATATTGTAAGGGTAAGTGATGAAATATTATAACGCATTGGATATAATTTTGAATTGTGACCAAACTTGAAATTTCAGAAAATGGTGGTAATTATTTTATAATATTATTTCGTAATATTTGTTCACATTTTCTTATATCATTAACTATTTGATACAAATTACAAAGAGATTACCTATTTCAGTACATGATATTATTGTAATAATACCTACCTAGTACCTGAGCCCCGAGCGTAACTTCTTCCATGAAAACGTAATATACTAGCTTATACCACAGAATATATAATAGTACTACGTATATACATATGCTTATACTAGTAAGAGTAAGTTTATGATACAATAATATTTTTCTTTTATTTGTATTATTAATTATTAACAACATTTTTTAAATGCTAGTAATAACTAAAAAAACACATTTATAAATATTCAATGGAATGAGTTCCCATCTATTAGTAGGGGTATACGGTGTAGTATTCAAAGGGTATATTAGTATAAAGGTAGGACTAGCCGGTGGTCAGGAATCCAGCGTGAGGAACCTCCACACAAACTGCAAAGAGTGCTGTTCCAAGGAGTAGCGCCTTCTGTATCCTATATTCCTATCCTTGATCCAGCAGTCAAACAAAAGTTTCAAGAGATTTAAGTAAATGACTTCAACGACAACCCAAACTTTACCGTAGAATCACACTCAGCACTCTAGTAAGGTGAGGCGGTAATCTCTTGGGCAATGTGTAAATACACTGAGCTTTTAATTAACCTATGATTAACACTGGAGAAGTGCCGTCATATTTTTGGATCTTCTTGATTGACGTCATTTTGTACTTTATTGATGCCGTTTTGGCGCTATAAACAGTGTCTCTGGAACTAATAATAATGCCATTTTCAATAATAATAATTAGTTCCAGAGAGACTCGTATTTGTTTAGAGCACCAAAATGGCGTCAATCAAGTCCAAAATGGCGTCAATCAAGTAGGACGAAAAAAATATGACGGCAATCTCTCTAGCGTTAATCCTAGATTAATTGATTTATTATAGAGCTGAGTGTTAATAAATATCAATAATTTTAATTTAACTACTATAAAAAAGATACAGGCTGAATTGAGAGCCTCTTCCTTTTTGGGAGTCGGTTATTAATAACATAGAAGTGGCTATTCCTCATAAAAAATTGAATATTTTCGTTTCGAAAGCCTTACACTCGAGGCGCAGTAAGTACTATTACTGGTAAAGTACTTTGTTTCCTTCTTATCAGGTTTATTGGTTTTCAAAAGTTTAAGTTGGTGTGCTGTCGTCTGAATGCCAACTTTTCCGCTTTTCCCTGGTCGCCTCGTCGTACGTAGGCGGTGGTGGGAGGTGGTCGCTCTTGGTCTTGCCCGGCTTCTGTGTGGGCGCCAGACGATCTTCTTCAGCTTCCTCTGGTATAGAGTCCCGACGTCTGTCGTACTCCGAGAGCGCTGGTTGCGAAATGTTGTTTCGCTGGGTTAACTTCGGTGCGCTGTTCGCTAGCTGATAAGTATTAAATAAAATTGAAAATATTATATTAAGGGCTGATTTCACAAACGTAAAATAAGTCTTATCCGAGCGTAAATTTCATATTTTGACAGTATTTTCAATACAACAACTGTCAGACCACACAATTTATTCCCCGATAGAACGTCACTCGACGTTGGTGAAATCGGCACTTAGTAGACAATTCATGATGTCAGGTTTAATCCATATCCAGGCTGATAATAAAAACAAAAAAGTTTAAAACTAAGTATAAGCAACTAGCTGAGCTAGCCCGCGACGTCGTCCGCGTGTATTTAGTTTTTAATATCCCTCGGGAACTCTTTGTTTTTCCGGGATATAACATAGCCCATGTCACTCTCCAGGTCCTCAACTATACCCATGCAAAAAATCACGTCGATCTGTTGCTCTGTTGCAGCGTGATTAAAGGAGAAACCAACAAACAAACACACTTTCGCATTTATAATAATTTATAATTATGATTATGAAAGTAGATCGAGTCGATCAAAAAACACGTTTCAAAAACCCTAATATGTTGGACTCTTGATTCTCTTGAGACACTGGCTTAGGATGGACTGTAATTGTTTTTGGGGATCTAAGTACAGTAAAAAGGAAATCTTTATAAACTCCAATCGTGCAGTGTATACACAGTGTATATGTGTAAGTACACTTGTCTACAACACGTCTGCTTTGAAATGATTTTATACTAGATGATACCCGCGACTACGTCCGCGTGGATAAAGGTTTTTTAATTCCCGCGAGAACTCTGTAATTTTCTGGGATAGGGTATGACCTATCTCCGTTCCAAATTTCAGCCAAATCTGTTCATTCGTTTCGGCGTTAAAGAGTAACAAACATCCATCCATACATCCATCCTCACAAACTTTCGCATTTAAAATAATAGTAGGATTGAGAAAATAATACCTATGATAATTTATCGTATTTTAATTTATTTTTACCCTATTCTATGTCTTCAATTTTATCAGATACACGATGTTAAGAATAGTATAAATAAACCATAAATCAGTGTAATAAATTAACACTAGATAAGATGAGATTATAAACACGGTAGCGCACTCATTATTTGTAGTAGGATTGACTTGAAAAATATTTAAATAAAAATACCCACCACCAAATAATTACCTACACAGAAACATGAAGTAGGTAGACCACAATATTTTAGTGAACGTAATAGATAATACTTAATCAGTAAAAATGTGGTGAAATTTGTAATTTTGTGAAAATTCAAGAAGCAGGTTTGATTCTGAAAAGGTCGACGATTAAAACCCCACCCGTCGCTTGCAATATTTTGTACCCACTAGCTTTCCTTCTAACTTAGGGCATTCGGATGCCCTAAGTTGGAAAGAAAAATAAAATTTTATTTACAAGAAACAAGAAATTCATATTATTGCTACCACTGTTCAGTTTACATGCTCCGGTGTAGAAGTGAAACGAGGGTTGAGTTTATTTTAGTTAAAGGGGTCTGTGTGGTTTTAGCAAGTTAGTGGTTCTAATAGTTTGAGTACCGTTTACCTGCATGTTTACCAGTGCAGCGTAGGATATAATTGATTTTACTACTTTGATATTCTTTCTCGTCATAAACGAGTATATTCCATCAAAGTCTTGGACTTTGATGGATTATATAGCAAAATAAGTTTTTTGTTCTTTGTGCAGTATTAAAGCTTTCGCGAAGTAACGCCTGCTTCTATCCAATATAGGTCTTTATAAGATTCTCAGGAAATAGATACCTTATATGCAGGTCTCGTCTGACTGGACAGCACGGGGTTGGATATGTGCCCTTTGCCCTGCTGGTGGCTGATTTCCAGCGCGGACCGAAGCAGGTCCACTTTGGAAGCGGAACCCTGGTGTGACTTGGGCGATATTTCGATGTTGCTGCATCGGCGCTGGCTATTGCTGCCGCTGCGGCTGCGGCACAGCTCGTTGATGTCGCCTTGGGAAAGCTGCATTGAGAACCATAGTACCAATTGTTTAAATTGTCTTTTCACGACCTCCCTATGTCAGTGGTGAGCGCTGTTGCCTTATAACTGGGAGGTCTCGGGGTCGATTCCCGGCGGGGTCAATTTGGGAATTTATAATTTCTGAATTGTCTCTGGTCTGGTCTGGTGGGGGCTTTGGCCGTGGCTAGTTATCACCCTACAGTCAAAGACGTGCCGCCAAGCGATTTAGCGTTCCGGCACGATGGCGTGCAGAAACCAATTAGGAGTATGGGTTGAATGTTCACTGTCATACCCTTTCCAAGTTAGCCCGCTACCATCTTAGACTGCATCGTCACTTACCATCAGGTGAGATCGCAATCAAGGAAAGCTAGTCCTTGATTGCGAACTTAAATATGTTGGTTACTATAAACATTTCATGATTATTACAGTAATCCTTTACACTATACAATTCAAATGAATATCTTAGGACCGTCACCCCAAAATATAAACAAACGCGCGCGAAAATAAATTCAAGTTTAGCTCTAGGCATAATATTATGCTCTGCTACCCGTGCGAAGCCAGGGCGAGTCGCTAGTTAGTAATAAACCGTATTCTTCAACTTACCCTCGCCCTTGAGTTTCTGGATAGAGAATGCAAAGAGCCGAGTGGGTTGAAGCGAGTGATTATGTGAAGCCTCTCCAATGACACCATCGTCTCCGCGTCCTTGCGCAACGGTTCGCCGTTGAGCTTGTCGCCTTCCCCGCTTTCTGTAATCCGAAGACAACTTTCGGTCGATAGGCCTTAAGAACCTATCTAATCCAAAATCTACGGATTGAAGATTGAAATATTTGATCCAGATAAAATAAGGCCCGCTTGCAGAAACGCTGGGTTATCCTTTTAACTCTGAGTTAACTGCTGCTTTGACAGATTTCATATATAGCTTCTGTCAAAATTACAAATTTATTCCTGGAAACCCAACCCGGCGTCTCTGCAAGCGGGCCTAAGTGTAGTAAAGCGTGTAAATAAAATCAATCCATGTATTGAGATTACAATCCGTTTTATTAATCTTTACACTTTACTCTATTTCTAGATTTTTTTCGACAGTGACTGGATTCGGTTTTGGATTGGATATTTCTTAATAATAACGGCTATTTATCATCAAACTACTGAAAATTTCAATTGAAAACTTTTTTGCTGAATATTATAAATAATTATTATTCAACTTAAAACGATTACAATTTGCAGGTCTTCGACTACATATAAACGTGCATTTTTACGAATTGATGGTGATTTAATGTCAATGATCCTGCTATTAAAATTACGAAATTACTACCTATTACCTAATTACTTACTTAGTATTCTAAACAGACTATTAAAACTTAGTAACTAAAAACATCGATTAGGCAACGGTTCATCATTATAACGGTCTGTTATTCTGCCATAATTCTTTATTCTCATCACAGTGCGACACTTCAAAATTCAAACATAAGGAAACTTTCAAAAAACTCATATTTCAAAAAAAGTAAATACACACCCGTGTCGGGATCAATGGCATCACGAATTCCGGTCATGGTGGTTTTTCTCAGCCAAAAATAATGCAGAAGACCATACAGCACACCGCCGAGGAAAGCGATCAGCCCCATGTAGCGAAATGCCTCCCTCGTACCCAAAGAAGCAATAAGAAGACCTCCACCGAAACTACCGCTGCCCCTTCCTAGGAAAATAGAATGTTTTATTTGGAACGTGGTTGTAGTGTAAAATCACACACTCAGGGCGCGATTTCCGAGAGATGTGGTTTCGATCCCCGCCAGCCTCGCAGTTTTCCATGGCCATGAAAGCCTAATAAGGGTCAAAATCACAGTATTTATCCCGTCTTCTTGTTCTTTATCAACCGATAGATGTCCGCTGCTGGAAAAAGGTCTCTTGCATGGACTTCCACAGGTCTCGGTCTTGCGCTGCCTGAATCCAGCGGCTCCCTGATGCGACTCGTTTGTTGTCATCGGTTCCCCTAGTGGGGGGTCTGCCAACACTGCGCTTCCCGGTGTGGGGTCACCACGCCATCACCTTGGGACACGAACGACCACCAGCATCAATCATTCTGGCATTTATCCCATATAGATCTATATAAATCGGCTTGGAAGCTTATAAAAAGGACGAAGAAAAGTGCACTGTTTAGACCCTTCGTTACCCGTATTACTAGCCGTTCAAACATACCACCTGTATTGAAGAAACACGGTAATGATGAAAATAATTAATTACCTAAGCTGAAATGTGCCATGCCAAGAACACCAATCAGCGTCGCCAACAGATTCTTTGGAGCTAACATCGCACAGTAAGTCGCTGCTGCAACCCACATCAAGTGTACAGACAACGATTCCATGGCTTCGAATGGAAAGCACCACCAGGAGTTTCTGAAAACGAAATAATAAAAAATCTTATCTCTCCCTCTTACTGCCGCACTCAGAGTCGCTAATCGTTACTTAACGACTTAATCTTGGATTTTAAAAAGTTTCATTCTCAGAAGTTAAAGCTTCGTTTGTACATTAATCACAATTCAGTAATAGATTTAATGATAATTAATTAATTAATCATTAAATAATTTATAATTTAATACATACGGCTCAGAGTGCGGCAGTTAATCACAAGTCAATGATTAATTAATCATAATTTAATGAATGACTCTGAGTGACCCCTTCTATTGCTCATTTTTTGGTGGAATTAATTTAGGTAATATCCATTAACTACTAAATCATATAATCGATTCTTTAGTTAGATGCACTTTGAGTTGCGAAAGAAATGTTAAGGTCAAAAATCAATTAGATACCCATCTATACTAGCGGCACGCTATGATGGCCGGTTTAAAATTTATAAATTAATAAATTTTGAGTCCTAAACCTAAAACTACATTCGATAAAATTTATGAATCTCTGCACATCACTATCGTCAATAACGTAATACAATTATTTCCTTCAAAGTCGTTATCAATTAACGGAACTTCATGAGCGGACAAACGTCAAACCGGCCATCATAGCGTGCCGCTAGTATAGATACCAACCAATTGATACGTGCTGTATCAACTAGGCTAGACACACTACAATCATAATAATAATCTTAACGATGCAAATAGTGTTATAGGAGAATCCACATGTAAACTGAATGATGTAGAAAAACATATTATTACGTATAATATCATCAATTCTTTAAATAGATTGAGATAAGGAAGATATTTAGAGACAACAGTAATGTCACAAATTCTATATTATGTATTTATTAAGGATTATCTGTTGATAGAGAATACAGAAGAAAAAACTAAGCAACGATATAGCATAACTAGAAAAGTGATCCTTATTGTTAAAGTAAAATTGATGTCATAATTACTTGATAATCACGTATATGCAGTGTTGTAGAATTGGAAGTAACACCTACACTAGATCGTTGTGCTCATAAACTTGACAATGCTTTATTGTCGTAAATAGTAAATACCTTCTTTACCTCGGTCAATGGAATTTTAATTGAAAAGGACAAAATGGCGTAAACAAGTACAGGAATCACATCAGATTTCTGAGTTACCCCGCGTATAAAATAAGTACTCATTAGAAACTTATACTCATTTGTTTATATTTATTTACTTATTTGAATAATTTCTCTTAATTCTAAATATTATAAGCAACGCATAATGTCATGTTTATATTTTGAAAAATATTGATGGGGTTAAACTGTGGTTAAACATTTACTAAAATGGAAGTTTTTCGACGTCTAACACATAAGTAAATATTTTAATAACAAAACTTTCCTTTGACACCTTGTAATTATTGTATTTATTCACCTGTAAATATATTATGTAAAATTAAATATGTTTCTGACTGTTTGCACATATCTATGGTTTGCTCTAGGTTGCTCTAGGTATGCTCGTGCTACCGCAACTTATAATAAATAATTTACATCGTCAACCCTTATCTGATAAGCAAACCATTGTTTTGTCGTAACTATTTGGTATTGTGCAGACTGCGATTTATGTAAATATTTCTATTATGACTACTTAGTTATACTAAAATGTTACACTGTTCAATATTATTGGGTACAATTGGGATTTAGGAATGTTAATAAGCATGTTAAATCACTTGAAACTTGTTACAGTAAAGCTTTTATACTCGTACTAAACAGATACACCAGTTTCAGTTTTTATTTCAAAATACCAAGTACCTAGGTAAGTATGTAGTTATGATTTTGCATACATTCAAAGTTCGTATAAATATCGAGTCTCGCTAACAGTCACGTGACTGCGTGTGACGTCATTTTCCATCTCTTGTTTTGTTTTGTTTCATCGCTTCCAGTTGAAACGCAAGCACAGTCCCTGTAGCCAAGTAACACTTCGTTGTGTCTATTCTCTTTCTACGATAGTTGTCACTTGAAGTTTTGGCTAGAGCTATACTAGATGGCGCTGCAGCTGATCAAAGACAGAAGTGTATTGATAATATTTCGCAGAATTTTGTAGTGTTTTTTTAGCATTTAAAACATTTATAATACAAAATGCCGCAAAATATTATCAATACACTTCTGTCTTTGATCAGCTGCAGTGCCATATAGTCTAGCTCTAGCCAAAACTTCAAGTGACAACTATCGTAGAAAGAGAATAGACACAACGAATTGTTACTTGGACCTAATATAACGCCATACGCAAGAGCGGGAACGGGCTGAGCGAGTGTTGTACTATGACGTCACGCACATTGAACGCGGGTCGTCGCGCACTCACGAAACCAAACGAAAGTACATATGTTATTTTTTTTTGAATGCCCACGTCCAGAAAAAAAAATAATGAAACTTATACAAAGATGATCACTATAAATTGTCCAACTTTTATCAAACTTCCAAAAAATTTATTTTGTAAAGTTGACGGTATTTTTTTTCGATATTTTGCACGATTAATTAAAAACTATTATGTATAAAAATAAATAAAAATCTGTTTAGAATATACACGTAAAGCCCTTTCATATGATACCCCACTCGGTATAGTTATCTTACTTTGAAACAACCGAGTTTCCCCTTTTTTTATTAAACTAGAAATTATTTTCAATTTTTTTTTATTCCAATGATGTTGGGTCACTATTATACATACAACTATTTAAATTTCATGTCAATAGCTTTAAAAGTTACTAAAATAATCGACTGTGACAGACGGATGGACGGACGGAGAAAGTCGCACTTGGGTTCCATTTTTAACATTTGGTACGTCAGAAGTTAGAACCCTAAAAAGTGGGCATGTAAGTAGGCAGCCACTGTGATACGAAATGACCAAACTGGGTAAGGGCAAAAGAGACAAATAGTCTATGAACTTACTCTATAAAGGAATACCCAACAAGCCTCGCCGCATGAGAGAAGAATGCAACAATGATGACGTTGACGTGCCCAATGCGAGATGTGATAGCGTCTGCGCCGTAGAGGAACGGGATGCTGCTGAGCGTGCCCACGGTCACGGTTATTCCTGGATACATGTACTTGAGTTAATACACGCTATTATAGCCTTCCATAATGATCATTTAACAAGCTTCTCGTAAAAAGTATGTATCTCCATTGTAAACGGCTATGTCTCAACATAGCCGTTTACAGTGGAGTACTTTTTCAAGATTCAAGAATGTGTTTATTACGTTTGCTTTGAGTGGAAAAACAAGAATTGATTAAAAAAACAAATACAAACAGTTGATGAAAATATATGTCAACATTATGTTATGTATATAGAAACATTAACTTATTTTATTAAATATATTATGAACACATATCATATAAATACGATATCCTTACCTAGCAAGAAATTCGGAGCACCTAATTCCTTCAAATACAAAAATAAGTATGATTCAATGAAACCCCAAAAGTTTCCTAGAGCAAAAAGGAAGAATATGAAAATTATGATATGAGGCATTTTGATTATATTCACTAAATCGTGTAATAAATTATCAGCTGGCAGTTTTGCTCCGAGGGGCATTACAGCGACAGTAATTGCTGATACCAGGAGTAAGACGTCATACGTATAAAAAGCTGCTGAATAGTCCGTGTAGCCTGCAACAAACCGATGTAAACATTAACAACAGCTTATTGACATTGAAGATAACGATTACTAAATGCCACCACATACCAACTTGTTTACTCCTCATATCTATGAGCATGCCAGTGATAGGAGAAAAAATTGCCATTCCAATGCTAGAAAATAGCCTTTCTCTACCGAAATCTCCTCCATACTTTTGTATCATAGTTAACGCTATAGGATCCATAATAGTTACACCGGCAGATAGCATGATAGTTCCCATAAAGCGTAAAAAGAAATAAATGTAAAACGTTTTATCATCGCTCTCCTTGTAATCGGGGGGGCATATGTCCGGTCCTCCTTTTCTGCAAATTATTTATTGATTTTATAATAACTATAAGTACACCCACCGAAATTCATGATAAGGGAGATAGTTACCTAAAATCACACTTTTGAACCATACAGTCAGCTGATAGTGATTCTAATCGTTGTTGGGAGAGTTTCGTCATGTTATGCAGCATAACAAGACCACCACACCTTAGGTCTTCCTTATCAAGAGCAGTTATATTTACACCTTGAGCGAGCAGAAGCTTTTCGCCAAACCTTGATCGAAAATCCGTTACAGTATCATTATCGTCCTGTAAGAAAGCAAATCCTGTAACGTATAATACATTCTCAAAAATATTTACATAAGTATATGGAATGATAATAATCAACTACAAACCCTTTCCATTTCTATCCCAAGTTGTTCTTTCGGTTCACCTAAATCGTCATGCACTTCTATTAAAAAGAATGCTGCATCGTTAAATTCTTCATCATCATCAGTCATATTGAGAAAACTGCGAAACAGAATTTCTCATTAAAATTGGCTTGAAATATCTTTATTAAAGAAGTTGAACATTATCATTTAAAACAATGCTAGTATGCGTATATTATAACTGTACTGTATTTGATTTGGTTTACCAAATCGTTATCTGTACGCTGAACTCATAAGCTTAGAAGAAGGCTTAGCAATAAGAAAATTATAAGTTTCATTTTCAATTAATGTTTACAAGAACATTAATACAATTTATTACTTATGTACACTGACGTAAACAGGAATTATGATTAACTAGCTGATGCCCGCGACTTCGTACGCGTGGATTTAGTTTTTGAATCCCTCGGAAACTCTTTAATTTTCCGGTATAAAAAGTAGCCTATATGTGACTCTCCACGTCCTCAACTATACACATGCAAAAAATCACGTCGATACGTAGCTCTGTTACGGCGTGATTGATGGGCAAACCAACAAATACACTTTCGCATTTATAATTTAAGTATGATACGGAACCTTGCGTTGGTAAGACGTGGTGGATGAAATTTGTGCTCAATGTGGAAGTCTAGATCATCTTTATCGTCGGCTGGATCAACCTCCGGGCGTTCAGTTGGTCTTGATAACATGCAATGATCTATGCATCGATCGAGAACGAAATCAACCTGTTCATCTTCGTCAGGGCATTCTCTGCTAGGGCATGGGCTCCACCATATCTATAATATATACCAATGAATTTACACTATATTTTTGCAGTAGGTACAGGTAGATGAATATTTATGTTGTGGCGAAATTAAAACGTTACCATCCGTTACTATGCATAAATTAAGCTTTTTCGCTCTACTATCTTAAATAGCTCGGAGTTGTTGGATAACGAGACTTGTTAATCTGACCTGAGACCGGATGAGGTCGATTTGCTCAAATTCTTAGAGGACAGGAGCTAAGTCCGTAACTGCGTAACGAGGGACGATTCGTAGAAAAATAAACTGTTTATCCATTGCAATCGTTACCTCGACGCTCCTCTTGATTGGATGGCGCATAACATAAGCAGATGGCATTACTCCAGGCGTTTCTTGATGCGGAATCAGGAGCAGGGAATGATGAAAAGCCGCGTTCAAAATGAGAGCGGTTATTACTACTGGCTTGTATTCTCCAAAACGATCGACTAGAAATCCTACAAACAATACAAAAATCTCAGTAGGTACTGGTAATATCTCCCACACATCCCATTAAAGACAAAAGGCTTACCTGTTATAGGCGGGCTTAAAAATGTAGTAAAGGGTAAAGCTAAATACACAAAAGAAATTTCAGGCACGGTTAGTCCTATGCTCTGCATATGAATCGTCAAATACGGTAACAGAGACGCCGTCGCTCCGTACATCACGAATAGAGTCACTTTTAACATAACAAGATTCGGATTGATCCGTAACGAAGCTACCATCCTGCGGAAACATCCTGGAGTGTCTTCGCTATCTTCGTCCATAGTGTTATCGTCGTCGTTGTACTTTTTCGGGATATCGTCTAACGATCTTGCCATTTCTCATTCGCGAGTATTTATTCACATTTTCATAACTGAGTTTCAGTGTATGTGCTCTAGATATATCTTATCGACTGGCGCTCGGATCTGCGGCAGAGGTTGTCGTCAACGTGACGACTATTTGTTTAGGGATTACGTCGCACCGGTGGCAGAGGGAAGCCAGGAGGGACCCGCGCTCCCGAGCGACTGCGGAGCGGGCAAGCAGGAGCGGACGTCGCGGGACGCCAATTTACAAATAATAGCAAATTATCTTCGTTTAAGAAGTGTCACAGCGATTGGTGGGGATGGCTAAATCGACTGGTGATCTGGAGACCTTGCGGATAATAGCTGAGGTCGGGGCGCTTCTGGTTTGATCTTAGTTCCCAAGACGAAGCCGATCGTCGCGAAATAGCCCACAGGCCGCGACGTCCTTGCTGTTCTTTGTCGTAAGTTGCCATTACTAGTATATGTTACAAACTTAGGTACTTGTTATTAACTTTTTAGAAAAATAAAAATGTAAGTACTTAATTTGTTACCCTTTTATTTGGATTAAAATTATATTTTTTTAAATAATTAATATACTTAATTATAAATATTATTTATATTATTTTAAATCAACAGTAAATATAGGTACCTACTTGGTCTGTCCATGCAAGTATATGTAAAGGTACCTCTCACATCGAGAATAGTTTGTTCCGTTTGCATTGCCGTGTAGACCTAGGGTCATGGAGTCTTTGCTAAAAAAATCTTCTGAGGTTGTACCTAGTAATATCCATTTTATGAGCAAAAAACACATTTTGTGTGCGAGGTTAGAGGAATGTGTCTATGATAAATAAATAGCACTTATCTACCTACTTTCAAACGAGATTGTGCTTAAATCAGTCGCTTGTGATCGTTAAGCAACGTTGACCCAAGTTGGCAGCTGGCTGGGTCACCGACTTTGGTGGTCGTAATAGGGCTTTTTGGTTTCTTTGAAGAGAGCTTGGTAAGATCTGACAATTAATCGAAATCTCGTACTCTTTGAGGAGAGCGCAAGTAATCCAGCCCAATTTAGACGGCGGCGCCTCGTTCATCGTTCACTTTTGCAAAAATTTTTGCGAAAATGAAAGGTCTTAGTTCCCCCTAAGGGCGAATTTAGATGGTTCCTTTTTCGAGATTAATGCTTTCGTTTTCGAGGTTTCGTCGATGAGTCATCAAAAATGAACAGTCTAAATTCGCCCTTTGGCAAAGGGTCTTAGGGTTCATTTTCGCAAAAAATGTTCGCAAAAATGAACTATGAACGAGGCACAGTCTAAACTGGCCCTAAGGATTAAGGAATACGACGCAGAGACTTTTTAACGCCCGGCGGAAAAAGAGGGGTGTTAGTAGTATCTGTGTGTTTGTGTATCTGTTTGTTCCCTCATTACCGAATTTGGTGTACACAACTTCGGATTATTTCCAAGGCATGGTAACCTTTTTTTTTTTAATATATAGACTAGTGCTTGACTGCAATCTCACCTGATGGTAAGTGAAGATGAAGATAATAAAATAACCTTGAGCTGCTGCTTTAGCTTCAAGTAGATTGCGGGATACCCAACTCCTCAGCAACTTACAACAGATATAGTGTGTTTGGGCTCATTAGAATGAGTAGGTGTTAGATAGATGATGACCGAGGATCGAGGATCGAGGAGGATCTGATGATGGAAGAGAAAACTAGGTAACAGGATGTCATGTATATCGTAGGTACTTAGTCTGACCATAGATTCAAAATGTCGGGAGTGTTTTCTTGTTTCTAAGGAAAATAAAAGATTATAATATTAAAGGATAAATAAATAATAAAGCTTAACCACAACAGTACTGTATTAATAATTTTTTGTTGACCATTCCATTGACCATTTGTACATTGGTCCTGGAGCCGGTAACACTATAATTTAATATAAAAAATTAAAAATTTAAAAACCGCTCGACCGATTTCGATAAAATTTTAATGGGACCACCTAGGAGGTATACCCTTTGAAACAAAAAAATTGGTTGTCTGTAAAGTCGGTTTCGGACGATAGTTTAACGTGATAACGTCATAAAGAAACATTGATGAAAAATTGCATACTTTTATGAATTGAATTGAAAAATTATTAACACTGAATTATCATTATTTTGTATAATACAAAGAAGGAGTCAATTGAAAATTACAATTTTCTCTAGTCACAAGCCAACGCTTGGGCCGATCGTGCCACTCTATCGCTTGTTCTGCGCTCTCGCTTGCACGCGCAGGCTCAGGCGGAACGTGACACTTTTTCGTGCGTGCAGCCTGTGTTCATCGATTTATAAGACGTTATCACGTCAAAAATAATTTTCCAAATCGGTTCAGGCGTCTTCGTGTAATCGAAGTCCTTTTTGAAGTCGTTTAAAAATTCCCGTCATGCGGAATCGGAAACTCTAGCAATTAACAATAATACGATTAAATTTACTAGTACCTTTGTCTTAATTATACATAGCCGAAAAAACGTAAAAAAAAAATATGTATAGGTAGGTTTTTCTTTCAATACAAAAATATTTTGGGGCTATTGCCGAAGTCTGGTGTTACCGGCGCAGCTCTCGGTATTTTTAATAACTTCAAGCCCGGTATAGTGTAGAATATTATATCGACAGAGTAGATGTCATGCCATGTCGTATGCCGTTTTTAGGGTTCCGTAGTAAACAAGGAACCCTTATAGTTTCGCCATGTCCGTCCGTCTGTCTGTCTGTCCGTCCGTCCGTCCGTCCGCGGTTTAGCTCAGAGACTATTGTTACTAGAAATCTGTAATTTGACAAGGGTATAAATATCAATCACGCCGATAAAGTGGTAAAATAAAATTGTGAAAAATCATTTTTTTTAGCGTACCTCCCCTATATGTAAAGTGGGGATGAATTTTTTTTTTCTCGTCTATCCCATAGTGTGGGTGTCCCATAGTGTGGTGTGTCGTTGAATAGGTCTTTCAAAAATATTGTGGGTGTGGGAACACCATTTTTCAATTCAGGGATCCGTTTGTGAAATATGATATTTTAAAGTGCTAAATTGTATTAGAGTCAAGTGTCCCCCCCCTCTGCCAGCTAAATGGTTGTATAAAGATACAAGAAAAAATTCACAGCAGTAGGTAGTATATAATATAATGAATTTTAAAGGAAAACTATCACGGCTAAGTAGGGTTCATTTGTTAAGGAGTTATGTCTGTTTTTTCTAAGTTAGGTATTACACGTAAACTAGCGGCACGCTATGATGGCCGGTTTGACGTTTGTCCGCTCATGAAGTTCCGTATTAATTGATAACGACTTTGAAGGAAATAATTGTATTACTTTATTGACGATAGTGATGTGCAGAGATTCATAAATTTTATCGAATGTAGTTTTAGGTTTAGGACTCAAAATTTATTTATTAAATTGATTTCTAAAATGTATACAAGTGTAGAAAAATCAGTTTGCACCATTTAAGGGGTGAATGTACTTGTGAATATGAACAATTTTCACTATGTGGACAAACCTCTGAAATCGCAAAAAAATATCAGCTGTTTCATACAAAAGGTAAAATTTTTATTTTTATATGATATATACCACAACTCGGCATTTGGTTTTCTAAATTGAAAATTTTTAAAAATGGAATCTAATACGATCGTCACATAGGATCGCTGGCTAGCACAACTACTACCTCCGGCAAACTCGCGTCAATGCTCAATGCAAAACAAAGCAGTTTCGAATTGACGTTGCTTCGAAAAGTATAAACTGTCAGTGCAATGCGATTGTGATATAGTTTTGACCTGGCTTTGGATTTCAAATATTGATACTGCATTACTGTTGACCCTTGCTCGTTAATTTGGACTCTGTTCAAGCCCTTTGTTGTGGATTTCGTCGATATGACCGAACGTACGCAGAGAACTGTTCTAAATAGTCAGACACGTGAGTTCGTAATACGCCTTCGTAACTATTTCGATCGTGAAGCTCAAAATGGAGGGCCAATTTTACCTATAACGTCAGTGGTTGAACGCGTAGCTGATGCGCTTAATATTGGACAACGAACTGTTAGACGGATAACTAAAAAAAAATATGGCGAGACTGGCACAGAAGAAAATAAACTTCACACACCAAAAAAGAGAAAACGAGCAAAACCAGTCGTAGGCATCGATAGCTTTGATGCCGATGCTATCCGAAGACATGTTTACGGCTACTATTTACAGAAAGAGTATCCAACAAGAAAAAAGTTGGTGCATTCACTGAAGGAAGCTGGATTATTCTTCGGTGGGGAAAGTTCTTTAACGAAGATTTTGAAGACCATTGGATTTCGATACAAAAAATGTAACAAACGCAAAATATTGATGGAAAGATTTGATATAGCGATGGCAAGGTATACTTTTTTACGGCAAGTGAAAGAAATCAAAAATTGGCAAAATGTTGTGTTCTTGGATGAAACATGGCTTAATGCTAACCATACTGTAGGCCGTTCTTGGAACGATGACACAGCAGCATCTACTTCCAAAGTTCCTGTAGGAAAAGGATCGCGACTTATAATTTGTCACGCCGGAACCATCAACGGGTTTGTCGAAGGTTCTCTCATGGCTTTTGCGTCAAAAACCACTGGAGACTATCATGAAGACATGAATGGAGAAAAGTTTACTGAATGGTTTACCTCAATGTTGTGTAGCCTCCCTGAACCATCTATTATAATTATGGACAACGCCCCATACCACTCGATGCAAATTGACAAGCCACCTGCCCAATCCCAAAAGAAAGCTGATATCGTCGCATGGCTTCGTAAAAATGGCGTAGATGCAAACATGAATATGTTAAAAGCGGAATTAGTACGTCTTTTAAAAGAAAACAAACCAACCAAGATCCGATACGTCATTGACGAAATAGCATTAGAACATGGGCACAGAGTTATACGGTTACCGCCTTACCATTGTGAGTATAATGCGATTGAGTTGGTGTGGGCTCAAATTAAGGGATATGCTGCAAGACACAATACAGAACCCCCATTTACCACAAAAAAAATGCTAAAATTATTAGTAGAAGCTTGTGAACATGTGACTAAAGGAGACTGGGAAAAGGTTGTGAATAGAACTGTTAAATTAATAAGGGAAGATTATGAAAGAGATGTGAAAATAGATAATATTATAGAAAACGAACATATAATTATTAATGTAGGTGATGATAGCAGTGACGACACTGAAAATAGTAGTATGGACGAATCTGATTAATTATGGCCTTTTGTGGCACCTTTTTTGGTATCTTTTGTATTCATATGTTTCTTGTGTGCATATAAAGTATGTATATTCATTTTCATTCAAATATTCAGTTCGTTCAAATAAATTAAATAAACATATACATTTTTGTTTTATTAAACCTATTTAATCAGGTACAAAAACAAAACTTAATTGTTTTTTGTTCGAGAATAAATTGACATTCCACATCACTATTGTAATGTGTCAAACCGGCCATCATAGCGTGCCGCTAGTGTAGTGTAAGTTGCATATTTTGTAGTTTATTATAGTAGGTATTTAAGCCATGGAACTCAAAATATATTCAGTATTCATAAATAAAATAAAGCACTATCCTAGGTCAGCAATAATATTTGAGACTTTCAACTACGGAACCCTACACTGCGCGTGGCCCGACACGCACTTGGCCGGTTTTTTTTAATTAATATCATTTCAAGATACCTTGTATCATTTATATTATTATTTCATAGTGAAAGTAACGTATGGCCACGTATCGCCATCTACTGGTCAGGTCTGAAAACAGTCTGCAGACAGCATTCTAAGCGCCATCTATTATCGAGTAGCAAAACTTTTAACATGCTTAGGTGACCATAGACAATATCTATCGCTAAACTAGCGGCACGCTATGATGGCCGGTTTGACACATTACAATAGTGATGTGGAATGTCAATTTATTCTCGAACAAAAAACAATTAAGTTTTGTTTTTGTACCTGATTAAATAGGTTTAATAAAACAAAAATGTATATGTTTATTTAATTTATTTGAACGAACTGAATATTTGAATGAAAATGAATATACATACTTTATATGCACACAAGAAACATATGAATACAAAAGATACCAAAAAAGGTGCCACAAAAGGCCATAATTAATCAGATTCGTCCATACTACTATTTTCACTGTCGTCACTGCTATCATCACCTACATTAATAATTATATGTTCGTTTTCTATAATATTATCTATTTTCACATCTCTTTCATAATCTTCCCTTATTAATTTAACAGTTCTATTCACAACCTTTTCCCAGTCTCCTTTAGTCACATGTTCACAAGCTTCTTCTAATAATTTTAGCATTTTTTTTGTGGTAAATGGGGGTTCTGTATTGTGTCTTGCAGCATATCCCTTAATTTGAGCCCACACCAACTCAATCGCATTATACTCACAATGGTAAGGCGGTAACCGTATAACTCTGTGCCCATGTTCTAATGCTATTTCGTCAATGACGTATCGGATCTTGGTTGGTTTGTTTTCTTTTAAAAGACGTACTAATTCCGCTTTTAACATATTCATGTTTGCATCTACGCCATTTTTACGAAGCCATGCGACGATATCAGCTTTCTTTTGGGATTGGGCAGGTGGCTTGTCAATTTGCATCGAGTGGTATGGGGCGTTGTCCATAATTATAATAGATGGTTCAGGGAGGCTACACAACATTGAGGTAAACCATTCAGTAAACTTTTCTCCATTCATGTCTTCATGATAGTCTCCAGTGGTTTTTGACGCAAAAGCCATGAGAGAACCTTCGACAAACCCGTTGATGGTTCCGGCGTGACAAATTATAAGTCGCGATCCTTTTCCTACAGGAACTTTGGAAGTAGATGCTGCTGTGTCATCGTTCCAAGAACGGCCTACAGTATGGTTAGCATTAAGCCATGTTTCATCCAAGAACACAACATTTTGCCAATTTTTGATTTCTTTCACTTGCCGTAAAAAAGTATACCTTGCCATCGCTATATCAAATCTTTCCATCAATATTTTGCGTTTGTTACATTTTTTGTATCGAAATCCAATGGTCTTCAAAATCTTCGTTAAAGAACTTTCCCCACCGAAGAATAATCCAGCTTCCTTCAGTGAATGCACCAACTTTTTTCTTGTTGGATACTCCTTCTGTAAATAGTAGCCGTAAACATGTCTTCGGATAGCATCGGCATCAAAGCTATCGATGCCTACGACTGGTTTTGCTCGTTTTCTCTTTTTTGGTGTGTGAAGTTTATTTTCTTCTGTGCCAGTCTCGCCATATTTTTTTTTAAGTTATCCGTCTAACAGTTCGTTGTCCAATATTAAGCGCATCAGCTACGCGTTCAACCACTGACGTTATAGGTAAAATTGGCCCTCCATTTTGAGCTTCAAGATCGAAATAGTTACGAAGGCGTATTACGAACTCACGTGTCTGACTATTTAGAACAGTTCTCTGCGTACGTTCGGTCATATCGACGAAATCCACAACAAAGGGCTTGAACAGAGTCCAAATTAACGAGCAAGGGTCAACAGTAATGCAGTATCAATATTTGAAATCCAAAGCCAGGTCAAAACTATATCACAATCGCATTGCACTGACAGTTTATACTTTTCGAAGCAACGTCAATTCGAAACTGCTTTGTTTTGCATTGAGCATTGACGCGAGTTTGCCGGAGGTAGTAGTTGTGCTAGCCAGCGATCCTATGTGACGATCGTATTAGATTCCATTTTTAAAAATTTTCAATTTAGAAAACCAAATGCCGAGTTGTGGTATATATCATATAAAAATAAAAATTTTACCTTTTGTATGAAACAGCTGATATTTTTTTGCGATTTCAGAGGTTTGTCCACATAGTGAAAATTGTTCATATTCACAAGTACATTCACCCCTTAAATGGTGCAAACTGATTTTTCTACACTTGTATACATTTTAGAAATCAATTTAATAAATAAATTTTGAGTCCTAAACCTAAAACTACATTCGATAAAATTTATGAATCTCTGCACATCACTATCGTCAATAAAGTAATACAATTATTTCCTTCAAAGTCGTTATCAATTAATACGGAACTTCATGAGCGGACAAACGTCAAACCGGCCATCATAACGTGCCGCTAGTTTAGTAGGCTTTGAGTAATAAACCAGCAATGGAGAGGACTTGACCCCTAATTTATTTGCAAAAAAGTCTGTCAATTACGGTGGGGGGCGAGGTAGCACACATGAAAACTTGCTTACTACAGTTGCATTTTTCCATCACGTCGCTATGCACGCACACAATATAATTAGCAAACACTACCTTAAAGTATATGCACACTATCACATTCACACACAGGGACGCTCTATCATTACATGAAACAATCGCATCATTTGTGTAAGCATTTTAGGGATTTGACACTATCGATTATCGACTTTCGATAAGTTTTTCTAATAATTATTTACAACAGAGTTACTTTATTCGAGAGTAAATTTTTTTGTTCGAGATCTTTAACATGGTAGGTATATAGAAGCGCTAGGAAACGAGGTTCTTGCCGTTATTTTAGTCATAATATGCCTTTGCTATTAGAAAGATACAGCTAGAAACTTTGGACTATATTGACGCTGGAAAGCGATCTAGCTTATTTCGAAAAATAACAAAATTACTTTTTTATATATTTGGAAGAAAAAGATACTGCGTCGGATTGTCGGATTTTCGTTTTCCTATGACATTATTTTTCTAAGATACTATACGTTGACCTTCTCTACATGTTTATATTATATTTTTTGTTATTCATATTTTTCAACGTACTCAAAAATGCTGTAAATACTAAGACACCATCTATTTTTCAATATTATACAGATACTTCAAAAAGTTATCAATACTTTTTAGCAGTGCAGTGCACTTAGGTGTACCTACTGTAAGGACTTAGGATTATCTGATTATTAACAGATTTTGTAGATACCAAGGTATTTACTCCGTCACTATACTCTCAATCTCATGCTGAAAGCATGCTGTAGGTACCACAGTATATCACCTTAGAGCAGCTGTTTAGTTATGATTTAAGGTTATAAGCCACCAGGGAGTGCTGTACTTTGTCATAGATTTTTAATAATATTGTTTATTAAGTTGAGAGACATTTAATTTTTATTTGAATACGTAGTGGGTATTAATATTGAACACATTGATTTTTTAAGTAATCTTGTTTAAATAAACATACAGCATTTTTAATGAAACATCATTTGTTTTATTTATGTTTAAAGCGAAATTTACGATGTATCTATTTCTAAAAAGTATATTAAGTACAAACTGTTAGGACTACATCATGTTTCCTTAAAAATAAATACAGCATAATTAGCATTTCAGAGTTTAGAGTTATTTCGTGGTTTCATATGTATCAAATACCAAGTTACAGCAACATTGCTTCTTGAAATTGAAAAACTATTAGTCGAAATTGATATAAAACTAATGTATAAAACTAAAGTAATTCTACTTTAGAATTATATAATTAGTATCATCTGATGTGTTACATTAAAAAATATGCTTTTTGAAAAAAATCTGCTCCTGATAGCTTATTATGAGCTGTTATGATTTTTTTAAAACGTTATTGGCTCTGGTTTAAAGTTCACTTTTTCGATTTACAAGATCGTTTTCCAGCGTTGAATAATATTCTCTCAGTCCAGTATGGAGGAAACATAAAAAGGAAAAACTGAACCCTAAAAAAAAAATTTATTTAAAGTTATGATTGGTAAGTTAAAACTTGTACCTACATACTTTACTTGGAAGGCTTATTTTTTTCATCTACTTCATCTGAACGAAGTGTATATTTGTTTGTAATGCTAGGCTGCCGCCATGGCTATAGTGGCCACCCCATCTGTAATAAAACACCGCCAAGCTATTTAGCTTTCCGGTAAACCTAGCGGGATGAATAAGAAGTATGGGTACTTTAATTCAATTGCCAAGTTTTAATGAACCAAATATGTATAGAATTTAAATATTTTTTTTCGTCAATGAACCATTAAACTAGCGGCACGCTATGATGGCCGGTTTGACACATTACAATAGTGATGTGGAATGTCAATTTATTCTCGAACAAAAAACAATTAAGTTTTGTTTTTGTACCTGATTAAATAGGTTTAATAAAACAAAAATGTAAATGTTTATTTAATTTATTTGAACGAACTGAATATTTGAATGAAAATGAATATACATACTTTATATGCACACAAGAAACATATGAATACAAAAGATACCAAAAAAGGTGCCACAAAAGGCCATAATTAATCAGATTCGTCCATACTACTATTTTCACTGTCGTCACTGCTATCATCACCTACATTAATAATTATATGTTCGTTTTCTATAATATTATCTATTTTCACATCTCTTTCATAATCTTCCCTTATTAATTTAACAGTTCTATTCACAACCTTTTCCCAGTCTCCTTTAGTCACATGTTCACAAGCTTCTTCTAATAATTTTAGCATTTTTTTTGTGGTAAATGGGGGTTCTGTATTGTGTCTTGCAGCATATCCCTTAATTTGAGCCCACACCAACTCAATCGCATTATACTCACAATGGTAAGGCGGTAACCGTATAACTCTGTGCCCATGTTCTAATGCTATTTCGTCAATGACGTATCGGATCTTGGTTGGTTTGTTTTCTTTTAAAAGACGTACTAATTCCGCTTTTAACATATTCATGTTTGCATCTACGCCATTTTTACGAAGCCATGCGACGATATCAGCTTTCTTTTGGGATTGGGCAGGTGGCTTGTCAATTTGCATCGAGTGGTATGGGGCGTTGTCCATAATTATAATAGATGGTTCAGGGAGGCTACACAACATTGAGGTAAACCATTCAGTAAACTTTTCTCCATTCATGTCTTCATGATAGTCTCCAGTGGTTTTTGACGCAAAAGCCATGAGAGAACCTTCGACAAACCCGTTGATGGTTCCGGCGTGACAAATTATAAGTCGCGATCCTTTTCCTACAGGAACTTTGGAAGTAGATGCTGCTGTGTCATCGTTCCAAGAACGGCCTACAGTATGGTTAGCATTAAGCCATGTTTCATCCAAGAACACAACATTTTGCCAATTTTTGATTTCTTTCACTTGCCGTAAAAAAGTATACCTTGCCATCGCTATATCAAATCTTTCCATCAATATTTTGCGTTTGTTACATTTTTTGTATCGAAATCCAATGGTCTTCAAAATCTTCGTTAAAGAACTTTCCCCACCGAAGAATAATCCAGCTTCCTTCAGTGAATGCACCAACTTTTTTCTTGTTGGATACTCCTTCTGTAAATAGTAGCCGTAAACATGTCTTCGGATAGCATCGGCATCAAAGCTATCGATGCCTACGACTGGTTTTGCTCGTTTTCTCTTTTTTGGTGTGTGAAGTTTATTTTCTTCTGTGCCAGTCTCGCCATATTTTTTTTTAGTTATCCGTCTAACAGTTCGTTGTCCAATATTAAGCGCATCAGCTACGCGTTCAACCACTGACGTTATAGGTAAAATTGGCCCTCCATTTTGAGCTTCACGATCGAAATAGTTACGAAGGCGTATTACGAACTCACGTGTCTGACTATTTAGAACAGTTCTCTGCGTACGTTCGGTCATATCGACGAAATCCACAACAAAGGGCTTGAACAGAGTCCAAATTAACGAGCAAGGGTCAACACTAATGCAGTATCAATATTTGAAATCCAAAGCCAGGTCAAAACTATATCACAATCGCATTGCACTGACAGTTTATACTTTTCGAAGCAACGTCAATTCGAAACTGCTTTGTTTTGCATTGAGCATTGACGCGAGTTTGCCGGAGGTAGTAGTTGTGCTAGCCAGCGATCCTATGTGACGATCGTATTAGATTCCATTTTTAAAAATTTTCAATTTAGAAAACCAAATGCCGAGTTGTGGTATATATCATATAAAAATAAAAATTTTACCTTTTGTATGAAACAGCTGATATTTTTTTGCGATTTCAGAGGTTTGTCCACATAGTGAAAATTGTTCATATTCACAAGTACATTCACCCCTTAAATGGTGCAAACTGATTTTTCTACACTTGTATACATTTTAGAAATCAATTTAATAAATAAATTTTGAGTCCTAAACCTAAAACTACATTCGATAAAATTTATGAATCTCTGCACATCACTATCGTCAATAAAGTAATACAATTATTTCCTTCAAAGTCGTTATCAATTAATACGGAACTTCATGAGCGGACAAACGTCAAACCGGCCATCATAGCGTGCCGCTAGTTTAGTAAGACGATAAAAATATCTCGGTATAAATAATTTATACAATCCCCCCACCAATATCGACATATGAAATCTTGCTGTCCAGCCCTAATTTTATTGCGGTGTGGCCGACTTCATAAAATTAAAGTCCTAATTTTCGAGTAAGAAAGACTTACGTAGAACTTATCATTATTATTAAACAATTTTTTAGTCTCGTTTTCATTATTTTTTGTATTATATTTGTAAAAATCCTTTCTTAGCGGATGCCTACGTCATAGTAGATATGCGTTGATAAATCAGTGAGTCAGTCACCTTTTCATTTTATATATTTAGAAAATCATATCACACTGGCTATATGGAAATATATACCTATAAATTTTGAAATAATTGAGTAAAAAAACTAATTTTATGAATTCGCTGAGTTTATGGAGCTCTAGCTGCATCAATGCATTTTAAACAATAGTGGGAGAGTACCAGCCAATCAGACACCATTGCGATCGTTATAATAATGCAATCATTTTAACCGACTTCAAAAAAGGAGGAGGTTCTCAATTTGAATTTTTTGTATATTTGTTACCCAATTATTCCGCCAAATAATGAATGGAATTTGATAATTTTTTTTTGTTTAATAGGGCATACTTCAGAGGTGGTTCCCACATGAATTTTTGTTGATATAATGTTAGATGTTACTCCATAACTACGTCAAATCTGAACCGATTTCAATTTTTTTTGAAAGAAAGCATAATAAGGTTGGGCCTATTTAAAAGGTGAAGAGAAGATGATTCATATCTTCGGTGATGGAGGAAGGAACTCAATGATTAAGAGCAAATTGCTCGCGATCAGAGATATACACAAAAAAGCTTAAAATAATAATGTAAAAAAAATATCTTTAAAAAACCGACTTCATACGCCGATCGGGCAAAGTTGGGCTAGCGTCGCGCATTAGTTTCATCATTTATATTTAGGCCCGCCCGACTTCAACATACATGTACAAATTAAAATTGTTTTATACTTTGTAGTGGCGTTTAAAGTCGGTTTTATAGAAAGAATTTTTTATCATTATTTGATAATCCCACAGACGATCAAAGTTCGTATTTATATATCTAGTCATATTTTACTTAAAGCTTATAAATTAGTCGTTCACCCCTTCCTATTCTATCGTGATTTTAATTCTATGGGATCAATTTATAATGCAGTTCAAGATAAAGGTCTCTAAACGAATAGTAAGTAGGAAGATTAATTTTCAATATTTTCCCCAAATTATTTCATGTACGATTAAGTAGCAACATTTTCAGATCGACAGTTTTCTTAAGTTTTCTGCATAAGTATTGCATTATTTGGATAAAATAATACATCAGAAGTAAATAAATGTTATCCTTTAGTAAACTGGATGTTTTAAATATTTTTTTAGAAGAAAATACTCTCATATTCGGCATTTATAGCGGAGCTCATTCCCCGATAACCATACGTAGTTGACAGGCGCGTGACTCGAGTCAAACAGTTTTATATAACGAGTAGGACCACTGCTCATACCCAACTTACAGAGGGGTACGCGCGTCAATTCTTCTCCTGTGTTGGTTATTACTCAAAGCTAGTAGGTATTAGAAAACCTACTAGCGTTAGATCCAATGTTTGTGGTTAGACGAGTTAGATCACGTTTGCTTTAAACTCATATGTCTATTTATTTGAACGCACTAATCTCTGGAACTACCAGTCTGATAGTCGTAACTCGTAACTCCTAGTTCCATGAGTATGATTTGAAAAATTTTTTTGATTTGAAAGTTTTTATCTAGCTATGATAACTTAATACACCTGAAGAGTTTGTTTTTTTTGAACGCGCTAATGGAACTACTTACCTGTCGGATTTGAAAAAAATTTGTATTCGATAGCCCAATTTTTGAGGTTACTTATAGGTAGGCTATCCTACGACACTTAAAAGCAGCGTAAAAAGAAAAAGGTAAATGCGCGGGCGCGGGCGGTCACCCGTCGAGTATTTAGGGAACTTTTTATTCCGGAAATTCAAGTTTCCACCGGATTATTATATATTTTTTTGTATTCTTTGTGCAGCGAGGTGCAACTTAATGTTTAATTCAAACAAAGGTCCTAGCAATGTTACATTTGATAACGTTTCTTCCACACGAATTACAATACCATTATAACGTATAAATTAAAGTATGTAATGGTAATCGAATACTGTACAATGTATACAATATGTACTTTTACCGGTAATAACTAATTTTACCTTTAGTTTGATAACGGTTTAAACTTAGACAGACCAGGAAAAATATCTCAACGCGAACGCCTTGATTTAGATTTTAGAAGATAACCATCAATATTTTGCCTAAGATCAATATTATTATGTTGGTGTTAGTCTCAACTCTCAATGACGTTATAATATCACACTGGTAACTCTTTGAGTATTCAGCACATAATTATATTCAAAGTGTATCAATCATAAGGTATCAATAATTATTTCAAAAGGTTTTTGAAAATTTATAACCCGGTAACGTAGACAAATCCCTTCGAGTATTTAATATAAACAAAATAAGCCCTGATCAAAACCTTGCAGTGTTCTTTTTTACATATTACATTAAATCTTAATGTATTGATTAAAAACAGAAAGTATTACAATAATAAAATAAAAATTAATTACATAATTAAAATAGGTGGTGACATCTATCGTGTCCTCTGCAGTAGCCTTTGAGTAGTAAACCAGCAATGGAGAGGACTTGACCCCTAATTTATTCGCAAAAAAGTCTGTCAATTACGGTGGGGGGCGAGGTAGCACACATGAAAACTTGCTTACTACAGTTGCATTTTTCCATCACGTCGCTATGCACGCACACAATATAATTAGCAAACACTACCTTAAAGTATATGCACACTATCACATTCACACACAGGGACGCTCTATCATTACATGAAACAATCGCATCATTTGTGTAAACATTTTAGGGATTTGACACTATCGATTATCGACTTTCGATAAGTTTTTCTAATAATTATTTACAACAGAGTTACTTTATTCGAGAGTAAATTTTTTTGTTCGAGATCTTTAACATGGTAGGTATATAGAAGCGCTAGGAAACGAGACTCTTGCCGTTATTTTAGTCATAATATGCCTTTGCTATTAGATTGACTCTTTGTAGGCTTTTAGTACTTGCGTAAAGATACAGCTAGAAACTTTGGACTATATTGACGCTGGAAAGCGATCTAGCTTATTTCGAAAAATAACAAAATGACTTTTTTATATATTTGGAAGAAAAAGATACTGCGTCGGATTGTCGGATTTTCGTTTTCCTATGACATTATTTTTCTAAGATACTATGTTGACCTTCTCTGCATGTTTATATTATATATTTTTTTTTATTCCACACCACACCACACCATCTATTTTTCAATATTATACAGATACTTCAAAAAAGTTATCAATACTTTTTAGCAGTGCAGTGCACTTAGGCGAACCTACTGTAAGGACTTAGGATTATCTGATTATTAACAGATTTTGTCGATACCAAGGTATTTACTCCGTCACTATACTCTCAATCTCATGCTGAAAGCATGCTGTAGGTACCACAGTATATCACCTTAGAGCAGCTGTTTAGTTATGATTTAAGGTTATAAGCCACCAGGGAGTGCTGTACTTTGTCATAGGTTTTTAATAATATTGTTTATTAAGTTGAGAGACATTTAATTTTTATTTGAATATGTAGTAGGTATTAATATTGAACACATTGATTTTTTAAGTAATCTTGTTTAAATAAACATACAGCATTTTTAATGAAACATCATTTGTTTTATTTATGTTTAAAGCGAAATTTACGATGTATCTATTTCTAAAAAGTATATTAAGTACAAACTGTTAGGACTACATCATGTTTCCTTAAAAATAAATACAGCATAATTAGCATTTCAGAGTTTAGAGTTATTTCGTGGTTTCATATGTTTCAAATACCAAGTTACAGCAACATTGCTTCTTAAAATTGAAAAACTATTAGTCGAAATTGATATAAAACTAATGTATAAAACTAAAGTAATTCTACTTTAGAATTATATAATTAGTATCATCTGATGTGTTACTTTAAAAAATATGCTTTTTGAAAAAAATCTGCTCCTGATAGCTTATTATGAGCTCTTATGATTTTTTAAAACGTTATTGGCTCTGGTTTAAAGTTCACTTTTTCGATTTACAAGATCGTTTTCCAGCGTTGAATAATATTCTCTCAGTCCAGTATGGAGGAAACATAAAAATCGGCCAAGTTCGAGTCGGGCCTCGCTCTTTTAGGGTTCCGTTAAAAAAAATTAAATTAAAAGATTTCCATCTACCCACCTACCCATTTTAATTTAATTTTTTTAATTTAATTTAATTTTTATTATTTGTTGTTATAGCGGCAATAGAAATACATAATATGTGAAAATTTCATCTGTCTATCTATTACGGTTTACGAGATACAGCCCGCTGACAGACGGACGGACGGACGGACGGACGGACGGATGGACAGCGTAGGCTTAGTAATAGGGTCCCGTTGGTACCCTTTGGGTACGGAACCCTAAAAAGTAAAAACTAAACCCTAAAAAAAATGTATTTAAAGTTATGATTGGTAAGTTAAAACTTGTACCTACATACTTTACTTGGAAGGCTTATTTTTTTCATCTACTTCATCTGAACGAAGTGTTCAGTAAACCAAAGTACACTAAGTGTATACGAAGTGTAAATTTGTTTGTAATGCTAGGCTGCCGCCATCCATGGCTATAGTGGCCACCCCATCTGTAATAAACTAATAAAACACCGCCAAGCTATTTAGCTTTCCGGTAAACCTAGCGGGATGAATAAGAAGTATGGGTACTTTAATTCAATTGCCAAGTTTTAATGAACCAAATATGTATAGAATTTAAATATTTTTTTTCGTCAATGAACCATTAGTAAGACGATAAAAATATCTCGGTATAAATAATTTATACAATCCCCCCACCAGTATCGACATATGAAATCTTGCTGTCCAGCCCTAATTTTATTGCGGTGTGGCCGACTTCATAAAATTAAAGTCCTAATTTTCGAGTAAGAAAGACTTACGTAGAACTTATCATTATTATTAAACAATTTTTTAGTCTCGTTTTCATTATTTTTTGTATTATATTTGTAAAAATCCTTTCTTAGCGGATGCCTACGTCATAGTAGATGTGCGTTGATAGATCAGTGAGTCAGTCACCTTTTCATTTTATATATTTAGAAAATCATATCACACTGGTTATATGGAAATATATACCTATAACTTTTGAAATAATTGAGTAAAAAAACTAATTTTATGAATTCGCTGAGTTTATGGAGCTCTAGCTGCATCAATGCATTTTAAACAATAGTGGGAGAGTACCAGCCAATCAGACACCATTGCGATCGTTATAATAATGCAATCATTTTAACCGACTTCAAAAAAGGAGGAAGTTCTCAATTTGAATTTTTTGTATATTTGTTACCCAATTATTCCGCCAAATAATGAATGGAATTTGATAATTTTTTTTTGTTTAGTAGGGCATACTTCAGAGGTGGTTCCCATATAATTTTTTGTTGATATAATGTTAGATGTTACTCCATAACTACGTCAAATCTGAACCGATTTCAATTGTTTTTGAAAGAACGCATAATAAGGTTGGGCCTATTTAAAAGGTGAAGAGAAGATGATTCATATCTTCGGTGATGGAGGAAGGAACTCAATGATTAAGAGCAAATTGCTCGCGATCAGAGATATACACAAAAAAGCTTAAAATAATAATGTAAAAAAAAATATCTTTAAAGAATCGGCCAAGTGCGAGTCGGGCCTCGCTCTTTTAGGGTTCCGTTAAAAAAATTAAATAAAAATATTTCCATGTACCCATGGAAATATTTTAATTTTTTTAATTTAATTTAATTTTTATTATTTGTTGTTATACCGGCAATAGAAATACATAATATGTGAAAATTTCATCTGTCTATCTATTACGGTTTACGAGATACAGCCCGCTGACAGACGGACGGACGGACGGACGGACGGACGGACGGACGGACGGACGGACGGACGGACGGACAGCGTAGGCTTAGTAATAGGGTCCCGTTGGTACCCTTTGGGTACGGAACCCTAAAAACCGACTTCATACGCCGATCGGGCAAAGTTGGGCTACCGTCGCGCATTAGTTTCATCATTTATATTTAGGCCCGCCCGACTTCAACATACATGTACAAATTAAAATTGTTTTATACTTTGTAGTGGCGTTTAAAGTCGGTTTTATAGAAAGAATTTTTTATCATTATTTGATAATCCCACAGACGATCAAAGTTCGTATTTATATATCTAGTCAGATTTTACTTAAAGCTTATAAATCAGTCGTTCACCCCTTCCTATTCTAACGTGATTTTAATTCTATGGGATCAATTTATAATGCAGTTCATGAAAAAGTTCTCTAAACGAATAGTAAGTAGGAAGATTAATTTTCAATATTTTCCCCAAATTATTTCATGTACGATTAAGTAGCAACATTTTCAGATCGACAGTTTTCTTAAGTTTTCTGCATAAGTATTGCATTATTTGGATAAAATAATACATCAGAAGTAAATAAATGTTATCCTTTAGTAAACTGGATGTTTTAAATATTTTTTTTAGAAGAAAATACTCTCATATTCGGCATTTATAGCGGAGCTCATTCCCCGCTAACCATACGTAGTTGACAGGCGCGTGACTCGAGTCAAACAGTTTTATATAACGAGTAGGACCACTGCTCATACCCAACTTACAGAGGGGTACGCGCGTCAAGTCTTCTCCTGTGTTGGTTTATTACTCTATGGCAGTAGCTGAATTAAAAGCTCCACTCTATAGTCTATTAATCTATAGTCTACTGCAAATTGTCAACCATAATGCATTGCGCATAAATGGCCGCCATGTTGCTGCCGTCTGAAAGATGTTCACATCTGTGTGTGTTTACTAATGAATTTTATGAACTTTAATAGCTAAATTACTGTGTTTGTGAAATTGTGAGTGTACAATGGTTTTCTATTACCTACATATTTGTGATTGAAAAGTCTGTCAAATGTCTCTGAGGCCAATAAACAGTGAAATTTTCTTTAGATAGTCACTCGAGTCAGACGGCATAATGGCTGACAATCTGATTCAAAAGTCACATAAAACTAGTGAAAAAAACAAGTATAACAACGTCGTTCATCGCACTACGAGTGAATCTCTTCGACTGAACGAGTCGGAGAAGGGAGTGACTCACCCGACGAGTCTTCAATCCGCCCATAACCCAAGGAAAATATCTTCCTTTCAGATCACCAGTGTGACTGTTGGCTCGCGGGTGAGCACTGATGCAGGCGAGGACTCTGCGGACGATCTAGACGAATCTCACACCGACGATATCTCGAGGGTGACCGACATAGAGAATGAAACGCCGAGCTACTCGGAGGACACCTTCTCGAAAGACGACGTGTTCTATAACGCGTCGAGTGCATCGCTAGGCTGCGCACCCGTCATCCCGACCAGCTCGCAGTACGGGCTCGCGATCGTCGGCCAGCCCGACGCCAACGCCCAGCCGGGGGCAGCGGTGCCCAACAACAGTGCCGAGGCGAGTGACATGCACGTCAGCGTCACGAACGCCGGCACGGGCAGCATCATCAACCTCATCGGCAACTCTAAGCCGCAGGAAGGTATGAAGGAGATACAAGAACATGTTAGGAATGAAAGATTCAAAGTTGTTAAAATTGAGAGCACTGAGCCTTTCCGCCGTGGCAGGTGGATGTGTATGGATTATCTGGATCATCCTGCCACCCAGCAGAGTGCTCCGATCACCCTCAACAACAACTTGGATGTTGCAGAGACTAACACACTGCAGGCCCCTGACAGTGGAGTGGTAATGAACGATATCCAGCATGATGATGTGATGTGTAACGATTTGTCCAATAAAGGGCCTAAAGATCAAGTGAGTGTTGTACAACAAATGGATCAAGGTGTTCAGAAACAATTTCCTATGGCCTCTCCGGGACAATCTTTGACCCAACCTATCAATATGGTCCAACAACAAATGCCTGTTAATCAGTCTGTGTCCGTGCAGTCTCCTCCTTTAGAGATGCCACAGCAAATGCCAAAACAGAACATGCAGGCTAACCAGGCAGTGGGTCAGCAACATCCACAAAGCATGACACATATTCAAATGCAGAATGCTACGCAGAGTCATCCTCAGCCTAACCAGCCACAGCAAGTTCAGCAGATACCGCAAAGCTTTCCTCAACACCAGCTGCAGCAAGTGATTGCACAATCACAAGGTATCCCCATGCAACAGATACCAATGCATCAGCAAATACCGCAGCAGATGCAGCAAATTCCTAACCAGCAAATGCAGCAGATGGGCCAACATTTGCCGCAGGCTCAGCTGACTAACATGCAACTACAGCAACAAATGCCCCAGATGCAAGGCATACCCAACCAGGGACAGCTAACCCAAGTGAGTGGTCAGCAACCACAGATGCAACAAATTCAAATGCAACCCATGCAAGGCCAACCTAACCCGCAGCAAATCCATCAGATGCAACAGGCACAGATTCCTAACATGGGCCAGAGTCATCACCTCCAGAACCAACAAGCAATGGGCACCCAACAAGCTCAACTCCAACATCTGTCTAGTCAGGCCCAAATGCAGGCATTGCAGAACCAACAGATGCCAAATCACATACAACAAATGCAGATACCCACTCAGTTAGCAGCTACTAATCAGCAGATTTCTCAGATGCAACCGCAAATGCACCAGATGCCATCTCAGGCGCAGCAGACAGTGGTAGCGGGAATGCATCCTCAAATGCAGCAGCAAGGGATGGCTGTCTCTCAGCCACAGTACAACCAAGCAGTTAATCAGCAGCCTAATCCCCAGTCAATGATCAATGCTACCATTCCGTCATCGCAGCAGCCAATGGTTCAGCCACAACACAATGTTCCTCAGTACCACGCGCAGCAATCTCAGTTGTCACAGCAGGGCCAGACGTTGCCTCAAGAGGTGCTGACTAGTATCGTAACATCACAACAAGGTGCAACTCTCCCTTCTAATCTTCAGCCTATGGCCACTCAACCTCAAGGTTCAACATTGCCCGCCAACTTGCAGATGGCTGGGCAGCAGGCCACAGTACACAGCATGGCTCCACAGCAGGGGAACATGCAGCAACCAAACATCCAAATGATGACAGCTGCCCCTCAGAACATGCAGATGACTTTAGATGGGAATCAGCAGAGTATGCAAATGCCCGCCTCAGACCCCATATACATCCAGTCGGCTAATGTTGGTCAGCAGATGCAGACACACATGTCACAGCCCCAGAATATGATGCAGCAGCAAGTGAGCGGTCAGGGGCAGATGGGCGGAGTGCAATATGTTCCTAACCAGCCAGTGGCACAGGTGCCAATGACTCATCAGAATATTCCAATGTCCATGCAGCAGAGTATGCCAGTTGGAATGGGCGGAGGTGTTCACGCGAGCGTCGTGCCGTCCCAGACAAGTATGGCTCTGGGGTACGGTGGAGTGGTGCCAGTGATGTCTCAAAGCAGTGTGGCGCCAGTGGAGGCTACGGTATCGGGGACTAACTCTCCGGTTGTGTCTATGCCGGTCAACTCCACCGCTTATGCCAACAACACTGCACAGTCGGGACATGACAGTCAGGGCTTCGGTAGCCCAGTGAGTGGAGTGGTGTCTCATGCGATCAGTGGTGCAGTGGTGAGCAATGTGAATGTGTGTGATAGTGGTGCTCCTGAATCCTCTGATGGTCTGCAGGCTGGTGACACGGGCGACGGCAAGGATGAGGTGCAGGCACCACCACCTCCCGAGGATGAAAGGTGAGTCAACTTTGCTGCTTTGCGCCATGTATCTTAAGATTTTGTTGATAGAAAAGGCAATTATTTTGAGCTACAACCCATTTTGAGATAAGATAAACCTGCATTTGTATTTTGTGATGCTAAATGTTTTTATGCACTGATTAAATTCCAAGCCAATGGACTTTGTAGTAATCTATTCTACAGTTGCTATAAAGATAACTTAGTGATTTCAATGCAAACAGTTTTGTTTGGGAAATAAATAATGACCCCATCCTATCTCAGTATTTTGTTGGGATTGTTTGTATTTTTGTTAGAGAATCCTTGAAGTTACACTTTTCCATTAAATAACTAAAAGTTAGGTTGTATTAGTAGCACAGCAGGGGTTGTCTAGAAAAGTAAGTTTTATTATCAACAACAAAAAGTTGGCTTAATGATAAGCCAACTTTTTGCTGGCCTTTTTGTTATATATCCTTAGATCTGAATGGCATTACCGTTATTTTGATTGCCATCGAGTTATTTTTCATGGAGAAATTTGACCTATAGACAGATAGGTAAATTTTACAATTAAATTAAAACAAAGAAAAAAAAGATCTATATTGAATCAATTATTATTTTGAGGTATAAATGGTTTCAAGCTGATATAATATAAAGAAAATCTTAAAATTTTCAAACTTTGGATGTAATATTGCCTGTAGTGTCTGTCTCACTGCAAAAATTTGGAGCTCGGAATTTTGTCTTCAACTATCAAAACTTACCAAATACAAATAGGTGAAATTACTAGTTGCACAACAGATAGCTAGTTAAAAATTACTTTATTGCGAATTCATGTTTATCTGAATAAGCAAATTGTGTAAGAATCCTACAACACTTATTATCTCCAAAGTTGCAAACCACTATTTAAATCCAAAAAGATTTTACCACTTCTATGCATTTATATTTATGAAGCTGCATTATTTGTATTTAAAAACTTAAATTTATTTCAAACTACATACAACCATAAACAAGTAAAAGATATAAAAATAACATTTCATTACCACAACAAAGATTGTTTATTTATTAGTAAAAATTGCTATTGTGTGGTCATCAAAATTTCTAATAAATTATGGAATAAACTGAAGGAACTCAGTTTATCACAATTCAAAAAAAGCCTTTTTAAAATCTATTAGACAGTTGTTTTTATGCAGTAAAAGAGTTCTTACATATATGTATATTAATTTTAGCTAAGCTTTCATCATCATCATTAGCAACCCATCAACGGCTCACTACTGAGCGCAGGTCTCCTCTCAGAGAAGGGTTATAGGCCATAGTCCACCACGCTGGCCCAATGCGAATTGGCGGACTTCACACACCTTCAAGAACATTATGAAGAACTCTCAGGTGTGTAGGTTTCCTCACGATGTTTTCCTTCACCGTTGAAGCAAGTGATATTTAATTGCTTAAACGCACTTGACTCCAAAAGTCAGAGACCCCCCGAATAGGAGACCACTGGAGTTAGGCTTGGAGTTAGGTTTGTATTACTCTTGCGGAGGTCCTCTGTTATTCCTGGATAAAAGCTTATTACACTCTCCAAGTCATCAACTAAACCCATGCAAGAAATCAAGCCCATCCGATGCTCCGTTGCTGCGCGATTGAAGGACAAACCAACAAACAAACACAATTTCGCATTCATACGTAATGTTAGGAAGTATTTATGGGAATTATAATATTTGATACCTGTTGAAAAATAAAAAAATTTAAAAACAGTAAATAGTAATCAAACGTGATATCTCGAATTTTATCATGTTTACTGTCTGCGAGCGAACCACGAATATTTTTCCACCAAAGACGACATCGTGTTTTCATTTAATTGCTTCAGTGCACGCGCCAATGCCACACGACTGAAGCCATTGCGGTTCCATGAATGGGGAGTACAAAAACAAGTTTAGACAATAGGTCATTGGAAAAAAACTGAAACGACACGATAAAACAAATCGAAATAAACAGATACGATACTGAACGATACATAAAAAATCTAGAGTTGTATCGGTGTCTGCGGTTTCATAAAATCAAAAGATTTTTAAGTTTTTAATTGTAGGACAATCAAACAGTTCAAGTTCATCGTCAAAAGGGCGTGTAAAAACACGCATAAACGATATGGTATGAATTATTATATAAGAAACAAATACCTAAATAAGTATGCAGTATTGAAACCTCTATCGCTATAATGTTTGTCCCCGCACTCGCCGCCTCAAACTACACACTATCTTGGTCTCATCACTATAGGTAACTCATTACAGCCGGCTCTTATTTTCAATCTATCTTTATTCTCCATTTAGTTACCTGGCAAAAGCCTGGCAACGTTGTTAGTAGTCAAAAATTGCATGGCCTTTTTGACTTAATAGCAACGTTGTTAGGTGACTTATCTTCAGATTACAGATAGATTGAATATAGGAACTGTATAACTATTCTACAGTTTAATTACCACCTGCTGTCTCATGAATCGCTGGAACGAATTATGTCCACGCTTTTTTATCATCTAAATAGTCCTAAAATGCATAATATGCTTTAAGAAAATTTTTATAGTTTAAGAAATCAGTTAAAACTAATCTCATGAGAGATTAGTTTTAACTGATTTCTTAAACTTGTGTAAAGGCACACGCTAGGCGCACGCTAGACATCACATCACAAGGTAATCATATCATGTGTATTCCCTAGAAGTCCCTTCATCATCATCATCATCATTAGCAACCCATCAATGGCTCACTACTGAGCGAGGTCCTCTCAGAGAAGGGTTGTAGGCCATAGTCCACCACGCTGGCCCAATGCGAATTGGCGGACTTCACACACCTTCAAGAACTATGAAGAACTCTCAGGTGTGCAGGTTTCCTCACGATGTTTTCCTTCACCGTTGAAGCAAGTGATATTTAATTGCTTAAACGCACTTGACTCCGAAAAGTCAGAGGTGCGTACCCGGGATCGAACCTGCGACCCCCGAATAGGAGACCACAGTCCTAACCACTAGGCTAACACTGCAGAAGTCCCTTAGTAATATGTAATGAAAACTGACTGCAAAATTGCAGTTGCAGTTCTGTTGCAGCTGACATAAACAACTGCAATTTTTTATGATATAAGCAGTGTTTAACATGACCCCTTTCCCCGCTAGCTTGTTTTAGGACAGGACAACAATAGTACAATGCGTGGGATTTGAACTGACGACCTTTTTGTAGTCCGCGCATTAACCATTACGCTACTCGGGCTTCGCTCGCTCATCGATTACGATCCAGTTATGTCAAATCTGCAATAGAACTGCAAAAAGCTGCAATTTTGCAGTCCTTTGAGGATAAACGGTTTATTAAACCCAATCGGTTTCAAAGCGTAAAATCGCAGCGTAACGCTAAATCGCTTGGCGGTACGACTTTACTGCCACAGGGCGTTATAAGAGAACTTACTTAGAACTTAGGTCATATCTATTTGCGAAAATAACTCTATCCGTAGACAATGGCGGTCGTTTTAGTTGTGTTCGACTGAGGCCAGTACCACTGCGCGGAATCCGAACTGCCTCCCTTTGATGCTGTTTATTTGCGCTTCGTCCTGCGACATAAATAGGTAGTTGACACGTACGGAATATGGTGTCCGCCGGTATGCCGCTCAATAGGGTTGCCACTTAGCTTTTTAAAGTAATTTAAAGACAAGAAAAAAGTTTAAAATCTGGAATACGGAAAATTGGATAGTCCGTCGTATTGCATAACAACAACCCAGATCGATCCACATCGCAACGCATCGCAAACGTGCAACATTTATTTTTAGAACTATTTACATCGTAGGTAACTTTATGGTATCATATTTTATTAACCGACTTCAAAAAAGGAGGAGGTTCTAAATTCGTTGGAATCTTTTTTTTTAATGTATGTTCACCGATTACTCGAAGACGCTGAAGAAGTTAACTAGGTACATCATCAGACCCTGAATTTCATCTAGGACCAGAGTACTTTTCAAGACGAATCAAACGAGCCCAAACTCGATGGGGTTATGTTTATTACATAGTTTCCATAGTCAGTAGTCACCATTCCGTTTTCATCATCAGACCCGGAAAAAAAGAATAGATCTTTTAATTGGTTAAATTAATTTAATGCGTTGACGGTAAATCGCTCGTTTTGATTTTGTTCGGCCGTGGTTGCGGCTCGAATAGATCTAAGTTGGGCTATGTCTACGTGTGAAAATCTCGAACTGTCTAACGTCGCTTACTATCGCTAGTCAGTTCATGTACCTACACATTCACTTGATAACATTATATCTTGAAGTTTGGGTGGCAAGTTGGCAACCCTACAGGGTGACTAACACGCAACGCATCCGAGTCACGGGCTGGCTAAAAAAGTGACTGGCCCGTTTTTTGCATTCATCAACAGGCCCGCTTTCTTAAAATCGAACGTCTCTAACTAGTCTCCTTTTCGCAGCCTAGAAATAGCTCGCTAATGTACGTTTGTCTAACAAATGAGATTAGGTAGAACTAGGTACTATAAGTTTAGTGTAATCTGCTTTGTGTGAGTGTAATGTGCCTTCGGGTAAATAGATAAGACGTAATCCTTACTAATATTATAAATGCGAAAGTGTGTTTGTTTGTTGGTTTGTCCTTCACGCCGCAACAGGGCTACGGATCGTCGAGATTTTTTACTTGGGTATAGTTGAGGACCTGCAGAGTGACATAGGCTACTTTTTATCCCGGAAAATCAAAGAGTTCCCGAGGGATTTTACAAACTAAATCCACGCGGACGAAGTCGCGGGCATCAGCTAGTTTTAAATAACGTTTAAACCCTTACCCTTCCCAGTTCCCACATATCCTTAGAAACATACCTTGATCTTTTCGACATGTAGACTTTCACTGCGTCATGATTGTGAGTTATTTTATGGGATAAAATGAAATAACATATAAAGCTTATTAAAAAGCTAAATTGTTAGTGATTCAGGTTTATTTGATGAGGTGGCATTTACCTACCACGCCATAATGCTATCTTTGGCTCTTTGACTAAGCTATAAAAGCGTCAACTGAAACGCGCTTCGACGCGTTTCGAGCGGATGCAAAGCTTCTCATATGCGTAGGAAATATAATGACATAAACTCCACAAACGTGCTTTGATTAAGATGCATTTTTCACGCATACGCTAATTTAATACGTGGTAAACCGCAGCAATTTAAGATGACAGCAAGCTATAATTTAGAAAAAATTATACCGACTTTAATACATCGAAATAAAGAATAACTGAAAAGGGAAAAGTGTCCATATCTTGAAAATCACTGAACGTTACTGAACCACTGAAAGTCCTAATAGATTATTATTTATGTGAATATATTCCAGTATTATTCGAATCGAATCATCGAATTGATAACCGTCTAATTGATAACCTCCTTTTTTTAAGTCGGTTAAAAGGAATGATTTCTCAGTACGCTGATTTCACCTGCAACTTTTCCATTCCTGCTTTATTTAAAAACTAGTATATTTAAATTAAGAGCTATAGCCACCTTCCAGACTAAGCGCTTCCCAAGTTCGGCCATTATTCGCTATCCATCGTCTTCTTCACGCAAAATGGATTCGTATGTTTTGGATTTTTATGAAATTGATACGTCTTATGATAACGTCTTATTCTCATACTGCCGTCGCTCTCTATTTGGCGATACATATATTAATATTTTTATAACTCCTAATTTTTTAAAATATAATTACAGTAGGTACCCGGCGATATATATTGCACATCGGCCTTTGGAATAAAATGCTATTCTATTCTATTCACAGTTCGACTGCATTTTTTTATATATGTTACGTGATGTGCTCGCCGATTGTAAAGAGATTTCAGTAATTACTACGTGAATTTCTGGCTAGCTTTCCTTGCAATAGAATAGAAATAGCGTTTTATTCCAAAGGCCGATGTGCAATATATATCACCGGGTACTGTATGTATAATGTATTTTAATTTTGTTTGTAATGTTCATTATATAAGTATATTTTTGTAATGGCCAACAGCAACCAAATTGGATCGTTCGCTAGTACGACTTATAAGTATTCCACGTAATTAAAAGGTCCTTGTGCCATACTTTAACAGCAGATGTAGGTACCTCAGTATTGTCTTGAATCTTGTTGACATAATTACAATTCCAATGAGCTCTTCGAGTATTCCCCAAGCATACCGGCGAAGCTTAAGGGCTGGCGCCAGCGCAACGTCAATGGCGTCGATTGTAATCGAATCGAGAGCGGAAGGCCGTGTAATTTGAGATTGCCATTCGCTTATGATCGGTCTCGTATGCATTACAATTTACATGCAATCTTATAATCGGACGATTAGTCGGGCGTATTAGAAATCATCGGTTGACTGACTCTTGTATTCTTTTGACGACGTTGTACATCGTCGTTGTTATTTTACCACTCCTTTCAACGTATTTTAACATTAACGGTTAGGTTCTGATTAAGGCAAAGCTTATTATCGATCTTACAGCCTAATACCCGGTTCCTATATTCAATCTATCTGTAATCTGAAGATAAGTCACCTAACAACGTTGCTATTAAGTCAAAAAGGCCATGCAATTTTTGACTACTAACAACGTTGCCAGGCTTTTGCCAGGTAACTAAATGGAGAATAAAGATAGATTGAAAATAAGAGCCGGCTGTAATGAGTTACCTATAGTGATGAGACCAAGATAGTGTGTAGTTTGAGGCGGCGAGTGCGGGGACAAACATTATAGCGATAGAGGTTTCAATACTGCATACTTATTTAGGTATTTGTTTCTTATATAATAATTCATACCATATCGTTTATGCGTGTTTTTACACGCCCTTTTGACGATGAACTTGAACTGTTTGATTGTCCTACAATTAAAAACTTAAAAATCTTTTGATTTTATGAAACCGCAGACACCGATACAACTCTAGATTTTTTATGTATCGTTCAGTATCGTATCTGTTTATTTCGATTTGTTTTATCGTGTCGTTTCAGTTTTTTTCCAATGACCTATTGTCTAAACTTGTTTTTGTACTCCCCATTCATGGAACCGCAATGGCTTCAGTCGTGTGGCATTGGCGCGTGCACTGAAGCAATTAAATGAAAACACGATGTCGTCTTTGGTGGAAAAATATTCGTGGTTCGCTCGCAGACAGTAAACATGATAAAATTCGAGATATCACGTTTGATTACTATTTACTGTTTTTAAATTTTTTTATTTTTCAACAGGTATCAAATATTATAATTCCCATAAATACTTCCTAACATTACGTATGAATGCGAAATTGTGTTTGTTTGTTGGTTTGTCCTTCAATCGCGCAGCAACGGAGCATCGGATGGGCTTGATTTCTTGCATGGGTTTAGTTGATGACTTGGAGAGTGTAATAAGCTTTTATCCAGGAATAACAGAGGACCTCCGCAAGAGTAATACAAACCTAACTCCAAGCCTAACTCCAGTGGTCTCCTATTCGGGGGGTCTCTGACTTTTGGAGTCAAGTGCGTTTAAGCAATTAAATATCACTTGCTTCAACGGTGAAGGAAAACATCGTGAGGAAACCTACACACCTGAGAGTTCTTCATAATGTTCTTGAAGGTGTGTGAAGTCCGCCAATTCGCATTGGGCCAGCGTGGTGGACTATGGCCTATAACCCTTCTCTGAGAGGAGACCTGCGCTCAGTAGTGAGCCGTTGATGGGTTGCTAATGATGATGATGAAAGCTTAGCTAAAATTAATATACATATAGTAGGGACCTATCCAGTAATAGAGTTAGCCGCGTTTGTCTCTAGCAGCCGATGCAGTCTATTGGCATTTGGCATGCTTGTATTGGTGAAAGTAGTTGGGTGCACGAAATACCGATGCTCTCCGATCGCGGCAAAGCATGCTGTCAAATATACCGCTCACGATTTAACCGTTCGCTAAATAAATAGTATCACTAATGCGTTCTCTGAGCTTTGTGTTTAATTTTGGAAGATCATGTTGAATACCAAAGCCTGATTCAACTAGTGCTCCTCCGTATTGGTGGGCGCTTCGTGTATCTCGTAGAGACGCTGAGTTAGTTTTATGTGTCACTGTACGGCGTCATACTTTCTACTCATCGGCAGTATATCATGCAAGTATGTATTAAGTTAGATAGATATAATGATTAGTTTAAATCGCTTGCCCACTACTGAGCACGGGCTCCTCTCCGAACGACGGTTCAAGCCATTGCGCCCACCACGTTGACTACACAAGTGTGGATTAGTACAGTAGACTTCACACACATTTGAGGTCATTATGGAAAACTTCCAGGTATGCAGGTTTCCTTACGAAGATTTTCGTTAAAAACTTAAAACGCACTTTTAACTCGACGGACCTAAAACGAAAAGTTTGAGGTAGACAAGCTGGGATTCGTATGTGTAAGCAATTAAATATCACTTGCTTTAACTGCGAAGGAAAACGTTGTGAGGAAACTGGCATGCCTGTGTGGTTAACTATGGCCTAATTCCTTGTCATTCGAGATGAGATCTGTGTAGTGTGTACACTGTAGTGGGCCGACGCGACGATGGGTTGAGACTTGAGATGTATGAAAAAAATCGGCCAAGTGCGAGTCGGGCCTCGCTCTTTTAGGGCTCATATGTACGATATGACCAAATCACTTTTTTTTAAACTAGATAAGTACATAATATTTAGATATCTTAGTTCTTAGATAGTACTAAATTAGCGTATGGGGAAAAATGCTCGTTTTTTTGGTCACAACTTTGAAGGCGCCCCATTTCTTCATTTTTGTAGGTAAAAAATATATATTTGAACTCTACTTAATGAGCTCTAGACAATCACACCCCACATGTCAGGGTAAAAAATAAAATTTTATTTCGACTCTTTTTCCATGTATGGGAGCCCCCTTTATTTTTTAATTTAATTTAATTTTTATTATTTGTAATAGCGGCAATAGAAATACACAATATGTGAAAATTTCATCTGTATCATTTACTTAGTACTTGCTTAGTAATAGCACAGAATATATAATAGTACTACGTACAGAAGTTTCACTCCTTTGATGTTGACTACTTGCCGGCGCTTTAATAGCCTACATATTTTTTATTAAATAGATAAATCACGCACGCAAGCTAAATTAGACTTTATAGCTCGGCGTGAGGATCCATATTGCTTTGGATCTGTTCGCCTTCCTACGTCACGGACGCCGTGGCGTGGTTGCCCAGGGTTGTCAACAAAGAGTAAGAAAATACACTAGGTATAACTTTTAATTATTAATTTATTTTTCCATAATATAAACAAAGAAGTACACACACACGTACATACGCATGATCTATTAACTAGACAAGGTCATAAACTACTAGTCCTCACCATCACCAGACCATCCTGTCGTCTGCGTAAAGTGCAGAAATCCTTTGTTTGGTCGAGTATACGCTTTTATAACTTGATGCCGAAATAATTGACAGATTTGCCATCACATAAATTTAAACATTGTGTAAAAACATATTTAATAAGTAGAGTAGGTTGCTTGGAAGCAATCTTGTAACATATGTCATGTCTTAAAATTATCTATGACACAAAAAAAACTAAACGAAAATCGGTTCATCCGTTTGGCGGCTACGCTACCACAGACAGATACACAGATACACAGACACGTTAAACTTATAACACCCCTCTCTTTTTGCGTCGGGGGTTAATGAGTAGGTATTTGAATATTGGTATTCAGTTCGATGCCTTAACATGGGTAGCCTAAGTATGTCACGCTCTCTTTAAACATTTCTGTAGTGGTGTCGTGTGGTGCGGGTTGCTACGTTCCCTCAAATATGATTGAGCGAAGTAACGGCTGGACCATGCGTCATGCTCGTGAACGGGTTCCACCGGCGGGAATGGTAACAACAGTTAATTTCTGTAATTAGGTCGCTACGTAAATAAATAACTAGAAAGTGTAGGTATAAATTTGAACACACTGCGTAGAATACTAAATAATTTTAAGTAGGTACCTTCTAACACAATTTTAATTATGAAATAAACTCACCCCCACCTTCGGTAACGTAAGAAAAATCGGTCAAGTGCGAGTCGGGCCTCGCTCTTTTAGTTCCGTTCCGTACATATGATCAAATCACTTTTTTTTTTAACTAGATACATATTTAGATATCTTAATTCTTAGATAGTACTAAATTAGCATTTAAATGGGGAAAACATGCTCGTTTGTTTTGGTCACAACTTTGATGGCCCCCCATTTCTTCATTTTTGAAGCTAAAAAATAATAAAAAATGTATTTGAACACCACTTAATGAGTTCTAGACAATAACACCCCACATGCCAGGGTAAAATAAAATTTTATTTCGACTCCTTTTTCATGTATGGGAGGGAGCCCCCTTTATTTTTTTAATTTTATTTTATTTTTATTATTTGTTGTTCTATCGGCAATAGAAATACATACTCTGTGAATATTTCAACTGTCTACCTATTACAGTTTACCAGTTACAGCCCGCTGACAGACGGACGGACGGACAGACGGACAGCGGAGGCTAGGGTCCCGTTGGCACCCTTTGGTTACGGAACCCTAAAAATGATAAAGAATCCTCTTTTGTGCTCATAAGGCAAGGCATCCATCCACAGAACAATACTTATTATGGTTGCAACGACTTTTTGCCATTATTTCATTAGATGCCCATCCATATAAATGACTAGAAATAATTTATCCTACAACTAAATATATTAAACCTAAACTAGGTATTTAAACCAATATTTACAAAAAAGTATTTACGCGTAGGTATATAAGCAATGTTAAAATCAGTAGTACGTCACTCGCCTAGAACGCGCAAGCCCCGACTGTAGTTGCACTCAGTGAGTGCCCGGGTTTGTAGGTATTTAAATCGCGTAAGTACCAAGAGTGAGACAGGCCTGGTAATAGAGTCCCGTTGGCACCTTTTGGGTACGGAACCCTAAAAATAAATGTTTTAGTCTTTTATGAGTAACTGAATGTTATTATTGTTATAGCTGTTCAGTGTGTATTTTATAAGTACCTAACGATTCTTTGTAGCAGATTATCGAATTAATGAGATTATCCAATGAAAGTTTGCGTGTAATTTTTTAATCGTTACCGTTCATTAAATATAGCGGTGAATTTTCTTATTGCAATGTTACATTGAGTGACTCTATTTGGATACAGAAAGTTGCACTAGTTACACACGTTTGAACATTGAAATATAGAGATCGTTTTTTTGAACATTAATTTTCATAATAGCTATAGGTGTCTCTTTTTTTTTTTGTAGAGTCCTGTCTCCTAACTTACCGTAATTCTATTTGGATACAGAAAGTTGCACTAGTTACACACGTTTGAACATTGAAATATAGAGATCGTTTTTTTAAACATCAATTTTCATAATAGCTATAGGTGTTTCTGTCTTCTTTGTAGAGTCCTGTCTCCTAACTTACCGTAATTCTATTTGGATACAAAAAGTTGCACTAGTTACACACGTTTGAACATTGAAATATAGAGATCGTTTTTTTAAACATCAATTTTCATAATAGCTATTATAGGTGTGGCTGTCTTCTTTGTAGAGTCCTGTCTCCTAATTTACCGTAATTCTATTTGGATACAGAAAGTTGCACTAGTTACACACGTTTGAACATTGAAATATAGCGATCGTTTTTTTGAACATCAATTTTCATAATAGCTATAGGTGTCTCTGTCTTCTTTGTAGAGTCCTGACCGTAATCTTGAGCCACAAAAAAACCTATATTACCTATTGCAGACTGCAATAGGTAATATAGGTTTTTTTTAAAATTAATTTAGATTAGCTGTGTTAGTAGATATGTACTATGTACCTAGTAGAGATTTCAAAAGCGTCTACGAATGACTGAATCTTATTACCAACAACGGATTTTGAACTTCGCAAAGTAAATCATTTGAAGGCCTTTGAGTACAAAGCCGCAAGCGAAAATAACTAATAACAGGTAGGTATAGTAACTTGGTATCAATTATATAAAAAAAAAATAGCTTCTGCCTATTCAACATTTGTTTTTAAACGAGCTCTGTTTATTTGGTGCGTGGCACGGATGGCACCGGCAAGGACACCCGGCGATTAAAAAAATCTACCGATGATTGGCGTACCAAATCGACACACTTTTTTCGAATGAATGACCATTTACAATGTCATGCATGACTCTCTTGGGTGTGAAAAAAAGTGATTGGTCCATTACTCCCTCTAATAACATTAATTTATGTTTAAAAAAATAAAACTCTTTATTTTAACTACTAAATACAGCGGTAAAGCCGCCAAATTGTATGTAGTGCCTATTCTTTCGCACATACTTATTTAAACTAAATTATTGATAGGTGGAATGTTTGTGCTACTTTCAGACCTGCCTAGTATCTGCACCATCTTTACTATTTTAGATCATTTTTCTGTGATAAACATGCATATTATGCAAAGCATAAAAAATTCATTCATTCAAAATATACTTACGAGTAACTAGTGATTAAACGACGATCTGTAATCGAGAAGTCGAAGTATACAGTTCTGAGTTTTTTCATTCACTATTTGCCTTGTTGCGAATAAAAACTTCTCTCTGTGTGTGGGGGCGCTTACACAAACAAACACATAAAAATATCCTAAAAATCTATGACTCACAAAATTATTTCATTGTATTTTACAAGCTTTTATTTAGTTTCACCTGTCCCGATGTTTGTCATCAACGATGTTTGTCATCAAATCTTACAAATTGATCCACTTCCCGGTTACTGATTTAGCTGAAATTTTGCATACATGTGTAAATCGCGTGACAATGCAATATTATGATGACATGGTGCTGATCTGATGATGAAGCTGGAAGGTGGCCATAGGAACTCTATAATGAAGCGACGCAACTCCATCGAGTTTCGGCTCGTTTGATTCGTCTTGACGAGTACTTTGTTTTTAGATGGTTACCAGGGTCTGATCTGATCAGGGTCTGATGATGAAACCGGAAGGTGGTTTTGGTAACTCTTTAATAAAATGACGTAATACCATCGAGTTTAGACTCGTTTGATTAGTGTTGCCAAGTAGTCTGGTCCTAGATGATATTCAGCGTCTCATGATGATGCCGGAAGGTGGTTTTTACAACTCTGTAATAAAACGACGTAACCCCATCGAGTTTGGGCTCGTTTGATTCGTCTTGACAAGTAGTCTGGTTCTAGATGATAGCCAGGGTCTGACGATGTAGCCAGCTACTAAAAGCTTGTTGTTTAAAACTAAAATTTTCAATTGACATTTGTTTTAATTACGTTCTGAGATTAACAAGATTTCGGTGCAAAGTAGTTCTTGTAAAAAGAGTAACTAGGGTTCTTCTCAAGAATTCCTCAATATAGTAAGCCTGGAGTTGGGAAGTCGGCGATGTAACTGTAAAAATGGGCTATCTGATCACCGCTATTCGAATAGACTACTAATCATATAGAGCAGTTTCTGGTGAACAACTGCTGTATCTGAATAGTGATATATTCGAATAGTGGTGATGATGGTGAAAACTACTCACCGTCCGTAGTTCGGAGCGCACGTAAGCTGTCGGTTCTGCGCCTGATCTCTCCCAAGTTGTGTCGCATTGCTGATTGTGGATTATACGAGTCTGCCCGCGAAATTCAAATTTAATTTGGTTTTTCCCATTTTGTAAACTAATACGACAAAGTAGGCTTATGGCATTCTAATCGCGCCAGTAGAATTATCATCTTCACAGGTTTACATAAAAATCTTTACTTGAAAGTGACCAGTTTAAAAAAATTAATCAAAATACCGAGGTGGATTTGAGTTACTCACAAATTATTATAGTATTTTGATTAATTTCTTAAACTGGTCACTTTAGTTTCAAGTAAAGATTTTTATGTAAACCTGTGAAGATGATAATTCTACTGGCGCAATTAGAATGCCATTAGCCCTAGTTTGTCGTATTAGTTTACAAATTGCGAAAAACCAAACTAAATTTGAATTTCGCGGGCAGACCCGTATAATCATCCTTAACTGATTATACGGGTATATGAGTGAGGGGATAAAGAGTGCCCTTGTGTTTGCACTTTGCACGCACACTTCTATAGTATTATGTCCTATTATGTAGCTGACAAGTTTCCGGTGCCGAGGTGATCATCAAAATCTAACGATTTTTAAAAAGGAATTGCTGTGCATTGTTCCTTATTTATAGCGGGGTCCAAATCTCAGGCGTGCAGCCCTATGTGCGCTCGGATCTATGTCCGTTTGATGCACCCAAACATCATTCAAAGTTTTGAGAGAAGACCTGTGCAGAATTTTGGATCGCGTGGATGATGATGATAACGACACCTCACTCCATAGTGTGTAATAGCAATGACATTATTTAATTTTTTTCAATTGCAATATCTAAGTAAAAATATCCATCGAATTGAGATTCTCCTCCTTTTGTTGAAGTCGGTTAAATAAATTACGCTGTTATTGTTATTGTCATTGGACTCGTTAAATAATTAAATTGATGCATGGCCATGACCACGATTTCGTATTGAGATAATTTTAAATTATTATTCAGAAGTTAAAAGTTATAGACTGCATTAAATTTTCCGATAGCTAACTAGTAGGTACCTAAGTGGTTATAATTTATTGTGCTTTTAGTTCCCCCCGAAACTAAACGGTGTTATCGGAATACATAAAAACACTACCGATGTTTATTATGTACCTAACTACCAACATAGAACCACTTCTTTGTTTGAAGTCAATATGAGTAAAATATTATGTATTGCGAATTGCGATCTATTTTATTAACCGACTTCAAAAAAGGAGGAGGTTCTCAATTCGTCGGATTTTTTTTTATTGTATGTTCACCGATTACACGAAGACGCCTGAACTGATTTGGAAATTTTTTTTTTTGTTAGAAAGGGTATACTTCCCAGGTGGTCCCATTTAAATTTTATCGAAATTGGTTGAGCTGTTTAAAAAAATCTACAGTAAATTATATACTTTGTAGTGGTGCGGGCGGTGAAGTCGGTTTTTAAAATATTTTTTTATATTAAATTATTTATATCAGCTGTAGGTAGTTAGTAGGGTTACCATTTACCACAGACATAGAAACGCTTACAAAAATTACTCAACCGAAATAAAATACATGTATCTATAGGTAGGTACTAGGTATGTAGTAGGTACTTATGTCACTATGTCACCGATAATTTGTGAGCAAACAACACATCGGATAACATCTATCTACCCATCTATCTATATAATTTAGCAAGATTATAAATTGACGACAATCTGTGAACGGGCAAAACTATTTCATTTTTAGTTAGTTTATAATCTTACTAAGTCTAGCCGTAATAATGTGAAAGTTTGAATTGATTGGTTAATTAATAGCTTATGTGTTTTATTCCCACTTCGCTTTTTATAATTGCATAGATTTGAATTGTTTCAAGTAGGTCGATTATAGCCGAAAAACGAAATGCAGGCACCCCGATTCCACGCACTCTTATCTGCCCTACTCCTGTGCCCTAGAATGTTTAATTAAAGTGCGAAATCAGTTTTCTGGCGTACCCCATTTGTTTTTATTAAGGGTGTTTTGTTAAGGGTTATAGGTCTTAGTCCACCATGTTGGCCCAGTACAAATTGGTAGACTTCACACGCCTTTGAGAACATTATGGGGAACTCTCAGGCGTGCAGCTTTCCTCACGATGTCACAATCACATTAAGTAAGTAGTTGTATAACGTTAACACATAGTAGGTAGGTATGTATAACTGCATACCATACACGAAATTAAATTTTCAATAGACGTACTAATATAAATGCTAATATAGCATTGTGGTGTTAAAACTCGAGATCAAACTAATCGTGATTGTGATAAATTCCAATAAATCGATATCTTGGTGCGTTAACTGATAATGTAAACCAATTATTATCAGCCATTATCCCCGACGGGTACCTACGTATCTTTATTTTAGCGCTAACGCATTCCTTTGTGATGAAACCGATTTTAGTCAATTTAAGGGTTGGATTTAAAAGTTGGAGCGCTCACACTTGTGCGCTATAATATCTCCCGCGCAGATGGCTAATCTTTAATGGAGATTGGGCGGATTCGGTCGGGAGGACATTATTAACCGACTTTAAAAAAGTAGGTCGTCGGAGTCTTTTATTTTATGTATGTCCACCGATTACTCGAAGACGCCTGAACCGATTTGTGAAATTCTTTTTTGTTTGGAAGGATATCCCCAGGTAGTCCAATATAAATTTTATCGAAATCGGTCGAGCTGTTTTTAATATATCAACAATAAATTATAATATACTTTGTGTGTGTATCATAATATACTTTGTATGTAGTAAAGCGGCAGTTTGAAGTCGGTTGTTTAAAAAAAATTTTTTATATTAAATTATTTTATTACTCGTAGCTATGCCCGAGACTTCGTCCGCATGGACTTATGTTTTTAAAATCACGCTTTTTTCGGGATTAAAGCCTAGGTATGTCACTCTCCAAATACCTACTCAAATTATACCCACACAAAAATAGCGTTGATCTGTTGCATCTTGCTGCGCGATTGAAGGACAAACCACAAATAAACACACTTTCGCATTTCTTATATAAATTCATCTGGTTGAAAAATATTGATATCGTTCCATAACAACCGCCTTGTGCACACTAAATAGTTAACTTCTTCAAGAAGATAATATATATACTATAAAAAACTTTTAAACAAGGCGCTTTTATTGGTTACAGCTTAAAAATAGACTGAGAAGTTTACACAATAACGTAATGTGTGCTATCATCATACGGCACTTATGCCAGGAATATAAACTAAAGGTTCATTATCATTAATCCAATAATATTGCGGTGATAATGAGTATTGAACATCTACAGACGTACCAACTTCTAACTCCTTCGATTCAAAAGATTCTTTAATTTTGATTTCGTGTACGCCATATTTCTCTTGGTCGTGGTTTATATTCCCGCGTCTGTCCAAAAAATAACCTATTGGGGTTTTCTTTCAAAAAATTCTCGTACTAGCCCGGATTTACGTAGTTGGTGGTGTATCACTCCCGTGCCTCGGAGAATACGTAAAGCCGCCGGATCTTCAAAAAAATCACGGCAATCCTGCGACTGATCTGTCTTTGGTCATAGCAGATTTCCGTCCCATCGGACTATAAGAGTGAGGGAATAAAAGGTGTTAATGAGTTTGTGCACACATTTGTGCTCAATTACCTAAGACCACCCGCGCTAAAAGGCTGTCTTCGTAGATTGGCCTCCGTGATCGAATTCGGTCGGAAGGACACATTATGTCCTTCCGACCGAATGCCAATTCTTATTGGAATTGGAAGTTGGCATGTCTGTAGATGTTAATAATAATGAGTATAAAGCGGCATTGGAAACTGCGGCGCGTTTTATTGACCTCCGCAACCACGATGTTTCTAATAATATCCTTTATCTTTGTTTGAACTCTTGTGTGGGCGAATAAATAACTCCCGACTGCAGTTTTAAATATCCTCAACAACTGCATAATATGTACGAAAATGTTATCTCGAGGAAGAGTTTACGATTGCGTTACGTGAATTACGATTATTACTTATTTTTATGCACGTAACTATTGTGTCAAGTATTCTTGTATTTAATATTCCGTGTGGAATTAAATTCGTCTGCTTGGCATATTTGAGCGACACTTCACATAGCATTTGAACTACGTCGAATAAAGTTGGTTATGGTCTACAAATAAGAATTATATTTGCGGTCCAATCGGCGCATTCAAATGTAAATAATTTTAAGCCCTTTGGCACACCTTCACCTCGAAACCGCTGAAGTACCGCCATGACTTATCCGTTATATGACAAAGCGGAACAGAACAGAAGAGAAACTGCTTGTATAGAGAGTTGACTGTGAGTCTATTCCTTTTGATTCCGATGATGTACCTACTCAGACGCCTGTCACATATCCGCGTCGCTAGAGGTCTGCTAGGGGCCTGAGTATACCGCTGAAAAACTCTTAAAGGAGAATCTGTGCCTGAACAGGCTGTTTCACATACAACGGATTAGTCATGACTGAAGTTTAGCCGCTATTTTTAACCCCCGACGCAAAAAGAGGGGTGTTATAAGCTTGACGTCGATGTGTGTGTGTGTGTGTGTGTGTGTGTGTGTGTGTGTGTGTGTGTGTGTGTGTATGTGTGTGTGTGTGGCATATCGTAGCTCTCAAACGGATGGACCGATTTCGATGCGGTTGTTTTCATTTTAATAAGAGTATCGGCTCCTTTCCAAAATGATGTAAGGCATTTTTGGCGTATGATTACTCGATTAAGTGCTTCACGTGTGCCAGTATAATCTTTAAATGACAATTAATTGATAACTTCGACCTGATGCTGCAACCAGAATCATACATAGTCCGGCCATAGATTCACATGTCGGGGGTGTTTTAAATTTTAAATTTACGCTTGTTTTATTTCGCGGCGGAGCTTTCTGCTTTAGGCCTAACGTATCTATAATATATATAATAATATAATTATAATATAATATATATAATATATATATATAATATATATAATATCTTATAGTAAGATTTCATAATAGAAAAAAATTCTTATGTTTAAGTAGCTACTTAAGCCATGAGCGTAGTTTTACTTACCGGTTAGTGGTTACAGCTGTTCAATAAGGTAAAGTTTTCAGCCTTCCCGGTTGTAGCGGTATTCCGAAACATTGAAAGATTTATTTGAAAATTCAATAAGAAACTTTTTTGATACTTTTCTGATTCTAGTCATTGATACCTACTCTAGTAAAGTCAGATCCGTTGGGAATATGTTCTTTTCCCAATATATCCCAAGTATATTGATATGATTAAATCCAGTTATTGATTTGGATTTGAAAGCCTTGTTTGGGAAGTTCCAATAATCTCGAATAGTTATAATCTTATTGATCGTCATCGGATGCTCAACTACTTTTGTTACGAGTTTTTGCATCTAAAATTCTGGTCACGCTGGTCATCTCGGGTTCTATTTGAATGATTTTAATAAATGCTCGAGCAATTAATTCGAAAACAAAACAAAGTGTTCCAAGAGTTTACAACTTTTAAATTCGTATAGATTTAAGGGTTGTTTAACCCTGAAGTAGAGGTTTTCTGGTGCGTCTGAACTTACTAAATGAACTTAGTCTAGAAAGAATTAAAGCAGTTATAAGTTTTTTATAGAGCAACATATCTCTAACCATCATCTCATCCTATTAACCATCTTCATTCACAAACTACTTCCTCATAATAAAACCACATGACCTGTAATAAAAACGAAACGTAATATAATATTATTGTCGTTGCAATATACGTAGGTGCAGTAAAGTGGAAAGCGTAGGTGGCTGATAATAAGCTGCGGACGCAGTCCAGTTCTAGTTTCATATCGATGTAGAAAATACGATTGAAAAGCACTCAAGTTGCGTAGCTATATACCATTGAGAGAAATTCTAAAGCTTGTCATGATTTCTCTTTACCGGAACCTTAGAGTTCAAATTGTCTTATGTGTAGGCAGGTGGGTCTTATTTATTAGTGCTTGAAAAGCATCGTCATTAAAAATTCTTCACGATTTAGTCGTCATCCAAAGGAGGTTTGCGAATTTTAACCCAGCATTTTAATTAATATTTTTCAGAGCATTTTTGTGTGTAAACCGATATTTTTAGAAGATGGGGATCAAAAATATAATTATTCACAAGTACACATTATAAATAACCGTTATGTGGCAATACAAGTTTTCTCCCAACTTTATTTGATAGACTTTGATGAACTTTTTTGTTAGACTGGTTTACTAGAACAAGCATGCGAAGTTTGATTCGTGAACGTGGGCTTTCAGGCCCACGGTTAAGTTCAGTTCAGAAACTCTATGGAATTCGCCAATCTCCTTTTGACTGATTTCTATAAATGCATTGTGTACGATGTGATCATTTTTAAGGAAAAGGGGCAATGCCTGAGTTGCATCTAAGGCGGTAAAAGTTACTTATGTTACCAAGTAAAGTCGTTCGCACGAATACTGATCCGTACCTCCATAGTTAAGGTTGAAAGTCTTTAACTCTGCGTAAAATGTTAAAGAACTCTTAACTTGTTCAACCCATAGTAGCCATTATTTTTGGTGGTAAAAACTTTACTTACTTTAACCGTTAATCGTGCAAACCACCCTGAAGATGCAAGACTAGCTGCTGTTTAATAGATCTAAATATAGAGAGGTTTAATTTAGGAATCCTGAACCACGTATGCGTTTGCGTTGAGTGAAGTTGACGTTGAAACCATAGAAATGACGTTCTTGTGTACTAAGATGACGCATGGTGCATCGCGTCCGCTATGCCATCCACTTGCATTCAGGCAGGCGTCGCAGAACGAATCGACAGCCGCCGGCGCGCGCCGCTTGCCGGGTACATCCTCGCTGTGGCACACTGCCAGTCTTAATGAGCGTCTTTTCAGCTCTCTTTCCCGTACAATCGCCATGAAAATATATACAGGATGTCCTTTTACCTTAACGAACATCCTTACTAATATTATAAATGGTAAGTATGTTTGTTTGTTGGTTTGTCCTTCAATCACGCCGCAACAGAGCTACGGATCGACTTGATTCTTTGCATCTATAGTTGAGGACCTGGAGAGTGACACAGGCTACTTTTTATCCTGGAAAATCAAAGAGTTACCGAGGGATTTTGTCATTTTTTTTATATATTTACGCGATTTTCGCTTGACCGCGATCAAGCCTGAAGGCTGACGTGGCTTAGATGAAACGCATTTGGCTAGATATCTATTCATTATTTTACTAAAGATAGAGTAGATTGTAGCAAAACACAGATCTCGTAATAGCATTCCCAACCTTAGCCATGCGATAATCCCTATTTCAGGAACTTCGTGAGCTAGACCTTTTCAGAAGTCATAAGTTGTATCTTACCTGAAAGTGTACAGTAAGTATGTCTAACTTTATAATTTTACAATAAAACTATGCAAATGTTAAAAAAAGAAGTAACTTGTATTTTTATATAGGTATATGTTTTTTCTGAGTAGTCATATCTCTGAAGATTAGCAAGCTGAAGTGGCAGTGGGCAGGTCATATCTGTCGCAGAACCGATGGCCGATGGGGCAGACATGTTCTGGAGTGGAGACCGCGTACCGGCAAGTGCAGTGTAGGAGGCCCTCCAGATCGCTGGGCCGATGACCTTGAGAAGGTGGCGGGTAGCGGTTGGATGAGGAAAGCGGAGGACCGTGTTTGGTGGCGCGCTCTCGGAAAGGCCTAAGTCCAGCAGTGGATGAATACAGGCTGATGGATTGGATTGGATTGGAGTCATAAATCATAGTCACCTACCTCCTGCTCCCAGCTTAATGTTGAATTTTGATACACCTTCTATGTAGATATAATTATTTTAAGCGTTGCAATTAGTAAATATTATCTCCGGACATGTCCGAACCATTTCAAATTCATCCAGCTCACTACGAATGCATTCTGCACTCTGTTCTCACATATATCATACCCATGATGGGCGTGGGAAGTTAATGTATGTTCAAGAACGATGCATTTATTACTAAAACAATACATGTACGACTAAAATACATATCCATACAGTTGTCTAATATAGAAATCTCAATTTAAGGATGTAACTCAATTAAATGTCCTTATTGAATCATTCTTTCATGCTTATAATGTATTATACGAGTACGTACCACGATAATTGTTTGCGGCACCAAAATTAAAAAGTGACGTTGTGAGTGTATTTTGCCGAAACTTAAAAACCGTTGCTTCAAAAAGACCAAGAAGGCCGGTAGATAGATTCTATCCATAAACATGGTATATAGAAGACTAGTAGGGCGCGTGGGTGCGCGGCCCGCAAGCGGACCGCGTATTTTCTACTCGTCAAGTAGACTTTCAGGTCCTGATCATTTCTATCAAAAAACCACTCTTCCATCTTTTATATTCTCTGAGAAAGACACCTTTGAAATTTGTACAGCCGCCATCTTGAATCCGCCATTTTGAATTTTTTTCATTTCACTGCCAATTGGATAAGGTTTCGAGTATTTTTTGTTTGAGCAGCCCCCACCTATCTTGAATACCCTGGCCATGCTCCTCACCCATCTTCCAAATCCTCGATCAGCATTACTTTCCATATTTTTTCTCCGAATCATTAGTCAGGATGAGAATTCTTCTATAAAAACTTTTGAAAAGCAACCTCCGACTTGCATAGTTTGTATGGAAATAAAATTCCGCCATCTTGATTTTTTTCCATTCATCAAATAGACCTTCGGGTCCTGATCATCTTTTGCTAAGAAACCACTCTTCCATCTTTTATACTCCCCGAGATAGACACCAACGAAATTTGTATGGCCGCCATCTTGAATCCGCCATTTTGGAATTTTTTTTAGCTCACTAGCAATTGAATGAGGTTTTGAGTATATTTTGTTTGAATACCTCCCACCTATCTTCAATACCCTGGCCGTGCTCCTCACCCACCTTCCAAACCCTCGATCATCATATCTCATCATTTGTCAGTATAAGGATTCTTCTATAAAAACAAATTTCGAAATGAAACCGTATCAATAGTTCCCAACTTCTAGTCTCTTCAATATTCGCCATATATTTTGTATGGAGAAAAAACATTCCGCCATCTTGGATTTTTTTCTATTCATCAAATAGACCTTTGGGCCTGATCATCTTTTGCCAAGAAACCACTCTTCCATCTTTTATACTCCCCGAGATAGACACCGACGAAATTTGTATGGCGGCCATGTTTTTTCCGCCATTTTGAATTTTTTTTCAGCTCACTGCGAATTGGATGAGGTTTCGAGTGACATTTGTTCGAGCACCCCCTACCTATCTTCGATACCCTGGCCGTGCTCTTCACCCGTCTCCGAAATCCTCAATCATCAGCTCTCCATATTTTTCCTCCGAATGAATTTTTTTCCTCTATACGAAACCATTGGTGAAAAAAATTTTTTTCATACAAAATTTTACAGGAGAGGTGATCAATGAGTCAGTCAGTGAGTGAATCAGCACAAGCAGCTATATATATATTTAGAAGATTCTACCCAAGACAGCTTCAACTTGACGTCTCTCAACACCTCAGACCGTCGTGACCATGGTCCATGCAACTGGATCGAAATATCGTCTTTCTCCAAACAATTATCGTGGTACGTACTCTTTATATTATAATTATGTCATTAAACCACGAAATTAGTCTCAAATGAGAAGGGTTTAGTTAGGTCATAGTCGACCACTTTCAGTCATGCAGTTTTTCCTCACGGTGTTTTCTTCACCGTTAAAGCTAGTGATACTTAATCGCTTAAGGCACATAACTCCGCAAAAACGAGATGCGTGGGATTGAACCCCGAACCCCCAGAAAGGAGGCCGAAGCATTAAGCACTATGCCATCACCGCGTAATAAATTGAATGCGAGTATCTAATATTTTCTCAGCGGCAATATCGGAATGACCCAGTAGTAGACTGCGGCTTGCTTTCCCGGCGATCGAACGAAGTTCATTGGCACCAGACAGCAATCTCATTCATTGTCGCCTCGTACTTCGGGCAAGCCTAAATCTGACACGATATTATGCTCGGCAAAAAGAAAGTAGTCAGTTTCACTGTTGGTGTCTATTTTTTTCAGTAAGTTGTAATTGTTACTCTTGTAGCCTATCTGTCTGCCAGACTCTGTTACTCTCGCGGATCGAATCGTAACACAAATAAAACCGGCCAAGTGCGTGTCGGGCCACGCGCAGTGTAGGGTTCCGTAGTTGAAAGTCTCAAATATTATTGCTGACCTAGGATAGTGCTTTTATTTTATTTATGAATATTGAATACATTTTGAGTTCCATGGTTTAAAAACTATAATATCCTACAAAATATGCAACTAACACTACGTGTAATACCTGACTTGGAAAAAACAGATATAACTCCTTGACTAATGAACCCTACTTAGCCGTAATAGTTTTCCTTTAAAATTCATTATATATACTACTGCTGTGAATTTTTTCTTGTATCTTTTATACAACCATTTAGCTGGCAGAGGGGGGGGGGACACTTGACTCTAATAAAATTTAGCACTTTAAAATATCATATTTCACAAACGGATCCCTGAATTGAAAAATGTTGTTCCCACATCCACAATATTTTTGAAAGACATATTCAACGACACCCCACACTATGGGATAGTCGAGAAAAAAAAAATCATCCCCACTTTACATGTAGGGGAGGTACCCTAAAAAAAATTATTTTTCAAAACTTTATTTCACCACTTTGTCGGCGTGATTGATATTTATACCCTTGTCAAATTACAGATTTCTAGTACCAATAGTCTCTGAGCTAAACCGCGGACAGACAGACAGACGGACGGACATGGCGAAACTATAAGGGTTCCTTGTTTACTACGGAACCCTAAAAAGTGTTGCGGTCAATCCTGACTAATATTGCAAATGCGAAAGTTTGTTTGTTTGTTCGTTCGCTTGTCTGTCAATTACGCTGCAACGGACGACGGATGGACGTGATTTTTTTCTAATTCGGAATTTGTGGTGACATTTTTCGGTTCGGAATTTTGAAAACCGAAAGACGAAGTCGCGGCCAAAAATTAGTAAGAAATATTTTTAGCGGTCTAGACTCTAGGCTGTTAACGTAACAGTACTTTGGTAAGCAGGTATGTGGATTGTGGATATCTGCTTTCGGCCTTCGAAAAGGTTGCATTAAATTGATAAGCTTTTGGCAACATTACAGACATTGCATAAACAAACGCGTTCCGATAGGAGTTATTGATTTTCTCTTAGTTATGAAAATTTATTTCGGAGTAGTTAGTAGGTTATTATTCTGATAAGATAACAGTAATTTGTTAGTTTGGGAACTCATTCTTGAACTCAAAAAAATTATCAAAAGAGTTATGTTAAGGTTCTCTCGTAGTCCAGTTTCCATGCAATAGTGGTTTTGTTATAATTTAGAAACCAAATGTGGGATTGATATCGAACTTTGCAAATGTAATGGAGTGTGTCAAATCGAGGTTTAAAATGGTTGTTCCTATGAAACAATACAAAACAAAAACATAATCGTGGGAACACGTGTCCAGTACAAACGTGGAGGTTTTTTTTCCTGTTTTTTTAAATCGAAAACTCAGTTTCAATCTTCGGTATTAAAACAATTTATTCAATACAATTCTATTCCCAAAAAGTGGCTTTTAGGCTGCAAATACACTTGTAAGTCCCTCACGTAAGTCGCTCGCATGAGTAACTTTCGAAATGTACCTAAGTACTCGTAAACAGTTCTGTGAGTCACGTATCGTTTGATAATTAATATTAGTTACGTAAGTATACTTCCGTAAGCTTTTTACGTAAAAACTTACAAGTGTAATTCTAGCCTTAGACGTGCTAAATAGGCACAGATTGTTGCGAGGGTGTCGCGTGTCTGAGAATTTCAGTTAAAAATCAATTTTAGATATGAGCAGATATTGAGAGAGTGTGAATGACATTTTATAAAAGTTTTTTCATCGTACTGTCGTGTGATGATGCAGATGACGTGTCATTTTCTCTTGAATATAGCCAGATGTTAACCATCTGCGACCTTATCGTACTTTGAGATGGCGCACCTTGTTATCCCAGTAGTTGTTCGATGAGTTATGTTCTTATCAGCAATCAATGAAGTTTTGTATGAACTGCTCGCGGATGCAACTTTAGCTCTTATTAAAGCAGACTTTCGAAGTATTTTTCCATAAAGGTCTCTAATTTAATGATGATCTTCATATCAAAACCTATTGAACAACAAATGGCCCGAAATTAGTATTCCAAGTGTATTAGATTTTTTTTTTCAAATATTGCCGGTTACTGAAACAACTGTAAAAGAAACTCTAATTGCTCTATATGGCTTCCTATTTCTGAGATTTTTCATTTCATCAAAGGGCGTGAGTGGAGTAGATTGTTAGGAACAGCGAGCGTATGAACAGCGAGTTGGAAAACAATTTGTTTTAAACATCATAACTTGAAAGGCAGTAGTTTGCGCCCTCTGGTTGACTTAACTAGACACCATAGGTTCAAAATGAGCTCTAGAATAAGCCCAATTCCAGTTCTAAGTAATGTATAGCACTTGCGAAAGTACCTAACTCAAACGAGTACAAACGTACCTACTATCTGATCAAAAACTGTCTGTCTGTTTTACATTAACTAATAACTAGAATCTGTATTTCCTAATATGTCAATCACAGTATATTGGTTGTGATTTGTGCCTTTATAACTCATCACTAAATATTACTAAGTAAAACTACTACCAAATGTGATTGAGTAAATACTTAGGAGTAAATTGTGTCTGTAGAAATATAATATTTGTGATCCCCGGGAACAGTAGATGCCATTGCCGCCAAACCAAAAATATTATGAAGACTTTTCGGATGAGGAGATTGTTGATTGATCATCTGAGACAAGAGCTATAAACTTGTGACGACGATGGCTATATTCAAGGAAAAGCAATTGTGCATTGTGGAGTCAACATCTCCTGATGATGCTCCGGTATCAGAGTGAAACGTACGTCGAGTGTTTAAAAAGATTTATTATGGTTTGGCGAATCATAAGAAAGAAAGAAAGAAGGGATTTATTTGCATAGCAAAGGAATATTGCTTATTCTTTGAATAACATCAAATTCCGCAAAGTAACGCCTGCTTCTATCCAATATTCGACGGCTCTATATTGCTTAGATTGAGCAGGGACCTTATAGAGGTCGAGTGTCCACCTGCTGATGCTTTGGTTAGCTTTTACATACGTTCAACTTGGCTGTATTAATCTCGCGCAACCCCTATTTTTATAAACCCGGAGTTCCTATCGATTCGTTTGATTTGTACATGAACAAGTCAAGGCCACGGTACCGCACCAGGTAGTACCACGCGTACCGTTGCTCTTTCTTCGCTCACTGGTTCATGTTTTACAACATAATCGATGCAAAAAGTTTTGGCAGATGATAAATGCTGACAAAAGACCTATTTTTATGGATCTTCTGTATTTCAACACTACACAAACAGTGTTAATAAAGGAAGAAGTGAACAAAGGTGAAGCTTATCTCACTTATCCCTATGACAAAAAACGCTCTCCTGTAAAAGGCATTGGTTTGAATTTATTCATGGATTCTAATTTAACTACTTACTAATTCTATGTTAATGCACCTATCGAGGGAGTGTCTGACTCAATGCATAACAATGCAGGTCTTAATATGCATTGCTTCCAATTGCTCATACAGTCACACAAAAACGAGCGTTAAGCCTTCTCGATTGCAAAACGTAGCTATTAGTCATTTTTATGTTGTACTAGACGACGCTCGCGGCTAAACATTTTATTAATCTGTTAATATTTCGCTCGTTTGCTGCCTTACTGCTTTAATCTAAAAAACACCGATTATTCAAATTTCAAAATCTTATTTTTCAATTTATAGTAAAGTCAGTTCAGTAAGTTCACTTTTCAACTAACGAAGTTCTCAAAGAGCATCAAATAGCGATTTTTTCTACATTACTAGTTAAATCACTCACTTTTTCGTGAAAAACCTGTTGTATGGTAAATGGGCGATTTTTTTGTGTCCCGCTATTGCCAATTATAGTGGCAATTGCCAATTTGGTTGCCCATATTATAGATTCACATTTATTCACACCAACGACGAATTTTGTATTTAATGTCAAGTCACGTCACTAGAATTTAACATATTTTTTTTGTTGTTTGATTTAGCTTGACCACAATCTCACCTTACATAACTATTATAAAAATTCTAAAATACTGTATTTTCTTCTTTTTCAACCGATAGACGTCCACTGCTGGACAAAGATCTCTTACATCTACTTCAATAGGACTCTGTCTTGAGCCACTTATATCCAACACTCCCTGCGACTCTTTTCATGTCATTGGTCTATAAGTCATCACTGCCAATACGCACTGTTCGAAGACTAGTCTCCAGCCACTGAGGGTTTTTGGACGAGAAGACATCTCGAAGCTTCCCGAACGCTGCTCATACAAGTTGGATTCGACAGTCGATCTCTTAACCTTGATATTTTCGCACACACAACATTTTTATTAGGTCAACTCTACATGTTCTCCAAAGAAAAGCAATAGAAAGAGTGTATTCACTCACGCCGCGCCTCCATTGTTCTTGTATAACGTAAAGTCAACTGTAATTTCCTGTCCGAATTTTTTGTCCCGCGTCGACGTCTGTCTGACAGGTCATTTATCTTGGATTATCTTTTTTTTTTAAATGTAACTATCACAGACCTCATCAATATTAGCTTATAAATAATCTTATTCTTTTTCGTTCCCTGTTACACCGAAAAAAAGTTCCATTTCTTTTTTTCGGTGTCTTTATCAAGTGTCGCTACAATGCCTTCCTTATAATTTAATTAGAATTCGCATCCCTTAATTAAACGACTTCAAAAAAGGAGGAGGTTCTCAATTCGTCGCCGTCGTCGAATGTTCACCGATTCCTCGAAGATGCCTGTATACCGATTTGTATACTTCCCAGGTGGTGATCCCATTTAAATTTTATCGAAATCGGTCGAGCGGTTTAAAAAAAATCAACAATAAATGATGTACTACTTTGTAGTGGTGCGGGTGTTTGAAGTCGGTTTTTTTAAAAGAATTTTTATACTTATTCAATTATTCAATTCTAACCTTTTTAGTAGGAAAAGTTAGTCGCCGCTGGTGTAATTGGCACTAAATCTCTTTTAACGTACGTAGGTAAGTATTAAATTAATTATTATATTTTGTAACATGAAGAAAATATTATTTTTAGAAGTTATACTACACCTTGGTAGTAAAAAACGTAAATAAGTTAAACTTACCTATCACCATCTAGTTATGTAAAGTGCAATATCAATTATTTGTACGCGGTATAACACGTTCCGCAATTACAGGGCGGGTCTCATGAACTGTGCCGGTCGTCGCCCTCAGCCGAATCTACGACTTTCTAATGGGATTAAACTTTGTAACTCGCCGCAGACGCTGCTGCAGCTCGCTCCTTAAGTGCAATTGCTTAATGCCTTATTGAAACTTATCACTGATTTGTTATCCTCGTTCATTCGCTGATATAATTGTTCCTAATATCGTTGGTGACATTTTTACTAACCGACTGCAAAGAAAGAAGTAGATTCTCTCTCAATTTGACTGAATCTTTACTGACCCTTACTAATATTATAAATGCGATAGTGTGTTTGTTTGTGGTCTATTAGTTGGACGGTATGTCCTTCAAACACGTAGCAACGGATCGAAGCGATTTTTTCATAGACCCGAAGCCTCCCTTTAACAAGCATCCTCCTGTTCGCCAAAGTAGTTGAGAACTTGGAGAGTGAAGTAGGCTATCTGATGGAAATTAAACACCTTGTGTATATTTTAAGGATTGTATATTTTGATTTTATAAAAGATAATTAGCTTAAACAAAAAGATGTCGTGTGTTCGACCGAGCCACGAAGGTCAATACGTCGCCGGCCGACGCCCTCGCACCGCTGCCGCCCCGCTGCCGCGGTTTGTACGTCAGTACTGATTACTACCTTTTGTCCCGGATAAACAGGGTTCCGGGGATTTTTAAAAATCTAACTACATACATGACACGCACGACTCGTCGCGGGCAAAAGCTAGTTCTTATTAAAAGGGTTGTAAGTTCCAAATCTAAATTAAAACCATCAAAAATAATATCTCTAGCTTTGCTGAAGGTAAAGTTAGTGAATATTGATGTAACACATATTGTGTGCATCGTTTAGTACCGTATCTTTTAGACAATCAGAACTTTATGAAGATCAAAACCAATATCTCTATATCATTAAATAGCTTTGTACAACATGTAGAATTACGTTCTCATGAAGTTAGAGATCAAACGGGCTTTCACTGACTTGTCTTGCGTCACAATGCAGCTGAAAAAGTGCATCTGTCCCGTTCCCTTAAGGTTGTGATTACCGTAGCAGCTAAGTATGGCTTCCTCTCTCTTAATGTCGCGAAGAGTTATTAGCAAATTGTGTCTTTAGTGCACTGCAACATGTGTTGTACATGAGTCATGACTGTAGTGATTTATTGATAACTTGTTTATTGAATAATAACTAAAATAGTTACGGATATCGGAGAAAAGACACGCGGGTCATTAGTGGGCTTTATTATTTATTTTTATTTCGTTCGTTCCAAAATTGTTTGTAATTTTTTGATGCCGAATAGGTACTTTAATTTTATCTAATTTTCCAAAAGAATGAGAATATATAACAAAGCAAAAAAATTATACACTAAACATAAAATATCTGTATTTATCTATCGTCAATTTAATCTAATCTGATCGAATTAATAGTTTTATATTTTACACTTTTGTGAATGCATTAGAAAAACTTAACGATCGACAGCTGCGAAATTCGAAATTATTGTTGGAAATCTTGTTGGTAGTAAAAGTTTTGTATTTTTGCCAAAACCAATACATTGATTATAATCGAATTTTATAGCTTGTCGACTGTATTTCGTAATATCACGTGAAGTATTAAACTTGTCTGCATAAACCTCAGCCATATTACCAAATTTCCATACCTACGTAGGATACTTCAGTTTTTCATTATCAGTTATCGTAGGATTGTGTTTATTTTTTTTGGTATTTTAATTCAATAAATAATTAAAAAAAATAAAAAAAATCTGATTAGCAATAATAGCCTCTTTGGTGTCGGAGGCTTCATCAAGCAATTATGACAAGTCCTGATAGTACCTACTCTTCCGGCGCCTTCAATGCTGTAGGTATCTTAAACATTCGACGTGTTTGTATTTATCGCCGACGCTTAAAATAGCCTTTATCTCGTCCGCACTGAGGTCAGTGGCGCTGCGCCGGCGCACGCACGATCATTAACAACTCTGATTAAAACCCTTCCATTTCTGCGTAGTAGTTTTCATTTCGTAACACCCTTATCTATTTTAGCACCACGTCGTAAATAAATGAGCGAAACATTTCATTATAATACACTTCTCACCAAAAATATCGAAACACTTCCGATTTTTTTTTCTAGTGTTATTTAAATAAAAAAGAGAATTTATTCCATGAAAAAAAAACACAATCTTGTAGCTAGCTGTTTGGTCTTTACATTGGTGTATGGAAATCCTAAATCCAATATTAGATTTTCAATTGTTTATCCGATAAATGAACAAATATAGTTTTGATACTAAGGGGCGGGTGTTAAGAGTTGGAGTACATTTAAGTCCAGACTTAACTAAAAATTACCCTTAATTGGTAATGTCTTTGTTTGTTATTTGTTAACTGTACCTTGTCACGTTCAATAAAAAGTTTTTTTTTTCTAAAACACATGGATACATCGCCCGCAGAAGCCGCCCAAGCGATGGCGTTGCTGGATTTTGGGCTTAGTCAGCGTGTTGTGGCTGCAAGATTGCATCTAAGCCTGTCATCTGTTCATAGAGTGTATTAACTTGGAGTGTATAAATGGGCCAAAATTAACAGCAGATCATCGAAGAGCGCGCCTTAACTTTGCACGTGAGCACATAAATTATTGGTCATTAATACAGTGGAGCAAGATTCTCTTTTCTAATGTGTGCAAAATTATGCTGTATGGTAACGACGGAAGGAACAAGGTATACAGAAGAGAAGGAGAACGCTATGCACAATGCTGCATTGGAGAAAAAGTAAACTATGGTGGCGGTTCGTGGACGGTTTGGGAGGCATTAGCACCGACGGTAAAACAGAACTTGTCTTCGTATTCGGACCACGTTTGCCTGCACTCACTAGTCATCGGTACATCGAACAATGTCTTGAGGCTCATGTGATACCCTATGCACATTTTATTGGTGATGCTTTCATATTCATGCACGATAATGCTAGGGCTCATACCGCAGCCATCTTACAAGATTATCTTACTGAAGTTGGTATCTCTGTTATCGGATGGCCAGCGAAAAGCCCTGACATGAATCCCATAGAACATCTATGGGATGAATTAAAAAGAAGAATTCGAGCAAGGGATTCCGCCCCAGAAACTCTTGGCCAGCTACGAAATGCAATTAAAGAACAGTGGGATAACATTCCACAACACGTGATCGTGACTAAACCGATCGATGAAGAACCGCATAGAAGCAGTAATAACTAATAAGAGCCCGGGGAGGGAATACAACCTATTAAATAAAATGTTTCAAAACTTTTTTCCATTTACGTTTATTGTTTTCCCTATTTCCCTCATATTCTATGCAGGGTAAAAATGACTTATTAAACAAAACACGAATTTTATCAAAATTTAATTTGAATTTGGTACATTAACATTAGGAATTGAATACCTTATACTACTCACTATTCAACTTTATTTTTAGGAATAACTATTAAATGTAGATTTTTAAGAAGGATTATCATCCTTACGAAACATAAACACGCGAGGTGTTTCAATTTTTCTGATTGTCATTCGAATATCCTAACTAATCTTAATATAAACTGCTACTTGTTCTGAAATGTCAATTGACGTTCATTAGTGCCATTCCTAAGCTTAATATTTTTTATTCGATCCAGTAGAAAGATATATTTCAACTTTGTTACCGTCGTAAATACGTTTGATCATGCAATATTGAATACCCATCTTTGTGGGTGCGGAGAAAAAGCAATAAATAACTGAGTCAACTCTCGGCATTTGCCCTCAGATGATTTAAAGCTATCCGACCTACCTTTCGCTCGTTATAAATTCAATGGTCTTCTTTGTGATGTCAAAATCTTTAACAGGATCGCTACAATGCCTGATTCTTAAATAATTTGACGGTACACGACCTATATATTTCTAACCGACTTGAACGAAAATGAACCCTAAGGCCCTTTGCCCTAAGGGCGAATTTAGACGGTTCATTTTCGATGACTCATCGATGAAGCCTCGAAGATGAGAGCAAAAATCTCGAAAAATGAACCGTCTAAATTCGCCCTAAAGACTTCATTTTCGCAAGAATGTTCGCAAAAAATGAACGATGAACTAGGCGCCGTCTAAATTGGGCTTACAACATTTAAAATGTTTTCTAAAAGAAGCTCTAGAGCATCGCTCACAAGTACAAAATAATTCTGAACTAAAAATGTTCTTAATTTTTGTGAGTTTTATTTTCCAGCCTCAATGGTTTGTTTCTTAGAAGTGATGTATAGCAGATAATTCGTCTTTACGACTATTAAACTGATTTGTTGCATGCTTTCGATTTTATAACCTTCAGTTTCTTTAGTGCTTTCAGTTGTTTAACTTTCGCTTAAGAAAGGAGATTGGCGAATTTCATAGTTTCTGACCCAGACGAACTGAACTGAACACTGAACTCCCACGTTCACGAATCAAACTTCTCATACTTGTCCTAGTAAACAAGACTAACAAAAAATTAATCAAAGTCTATCAAATAAAGTTGGGAGAAAAAAGATATTCACTTGTATTGCCATGTAAGGGTTATTTATAAATTTTATAATGTGCATTTGTGAATAATTATATTTTTGATCCTCATCTTCTAAAAATATGGGGTTTACACAGAAAAGTAGGTACTCTAAAAATATTAATTAAAATTAAATGTTTTCTGAATCTCAACGGTTTTAAAAATGCTGGGTCAAAATTCGCCAACCTCCTTTGACTACGTTTTGAGGATACAATACCCATTAAATGATAAATTATTACAATATAGACTTTCATGTATGTGAAAACTTCGGAAAATCTAAAGGGAAACTTCGGAAGATTTAAACTTTTTATAGAGGATTTATGAAAGGTAGGAAGGAACAAGTTTTACTTAGTAGCTTTTCGTGATTGTAAGTTTTGAATTTTCTCACGTTAATAATATTCTTTATATCCGCCTTAAAATCTATTTATTGGATCTAAATTCTAAAATATTTATCAATTATCATAATATATAAATTAAATCATACCATTTTCCCCCACAACTTATTTAATTCATATTCTTAAAACATACAAAACAAGTTTACATGGAATGTTTTATAGACATAGTGATTCTATATACGTGTACACATGGCACAGGAATTAGTCATTTGACATGATATGTGTGTAAACTAGGCAAAACACGTTACATTTTGCGTAAGAATATTATGTTACTTAGTATAAATTGTATTGAATCTATGGAGATTAAGTATCAATAGTCTGACGCGCATTTCCTCAGGCGCAATTAAAGTCCATTGATCTGCATGCATTGCATTTTTATTGTTAGATTAATTAGTTATCACCTCATGCGCAATTTGCAGTGAAGCAATTTAGATTAACAGGCATGTTAATTTGTGTAAATGTTCCTTCATTCATCAAATTCTTCCTTGCTTTAAAGAATCTACTCTCTAAGAGAATTATTGCAGAACTGTAGTATAGTTCTTCTTTTAATGTACATTAATTAATTCATTCATGTTAGACTACTACTGTACAAAGTTTTCGTCTCGGATGTGTAGGGTTTAGGCCATATAGTCCACAACTCTGGCCAATTGCGGATCGGAAGACGTCACACGCTTTGGGAGAACAAAATAGAGACCTCTCAGGCATTAATTTTTTATTATAATTAATGTGTTCTGAAGGTCTACGGAGCATTTAGGTAAGATGGAGATATAATAAATAATTTGTAAAGGTCCATACTTTCCTCTGCTAGTTTAATCTTAATAAATGATTTATTTTACATTTTCAATCTGTACCTATATCAAGTAAAGACTGACGATTACACTAGATCTCCGGAAGTTATTACGCTCTAACAAAAAAAAAAGTGTGTGTCAGCTCCGGCCTCCGACGCACGACTGGAGTTTACGCGCGACGCTATAATCTATATCCTTCTCTATGCGCGCGACTCGGGTCCGAGGGCGCCCCGACCGACTTTCGCTTCGGGGACCCGATCGCTACGCGCTCGGCTACCCGAAGCGAAAGCTCTTTCGCACGAAAACCAACCTTATTTACTCAACGTTAGGGTAGAAATTTCAACGTTGTGGAAAACGTAACGAGGTCATTGATAAATTGATTTTACTGCCCGGATTTTTCTCATACCGGGCTGCTAAAATCGATTCTTAAGGAGTAAACTCCAAAAATAACTATGATTTGAATTTCCTAAGAAATCGTATCACGCCAGAAACATGGTATTATCTTTCCGCGAAGTATTGTGCCGTGACCTTCTAGAGGTCGCGCCTGTCTATCCGCACCCGCAGGGCAATAAAACAATTCCCAAATGAATTAGACCGATTAAAAGAACACTTGGCATCGTGCCAGACCTATATCTGTATAAACATGGCGAATTTAGAGAAAACGTCACTGTGTACAGTCAGGATTAAAAATGCGTTAAAGATACACGTTACACAAGACACGAACTACACCTGCCTGGCGATCGCGTAACTTTTATCGCCGTCCTTAAAGGACTATTTCAATGTCAAAACATGGTTTTGGCCAATAGGAGAAGCCCAAAATCATATTTTGACATTGATGCAGTCGTTTAAGGACTGAAAAAAAATTACGCGATAGACCCCCGGATTGTTTTGTTCTTCACCCTTCTACGGCAAAGACAAAGTTCAGGGTTATGGTTTTATTAGTCTATTAGTGGGTAAGTATGTATATTTATGTTTCTATTTGCGTATGCTCCACAGCAGCGGCTGAACTACTGAGTCGATTTTGATGAATGAGGTGTCCGGGTTCGGGTGACATAGACTCCATTAAGTATATAACATCCAATTTACCTTAGTCGGATTGCAGTTTTTACTTGTTATTCCAAGATAGGCAAGGCTTACGCTTGACAACGATCATGCCCCATGAAAAGCAAGGTCTAAATTTCAGCCTGCTTGCCTAGATGCTTTTTACTCTTACCTTGCAGGTAGCTATTCAATGCAGGAAACATGGACGCCGGAGAGTGTTCCACACCTTAGCGGGTAAATTAAAGCGCGTGTCCTTCCTACCGTATGGCAGATTATTAATTAAGTACGTAACTAAATATAAAGTTTATGAAAGTAAATAAGAAAGGTAACATTTATTAAGAATGAATATTTGTGGATTATACAGGATTCATATTTCAGGAGGAAAATCAAAGACTGCCGTGTCGGTGGCGTAAACAAGAACAATAATATTACTAAAACCATAAACCATAGACGATGTAGACGCGTTTAAGCTTCTTTTAATGCGACATGCATTTAAGCATTAACATAATATAAAACAACGCATTTCCATCAATTTCTTAAATTAGCTGTATTCATTTCGAAAAACAAATTCTGATGCTGACTGTACTCACTAATAATAATATTAAGTACTTTTTATCCAAAGTATTTCAAGCCTTGAATGTAGCCTGCGCATACTTACAAGGGTTTGTTTGTACAAAACAAACCCGTTTGTTTTAAGAACACTTGAATAGTAATTTGGAATATACACGTTTATTAAAATAGCTTTTACTCTGGTAAGGTGGGTAACTTGACTCTTGTAATAATGTAGAGTGCACAGAGAGAATTGAATGAAGGATGGATAAGAGAGGACCCCAAAAAAAATTTATCGTAGCGTTATGAGATATGTCGGCTTTTGTAGCCCTAATGGTTGTTTAATTAATCCTAAGACAGAATTTACATAAATATTTTAAAACGAATGTAATCGTTTCGTTTCGGAACACACACACACACACACATACACACGAAAAACCGGTTCATTAAATGGGCCATAAATCGTAAACGGTAAGTTTTACAAAAAAGTTTACAGGAAATAAAAGATGCAAAATTTTATTCTCTACAAAAAAGGTCTGAATAACTTTTGCCCTAAAGTGGATAGGTTCCGAGATAACGGTCAAAAACTTTTCTTTAAGATTGCGATCGAAGCTCCACCTGGATCTGTCAGCATTTTGTGTTTTTATGGTCAGTAAGTAACCCTTACCCTTAAAAAAAATTAAAATTGGATCGGAAATTTAGTGCGAGGTTGACCAAAAAAAACGGCCTTATTTACTGGCCTATACGTATTCTTTGGCTGTGCGTTGATAGATCAGTCAATCAGTCATATTATTTTCCTTTTATATATTTGAATAAGCAATTTCGAAAAGGGCACATGTCGTTTATTTTGAAAGCGTCGTTTCTTCTCATAAATGATTCTATAAAAATAGAACTGTGAATTTTCCGAAATTATTGCTATAAATAATATGATGCTGGTGGCAATTTTAATACGTTATGTATTTTATTTGAAGTAAATATAGGTGCGAGAACATAATATTTCAATCACATTTATGGAAAAAGGTGGTAATATTCAAAAATACGAGATGTGCCCTTTTCGAAATTGCCTATTCATTTAGATTCAAGTGATAAATTTGTCGTTAGGGTAGGTACAGATTAGGAGCGATTGAACACATTGTTATGTTCATTAATCATCCACGTTCATCTATCACGGCTCAGTTTCGTGCGTCTTTCGGCACAGGGTCCCCTCTCCTTCCGCAACCACTGTATCCTGTGCCGTTTCCATTCATTAGTTACTAGCGACTTCTTACAGGAAATCACTCTACCTGCTGGCTAATAGGTCGATTTGCTAGAAATATTTTTCTTCATTTATATTATTCCTTTTGAGTATTTTCAATATCTCATTCACTCGAGTCAGTCCATTGCTGGCGCACTATTGCGCAGTTCTCCTCCATTGAGAAGGGTTTTAGGCCTAGTCAACCACGCTGACCATAATATCAATATGCGGAATGGCAGACTTCACACATCTTTCAGAAGAACTTTCTGGAGAACTCTCAGGCAAATTTCCTTACAATGTTTTCTTCGTCGTCTAGTGATATTTTATTTCTTATAACGCATATATTTAAGTCTAACCCCAGACCCCACGAAAATGAGGCCGAAGTCATAAAACCACTGGCCACTAGCCACTAGGGTATCACCGCTCATTACTACTACCTAAATGGTAAACCATTTCTATATACTTTTGTGAATTGCATTTTCCTATTTATGTTCGTATTTAATGCTTGAAGTTTTGTATGAGCGATTTCTGAAAAGCCTTCGCCTTTCAGTTGTATGTGAGCCAGAAACATAAGTGCCAACACCATCCACTTTCCAATATTGTTAGCTCAAATCGGCCGCACCATTCAAAGCTCTACATCGTTAACTGGTTAACGTTATGAGAAACTGTTGAGTGCATGGCGTGCCGTGCAGTTGGCTATTATATTGAAATTAACGAGCCAAGTACGTTCTTAATTCATAAATAAATGTAGTCTTGTTGCCTGTCTTTATGAAAGTTAAGAGGCTGGCAGATTTAATATTTAATTTATCTTCGAGTTAAATATAGAACTTCCGTGAGGTTTTTCTTGTTGAATACATTTAAATTAAATTATTTTAGTGACCAATTAGACACAGGTATGTTATATCTACAAATAAATTAGTTTGTAACAAATTTTTCATGACATTTTAGCTGAGCCGCCGAAAATTCCTTAGTTTGTACAACTTCCCGAAATAATTTCTTTAGTGTTGCAAAAACATACTACGCTGCACACAATACAAGGAAAGAGTAAAACATTATGTTAGTAGTACATAGAAACGAGGTGCATCGACCCTTTGCCATAAAGAAGTTCTGGAACGTTCAGTTTCCATGTCTGGAAACATTTATACAGCCCAATACGCCTACGGAAATATGCGGTTAATCATATCTCATTGCGACCCACGCTGTGACTAAGTTAGCTTAAGTGAAAATACATTAGTATTTATACTTTCTCAAAGCTTCTACGGGTTTGATCCCTTAACTAATCTTTTCACTCTTCTCTGTTTCTTTCCCCGCATCGTATTCTTCATCGCTGTGAGACGTGACTCCTTTCCATTATTCATGTAATGGTCCTTCCATTTTTTGAGAAAATAATCCGGTGGTTTCCAGATCCTACCGCATATGTACGACTTGACTAAGTGATCGAGATTTTGACTCTTAATCTTCTTCTTCTTTATCAACCGATAGACGTCCACTGCTGGACAAAGGTCTCTGCATGGACTTCCACAGGCCTCGGTCTTGCGCCGCCTGGATCCAGCGGCTCCCTGCGACTCGTTTGATGTCGTTTGACTCTTAATGCTTCTTATCAAATGATAGTGATAATTTTGGTGATAATAACCGGGACCGACAGCTTAACGTGCTCTCCAACGCACGGAGGGAGCGAAAAGGCCTTTGAAACACCCAACGTCGCTCACCCAACCTTATACCGACCGGGTTTGACTTTGCTTAACCAGCGTGATCGTCTGATAAGCGCTGTCTCAGCTAGGCCTCAAATTCAATCTTCTACAATGTGGCAAATAAAATATCTGGGTTCCGACGAAATGTATTTTCCTAGAACTGCGGCGAAACGGCTCATGACTCATGAGTCATTTGTAAGGCGATTTTCTAAACTATTAAATACATCAATCACGAGTATATCGAGATAGTAATGTGAGGCACAAAGCTCCGTCGGCTCTCACAAAAGCTGTCACGGGTGTATAAATAGTTGAAAACACATTCTCCGCGTGGGCTCGGTGCTAGTGTACCTGGATGCCATGCCATCGCTGCGTATGCTTCACGAGCTGGGTCACTTGGGAGTTGGGACACAATTTTGTTATGGCAACAATCTTCTGGGAATGGATCTTTGTGTTGTTGGCGTGTAATAAATGACTACGCTCTACGTCGTACGTCATCATCAGGGAAAATTTCTGAGCCTGTTATTAGCTTATTTTTCAAGCGAATCATATTTTAAAAGCAATATCTGTAGCTTTTATGCCATCAATAAGATTTTCTTTAATAATAATCATAGATATCAGGTATCTTTAGATATCTTTAATAATCATCATAGATTTTCGCCAATTCGCATTAGGCCAGCGTGGTGGACTATGGCCTATAACCCTTCTCTGAGAGGAGACCTGCGCTCAGTAGTGAGCCGTTGATGGGTTGCAGCTCATGATGATGATGATGAGGAGATTTTCTTTGGAGAACTTTTTACGTTTGTTTTCGAATTACGAGTAGTTGTCTCGTATTTAAAGTTTATACCAACTCATTTTAATAAATACTCAATAGTAATGTGTAAATAGTAATAACTGTCCTGTTTAGTTTCGATGGCGCGGGCGGTTCGCCATACAAATCCACCACCAGCAGACCTTTTGAACTTTGTTTTGATTTGTTTGGATTTGCTTCGCAGTCGCAGTACAGCAAGCTACAACTTTATGATCTTCAGATGATAAAGATGCCTTCGCAGGTTTTTGTTACAATATTTTGTAATTAATATTCATTAGTTCTGGCTCTGCAGACAGGTGGCGTCCTGTGCTGTTCATTGACTCCGCGGCCTGGCCTTGGCGACCACTCGTCTCCGTGGCATGCTATAGTGGTGTTATTGTATAAGTTTCTTCTCTTCAAGGCCGTTTAAATTACAACTGGCTCTCATAAAAACCATCATTGTAGGAATTTCAAGTATTTTATTCGAGAACCTTTGCGTGTTCTAAATATATAAGTACTCAAAAATGACGATTTTTTTTTACTCTACTAATATATTTAAAAAACACAACTTTTACGTGTTCAAAGTAAAAATACATTTTAAAAATGTTTAAAGTCTGCTTTACATACTAATACCATTTTATTTCTTAATGATAAGATGAATAGTAACATTTTTTGTTGTATGCATTTAACGTACCTGTTAAGATATTAAGTAATTTATTTCATTTTAGGTATAATCCATATTTTATGTAGTAGCATTTCAAAAAATATATCAACATCAACATGTTCTAATATTAGCAAGAGATTTCCAAAGGATTTTATAGTATTAGGTATGAATGAAAAACGTTATACTGACAATCTCGTGTACAAGTTTAACGAGTGAACGAACTGACTGAAACCCGTTGCCCCAATTGGCTGGTTGTTCGGTGACGTCATTCTTGTCTGCGCCTCGTCTGCGGTCGCTTCCCGGAGCTGTTGGCCACAATGCCTTCCTGCTGCGCCATCGTTATCAAAATGTACAGGAAAATGAACTTACTGTTAAGTAGGTTTTAGGTATTTCAGACATACATATTAAAGCCAGCCGCTTATGTAAAGGCTGCGTCAATTAGTACAGTCTCAATTGCGGTGATTGGCTCAATTTATCGCGTTCTTTCTGCAACTAAGCATTTTAGCCAATAGCGATTGAGTATCGGCCAATCAGAAGCGATTGTAATCGTCACATTTTTAGAGAACCGCACAACGCACAACTGATAAGTACATCTTCCCGTTTCTCATTTACTGGTTAGTGTTAACTGTCACAGGGTTCATACAGTCAGTATTTTAAGATTATTTTTTATATTTCTTAGATAGTTAGTTAGTCAAAAAACTGACTCGCACTAAACGAGTCAGTTTTTTGGATGATGGTCAGTATTTTTTTTTTTCTGCGTGTAAGACCCAGAAAGTTTTTAGAAAAATGTACCTTCATACCCCAATTCTTTCCTAATTTCTTTCGTAATTTAAATTGTATCAACTGCATATTTAACTTAGTAAGGAGTGTTGGAGTAAATCCATGAGAAAATAAACCCATAGAGGTACTCGTATATTGACTCAAGTTAAGTGGCAATAAAATAAAATAACAGGCATTAGCAAGTCCATAATTAATCTGTTAATGCGATTGTTGTCAGCGACCGGTTTCTCACAAATCTTCATTTAATCCTTTCTATCGATGTAAAATATCCTAGTGAATTCAAAAGCTTAGGTGACCTAACTCCCAAAAGCGTTGATAGAAATTAAAGTGAACTGCCCACTGACCTAATAGACTTTCCCTAACGAAGTCATCGCCGCCTGTCACTCGTCCACCATTGCAGCATTGTTTCTGACGATCGCCCCGGCTTACTACGAAACTAACTGTGATTTTGATGAATGGGTTTCAACTATTTATGTCAATGAACTTTGTTCTGGTTTCGTGTCGTGTTGCGTGGGTGTTCAAAATGAGTAAAGACGTGTGTAATTTTGTACGTTTAGACACATTATGTGAGAAACATGTGTTATTTTGTACATCAATATTTGCTTAACTTTACTGAGTTCTGTAAGAAAAAGGAAATCGAGATCGAGAACATCTTTATTTATCATCCACCCACGCAAATCATCAATCACATCGATTAGTAAGGATTTTAAGGTTGTTTTGATAGGTATAGGTATAACCACGGAATAGATAAATACCTAATATCTAATCAGTGGGTATAACAATACCATCACTTACATACATATACATCACAATTTATATCAACCTATTTAGTGAAGGATCGGATAAGGTCATAAAGATTCCGCGAAAATTAATAAAAGTTAAATCTATTTGTCTCATTTTTAACCGACTTCAAAGAAGGAGGAGGTTCTCAATTAGTCGGTTTTTTTAATGTTTGTTCACCGATTACTCGAAGACACCTGAACCGATATTGAAAATACTTTTTTTTGTTTGAAAGGGTAGGTATACTTCCCAGGTCGTCCAATTTAAATTTTATAGATATGGGTCGAGCGGTTTAAAAAAATCTACTAATATACTTAAATTATACACTTTGTAGTGACGCGGGCGTTTGAAGTCGATTTTTAATATTTTTTACATTAAATTAGGTATATTAACCCCAGCCCAAATTTGGAGTGTCGATGTTAAGAAGACATTCGTGCCACAAAACGTAATTCGCAATAAATCTTAATCATTATAATATGTACTAGAAACTAGATGATGCCCGCGACTTCGTCCGCGTAAATTAGGGTTTTTTAATTCCCGCGGGAACTCCTTAATTTTCCGGGATAAAATGTAGCCTATGTTTATCCTGGGTATGAGTTATCACTATTCCAAATTTCAGCCAAATCGGTTGATTCGTTACAGTAGTAGTAAGTAACAAACATCCATTCTTCCATCCATCCATCCATCCATAGATACATCCATCGATACATCCATCCTCACAAACTTTCGCAGTTATAATATTAGTAGGGTAGTAGGATTTAGAGGGTGGTTCAAGTGTCAAAGAACAAAGGAACTATAAGCTTAGTATTCGCACAATGTTCTTTAATCCAGGAAACGATGTACCATTTACCTCACATTACGTTGGCTTATTGTACTAACAGTGTATTGTCCGGCGAAGTGACGTTTTGCATTATAATTGAAAATGGCTGTCAACCGTCAGTGCCCTATAGTGAGCTATCGCATTATGCTATCAACATTTTTAAAACCCACAGTTATTCTTGACTATGGAATAATTTAATATAAAAAAATATTTTTACAAAACCGACTTCAAACGCCCGCGCCACTACAAAGTAAATAATTTATTGTTGATATTTTAAAAATCAATCGACCGATTTCGATAAAATTTCAATGGGACCACCTGGGAGGTATACCCTTTGAAACAAAAAAGAATTTTACAAATCGGTTTAGGCGTCTTGGAGTAATCGGTGAATATACATAAAAAAAAAGATTCCGACGAATTGAGAACCTCCTCCTTTTTTGAATTCGGTTAAAAATATATCTTGTTGTATTGTTCAGGAATGCATGAATCATTTTTGAATTAACAGTCACTTTAAATACCTCATCATCATCATTGGATATTAACCCATCAATGACTCACTTCTGAGCGCAACTCTCCTCTCATCAGAAAAGGGTTTTATAAGCCATGGTCCACAACGCTGGCCCAATGTGAATTGGCAGGTTTCACACACTTTTGAGAACATGATGGAGAACTCTCAGGCACGTATGTTTCCCCACGATGTTTTCCTTTATATCACACGAAGCATGTAATATTTCATTAGTCAACTCATTACTCAAACACATATGACTTCGAAAAGGCCCGGGATCGAATGCACGACCCCCCAAATGGGAGACAGCAGGCCTAACCACTATGCTATCACTGTTCTGCCAGTCGTGAAACAAATTAAGAGTTGTTCCCCAATTTATTCGTATCAAGGAACGAGCCTATTTCTAGACGTCTAGGAAATCGATGTCAGATGGTGTCGCACTGCAGATACCTAAGTATTATACAAACTCCGCCGGCTATTGGAGAAAGCTTCGCGAGCCTTTTCTTTTCTATTTAAAATTATTAATGATCGCGTTTGATTCGCAAATAGAGAACTAATCGATTTAGTTTCTCCGAACACCCCAGACGCCCATATTAAAAAAAAAATTCTAACCCGTAGGTATTCAGTTACAAAACAGTGGCTGGAGTCTTCTTTTAATTCTACAAGCTACACTTATGCCTTCTCATAGAGGCTTTATAACTAAACTAGCTTTTGCCTTCGACCGCGTACAGTTAATTTAAAAATCACGTGGGAGCTTTGTTTTTTCGGTATCAAAAGCCTCTCACTCTCCAAGTCCTCCACTATACCCATGCCAGAAATCCCGTCGGTACATTGCTCCGTTACTTTGTGATTGTAGAACAAATAAACAAACATACATGCTTTCTCATTATTTATAATATTTTAGTAAGGATACATTTTTTTTATCGCTGGGAAATGCCTTTACGCATCCCGCTTGCCAGGCGGGTATGTGGGACTCGACTTGATAAAAGTAATACCCATTACCCACTAAAACCCAGCGGCGCCGTCCGCGTCGCTAATGGGACGTCTGATCCCGAGCTCGGATTCGACTGAGAGTTAACAAGCAAGCGTTTGTAGGTTTTATCGATGAAAAAAAAATTCTTACTAATCTATACTTTTACTCAACATTACTCATGTTAAACAGTTTATTACACTGTTCATTTATTGAGAGCGGTTCTGTGATCGAATCTCAGCACTCGCCGGCGGCGGTGGCTGTTCTCTTCAATTAACCCACTTCTTGGTCTTGTGTCTGCTTTCGTCTACTAGCTCATATTGACTGACGTCCTCCCGACCGAATACGGCCTCGGCGGCCAAGACCAACGAGGCAGTGCGTGTTGACTATAAGTACTTTGAGTGCTGCGACAAAAACAGTAGACGTTACGTGAGTGTTGTATACGCATTTTGTAAGTACCACTGCCTCAATTACTTCAAGCTACGCTGTGCCAAATGATGCCAAAGAATTCGCTTGTCTCATTGGTCGGTCAGAAACATTTGACTGAAAAATGAATTTATTATATTATCCATTGTGGAAATACTTGGCATCGTTTGCTGTTTCACCTATTTGCTAATTGTTTTTATAAACATCTCATTTTTTTATATTTACAAGAGTCTTGCACGATTAATTTTGTCCACGAAAACCGCAATCCGAAGAAATCTTATCGATCTTATTTGTGTTATGTGCTCAAGGTTATGTAATATGAAGTTCTCTTATAAATAGAATTTGTTGAGCTTCGATGTACTTTTATCCACTCAGTCACGGACTCAGTCGTATAATCTGTTAGAAGTAACAATAAAATTGATATACGATAAACTTACAAAGGTGCAGAATGTAATTTGTTTATTCTCGGTTTAATAAGGTTTTATGTAGTTGCTCAAATCGAATATTTTCGGTAATAGTATTCTTCCTTCTACATCTGTTTAATATATACAATTATATAATATCAAACAGTGATCTATTTTTGATAGGTACGTTTGCCTCTCGTTTCCTATTAGACATAATATATTGGGTTTCCGATTTGCTTTCGACATTTCTCATGTAACTTCCATTTCCTTGTTGGTTCATGTGTCGCATAATGAGTTAGTTACCTAGAATTTATAATTGTCTAAACCATTAACTCAGTCTCGCATACGATAATTTAGTGCAAGGTAAACTTTGCCCTCCCATTAGTATCAAGTTCAGAGATAACTACACCTTATACAAAGGAAACTGCTTTTGTTGCTAACTACCTACTAAAATAATGTTAATTATATATTATACTAGCTGATGCCCGCGACTTCGTCCGCGTGAAGTTAGTTTTTTGTTTTTTTTTTTTTTTTGTATTAAAACCTTCCGTGGAACTTAAGGAACATACAAAAAAATAAATTAAGCGAATTGGTCCATCCATTTTTGAGTTATGCGCTTACCAACATTCATTTTTATTTATATAGATTATATATTATATTATATATTATTATAAAGTGTTTATTATATTTTCGCTAGCAGGTTTAGTTTTGAATTAGGAAATTCAAATATCCAACTAGCTGACACGGCGAACTTCGTACCGCCAACTTTTTTTTTGTTTTTTTTTTTTTTATTAAGTATTAAAACCTTCCGTGAACCTTAAGGAACATACAAAAAATAAATTAACCGAATTGGTCCATCCATTCTTGAGTTATGCGCTTACCAACATTTATTTTTATTTATATAGATTATATATTATATTATATATTATTATAAAGTGTTTATTATATTTTCGCTAGCAGGTTTAGTTTTGAATTAGGAAATTCAAATATCCAATTAGTGATTAATGATTTCATTTAATTTTAATTTTACTAGATTTTCAAAATAGTTCAGCTGCGCTATGTACAATCTTATGTAATAAGCGTACTGCACTATGCTTTATATTTTTTATATGAGTTATACTTTTAACTGAATCTGATATATTTTGAAATGTTAAATTAGTTTATTTAAATTATTTCATATTGCTATGCTCCTTGACAGAGCGACACGGTGCGGTAAGACGTTTGACCCATTTGGCACGGGCAGTCGTGCATAGATGTTAAAAAGAAACTTCTTCCTTTACTTTCCTTGGAAAAATATGACCACATTTTTTTAGAATAAGACGCTTAAGTTTTTCTTTTTAGAATAATTCTATTTCTTCTTATTAAGTTTTGTAAACAATATTTTCTTAATCAACCGATACACGTCAATACACAACAACATAGGTCTCTTGTAATACTTCTTCCATAACATGGTCGGTCTTTCGCCGCCTGCCAACCTGAGCCTTGCCATGCTTTTATGCTCCAAATACACACCGTGTTGAAAATACTCTTCTGAGTTAGGTTTTAAACTCAGTAAGTCCCTATTACACCATCGTTTAACTGAGGAATAATATTTAGGCACATTTTCAATACAAAAACTGGCAGAACGTACAATTCATTCCTCGTTTAAACGTTATTCGGCGTTGGTGAAACTGGTACTAAGTTATTCTTTCCGTTCGACCATCTTTAGAGTTTTGTTAAGTTGATAGTTAATTGAAATACGTTTAAGGTTAAAACTGAATCAATCGCAAATCTCAAAGAATCACTAATGTTAATCACTCGATTTTTACTCCCACCGGGTCGTTGAACGCAAATTAGCCCTATACCTATTTAGGGCTAATTTGCGTTCGCTTAGGAATATCAGTAGATGCGTTGATATCTCATAAATCTGCTATACAATCACGTGGTCACCGTCGTGCTTCATGACGTTTCGCAGTTCTACACGCCCATTTGCGTGTGGCACGAGTGAAAAAACTTGGCATTGGCCGCACGCTCGTTTTATCCTATAGCGACAGTGGCGTCTTGATGGCGCTTGGACATGACGTTTCTGCTAATTTACCGACCAATACGAAACGTTCCGGTACTGAGAAGTCACTAGTGAAAAGTGACTAAGTACACGACTGACTAAGCGTTTTAAAAGGTTGTACGGTGTGACCTTCTTTATTGGTTTTTGAGCCGCCTGAGCTACATTCTTCGATCAGATACTGTGACGTATAAACATCTGGAAACCCGTCGTATGTTAATGTCCTATTATAAAATGATTCACTGGTCACGAGCTTCAGCAACTCAGAGAACGGAAGAGAGAGAGAGAGAAGAGAAGAGCAAACGTATGAATGCATGTTTAATGTGCTTTTCAGAACTGTCCGCAACGAATCGAATATAAGTTAAAGAGTGATTTACATTGATCCAGCATCACTGGATTCCAGCGCTGGATCGGCACTGGATCAATGTAAACATGTTACAATTCAGTACAGCGTCCTGTATCCAGTGCTGGATCGGAATAGACTTCGTTCCTATTTTTCAATCCAGTGCCTCCCCTCGCACGCCGCGCACCCCGTGCCAGTGGCACTGGATCCGTGTAAACGCAATGGCCATTGGCCAGTCGCCGCCGCGTAATCGTGTAACGCGTCTATTTGTCTGGTAGATAATGTTCTTATTGACCGAGCGAAGCGAGGTCTCTGAGTCTACTAGAGTGAATTTGCACTTGTCCGTCCGTCCGTCCGTCCGTCCGTCCGTCCGTCCGTCCGTCTGTCAGAGCCTTATAACTTTTGAATTACTGAACGTAATTACTTCAAATTTGGATATAATATGTAAACTGATGGCCTTCAGCCGAATATTGGGTAAAAAATTATAAAAACCTTTATTTCAGGGGGGCTCTCATAGAAGTGAATGCGAAGTAAAAAAAAAATTATCGCGTTACTTAAAATTGTTACGTATCATTTTAAAGATAATTTTGAACCAAGTACAAAAATATTTTTTTTTTAATTTTTCCCTTAAAATTGACGAAATGGGGGACTTTCAAAGTGGCGATTTTATACGCTCGCTTGAAGACGCTCTCTAGGAAAATCCGCTATGGATTTTCAAACTGATTTTATTTTTTTAGGTCACTTATATCCTGTACTTGAACAACAAATACTAAAATTATATGAATATTATAAAGAAACGAGATTATTTAATTTTTAATGGGCATCAGTAATTCATATAGCATCAACATAGCTTCACAATAATGCTAATAGATGGCGCAGTCAGTAACTATTCCCATGGAACTACGAGTTACGACTACGACCTATCCCAAAAACAGCTTTGCGTCAACCATTATTATTTAGTTACATAATATAATACAATAATTGTATTGTAATTTTTTTTGTACCATATTATTCAATTAAAATTATTTTTTAGTTAAATTTTAGTTAAATATTGTATATTTTCTGTTCGCGTCGATAGATGACGATTTGTACAGATGCCCGTATAACGCGGTTTCACTCGTTAGTACCTACATAATAATTCAATGTTTTCACTAACGTTCCCTAACCTTTACGGGCTACCTATAAGTTAGGTGATGTTTTCTGTCAACTTATTTATCACGATCCTGTACGGGACACCTAAAAGTATATTGGGACGGATGTTAGGACTTAGGATTGTATTTAGGAGCTACCTACGTTAAGAGACTCCTACTTAGGGCATGATTTAGGTATGTTTGGTGAAAACGGGCATAAAAATAATGTCAGTTTTGGTTATCATGTATCGATTGAATGAATAATCATGGGATACCGTTACCGCGAGGTCTCAGTTCGGGGCGAACCACTAGTTTTAATTGTCTTCGCTTTTTAAGACTCGAAACACTCATTTTTGCTGCAAACGTGTTGTCACCTCAACAAAGTAAGAATGTATACTGGTCTGAATGTAAACGGCCTGATCCAGTGTCAATGCCAATCCAGCGCTGGAATCCAGTGAAGCTGGATCCATCTACTGGATCAATCTAAATCAGCCTGTACGTTCAATGCGTTTTTCGTGTATCGGATATCGGATCATCTTCTGATACCGGTATTGAATCTTTTATTACACTGATTTAATGAATGATGTTCTAATACCTGTTCGACTGTTCGTTCTTTAACAAAATTGTTAGTTATGTTTGCTTGATGGTATCTACCTTGCGTGTACTCAGAACCTTTAATGAATTGCTGTTTATGCAACGGAATAGCAATGTTAGATTACCAACAGATTTTGAATAGTGCGCCTATCATCTTGGCACGCAGCGAACTGCATCTGCGTGTTGCTGCTATTTAAATTATCCGAGTTATATTTGTTTGTAGATCTGTGAGATTATATTATTTTATAAGGTCCCTCGCGCACTAAGTGGCCATGACCAGTACTGATAGTCGTCGCGAATGAATGATATATTCTTTTTTGTATACCAAATAAACAATATTAATGGCAGACGCCTTAATTTTTTAGAAGAACATGGCACAAAATGATTCAAAGGACTTGATTTCTAAATATTTCCTGAAAACAGATTAATCAAAAAAATTTCTTCTATACTTATGTCTTGTCCACAAGATAGCCCTTGACTGCGTTCTCACAATCTCAAATTTGACGTCCTCACAAGTAGAGAGTTACCTAAAGATCATTGACTTTTCAACATAATATGCATCGCAAAATAACTGAACGCAGTAAAAAATGGGGCTTATTAGTTAGCTGAATGTTTTTAGGGTTCCGTACCCAAAGGGTACCAACGGGACCCTATTACTAAGCCTACGCTGTCCGTCCGTCCGTCCGTCCGTCCGTCCGTCCGTCCGTCCGTCCGTCTGTCAGCGGGCTGTATCTCGTAAACCGTAATAGATAGACAGATGAAATTTTCACATATTATGTATTTCTATTGCCGCTATAACAACAAATAATAAAAATTAAATTAAATTAAAAAAATTAAATTAAAATATTTCCATGGGTACATGAAAATATTTTAATTTAATTTTTTTAACGGAACCCTAAAAGAGCGAGGCCCGACTCGCACTTGGCCGATTTTTTTTTCCCATCGAAAAACCTGAATTCACGTCCCAGCTCTCGGTTGGCGTGCGCATTAACGAGTTAAAATTTTTAAAATTACCAGTTTTCTCAACCGTATCTCGTTTGCGTTGCGAAACTTGAATTTCAAACTCAAACCGCGAAACAAGTCGAAACCAATGAATGGCTCCATCTCATACATTCGAGTAAGTACAAATTCAAACAGTGTTGAGAGCTGGAAAACGCTTTTTCGTCGTTAGAAAACTGAAATGAGTTATAAATTATAATCAGTGAATTTAAGTTATATTTTGTACTTAAAAATATTCGACTTCTATTTATTTGCCTTTACTTCTGATTTTATTTCAATTATTTATTATTTTTTCTATGCTTCTGAACTTTAACTACTCTCATCTGTATTTATCTAGTGTCTTGAGGTCATGTAACTCGAAACTATCGAAACAACGAAACTTAACGAACTATCGAAAAAAATATCGTAGTTTACATTCTTGAAACAAGAAAACTATCCCGCGTCTCGTCTACGGAAAATTGGATGTTACATCCGTAATATTGGTTTTGTTCGTATTAAATGTATCCTGTCCCTATGTCACCCAGACTATCATAACAAATCGATTAACACATCATTCATCAAAGTCTATACGCTACGGTGAATCATTCGTTAATTGTTAGGTATTTACATATACTGCTAAAATCATAAACAAACCTTTTGGCTTTGTCGTAGCCGGGTAAAAAAAAGTGGTTCGAGCCTCAAGAGGACCTAGTGAATAAAATGTGTTTTTCCACTTCCATTGATTCCAGTAATAACTCCATTTCATATTGTTTCGTTTCCAGCTGACTACCGGTGTCGGCTTAATTTAAAACAAAGCTTGCTGTTACTTTGAGCAATTATTCCTAATTATACATTCCGCTGATAAACTAAAAAAGCTAAGAATATTCGTAATGCACTTCCTTAATTTTTTAAGGATGGCATTTAATTTCTAAGCATGCAATGCAACTTCCTTTAAACCGAAATTGTCGGCAACAAGTTCTTTTACGATGTTTCGGAAGCGGGTACGAACAAAAAATATTAATTGATTGAACGTTTTACGTTGCCCGATAGAAGTTACCTGATATAGAGGTTGCGTGACAAAAGGATTGCCGACTGCAGGTGTGAGCAATCGCTTCCTGTATTTCACGCTGTAAATGCTCTAATTGGTATTTTATTTTCTTCTGACTGAAATGCACCCATATGTCAGAATGAGAAGGGTGTAAGCCATAGTTCTCTATGCTGGCCAACTGCAGATTGGCAGACTTTAACACACCTTGCAGGACGTTATAGAGAACTTTTAAGCAGGCAGGTTTCCTCACGAGTTTTTCCTTAAGGGCCATCGTTGAGTTGTGATGAATATATATCATATGATGAAATGCCTAAAGGACAATGGGCATTTTGTTCCTGGCATCATTGTAGTATCGATGAATAGGTCTTATTTAACACAAGGAAAAATTATATTATTTTCAACATGAAAATAATATAAAACTATATTGATTATGAGCTCCCTCAGACTCATTTTTAACCCCCGACGCAAAAAGAGGGGTGTTATAAGTTAGACGTCGATGACTGTCTGTGTGTGTGTGTGTGTGTGTGTGTATGTGGCATCGTAGCTCTCAAACGGATGGACCGATTTCGATGCGGTTTTTTTCATTTGAAAGCCAGTTTTCTTGCGGTGGTTCTTAGCTATGTTTGGTTAATATCGGTCCAGCAGTGTAAGAGTATCAGCTCTTTTCCAAAATGATGTACTTAAGGCATTTTTGGCGTATGATTAAGTACTCGATTAAGTGCTTCACCCGTGCCAGTATATAATCGTTAAATGACAATTAATTGATAACTTCGACAGCCATAGATTCTCATGTCGGGGGTGTTTTAAATTTACACTAATTGTAATAAAGTAGCTTGTGGGAATAGTCCTGAGTCCTGACCGGGTCGGGCGTGCACCGCTCGCATTCGCACTCCAGCGCAGCGGCTCCACCGCGCCACGAACCGGCCCGTGCTCTATTAAATATTATGAAAATAATTCAAAATCCTTAATGTTTTTGCTTTATTTTCTTATCAACAATTATATTATATTATCATGTCTACATGTTATGTCTATTATGTTAATGATAAAAAGCAACTGACTTACAGTATATTATATTATAATATTATATATTAAACACCACATAACTCTGTTGGTACAGCAATTGCGGAAAGGCGACCTGGTAATCATTGCTCTGAGTAAAAATACCTTTCCAATGATATTAATGATGTCTATTGGGACTAGAACCACATTTCATACATTTTTGCCCATCCTCCTTTCATATTATGTTCACCTGCGTATTTAAAATGCGCGAGTGAACGATGTAAGCTATAAACTTTACTTTTGCAAATAATATATTCACAAAATATCCATGCATGTTCCATAAAAGATGTACTTAACTGCGCGCGAAAATGTCGTCAGTTTCAAGCCCAAAACATTAATTATATCAATAATGTAGTTCCAACCAATGTTCAAATCCACTGAGATTGAAATGCTTTTAACAGTTTTACTACTGAAAAAAGTTACCAATTGAACTGTCAACACAACTCAAACACGCAACATTTCTTCTAGTTTTGTAATACTAGAAGCCATAACATAAAAAAAAAGGAAATCATAGTTTCAGTCTCACGGTCCGCGACCTTGATCCTTTTACGCGCGACCCTAATATTACGACCTAGTTGTACATATCGAACAGCTCGGACGATGCATCTCTCAATTGACTATGTGCATCTAATGGAACATCCGCTCCTGATAACGATAGATAATTCGCGGCTTCTATTTTAAGGCCACTTACCTTTGGTTTCGTAATTCGTTTGTGCTAAAGGTGCTTTCATATTCTGTAATAATAGACACGGTGACATGATTGCATATAATTATTGTCACCATCGCCCTTTAGCCTGATAAACATCTTGCCGTCTCTTAAATAATAAATACTAGATTTGTTATTTTAATGTTGTTTTCATACTTTGCGCATTCTTCTTTCTTTATCCACCTATAGACGTTCACTGCTGGACAAAGGTTTCCTGCATGGACTTCCACAGGCTTCGGTCCTGCGCCGCTTGAATCCAGCGGCTCCCTGCGACTCGTTTGATGTTGTCGGTCCACCTGGTGAATGGTGGGGGGGTCTGCCAACCCTGCGATTTCCGGTGCGGGGTCGCCACTCCAGCACCTTGGGACCCCAACGACCATCAGCTCTTCGAACTATGTGCTCCGCCCATTTCCACTTCAGTTTCGCGACTCGCTGAGCTATGTTGGTGACTTTGGTTCTCCTACGGATCTCCTCATTTCAGATCTGATCTCGCAGGGATATACCGAGCATAGCACTCTCCATCGCTCGCTGAGTGACCCTGAGCCTTCTTATGAGGCCCATAGTTAGCGACCATGTCTCGGATCCATAAGTCATCACTGGCAACACGCACTGTTCGAAGACTTTAGTCTTCAGGCACTGAGGGATTTTGGACGAGAAGACATCTCGGAGCTTCCCTAACGCTGCCCAGCCGAGTTAGATTCGGCGGTTAATCTCTTTCTCGAAATTGGACCTACTTAGCTGGACTGTATGTCCCAGGTATATATATATACTGGTCTACAATTTCGAGTGCAGAGTTCTCAACGATTACTGGGTGGAGCGGAGCGTGAGCATTGGACATGAATGATACATACATACTTTGCGCATAAAATCAATTAATGTCGCTATTCTGAATTGAAATTGCCTACTTACTTTATTAGGTTATAAAGTATTTAACATAAATGCTGCTTCTAGTGACTATTCTTACGCAAGCGTTATCGGTATCGGTATAGAACATATTTTTAGGGGTCCGTACTAAAATGGTAAAAATGGAACCCTTATTTTGGACTTTCTCCGTCCGTCCGTCCGTCAGTCGATTATTTTTTTGTTGTACTTACTTGTTCTCTGCTCGCCATAATATGCTGGCATCAACTGCTAGTCATAGGTCTCTTGTATGGACGTCCATATACCTGATATCGTCGATCCACCTAGTGGGGTCTGCCGACACTTCGTCACCTTGGGACACCAATGACCGTTGATACTTCGAACTGTGTGACCCGCCTATTGCCACTTCAGCTTCGCGACTCGATGAGCTATGTTAGTAACTCTGATTCTCCTAAATATTTTCTCATTTTTGATTTCAACTCCCAGCGATACTCCGAGCATAGCTCTCTCAATCAGATCCATAGTTAGCGTCCAATTTTCAGATGCTTAACTCTTAAGTCATCACTGGCAAGTGGCAACACGCAGTATTCGAAGACTTTTGTCAGATACTGTGGGATTTTGGACGAGAAGACATCTCGAAGCTACCCTCTTTTGTTATACATAATTATTTCGCTCATTTGATACGGTATTCCTATCGTAGGTACGCGACGTCCTTGTGATAAGTACGTTTCTCAATCTCAACTGAATATCGCTCGCTGTGATTAGTGAATTACATAAATATTTATTTATATTATAATTGCGTTCGCATATTAATAAAGTGAAAGTCATATTCGCGCTATAAACAACCCATGATTTACATTTCTTTTGAATTAATTAATTAGAGTTTTTCATATTATGGTCCCAGATCCCAGTGCCGCCAGACCTAAGTTATTTTCTCAGCAATTATTTGTGTACGATAGAGTACTGTTCGAATGTCCTTTCAGTATATGCGTACCTGCTAGATTGTGCCGACGGCCAATGTCCAGATACCAGGTGCTAAAGGTAGGTAAAAACTAGAATAACTTATCTTAAATTCTCAGGGCTGATTTTCATATATGTTTTAAAGAATATTGTAAAAATTAATAAATTAATACTGCCAGACGCTTACCGCCGGCGGTTACTTTAGCCAGACGCTTTGAAGCTCCCAAAAAAATATATAATTTAAGTTAACTTATATTCTCAGTTCTGATTTTTATACATGATACTCAGGGAACTATTGCGATATTATCTGTAAGCTGCCAGACCTATTGGAAGGGTCAAACATCCCCCCAGACACACATTATGCGTCCCCATATGTATGAGCGCTAGAACATGATTCACTTGTTTAAGTGTGTGAGAGATAATATCATCATACTATAATATTATAAATGCGAAAGTGTGTTTGTTGGTTTGTCCTTCAATCACTCTGCAACAGAGCTATGGATCGACGTGATTTTTTGCCTGGGTATAGCTTAGGATCTAGAGAGAGAGAACTATTGCAATATCTTCTGCAAGCTATACCCAGGCATCGTGCGTGATCAGCAGTGCTATTTGTGAAACGCTGCGGGGCCTGCCATAGCAGAGCGCTCGCGTGGGTTGAAAGGGTATCTCAAGCTACGGGGGACGTAATTTATCTGTATAAGGTACTTATTTATTCTAGACTAGAGATGAGTCGGATGACTTACACTATGTTTAATCAAAGCCTCAATAACCCAACGGTCAGTGTCCGATAGCGTAAGCCGAAGCCGGAGAAGATTAAACGGCTATCGCAACAACCTTAGTCCAACCAAACCACCAACCATACCCTTAAGTCATGTCTTAAAATGAGTATTCAATTCGATGCCTTAACATGGGTAGCCTAAGTATGTCATGCTCTCTTTAAATATTTCTGTGGTGGTGTCGTGTAATGCGGGTTGTTACGTTCCCTCAAATATGGTTGAGTGAAGCAACGGCTAAATCATGCGTCATGCTCGTGAACGGGTTCCACCGGCGGAAATGGGGCTACTTTCTGTCTGCCCACCTTAACATGTATTGAATTGTAAGTATGCATTTTTTGAACTTCCCCTCATTGTGGAAACTATTGTAAACTGTATTGAAAAAGAGCAAACGCCGAGTTTCTTGCTGGTTCTTCTCGGTAGGAAGGGTATTCCGAACCAGTGCAGTGGTAGATTCATTTGACGATTCGAAAGCACTTGTAAAAGTTTATTTGAATAAAAAATATTTCTATTCTATTCTTAGGCCACAGCCGAAGCAGTTCAAGATTGTGTAAAAGTGAATAAAATAATTTTTTTAAAGTATGTAGACTGTCTTGCAGCTTGTTATAAAATATTAATAAAATAAATGTCTATGTTCTGATTTGGTTATTTACTGGCGTTCCCCGGCCAATTCAATTTAGACGCATGCTAGAAATTGTATTTTTAGAGAGGGTAGGAGGGTAGATAGAGATGGTATTTTTGGCCGAAAGTTTCCGAAGCGAAGCCGAAGCTTATCGATCGGACACTACTTACCAAAGGTTAAAGGTGCAGACTGAAACTGAAAGATCGCAGATGCTATCCTCCATTTCGATCCACGTTGCACTATTGTCGTACCCACTCCTTCTTCTTCTTAAGATTACGAATTACAATAGGGTTGGTCCGTGACTTATACCGACGAAAGTCCCTAAAAAAACTTATTATAAGAAAAAAGTATGTGTAATATAAAGTGTGTAAAACTTTTTTTTTCCACTATGCATAATGTTTCATTCAACACTTTAAAATATTCACAAAGTTATACCTACTTACTTCATCTATCAGTTAAATGGATTGCGGATTTAATTACCGTGATCTTTTTAACGTTGACACCTGTACGCTTCACACCTCGTTTACAAACTATGGCGTCTCAATGACATCTATCGTTCCAGAACGCTGCATTCCTCCATCTATCCAAGTATCCAAGGCGCCTGAAAGTTTTAACGGCCTCAGGCACTGTGGTTGGTCATCGTTGCCTTGCCCGTTAGGGTAGACTAAAGGCTAAAACCTTGAGGCTGAAACATACAGACATACATATTACATACAACATGCGTGTCCAACGCAAATCCTAAAGATGTAATTCGAGGAACTCCTCGCTCCTGCAGTAGCATGCCGTCGTTGGTGGCAAGCGCTGCAATTTGTCGTGTTTCATACAGTTCCTTATATTACAAACATAAGTAAATGTGTACGCGCGCGTGTAGTGTGATATTCTGTCGCGGTTGCGTCTAGCTGTTCTCATCGCGCGTTGTGTACCTATGTTTCTGGTGTAAACGAATTCTTGTGCTGAGAGTAGGTACTACTCATATTCATAATCAAGACGCATTCGTTTTATATGGTTTTATACACGGAATAAATAAATACCTAATTCAAATCAGTGGTTTTATACAATAGAATACGGGTCCCTTAGTTAGCTTCGGTTTCATTATAGACTTCTTTGACAAGTGGAGGCCAAACAAAAAGTTCGGCTTTGCCCCGTATGCTAATGTGCGTTCAGCCATAGTGAGTAATACAACACATTCAATGAAACATTGAAAATCTCTGCGAGACGTGAGAATGATTTATTATTGAGTGTTGACATTTGCTTTTAAGGTTACATGCAAAGTTAGCAAGTGCTTTTTTGCAACATTTACCTGTTGTGTTTACACTTTACAGTGGTATTCTTGCTAACAGTCTAGGACTCTAAGAGTAAGTATTTATTTATACTTTGTTAACCTGCTCATAAAAATTGTTAAAACTATGTACCTATTTGTCTACTTTTAGATTTTTAAGTTCTGCTTTTTCGCTTTTAAGTATTAGGAATGTCTTGCTTCTTCTAGCCGTCTGCGACTTCTCGGACATCTTGATTTTAAGCTGAGATCTATAGATCACAATCTCACTCAAGACAGAGTTAAAACAAGACGAAATTATCACAGGACATATTTGTATCTAGTACATACAGAATGTAATATATATTAGTACTTATGTAGAGCAGTGATAGCCTAAGTGGTTAGGACTGTGGTCTCCTATTCGGGGGCTCGCAGGTTCAATCCCGGGCACGTACCGCTGACTTTTCAAAGTTATGTGCGATGAACCTGAGAACCTGAGAGTTCTCCAAAATCTTCTCAAAAGTGTGTGAAGTCTGTGAATTCGCATCGGGCCAGTGTGGCGGACTATGGTCTACCTATATGACTCTTCTCTGAAAGGAGACCTGTGCTCGGTAGGGAGCCGTTGATGGGTCGCTGATGATATTTGTATCTCATTGAAACTCAGTCTCAAGTGCCACCCAAGTCAGCAAGAAGTATCAATAACCATAACATAATTGGACGTAGTTATGCAAAAACGTTCCAACACTTCCAACCCACAGCAAGTTTTCAGTCAGATTGATGGGGTTTTAATTTTTTTTTAGCTATGAGTATGTTACGCATTTTGGGTTGGAATATTGGAAATAAAAGAATAATGACGTAAGGACTGGAATGTCCTTAGTAGGTATATGATGAAGGGTGTCCTAAAAAAGTAGCCTAGCGCTATTAACTCAATTTTGACAGACTTATGGGTTGGATCGTTTTTGCATAACTAAGTCCAATTATGTAATCATTTTTGTTGATTTGCTCAAAGTAAACTTTACGCTAAACGGTATAATTTTCGTTCAAACTGAGCTTCCGAAACAACATTACTTAAAAATGATTCCGTGTTTGACTTCCGAGCTTGGAGTTTATCAGTTCCTCCCGACAAAGATAGCAGCCTATTGAAGTTGGTAATAGATAAGTAGGTAGGTATACTATACTATACAGTAAACAAAGTACACCGATATAAGTGGGCGAGTGTGGCGCGTTTTCGTGTAATATAATACGGTAAAATGTTTGACTGTCTAAAAGCATATTGATTAGTCTACAAAAGACAGACATATTTGCTGTAATGACCACTTAGAAGTGTGCTTGACCGTTTATCTGTCTGGCCGGTGCGGATTTCTAGGCGTAGTCTGTTATTATTAATGCGAATGTTTACTTGTTGGTTTATCCTTTGTTTACTGTGTTTGCTTGTTGGTTTATCCTTTGATCACGCAGCAACGGATCGACGTGATTTGCATGGGTATAGTTGAGGACCTGGAGACTGGCATAGGCTACTTTTTATCCCGGAAAATTAAAGAGTTCCCACAGGATTTTTAATAAGTAAATCCAAGCAAACGAAATTGTGGGCATCAGCTAGTCACGTAATATACCTACTTTATTTTATTTTAATTTAATTGTACTCAACTTCACCAGATGAAGAGTAACGTTATTGAGTTACCTAACGTAACCTACTTAATAACGTAAACCTACTTAAAATTTATTGTACCTTCCTATTACGTTTTAGTTGTGACTTGTGAGGGTGAGACTGGGTGGGTGACGTCACAAAAAAACTAAGTATTAAAAAAATCAAACTGCCTAAACTTGAAAAAAAGTCTAAAAAACTTTTTTAACTTGAAATTTTTTAATCACTTAAATCCGACCAGCAAAGCCTTAGCAAGCAAGCTAATATATTTATTCTCAAGTTTATAGTTGATTTCCTTCGCATATAAGTGTCGGCGCCTTGTAAATAACGTAAGACGTACGGTTCATTCACATTGCATGCCAATAAAATGCATGTTCCATTCATAATGCATTAATTACACCGGGCTGTCTATACACTGCGTAGTGCTTGAAACAAATCATAATTATTTGTTAGAATTACAATATTTTTTACATACGTTGTTAATACGTGTCGATTCCAATTAATTCACACGGGAAATGTATAATTTTCTTGAACTTATACTATTACATACTTTAATTACAATACAGATGAGTCACAGGGAGCCACTGGATTCAGGCGGCGCAAAACCGAAGACTGTGGAAGTCCATGCAGGAGACCTTTGTCCAGCAGTGGACGTGTATAAGTTGATAAAGAAGGATAATAGACCCTGCAACAGTGTGCCTCAGTCTTAACTATTTCCGTCGTGAAAAACCACGTGACATGATACTCAAATGCTACATTGTAATCTGTAATAAATATTACTTGAACAATATTAACATTTAGGTCGTTCAAAGCTGATAATAACGAATTACGCCTTTGTATTGAAACACCCAGATAGTTATTAATCTATATAAAGGTAATTATTATATCTATCGCGTTTAAATACAATTCAATATGTCGCATAGTTCAAATATACTCGAGCTATTAATGATATATCTTTATCAATGTCAAGGTCCAGTCATTTTATCTTTTACTCATTCAATATTAGTCTTTGTTACATGAAATTTTACACTTTCGGGGCCTATTTACTACCATCGTAAATAACCGACGAATACAGTCGTTTTGCCGGATTGCAAATACAAACGACACCATGATGAAATTGGCCCTGGATCACGGAAAGAAATTTTTTATTATCGATTATTATATATTAAGTAGAGTCTTCCAAAAATACGTCACATTCAGGTCCTCTTCTTGTTTTAAGTTTGATTACTCAGGTACCATTCTTAATTATTATCGATTAAACTACAAAATACAAATGTTCATGACGTTGCATTTTAGTATATTTCTTTGATTTGTCTAGAGTCTTTGTTACATGAAATTTTACACTTTCGGGGCCTATTTACTACCATCGTAAATAACCGACGAATACAGTCGTTTTGCCGGATTGCAAATACAAACGACACCATGATGAAATTGGCCCTGGATCACGGAAAGAAATTTTTTATTATCGATTATTATATATTAAGTAGAGTCTTCCAAAAATACGTCACATTCAGGTCCTCTTCTTGTTTTAAGTTTGATTACTCAGGTACCATTCTTAATTATTATCGATTAAACTACAAAATACAAATGTTCATGACGTTGCATTTTAGTATATTTCTTTGATTTGTCTAGTTGGCACCAACCCTATTCACCCTGCTGAGAATCAAACTCAGGACTATAATTGCATTAGAAAAGCAAGCCTTTATTTATCTTTTTCTTTTATCATAAGTTAGGTACTCCAGTCTACATAGGTACCTACATAGGTATAAATTGTACGTCAAGTTTAAATGCTCCTTACATTAATATTTATGTAAAAAAATCAAGATAACATAATTTATGTACATATGTTAAGATTTCGAAATACTTACGGGGCGGCGTTAATTAAATAATTTTGCTTGAATTTTTATGTAAATTGCAATGAGTCTTTCTGATGTATTTTCGGAAAATAACTGTGAGCGATAACATTCTAAGAAGTCGGTCTGATCAAGTGCGTCGACAGGAGATGAATGAACCTTTAAAATAATCACTGAAATTAACTAGTCTGAGGGGCTGCGCCTGCGACAAGTTACCAACTTACCACTATACCATCCAAGCCATTCAAACTGATCCTTCAAATCATTGAAGTCTGAGCCTGAGCTTGAAAGGTTGTTGGTTCGAGCCCACCAGCTGCACTACTGTCGTACCCACTCCTGTCACAAAATTTCGGCTTATTAGGAGGGGAGTGGAAACTATTACAGCTTGACTGATATTCCTAAAAAAAGATAGGTGCAGTCAAGAGATGTTATGAAACGCTCGAAACCACGTAGAAATTATTCAGGGTCAACTATTATGGGTATAATACCCATAACAGTTGCCCTTGAATAATAAGACAACCTTAATAAACATTTCAAGGTAAGAGGCGTTAACCATTTCGTCAAATATAAATGAAAACCCCTAGAAACTAGATATAGGTAAGTCGGCGTCCTAAATAGCCGCATTCAACAAAAGAAAAGTTGTGTGGCATTAACCCTTAAGTATGTTTGTGTTTATATAATATAATTTCATATAAAAATTATTTTTACACAACCAACTTCAAACTCCCGCTTTACTACATTACACACACTCAATACACACACTATACACACACTATTCAAAGTATATAATTTATTGTTGATATTTTAAAAACAGCTCGGCCGATTTCGATAAAATTTATATGAGACCACCAGGGGAGTATACCCTTTCAAACAAAAAAGGAATTTCCCAAATCGGTTCAGGCGTCTTCGAATAATTGGTGGACATACATAAAAAAAATCATCCTTTTTTGAAGTCGGTTAAAGAGACAAAAATTTGTTTTTTCTTTACTAAATACGGTCGCAAAAGACAACAAAATTCAGTAAGTAGAGTGTAATTTGGAGGGTTTATGTGGTGTTATTTTTTGATTGGTGTTGTATTGTTGCTGTATGATCTCTCTGGAAGAGTGGCAGTGTATACTCAGTACAGCGCGAACAGCACGTACTATCATAGCGGATTATGATCGGTGGATTATATAATACAACAAAAATATTTAGGCGTGGGTCACCCTTATCATTTAGGGGTATGAAAAATAGATGTCGGCCGATTCTCAGACCTACCCGATATGCACACATAATTTCATAAAAATCGGTCCAGCCGTTTCGGTGGAGTTTGGTAACAAACACCGCGACATGAGAATTTTATATAAAAAAATCTTTGTTCTTTTTGTATCATGGAAGTCGGTTAAAAATAACGCCTGCTTATGTAACTATACAATCGGTAACATACTATACAATCGGTAATCAAACTAATATTATACAGGCGGAAGTTTGTATGTGTGTACGTTTGTTACTCCACGCAAAAACTATTGGACGGATTTAGCTGTTGTTTGGAATGGAAATAGATTATATCTTGGATTAATACATAGATTACTTTTCATCCTAGAAAATTAGAGTTCCCGCGGGAATTAAAAAACCCGGACGAAGTTGCGGGCATCAGCTAGTATTTAGGCCACCCGAAATTCATTTATAATTACGTCGTGAAACCACGAACGTATCAGTTTAAAATCGTTAATTTGGTATAATTACTAGTATTATGATAATTAATTGGCGGTCGATCTGGGTAGTGCTCGCGTGGTATTCGATATTACCTTCTTCAGGGTTGACTATCGCAATACCCTTCCTTTGTTTTCAGATATATCATACCAAATGCAATGTCAATAGGTTTGGTAGGTCTACGAATCCACTCTGTTCGAGTTCCTATCCCGTTAAGAAAGTGCAACAAACCATTGGTAGATTCATTACTAACAGATAATAATTAACAATATCACTTATGCACTTTTCGCGGCTTGTCCGCATGGTATTTCTCTCTTTTTGATTTTACCGCTAGGAAAATCCTATAAATGCGAAAGTGTGTTTGTTTGTTGGTTTGTTGGTTTGTCCTTCAATCACGCCGCAACAGGGCTACGGAACGACGAGATTTTCTGCATGGTTATAGTTAAGGACCTGCAAAGTGACATCTAAGGCTACTTTTTATCCCGGAATATCAAAGAGTTCCCGAGGGATTTTGCAAACTAAATCCACGCGGACGAAGTCGCGGGCATCAGCTAGTATCTTATATTTCTTCTAGAAAAACATCTTACATTTTTCTACAAGAAATATAGCCGCCTGTTTCCTCTCAATAAATAATACAAGCTATCTCTGTCCTTCCTATAGACTGCTTCATCTTAATATTAGGCAGTTTTTTCGAAATACTTCAATTTTATTTATTTGTATTGATTCGTAATTACGTAGTGTGGATTAAACAGATTTGTTACAGGCATAGCTTTTTCTTTATTTCTATTGCTCAATTGTTAAGTATATAATATTTAAGCTTGTTCATGAAGCCGATTGGTCTATGACAATTGACAACAGAAGGAAGTGTCAAGGAAAAGAACAATTAGTATGTTATTGGAAAAACGGCCAAGACTAGGTGATTCGTTATAATTTAATTAGACACCATTTTAGGCTTCCGTCTGACATTGATTATGGGGATTTGCTAGAAGTCTAAAAAGACTGCGGCTAAATCTATTAAGACCCGGCCTCAGAGCCAGAAATTGCAAATTAAGCTTTTTAGAATGCGGGTGGAACGGCCGTTTTTTGATTAAATGCTAAAAGGCACGGCGCAATATGTTGGCACGGCTCTATAAGAGTATTTACTTTAAATACAAATAGAACCTGAAAAAGTGCTTTTAAATTAATATTTACATTGAGAGCTTTATTTGGTTGATAAAGTATTTACCTTTGTATAACTTTATTCAGCAGTTTTCTAAGCTTATGGTTAGCTACAACTGCACTAGTTGTGTCCTGTACTTACACTTATAGAAAGCAAAACAAAACTGAAATTCATGGATTGATGTTAACATCTTATGTCCTCTTATTGGGGTAGAAGGTATTTACTGTATACCGTATTGCAGCCATATTGAGCGGTTGCTAATTTGATTTTTGATGAGCTTTAATTTTTATGCTTATTTTTTTTTGTTTAAGTAAAGTAAATAAAGTTTAAGAAGTCGTTTAAAAATTAAAAAATATACCAAGTGCGAGTTGGGCTTCGCTCTTTTAGGGTACCGTATAGGTATATGATCAAATTAGCATAATATGGGAAAAAATACTCGTTTGTTTTGGTCACAACTTACAAACCGGTGTTTAAAATCGGTGTTTTCAGTATTTGTTGTTTAAATACACTAGTAGCTATCTATTATAATATGCAGTGTACCGATTTTTTGAAGCACTTAGCTTCAGTTGACTGTCCGTAAACAAATATTCTAAGTACATTAGTACCGAGACCATAACAACACTACGCATCGCTAAATAAAATGTATTACCTACACATAAATACTAATAAATGCACAACTTTGCTTGTTACAGGTACTATGACTGTCTGCGAAGCACGGAGTGAGTCTCGAGCATAATGACGCTTACTGACGAATCGAATCGTAATTATTTATTTTACTGGTTATATGTATTAAGGGTTTTTGGAAAATCAGGTATTATCCCAATTCGATGCAAAAATTTAAGCTGTGCTAGTTTGCTGGGATACTTGCTACTTTCATAACTCGTGAAATGAAATTCTTTTTGAGAAAGCGAGACAGCCAGACTCCAGTCTTTGCAGCGGTGGATTAATAATTTACTGTTAATTTGAGATTATTTCTAAAAGACTAATAATAGATTCAAAATCGTTGACGATGTGGAACCTTAGTGTACCTATCAAAAGAAAAACTTTCATGGTATCAAATCTATGTAGGTAATCATTGTCTCTGTAGTGTTTATATTGTAAACGAAGCTATGCTGCATCGATTGCAAAACGTTTCGCAATAGTACAAACATTTATGCTCACAATTATGTTTACCATGCTCTTGAGAAATATTAATAAACATAATTTAAGGGGGGAAAACGCAATGGTTAAAAAAAATCGCTCTCGCAGGTGTTTTTTTATTTTGAAAGCAAATTGCGCGTGCTTTTATTGCTGTATTTCACGATTGATTTTTTTGCGATTAATTCAGAAATTATTGAGAAATATTATTACAGAAATTCGTCAGTAAGCGGCAATATTTGCGATGAGTTATTTTAGTATTATTTGTTTCCTTAATAGTACAGCGGCGTTTTTGTTCTAAATAGGGAGTAACTTCGTTCCTTGTGCTAATTGATGATAAATGTTGCACGCTAAACTATTGATATAGGTAATAATAGATAGATGTCTTCGTTTAAATATTTTGTGTCGATATTATTTATAGTTGTATTCAGTATTTTAGTATTTACGATTTTAAAAGTTTTAATGCGAGTCCATGATATTTCAATCTGCTCATAATAATTTTCATAGAACAAACATCAGACTACGTGAGGATTTCTTTGTTTATGTAGATGGATAACTAAGTATCATCGACTCCTTAAATATGTCTCAATCTAAAATATTTGATACAGTTTTCCATTGAAATTATTATCGCCTACCTACCTAAATTATCGCGGTAAACAAACCAGTTTTGTTTGCTCTACATGTATGATCATATAATTAATTACGTTTTATTTTTATTGTGTTTTAAGTAACTGTTGATTTTCTTCTATCCATGTCGTAACACCATTCACAAAACTTTTTCTTAATTAAGTTAATTGAGTTTTTGAATGGTGTAACGAAGACTTTAGCGAAGTTCCCGCCAAGAAGTCCACGAGAGCGGCAGACTCAGGGTTTGAAGTTCTACATATTTCATGGCAAGGCTACCATTAACTTTTTGCCATCAGTCATTCCAGTATATATTTTTTTACATGTTACCATGAGTGTTGTCTTCAATGTTCTATCTATCCTTCTAAACTCAGTTATTTTCATTTGTGCTCGTTTTTTTTCCCCCATCTAAACAATAATGAAATAGTGCATTAGTAATAATAATCCACTGTATTTATTTTTAATTATGGTTTCACTGAAAGTAATTTGAAAATTATAGTCAAGTGGCGCTATCTGTCGCCGAGTAGCGATAGCACTAATGACAACATCCAATGTAGATGGCGTTGATCGTAGCTTTGTAATTCATAATCATAACTTAATTTAAGATTATATTATGTAGGTAAACTAGCGGCACGCTATGATGGCCGGTTTGACGTTTGTCCGCTCATGAAGTTCCGTATTAATTGATAACGACTTTGAAGGAAATAATTGTATTACTTTATTGACGATAGTGATGTGCAGAGATTCATAAATTTTATCGAATGTAGTTTTAGGTTTAGGACTCAAAATTTATTTATTAAATTGATTTCTAAAATGTATGCAAGTGTAGAAAAATCAGTTTGCACCATTTAAGGGGTGAATGTACTTGTGAATATGAACAATTTTCACTATGTGGACAAACCTCTGAAATCGCAAAAAAATATCAGCTGTTTCATACAAAAGGTAAAATTTTTATTTTTATATGATATATACCACAACTCGGCATTTGGTTTTCTAAATTGAAAATTTTTAAAAATGGAATCTAATACGATCGTCACATAGGATCGCTGGCTAGCACAACTACTACCTCCGGCAAACTCGCGTCAATGCTCAATGCAAAACAAAGCAGTTTCGAATTGACGTTGCTTCGAAAAGTATAAACTGTCAGTGCAATGCGATTGTGATATAGTTTTGACCTGGCTTTGGATTTCAAATATTGATACTGCATTACTGTTGACCCTTGCTCGTTAATTTGGACTCTGTTCAAGCCCTTTGTTGTGGATTTCGTCGATATGACCGAACGTACGCAGAGAACTGTTCTAAATAGTCAGACACGTGAGTTCGTAATACGCCTTCGTAACTATTTCGATCGTGAAGCTCAAAATGGAGGGCCAATTTTACCTATAACGTCAGTGGTTGAACGCGTAGCTGATGCGCTTAATATTGGACAACGAACTGTTAGACGGATAACTAAAAAAAAATATGGCGAGACTGGCACAGAAGAAAATAAACTTCACACACCAAAAAAGAGAAAACGAGCAAAACCAGTCGTAGGCATCGATAGCTTTGATGCCGATGCTATCCGAAGACATGTTTACGGCTACTATTTACAGAAGGAGTATCCAACAAGAAAAAAGTTGGTGCATTCACTGAAGGAAGCTGGATTATTCTTCGGTGGGGAAAGTTCTTTAGGGAAAGATTATGAAAGAGATGTGAAAATAGATAATATTATAGAAAACGAACATATAATTATTAATGTAGGTGATGATAGCAGTGACGACAGTGAAAATAGTAGTATGGACGAATCTGATTAATTATGGCCTTTTGTGGCACCTTTTTTGGTATCTTTTGTATTCATATGTTTCTTGTGTGCATATAAAGTATGTATATTCATTTTCATTCAAATATTCAGTTCGTTCAAATAAATTAAATAAACATATACATTTTTGTTTTATTAAACCTATTTAATCAGGTACAAAAACAAAACTTAATTGTTTTTTGTTCGAGAATAAATTGACATTCCACATCACTATTGTAATGTGTCAAACCGGCCATCATAGCGTGCCGCTAGTGTAGTTAACATCACAGTAAGCTTAGTCTGAATTTTAATTTATACGAGAAGTAGGTTTTACAAATTGTTATAATTAATGCTAAAATTGTCTGAAATAATGTAAAGAAATATTTCAGATTTATATCCTTGGGCAATATTTATTCCTTGTTTTTGAAATAAAATAAAAAAAATAAATGATGGATAATACTAGGTGTACAAGTAATAAATTTTAAGGTTGCTTCGTTAAATCGGTTTCATTTTTACTTCAGTATCGTCATCGGCCCGGATAGCTCAGTCGGTAGAGCATTGGACTTTTAATCCAAGGGTCCAGGGTTCAAGTCCCTGTTCGGGCGATCTTTTTGTTATTCTAAAATAATGAATGTTATTTGTACTCTTCAGTATTTAATTATTAATATTTATTTTTAATATAATTATTGATTACATAATCAAAAAAAAATAAGTTTTCATTATTTTGCCCTGGACCCATGAGATGTTTCGATAAAAAAATCAATTTGATTACTTGAAATTATATTTTTATTATTAATTCATTCTTAGGCTTCTAGATTTAAAAAATATATTTTTTAAAATTGAACAGGTAGTAGACAAAAAATAAATTATTAGACAAGCGCCATCTATTAGAATCACTTGGAGTCTACATGCTAGGTTTTGTCCACGTCGTCGTTCATAAAATCGCCTCTAGGTAGCAGTACTGTTTGTACAAGAATTCCTAACATGTTGACTAGATGTCCCTAGTAGTGTTTAATAAATGCTCTAACTTGGACTGAGTAAACGAGACACGAATAATATGTCCTCATAAAAATTTTGTCTCGCTCCGTCTGGTGTCTTCAGACTGTTTTCAGTCTTTTCGAAAGAATACAGTGTTCTGCTGTAGGAAGTTGGCTCTTGAATTCGATTGCTTGAGGCATGTTCGTTTGTGATCCACGTAAATCATGTGCCGGGACCTAAATAAAATCGGTCAAGTGCGAGTTGGACCCAGACACGACGGGTTCCGTACTATCGTACAAGATTTAACACCAGCTATTATGAGATAAAGCAGAAACAAAATTTGGTTTTTATAGTATGGATACCTACCTTCTTGAATTTTTAACTTTTTTATTTTTTATTATTTGAAGCGTCAAAACCAAACCACCAAACCAAACCAAAGTCACCGACATAACTCAGAGAGTTGCGAAACTGAAGTGGAAATGGGCGGGGCAAATAGTTCGAAAAGTTGACGATCGTTGAGGTCCCAAGGTGCTGGAGTGGTGACCCCGCACCGCACGTGACCTTTGTCCAGCAGTGGACGTCTATATGTTGATGAAGAAGAAGAAGATGATAGTGTCAAAAGAATTAAGTAGGTACACACATTTTGTGAAAATTTCAAATAAAGATAAAAGATAAAGACAGTTTAATTTGGTCGAACATGGGTACAAAATATGTAGTTAAGATGCATGATTTTGTAAGCTCCAGCCTCCAACATACCTACCTATTCTGCCATTTAGGCGCGCAAATGTTATAATTCATAATCTCTATAATTCATCAGTAAATAACAAAATATTATAAATATTTCACCTATCTATCTAGTATTACGATTCATGAAATACACACAATCACAGCCCGCTGAGAAAATGACCGATGGACAGACAGACGGTCAGCGGAGGCTTAATAGGGTCCCGTCCCGGCAGTCCTTGCTACGGAACCCTAAAAGCGAAAGCTGTATGCCTTATATCTTTTGGTTAATCGATGCTAAATATCCGAGTGTCAAAAATTATAAAATGATTTTAGTCCTAGTCTTTATGCTAAAGTTGGAGTACCTACACAGCTTAACTCCTCAGTCCTATACTTAATTAAGGAATACGGACGGAGGCTTAGTCCAATGCAAACCAATGGTATAATTTTTGCTATCCGTCCATGACTATTGACAAATTAAGTATAGGCAATTTGTTTAATATTAAATAATAACCCGGAATAATGCGGCTTCGCGAACACTTTCGTTATCTAACGTAATACGCACTTGTTGCGTTACATTACGAATGCTTTTATTACACGCACTCTTAGCTAAAAAAATCACTAAGTTTTAATTTTACATAATTACTTGCAAATTACTGCTCTAATTCACCTTTTATTTAACCTTTTAGTTGTTTTAAATCAACTTAAGTTTAATGCGCTGTGAGGTAAAATGTATGAAAGGAACTTGGATGTGGTCTGTGACATTATCGCATATTGTACACAAACCTGGAATTCAAATTGATTGGTTTAAACGCAGTGCCATCCTTTTCTTCGTAGAACACTGTGTAAAAGATGGTTCTAATTTTAAAGCTATTGTCTTTTGGTTTACTTTAAAGATCTTGTATTCCTCAACTGTTAGTGATTCTAGGTCATTTCCGTCCCGCACTTCCATCAAAATCACGATAGTAATTATGAAGTTTTTCAGAGACGGATAAGCAAACTTAAGAATAGAATAGAAATATTTTTTATTCAAATAAACTTTTTGCAAGTGCTTTTGAATCGTCTGGCTCTACCACTGGTTCGGAATGCCCTTCCTGCCGAGAAGAACCAGCAAGAAACTCGGCGGTTGCTCTTTTCAAAACAAATTTACAATACAGTAAATACTATGCTATATATACATCGATGTATATATGGAGTGTTTCCACAATGAGGGAAGTTCCAAAAATGCATACCGACTAACTTCTATCTTAAGATGGGCAGACATAAAGTAGCCCCATTCCCGCCGGTGGAACCCGTTCACGAGCATGACGCATGACCCAGCCGTTGCTTCGCTCAACCATATTTGAGGGAACGTAAGTCTGCAATACATTAGCAGTTCATCTGCTGCTGCAGCTTATGTTTGATGCACCGGCGCGGCGGTAATAACCTCTGACGAGCAGGTGACCCGCCTGCTATTCATACTTATTTACATACTCTCCTTATCGACCTACAAATCAGTGTCGCGATAATATGTTAGAATAACACTAAGTAAATAGTACAGCAGCTATAGATAGCAAAGTATCTAAGTAGGTAGGTAGTCTATTTATCAGCAACGCCTCTACAAGGCCTTGTGCTTGAAGCTTATGAAAGTAAGAACGTATCGCGGGTTGAAATCTGGGTCACCTTAAACTTGTTGCAATACGTAAACTTCTTATCTAGGCAGTATTAAACTTGTTGGAAAAATATCTAATATATAAAATTCTCATGTCGCGGTGTTTGTTACCAAACTCCACCGAAACGGCTGGACCGATTTTTATGACATTTTGTATGCATATTGGGTAGGTCTGAGAATCGGCCAACCCTAAATATTTTTGTTGGCAGTACGAAGTTCGCTGGGTCAGCTAGTAATCTATAAAAACTAAGTAGGTATACTGACCGATAACTGACTGTTCTTGTTGAAACCTTGAAGACTAGCAGCTCAATAAACTTAGGTTATCGTTGTTTTTATATTTATTTTATTGTCAACTAATCATCAAACAAACATATTATTATTCATTATGTAACTATGTATTTTCTTTTTAACATTTAACTATTCTAAGTTGAAAGTTAAAAAGACAATAATTGAAGGTTATAAAAAGACGTCTGGAGACATCCGACTGGGATTTTTCTAATCTGCTTTTGCTCACACCCATCACCGCTTTGGAATCAGACCCTCTAGATTTCATCCTTTCGATGGTACCTAAATCAGCGCTTGGCTATACAATCTAGTCTACTTTGACTATGTTTTTAGTTAAAATTCAATTAAAAAATTATTAAATTGACACAGTCGAAAAACTTTGACGGACATCCCGCACCGGAAAGTTGTCTATAATAAATAATATACCTAACACTAATCAATAACATTTCAAGTTTAGCTTTTATGACTACGACTGAACTCAGACGTGTTGTTTTAGTGCCGCCATAAAAAAAACCCCAGGACTTCTTGTACATCTATTTTGAACTCTTCAGTGTGGATCCGTTCTTAGAAACTCGTTAATGAAGTTGTTAAGTTTTATTTATGATTTTTCAGGTAACAATTTGATGCCTCAAGTCTGCTTATTATATTTTGCAACCCATATTTGACAACGTGGTTAACAACAAATTAGTTTTTCCAATTTAGGGCCGATTTCACCAACGTAAAATAAGACTTATCCGAGCGTAAATTTGTCAATTTGACAGTATTTTCAATACTTACTGTGTAGTCAGAATGCTCAATTTATTCCTCGGTAATACGTCATTCGACGTTGGAGAAATCGGCACATAAATATCTATCTTAAGGCGCATACATACAACTTTTACATCGACTAAACTGTTTAGTCGAGTTGTGTACTTTTCGTGAATTCCACACATTTAAACTATAATCAAAAGCAAATCGATACGGCTTTTTGATTTTTTTTGTCGAGCAACTATCGTGTTGATAGTTTGCGCACATTCTATGATCGCAGTACATTCCTATAAACTTATGAAACACAACTAAATAGTTGTTCAACTAAAAGTTGTATGTTTGCGCTAGGCCTTATTCTATCCCCCACAGAGATTCTAGTGTAACTTTTAATCCTTACCAATATATGTATACAAAATGCGAAGGTGTATTTGTTTGTTGGTTTATCCTTCAATCACGCATCGACGGAGCGAAGTGATTTTTTGCATGGGTTCAGTTCAGAACTTGGAAAGTGACATAGGGCTATCTTTAATCACGGAACTAAAATTAATCCTAAACTACATAACTACGCGGACAAGTCGCGGGCAAAAGATAAGTTATAACACAACCGTTAATTGTGCGTAAAACTGTGATTTTCCTAGTACGAATTTACCGTTGGGAAAACGCCATTCATATCTCCGTACTTAATTACAGACCTACGTTAACTTGAAAATAAAAACTAAAGCCTCGAAATTCTTAACTTTCATTAAACGGTAAATAATATTCTGGCGGAAAAATTACGCAAGTGGTTCAGACAAGTTTTAAAATACGATAATGTATGCGAAAACAAGCTCTACTTTATGGGTACCTGGCACTTAATATATTTTGTTCTCAAGCCTGGGATCGTAAAATCTCTCAAGTTGCAACGCTACCCATATAAGCCCGATTAATTTCGCCCGCACGTTCGACCTAATATTTGCATAGCAAAACATTAGCTATAGGTAACGAATGCTTTATCTACATTCTGCAGTCAAACGCGCACGCGCTAGTTATTACATGCAGTTGCAAAATACCACTTAACATCAAAGCAATGCGTCTTTGCGTGTCAAATGTAAATTGCCGCTATTATGGTGATTGATAGGGCCTAGGAAAACTCCCATGTTGCACATGCCTGCCCATTGGCCATTTAGTTTGATGTGGTTGCAAATATTAACGTTTCTAGATATACATAATTGAAGACCATAAACTAATGAAATCCTAAAGCCTTTTAAAATAAACGTGAACATACCTATATCTTAGGTGACCTTGAGGTTCTTAGATTGTTAAGAAGATATCTATGACATCCATCTTAAGGAATCTGAGAAATTCCGGAATTCCGTTTCGATTCCGTGTCGAATTTAAAAAACATAATTTTTTTAGAAATGTATTAACTATAAAATCTCACACAATATGTTAAAAATTAGCAATACCAAACCAATTATCAGAATGACTAAATTAAATAGCAACACTGAAAGATAATTTTGATACATAAAATATCGTCGGAGTGTGATTAATTCCTTTGTAGATATGAAAATAGCAGTCCCTACAAGATAATAATAGGTTGCATTTATTGGTCATTGCGAATGTAGAGCAGCATGAGTAATATCATGGTGTTCGCTGACAATACCTATTGTTGCGTAAACTTGTTGTCCTTCCTTTGCTCTCGGTTAGCCTTTGCTTTTGATATTCTGTTTTTGTATATCAAGATTAAACGGTTTTGTTTACCACAGCATTGTTTGGGTTTAATATTATCCCTTACATCGTGAGTTAAAGGTATGCGTTTTATCTAGATAATTGTATTTTTATGAAGAATTTTAAGAATTAATTCATGTTTGCTTCTTGTTTTTAGTATTTTTCCAAGTGAGTACGTACTGAGCCAATGTCAATCTATTTGTTATAATGGTTCGGGCTATAATTGCGGTTAGTCTCTACTTTTCCTGGAGCTCACCTCTTGCTCCCCGTTCAAATAAGAGGAACCCACTTAGCCTGCCGGGAATACATTCTGAAAATTTGATCGTAACATTCATAATTATAATCGAAATCATTGAATTTGTCACTCGACCATACAAGGTAAACAAGCGATACGTTAATATTGCGAAGTTTATCAAGTAACTAAGACATAATTCAACCAATATCACGCGATCACGGAACCTGTTCGATGCGTGGCCGTTCGCAGACAGTCACCAGGCGGAAATGGATTATCATATGATTGTGATCGCTATTCCCACTATTTCCTCGTAACTACCTACTCACTTGATGAATATACATCACATGTGTCAAGACTCACGTGTTCGGTGGGCAACCTTGTTCGATTACTGACTTATCTGGAATCAATTAAACTACCCGAGCAATGTGGTTGTGAATAATTTATAATCAGTCGGCTTCTTGAACAACTGCAGAACAATTATAATTCATACCAAAGAAAATTTTGGATTTCGTTGAAATTCTTTAACGTCAGGTGACATCTTGCTGAATCGTCTGGGTTGGAGCGAGCGTTACTTCTAGTAAATTCATTTACATAATTGATAGTACTAATTCTGTACCTCTGAACTAAACTCTAAAGTTGTCAGGTCACCATTGCTGCTTTATTGATGGAAAACCCAACAAAAAACACACTTTCGCTTTTATAATATTAATATTAGAAGTAGGATTTTAATTAGTTTAGTACGATTACATATCAACTCAACACTAATCATTCATTCATTATCGGCCTGCATCTGTCTACTACTGTACTTGCTTTAACTTTCTTCAAAGCCACGTTCCACCTCAGCTTTCCTTCCTAATCCAGTCACTTCCCGCTAGACTGTGTTGTATCTCTATTATATTTATATCGTAAGTAGGTAATTTGCACGAACAGGGCGGAGCGAAAATAAACATTGACCTAAATATTGAAGCTAAAACAATATTTACCAACTTCAACCTCAATAACGTTCAACCTAATCATCTTACCTCAAACCTTACTACATCAATAATCAAATATTTGTGTACCAGTGATAAATCTTACATGTTCCAATTACTGCTGATAAAAGTGGTGATGCATCAGTAGCTACCCCACATATGACAAGATTGAGAGCAACATCCGTTGATTTAGTTGAATCACCATCGCCGATCGGATGATCAGCTGAATTAAACTAATTGTTACTTTTTCCTTCGCACATATTGTGTTATCGCGTCATGTGCCATTAGTTTCTCAGGTTGTTATTCAATGCAGTTAAGGACCATGAAATCCATCAATAGCTGACTGGATGTGCACGAACGGAAATTAAGGACTATTAGGTACCTAAAAATGAAAAGGTATTATTAGGTACCTAAAAAGCGGGCTATAAATCTAAACATTTTCATACATTTTCATGTAGGATTTGTCTGCTAGCGTAAAGCAGCCCTTTTCTTGCTTGCTTTTTCGCACATCTAACTTCCACAATTGTAAGGTTTAAATATATTAAACTACTCAAAACAAAATAGGGCCCACTAAGTTTTTTCGCTGTAATTACGAAAATACGTAAAATTTGAATTTTTTCTTAATGTGTATGTTTGAAGAGAGGAATTACAAATTATTTAAACAAAACCGAGTTTGAAAACGGTTTATATTGTTTACTTAAATTAAACACAAACAAAAATAGCGATTTAAACAATAAATATAGTAAACAACTTAATGCCTGGTTTTTGTAACTTTTTTCACTAACTTCAGTAATTGCTTGGAGTTTAATACCGTGTAGGGCCTCCTCTACTCCTTATGCATTCTTGGAGCCTGTTGGGGACACTTTCAATTAAATGTGTGATATTTTCTTGTTGTATCTGCTCCCAACAGACTTTAAGTGCCCTTATCAACTCCTGTGGACTATTGATACTACTGTAGTTCCGTTTAAGGCTTCTCTTCAACTGATCCCATAAATGCTCAATGGGATTGAGGTCAGGACTCATCGCAGGCCAAGGCAAAACCGTAATATTGGCCTCAGAGAGTGCTCTCTGCGTGAGGCGGGCCGTATGTGCGCGTGCATTGTCTTGCATTAAGACAAAACTTTCGCCCACTCTTTGTGAAAAGGGGATGACATGGGGTCTGATTACTCGCTCGACATAACTGGCAGCGGTTATGGTACCCTCGTGCAGAAATACCAGCTCTGTTTTGCCTATTAAGCTTATTCCGCCCCATACCATCACACTGGGCCCCCCCCCAACGATCTGTTTCGTGGATACACGGTTCTGCAAATCGTTCGCCTTCTCTTCTCCACACGCGCACTCGTCTATCATCACTGTAAAATTTAATTTTACACTCGTCAGTAAACAGCACAGACCTCCAGTTAGTCATGGTCCAATCTGCATGCTCACGTGGCATACCTTAACCGGGCTGCACGATGAGCCCTAGTCAATTTAAGCCGAACAGCGCACATTCTGGAATGTTGTCCATCCTCATGGAGTCGATTTCGGATCGTTTGGTCACTAACTCGGGTTCCAGTAGATTCCCTCAATCGATTTTGTAAGGTCCGGGCAGTAACGGTACGATCCCGACGTGCAGTTAACCGTATATAACGGTCTTCCTGGGCAGTAGTGGCTCGAACTCTTCCTGATCCACGTCTTCTAGACACACTTCCTGTCTCCTGAAAGCGTTCCCACAGGTTTCTGATGGCCCGTCGCGATACACCGAGACGTAGTGCTACAGATCTCTGAGATTGTCCCTCCTGAAGCCAAGCTACTGCTCTTGTGGCGGTTTCCATTATCCATATGATGACGAGAACCAGACATAGTAATTTAGGCTAGTACCAAAGTGAAATAAAACAACTAAACAAAGTGACTTTCAACTGCAGTGTTCACAATGAGACTAGGAACACAAGTCACTAAGAAACTGTGCAAGGGATGAATTTCAAGAACTTTCATTTTTTTGTCGACCCACTTATGAATAATGTGTAAACTAACGTTAAAACACTTTTAAGGATTCATAAACAAGTCTACTTGATATTTAAATGCTTAACTTGGCGAATTATTAACTTATGAAATATTTGTAAATAAAGTTCGAGATTATCTCGAAGTGGGCCCTATTTTGTTTTGAGTAGTTTATATACGATCTCAAACAGCGATAATTATGTAACCGCGTCGACAAACGTTTCGATAATAAATCTTAGAGTAAACGATGTGATGATAGAAGTGCCTATAAATGTCTCGATACTAGGTGTTAACATGATCTATTGTGATGTCTCGAGCCGACATACTAGGGCGGATGTCGGAGAATATGTTTTGCATATAGTGCCTGTGTGCATAATCTAGTGTCTGATCCCTGATACATTTAAAATAGGTGTATTGAAATTGTATTTTTTTAAATGTTCTTTATTGTGGGTGGTCTAGTTGCGACAGCGCATATCAATTGATTGTTCAAACGAAGCAACGTTTGCTCAAATCGGAAATTGATTGAGTGACGGACTTAAGTCCAAAGGCCTTTGCCCTCCTTACTCTTTTCGAAATATCGTTTAGGAGTGGGTTATCATTCGTACTCTCTCTGACTCTGCTCAAGACACAAGTTAGAGTTAAAATGAGACACAAATATGTCCTGACATAAATCTGTCTCGTTTTAACTCAGTCTTGAGTCTGAGCTGAGTGAGAGTGCCATCTATAGATCTTAGAGTCGAAATCTAAATTGAATCCGATTAAAGAGCTGAAAGTCCAACGCGCTCATTATCTTAAGAAAACCCATATCAATATTGAGAATGGGTTAAGTACAACCCGCCATTTGAGTAAATATTTCACCAACCATACTTACCTATATCATCCCCTATGTTGAAGTCTCTTTACGTAGGTAGCCCCTAATTACAATTTTTATAAAATTTCATTTCCACCTTTAGGTGTTCCCTAAAAGTTCGTAAAAACGGACACCAAAAAACTTAAAGGTAAAGTGTCTCTGCTTCAATCATGTTAAATTGTATTATTTATATACGATAATTTTAAATAAATTATTACTTATAATGAATTGCTATCTTAACTTCCTTTATATTATTTCAAACTGGCCTTTTTTTGTCAATGTTTTCCTGCGGTGTTTAATTTCAAAGTATCATTCTAGAACGTTCGAATCGCACTCGCATAAAGGTTGCTGCCCTGCCCGGATCGTATGAGAGGTCTCCGATAACAAATTGTATGCAATTTTTATTGCGGACTTAATGCGATGACTTCATATATTTAACTACTCTTTCAGACCAGTAAAAAATTACTTCATCGGTGTGAACTAAAGATAATATAAAACGAATTAAACGATTACAGATGCAAAAGTCAAATTCGACCATTGGTAAAGTAATATTCCATAATCTAACCAGGTATATCACAGCACCATATTACTTACCTACAACACGTGCTAATTTTGGTATGAAAATGTTCCTAATAGCAGCTCTAGGTCGTTGATGTTTTTCATTGCGAACCTGTTCAAAAAAGACCATTTCATTTCACAAGACCATAAGGAAGAAAATACAGGTCGTATATTTCCTAACTCCACGAAGTCTACTTATAAACTGGAAACAAACAGTAATTGCTCCGTAATTTCGTTAGCCGTCTAAATAAATGGACCTTTATTACTAAACTCACTCATTGGATGTATTAGAAAGACATATAGCGCGGGCGCACGCAAACGACTTTGTTAACGTAGCAATAATAGCACAGGATGAAATTGTGACATGACATGTTGAAGATCCTGCAGATTTACAGCTTAACTGCGGCAGTAAAATGGATGTTTGATGTGGATGTACACGTTTTTCTTGATAACTATTAGAATTTGATTTCATTGCGCTATTACACAAATAAATTAAGTGTAATTTTACTCAATTCCCAGTAAGCTAAATGGCTAACATAAGTAAAACTAAAATAGTAAAAGTTTTGTATTCTTGATTCTAAAGGACGGATTCAATAAACTATCTAATCCAATATCTAAAAATTGAAATTCCATCGCTTCAAATAGTGTAAAGTTGTAAGTTTATCGATTGGTAAAAGAGATTGCAATGTCATCAATAAATTATATACTTTGTGCTGGCGCGGGCATTTGAAGTCGGTTTTTAAAAAAGATTTTTTGTATTAAATTATATCTATCTATGGTTGCACTCGGTATTATTATTATTTTTAATTATTAGGTAGGTTATATATAAAATTAAGGTTCAATTATTATTGTATGAAATTGTTAATGAAACGAAATTCATCCAAATAAACCCATACATCCAATTTTGGAAAGCTTAAAATATTAATATTTGTGGCGGAGCACAAGATTTAATACGCCAAACAAAAAATTAAAACAGTTTTGCGGAACTATAAAACGAATTTTAGGTCTTAACCACACCGCAATGCGGAATCGCATAAATAACGCGTTTAGCGCATTTAGCAACCGCTCGCGAAACGTTCAGCGCTACAGTTAAGCCGTTTGACTGCCCGCTAATATGCAACCTGGAAAATTTACAGCGTGTTGAGATAACACGAACGTTTATTGCCGGTCGTCTTGCCCTTTTGCTTGATGTTCATGATGAAGGTTTCCGTAGTATACTTAACTAAACGCATCCGCTGTATTCAGTGCCATTGAGTCGCTTTTTGTATGTGCGAATGGCTATTATTGAAGAAAGAAATTTCAAAATATTCTTTAAATAAAAAGTTTATGGGGAAGAAACAACGATGTTATATTTCCTTAGATTCACCATCAACGCGTCAAAAACGGCACGGTTTAACTGCTACTAATAGTAGCAAGAGCTCAGTCGCGCGTTATTTCACAAACCGAAAGCATGCCTTGGTGCTCCGTAAAAAAATTTAAAAACAGTCCAAATTATATCAAAAAACAAGATGGAATATCATACTTTCGATAAGAAAATATTTTGTTTACATTTATATTCCACTACAGTAACAATATAATCACGAAATGTTGCTTAATTTAATTAATTTGTCATGAAAATAACAATATTTCTGCGGCGCAGCTATCACAGTTGACACATACCGCGCGAGGAAGAGAACGCGATAGGCACGTTGAGCAACATTGATTCAAGAAGATAAATGGAGTAGTTTATTGTTTTTTTTATTTTTATTTTTTTTAACGATTTTTTATTATTAAACATTTAGACGTAGTAATGCAAAAAGGATCCAACTGTCAAACATTAATTGTCTTTTCTATTTGACTCCTTGAAAAAAATCGGTACAACACGTTCAGTACCTACTAGACTTAAAAGACTGTAATTTTATTAATTATGTTAAGACAAAATAAAAAGATATTATTATAAAGACAAATTTTAATGTACAATAATAATTATATTTCTTTGCTTCATCCTCAATATAATTAATTACAAAGGTAGTCACGTTATTCACTCGAGATAACTCCGCGAATTTCACAGATATATACCCTATTTTAAAAATAAATCACCTTGGCAGCACCGTCTTAAGTTTGCTCATTACTTTTTCGCGCGAGATAACGACCGCACGCGCTCAGCGCGCCGCACTTAATAATTTAACCAGAAGTGCAGAAGATCGAGTGTTATTGTAGGATAGTGTGATTGCAGTATTGTTCATCGGTTGAAATCATCGTCATCATCATCGAAGGAAAAGGTACGAGTTCTTTTCTGTTTTCAAACTATCTCTTGTTTGCGCTTACGCACCGCTACATAGCCTACTATATTATTGTTTTGGCATGTACATAAAAACGGTACACTTTTCGTATCGAGGTTTACTGCGAGTCTTCATCGATTACGAGGTATCAGAGAAAACGTAAATATTCTGAATTAAATATTACGTTAAGTGTTTTTATTATGAAAATTAATAAAAATCAAAACACAACTATAACGATTATTATGGTAACACTATTGTTACAACTTGTCATCAATCACGATTAAATTAAATTAGTACCTACCCCCCAAGTGTCTCGGATTTATTTAGGTTAGGAGACATTTATCATTATTATTTCTACATATCATACATATTATACATTCGAAAAATGTAATAAAATTCACGAATTCACTCAACTATGCTCGTAAAATTCGCTCAACGGGGCTTTAGTAGCTTGCCCAGCCGTTAACTATATTCGAGTACCTACTTGTAAATAAAAATATAATATTATTTATCTGGAGAGACGGTAGTGTCCCTGCCACGACGAGCCAAGCGAAGCGTAAGGGAACTAACTACCCACCTTTTCTTCGCTTTGTCTGAAAACACTAATTGCTACGAAACACTTAAAATTAAAAGCAATGGTAGATGAACAAGCAGAGCAAGTAGCATATTATTAGATATTATTATAGAAGACCATATTATTAAATATTTGGAAGAAATAATGGCCATTTTTCCTCGGTTTTAAAGTCTTGCTCGTAACTTAAACAAATGTGCAATGTTCGTGTCGACACTACGACGGTAATGAGTTATATTAATTGAAAGAGAGGCATTCAATACCCTCACTTAAATAAGTTAACTAGAACCAGTTGACATTGGTGAGAACAATGTGAGCTTTGTTTTTTTTTTTTTGCGTCATACGTAAACACCAAAGAAAATCAAGCCGACGCCGAGTCTAGTACAGTTAATCCAGATACTGAATGGTCATTTCCTGACAAAGGGTTCAAAATTACTTTATAAAAGGTCGGTCAACTCGAAATCGACTCAGAATTACACTCGGCGCTTGGGAAATCGACGCATGATTCCCCGAAGTATGGTGAAAATATTCATGCCAACCATATGGCTCTTTATATTAAAAAAGGGGATGCGACAAAGACTACTGGTCCTGCGTATCACGGCCGTTAGTAACGGAATGGGCCTACTATTAAAAGAGAGTGAAAACAGGGTGCAGGCCATGAAACACCTAAGCAATGGCTGCAGGATCCTATGTGATTCAAACTTCGGAATCACTCAAAGCAGCATTAAACTCTGAATGCCTCAACTCAACAAGAAGTGCTATAAGATTCGGAAAGAGACAAAACTTTATTTGGATCGGCTTTATCCGAGAAACTAAAAAACAACAAACAGGGATTGACTGCGAACCAATTGCAATAACATGATTAACTGCGAGCTAATCATGAGTCATATACTAAAGCTGTGACTCCACAAACAAATCGGGATTGACTCCGAGTCAATTGCGATAACATAACTAGCTGCGAGCTACTTATGGTTCTTATCCTAAAGATGTGACTTTCTAGCTGCGAGCTACTCATGAGTCAAATCCTACAGCTGTAACTCCACAAAGAAATCGGGATTGACTGCGATTCAATTGCGATAACATAACTAGCTGCGAGCTACTTATGGTTCATATCCTAAAGATGTGACTTCCTAGCTGCGAGCTACTCATGAGTCAAATCCTACCTACGTAACACTGCGGCGCAGGATAACAGCTTACCAACTTAATATGTGGGTTGCTATTAATAATAATTTATTACAAAATATAGAAGCTATTAGTTCCGAGTTCAATTTTCTTGATGCCTAAACCTAATGTTAGGCTGTTCGGCTTATCAGTGACTCCAGGTGTTTTAATCAAGGTCATAAAAGTAGTTATAACCTATTTGAGATACCTAGGCTTTAAGTCCGTTTTGCTTGAATAACAATACTAAATTTAAAAAATCCGTGCTTGACACCAAGATCCGGACGCCTTAGCTGTCGATGCATTTACGCTTTGTGGGGCTTTTATGTTTTTCTATGATTTTTGTTTTGTTTTCTTTAATTTTAAAGTGTCTGAGGAAAATCATTGATAACGAGGCAAACGGAATCCTAGTTTTTTCAAATTGGTTATCACAAGCGTGGTACTCTCTCCTACAAAGCTTGGTAGTTTCGGATATTACTTAATGTTAATCCTCATTAATACTTATTGCAATCTCATTTCACCATTCCTTGCACAAGAAACTTACCCTGGGTGTCGCGAGACTCTCCGGACTCTCACCCTCTCTCCCTTAAAACAAGGCGCCGACCCAGACTCAGCGTCACTAATGTTAACATTATTCTCTGACAGTATTTTAAAACAATATAATTACCACACTCAAGCTTCGGTGGCAGTTTTGTAAATTAAATAATAAAAATGTATTTAAACCGTCAAATACCAGTATTAGGTATCTTCTCTTACAGCGTTTGTTACGGAGTTTGAACCCTTATCGAATTGCAATATAATTTATGCTAAGAAACAGCATTGTTTCTGGAGCGAGCGTAAAACGTCTCCTCAAAGGTGTCTATAAGTTAAGATCAACCAAACCCTATTACTCCAGTACTTGGGTCCCTCAACTTTTTTTAAACTATATTAAAAATTGGTTCCCTTATAGTCACTCATCTTTAGAAAAAATCACTAAGAAACTTTTCATTATACTAGCAATTTGCACTGCTCATAGACTACAAACTCTTCCGTCAATTAAATTGGAAAGCAATATTACTTTCGAAATCGGGGTTTAAATTAGAATAACGGTAAATTAAAAAAAAAAAAAAAAAAAAAAAAAAAAAAAAAACCATACGCTGCGGCAGATACCAAGCCTATTCTCTCTCTCTCTTCCTACCTTACTTTCAAGAAAATCTGAGCATCTGCCCTGCTACACCCCTCCACACACTATATTTCCAGAACTAAAAATATAAGATCTGAGGGGACAAATAACCTGCTATTTACTTACAAGAAGCCTTACAAAAAGGCCGCACCTCAATCGATCAGCAGGTGGATCAAGTTAACGCTATCAGGGAGCAGCGTTGACACAAGCACACAGCACCTCACGCTCAGGCGAGCGTTGAGACAATTAGAAAAACGGCAGGCTCGACTAACACATCGAACTCATTCTTTCGCTGCTTAAATGTTAAATCCATGGCGGATGAGGGAGATTATGCCAGACCCTGCCAAGACAGGTCTTAATAATAATTGCGTTAACACATCTAATAGTGAATCAATTTATGAATTATACCTAATCACAAAAATAAATATATTCTAATTTATAGTATTAAATAATATTATAATAATAATATCATAAATAAATATTAATATTGTTAAAGTGTACGCAAGCAAATTAATTAGTATTTCCGTAAGAGAGTGATTGAAAATACACGATTTACAAAATCTGTATTGCGTACATGTTTATCAAAACTTTTTACTCTAAACAACTACCTTTGTAATTAATTATATTGAGGATGAAGCAAAGAAATATAATAAGTGATCAAACGAACTTACCTGAAGTGAAGTTCGATCATTATTATATGAGTTGCTTCATCCGAAGATATAATTACCCACCCTCCCTGACTGCCCAAATAAAAAAGTTTTGAACCGTATACATCTCTAAAAAGAATGAGCAAACTTGAGACGGTGCTGCCAAGGTGATTTATTTTTAAAATAGGGTATATATCTGTGAAATTCGCGGAGTTATCTCGAGTGAATAACGTGACTACCTTTGTAATTAATTATATCTTCGGATGAAGCAACTCATATAATAATGATCGAACTTCACTTCAGGTAAGTTCGTTTGATCACTTATTATTATTGGGTGTAAATAATTATATAAAAAATTGCCACTCCACTGCGGAACTATTCTTACATCGGTGTAATCCGGTAAAAATGAATGTTCCGCGGGTGAGTTGCAAAACGTCGTACGTGTCGCACATTTATTACAAACTGAACCTTAAAAGTCCAGTCATATGGTTGGTTTTTGTTGACCCGGTTGGTGTCTTAGTGAATTTTATCTATAGTGTGTTTGTAGTGATTATATGGCCAATTTTGGCGTACGAATTTGTAGGTGATGCCATAGGCTTAGAATGTAGCGAAAAAATTCTAAGTCTATGGGTGATGCTGCTTCCATGCTGTAATAGTTCCATGGGAAGAAACAATAACACTTCGAAGTGGAGATGATAGAGGATGATTCGAAGAAGAGGAAAAGAATATGCCTATTTAGAAATATAATTGTGCCATCTATAGTTTTATTTTATTTTTATTGTGTATCCGTATAAATAATATAAATAGGTACCAAGTAATGTAAAGCCTACCGTCGGATATATTTTTTTAATAAATCTATGAAGTGCTAAACAAACCTGAATAATATGTGAATACGTATCTTGATATCACAATTTTAGTCTAAATGCTAAGTTAAGAGTAAGACGTAAACGTAGTAAATCCAAGTTGTTATTAACAAGCTGCGATTAAAATTACTAAACGCATTATAATTACATTTAGTGTATATTGTAACTGAACGCTTTGCTTCCAGTGATTCATAGGCGGATGTTTGACGGAGAAGCTGGGAGATAAACAATATTGGCGGATATTATCCGCAATGTTATCGGTTAGCCACCGACCTCGAACGTGTTTTGTTGTGTTTATTTTAGAAACGGGAATAAGGCTCGTTTTAGATCTTAATATCAACCTCGTTCTGCTCTTAAATTAGAATAATAGTTGAGCTAGACTCTTCTCTACTTCTAACTTTGGTCTATATTTGTATTTTTAACTGTTAATTAAAGTTGAGCTGAGTGAAATGGATTTTTCGGAGACCGGCACACTTTGAAACCTCCTTTGTAGCTTTAGTTTTAAATTTTCTAAATATAACTAGTGGTTAGCCCCGAACTGAGACCTCGCGGTAACGGTATCCCATGATTATTCATTCAATCGATACATGATAACCAAAACTGACATTATTATTATGCCCGTTTTCACCAAACATACCTAAATCATCCCCTAAGTAGGAGTCTCTTAACGTAGGTAGCTCCTAAATACAATCCTAAGTCCTAACATCCGTCCCAATATCCTTTTAGGTGTCCCGTACAGGATCGTGATAAATAAGTTGACAGAAAACATCACCTAACTTATAGGTAGCCCGTAAAGGTTAGGGAACGTTAGTGAAAACATTGAATTATTATGTAGGTACTAACGAGTGAAACCGGGTTACGGGCATCTGTACAAATCGTCATCTATCGACGCGAATAGAAAATATACAATATTTAACTAAAATTTAACTAAAAAATAATTTTAATTGAATAATATGGTACAAAAAAAATACAATACAATTATTGTATTTTATTATGTAACTAAATAATAATGGTCGACGCAAAACTGTTTTTGGGATAGGTCGTAGTCGTAACTCGTAGTTCCATGGGAATAGTTACTGACTGCGCCATCTATTAGCATTATTGTGAAGCTATGTTGATGCTATATGAATTACTGATGCCCATTAAATTAAATAATCTCGTTTCTTTATAATATTCATATAATTTTAGTATTTGTTGTTCAAGTACAGGATGTAAGTGACCTAAAAAAATAAAACCAGTTTGAAAATCCATAGCGGATTTTCCTAGAGAGCGTCTTCAAGCGAGCGTATAAAATCGCCACTTTGAAAGCCCCCCATTTCGTCAATTTTAAGGGAAAAATTAAAAAAAAATATTTTTGTACTCGGTTCAAAATTATCTTTAAAATGATACGTAACAATTTTATGTAACGCGATAATTTTTTTTTTTACTTCGCATTCACTTCTATGAGAGCCCCCCTGAAATAAAGGTTTTTATAATTTTTTATCCAATATTCGGCTGAAGGCCATCAGTTTACATATTATATCTAAATTTGAAGTAATTACGTTTAGTAATTCAAAAGTTATAAGGCTCTGACAGACGGACGGACGGACGGACGGACGGACGGACGGACGGACGGACGGACGGACAAGTGCAAATTCACTCTAGTAGACTCAGAGACCTCGCTTCGCTCGGTCAACAAATTATCTCACTTGCATAATTCCGCACGGGGATAAGAAAGTAGCCCCTACTTTCTGTCTGTCCGTCTTAACATGAATTGAATTTTTTTGGAACTTCCCCTCATTGTGGAAATATTACTTATATTCTATTCTAACAAAGTTGCATGGGTTAAATCGGCTTGGCATCCAGCGGCCCACAAAAACTTATTAGAATGTAATAGCTACATAATAATATTGTAAAATGATTATTTTGAAAAGAGCAACTGCTGAGTTTCTTGCCGGCTCTTCTCAGCAGTAGAGTCATGACGTGTCATAAGAGCAATAGGCTGGCCTACGTGAAATAAATAATTTTGAATTTTGAAATAATCTAGAAAGTCTTTTCTAATGCACATCCCTGGCACAACTAATTATAATATGGAACGTATCCAGTAAATCTTTAAAAATCGAAAACAATATGGCGCCATAATTAAAATAAACTTCCCGTACAAAATTAACGAGTTACCTCATTTAACGAGAAAACTTTCAAAGAGCATTGACATGACATGCCTAAATTTGGAAATAGCCCCTCATTTCCCATACATCCCTCAACCGCGGTCTTCGACCCGAGCTAATGGGTAAATAGCGACAAGCCATCAGTCATGAGTCAGCTATTTGTTCCCCGGAAGCTACCATAAAGTTCAACGGACGACCTTACCCTTGCGACCTTAGCGTTAGCGGTGGACCAGATCTCATTATATTTGATTGTCACTGTCAACTTAGCGTGCTAAAGCGTCTTTAATGCCTGTTTATATCTGTTTAATACCTGTGCGTGTTTGGTAATTTGTGTTATTAGTGTAGATCATTAGTTTATGTTAGCCTCTCATCAAAGATGCAACCAAAGCGGATAATAGCAATCACAAATCCAATAACTCTTTCCATTATCATTACATATTATAAAACAAAGTCCCCCGCCGCGTCTGTCTCTCTGTCTGTCTGTTCGCGATAAACTCCTACTGAACGGATTTTCATGCGGTTTTCACCAATAGATAGGGTGATTCATGAGGGAGGCTTTATTGTATAATTTGTCAAGGTTTTGTGTTTAGTTGAAATATGACTACAATTGTTGACGATGTCAGAAAAATTCAAGCCGCTTGGGAGCTCTCATCGAAAACGCTGCCTAATCCCTTTGAGATATTATAACCAAACAATTTATGGTTTTGGTATGGTGGAGTCTTACAGAAAAGTCCGCGATGGCATATATCTCTCTTTTAAGGATAGCTTACTATACCCAATGGTCACATACCATGCGGTAATTGGAAATCTATTTAGACGGATACAGTATTAATCCTTATTAACTTAAATACGTTATTTACCACAAGCATTTCATGCACATTATGATAATGCCATACACATGCCATACACCATACAATTTAAATTAATATGAGTTATCACAAAATAAAAACGAACGCGCGCCAAAATAAATACTTACGCGGAATTCAACCCGATGGCGATGACGGGACTCGCTCACGTGATGCGACCAGTGACCACCTCCGCGCCGCGTTGACATTGCTATATTATAAGCCGAGCGATACTTTTTTTTAAGCCTACGCACTGTTCAATATGACTTAGGGAACATTTCAAGGAGTTTGCAAAGCATAGGCGTAATATACTATACTACCCGTGCGAAGCCGGGGCGGGTCGCTAGTAGACTATAATACGCTTTTGGGATTAATACATGTATTCAGTATTCCATAGTGGTATGAATTCGGCCAGTGAACGCTAACTTTAGCTTTCTTGAGTCTGTTGTGAGCTATGAGTGAGTTTCAATGAGCAAAAATTGTCATTATAGGCTAAAACTAAGAAGAGATAACAATGAAGTACTCTATAAGAATGTAAAAGCTGTGTACATGGTACATCAACTGCAGTAACCGAAATAAGCTGATACAAAATGAAAACAAATAGTGTCGCTCTATAGTTAATGAATGATACTAAAACCGTCAATTACCACTACCGCGAGATAGGGTAGGGCCGATACAATACTAATGTTATTTCGGAGCACCTGTGAAGGTGTTGTGGGCGGAAAATCGACAACATTAATTACGGTCCACTGTTAAAGCTGCCACTAAATGTCAAAATCGTGCAAAACGACTTGTTCGTTCAATTGCATACTCGGTATTTGTAACACTGGGTAAATTTTTGAATACCAACTTCTATGGCCAATTAGAAAACTATTATACAGTATAGAAAATCGGTAACATATCATCATGACTTGGCCTGTAAATTCAATGTATATATAACTATAATGCGTGTGTGATGTGTGTGATGCGGGTTGTTACGTTCCCTCAAATATGGTTGAGCGAAGCAATGGCTGGGGTCATGCGTCATGCTCGTGAACGGGTGCCACCGGCGGGAATGGGACGGATTCTGTCGTAATCGGTCCACAGTCACAAACCTGCTATGCTACGTATCGGATTTATGTATGAGTGTCGACAGCAGACAACAAGTCGACTCAGTATACACTGACTTTAGTAGCGCCTTCGACAAAGTTGACCACGATATCCTAATTTTAAAGCTAGGGGCTTATGGGATCCACGAGCCATTGCTATCGTGGTTTAGATCGTACCTAAAAAACAGACCTCTAAGCGTAACCATAAAAGGCTACACGTCTGATCCCTTCTCTGCCACCTCAGGAGTTCCCCAAGGATCTCATCTGGGACCAATCCTATTCCTGCTGTTTATCAATGATATTACACAAAGTATACGGTATAGCCAATGTTCAATTTTCGCAGACGATCTCAAAATATACCGTGTGATAAAGAATGCTGAGGACAGTCGCTTACTTCAAGAAGACCTTAATTCCATTCAAAACTGGTGCACCAAAAACAGAATGATATTAAATGCCTCAAAGTGCGCTCATATAAAATTTACCCGCAAAAAGAACACAATACCTACGATGTATTCTATACATAACCAACAGCTCGAAGAGGTCAATTTCATCAGAGATCTCGGCATCATAATCGATAGGAAGCTCACTTTTAAAGATCACATAGATCATATTCTCTGTAAGGCGTGGAAACTACTAGGTTTTGTCAAGCGTAACAGCGCCGTTTTTAGAGGAGTAGACTGCATCTCCAGTATCTACCACGCATTAGTACGCAGCATTCTGGAGTATGCGGTCCCAGTATGGATCCCACACTATAGAACACACATAGACAGAATAGAGCGAATACAACGTTCTTTTACGCGGTATCTGGCGTTTAAAGACAAAACATGTCCTTACAGAGCCGATTACGATGCTCGCTTAAAACATTTTAAAATACCCTCCCTCGAAAAACGAAGGCAAGCGACTGACCTCATAACTCTCTACAAAATTGTTCGTAATATCACGGATTCCCCTGACCTGCTACAGCACATAAGCATCAACGTCCCCCGCCGCATTCCCAGACACCCTTTACAAAAAACATTCGTTTCAAAAACTTCGAAGACTAACTTAGGCAAATTTTCCCCTATTAATAGAATAACTAGCTTGTATAACAATTTGACAAACCATGACATCGACATCTTCCACGACACTCTATTTAGTTTTAAGAAAAAATTATATCAACATGCATAGCCCTGTATAATATTATAGCATTATTGTTATCGTTCTAATTTACTTACATATCTCATTGACAATATTATTAGGTATTATTTTTATAGTAATTTTTAACTCTCTGTTTCTGTAACTGTAAAGGTACTTACCGCATATTTGCGCTACTTGTTAACCGGACAAATTTTTTAATGCTGTGTACACCTGTAGTGATAACTGTACTAGGACTAGAAAACTTATCGCAATGTAATATTTTCAATGCTTATACAGTGTATTGATGGTGTATCATATGAAATAAATAAATAAATAAATAAATAAATGGGACTACTTTATGTCTGCCCATCTTAAGATAGAAGTTAGTCGGTATGCATTTTTTGAACTTTCCTCATTGTGGAAACACTGCATATATAGCATAGTATTTACTGTATTGTAAATTTGTTTTGAAAAGAGCAACCGCCGAGTTACTTGCTGGTTCTTCTCGGCAGGAAAGGCATTCCGAACCAGTGGTAGATTCATCGACTATTCGCAAAAAAGCACTGGTAAAAGTTTATTTGAATAAAAAATATTTATATTCTATTTCTATTCTATTCTATTCTAATATACGTATAACCAGCGTTTCGCTATCGAATTGGCGTTATGAATTTACCCTTACCTAAATACCTACTATTGCTATTTCTGTGAAGGGGTTTTTTTTGCTATAAATGCTACATTCAAATCTCAGATATTTAATCTGATATACTGACACGGTAGCCAATGTAGAACGTTTAGACAACTGTACCGGTTCTCCGATAACCCTGACCAGAAATCCATATACTTATCGCTAAAACTTTTGTAATGATGAGATTACATCACAACAGACTATTATCTCTGCCGCTGTCAGACTGTCGTTTCTATATCTACCTACTAGATCTGTATCTTTATAGAAATAACTGCTAAGACTATTTGTAATCCGTAATCGCGACTGCAATTTGCTTTAAGTGTTGTAAAAGGCAATACTTGGTTGCAAGTTAGACTGAGGATATTATCATAATCTTGTACAACATCGTGAACAATAACTTTGTCTATTTGTCTTTTACTTGTACTAGTGTTTCTATATTGAACATCATTTTCGACTACAAACACTCCTAGCATTAATAACAAGTATTTGCACACAATAATATTAGTTTTTATATATAAAACTAGCTGGCCCAGCGAACTTCGTACCGCCAACTTATCTATATAAATAAAATAAATAGACTAACCCAATCCAAAAAACTATCCTATCTTTTAAGTTGGACCAAATTACAGATAGTTACGAAGTTTGATTAAAATCGGTTAAGTAGTTTAGGAGTCCATCGCGGACAAACAACGTGACACGTAATTTATATATAATTATTAAGATTATTCAATACGTGGTTTTCTTACTTTAAAATCTTTTATTCTCATCCTTCACCTTCCTTTCGTTCTTAGACCAGGCAAGATTTGACAAGCTAGAAGAGTTCATCTAGATTTTTTCATCAAAATAATATAATACTATCACATCTCTTACTCTTGTTTAATGAGTTGTACATATTTGTTTAACTAGGTTCAGTTCTAATGGCTAAATATTGTATTATAATTATGTAGTTTGAAATGCTGAAATCAGTATCATTATTTGTTACTTTATGGGAGAGTTTTTAGTTAAATGTACTTAGTCACGAGATTGTTCCATTAGACTCCTATACAGTATGGAAACTACTCGTACGTAGAACTACTACTGCAGCCATCTGTAGACGTTCGTCAAAATATGATACGACGAAGAACAAAGTGTATCAGATTAAGCAGTTTTAATAGAATTACAAATCAGTACGCCTGAATACACATTTAACCAGTAGCATGATTATAGGTACAGAAACCAGAAATCGATCAAACTCCCTCGGCTAGAAAGTTCATCGACCTTCCCTCGTCCGGTGTACCCATTTACTAATCACATTAATGTCCCTTTGCCAACAATACGCACCCTACCCGTGGTGTTAGTGTACAAATAATAACATTATACGTGTTCCACGAGCACTTCATAAAATTACAAATAAAGGGCTTCTGGAAGAAGCTTTCTTACGCGTTTTTAGCTTTTAGAGTATTTTGTGGAAGCATCACAGAAAAGTTTTGATATTATGTATCTTAATCTTATATTGTGTCATCTTTCTATGAAATATTAGTACTACTGAAATGTATGACAATTTCTTTACTTTAGTCTGATTATTATTTAAGTACAGTAATGCGTGTCGCTTATTGATCTGTAACCAAATAATACATACAAAACCTTTTGTAATGGTGTTTAACATTGAGAACCAACGTGACAACATCATTTACATCGATCGGTGCTCGGTTGCAATCAGTTCCTTTGTTATTGATAACACTTTCGAACGTAATCACGATCTGACTTTGAAAATTTAATCTTAAAAAAAGGTATCCGCCTTAACATTTTAAATTTTAAATAATATTTGGCTCCTGCCAAACTAAATTAAAGACATTTAAAAGAAGACTGTTCTCCCTAGGTGGGGGGTTTTGGTCTAATTACGACTAATAGACTACGCACTAGAACACAAATTATCAATCATGAATACCTTTTTTAAGAAAAGAGAAAGCAGGAAATTGTTGAACATAGACTCAGAAGCGGAACTTATCACTCAAAACTAATCACGCTTTAAGAGAATACATCTCTTAAAAACGCTAAAACCCTACCTATAGCCGTCTCCTCCACCCCCACAACGGCCCCTTTCCTCACATCTAATCAATTTCACCACAAACACGACAGACAAACACCATCTGAATGTGAGGGTAGTTATCAAAACATTTAAATATCAATTAATCAATAACACTAATCTAAGGGTACTGGCAATATTTATTCGATTAGGGTGCGATTGCTATCGCAATCCCTCAATCAAATACAACGACCTAGACACGAAAGCATCTACTAGTTATTGGAACTACTTTACTGTTCAGAAGCAGGCCTTTATTTCTATACCAAATATCTATCACAAATTATCAAATTAACACTAATTACACTAGCTTTTCTGTAAACTTATTTAAACATAAATTATAGGTAAATCACTCGCGCGATAACTCAACAGAGTTTAGCGTACGCTTTCACGACATAACCGAACTGAGAGCCTTTCGTCTTTCTTTTCGCTTTTTATATATTTCATTTACAAAATGGCGGTACCTCCCACTTCTTTGACGAACCTTTGAAATCATTCGTCCAATCGTTGGGAGAAGTCAAATATTAGTCTATTTAAATTCTATTCAGTCAAATTTCAACAAAACTATCACCTATATTATCTCTTATATTTAAAACTATTTGATATTATATACACACTAATTCTTATTATTATTCGTAAAAGCTAGTTAATTTAATCATGTAGCTGACAGTTCGGCCGTCCTGAAACTAAACACGTCCCCGTGTTCTCTACTTTTTCCAGTCTACCTTATTTCAATAGAGATGTTGGCAACTAATCAAACCAGCAATTCACCGCTCCCATCACACGTCAAAGCGCGCGCACAGTATGGGAGCTTGCATGAACTATCAAACCGATACGTCACAAACATTTGACGCACTGTTTATAGATACTTAATCGATAATTTAAAATGTTTGTGACACTCAAACTAAAAGCGGTATATTATGTCCGCTTCACCTACTCCGACTCTTTTTTTTAATAATAAATATATAGAATAAATAAATAAGATAATAAAAATTAAATTCTATCATTTCCCTAACATATTATAATTTATTATTATATCGCTTCAGTCTTGCCCACGTTCAAGTCATAGAAGGTCTTGTCTTAAGTCAGGTCAGTCTCAAATAAATTCTTACATATATTTTTTTTGTAGATCTTTTCGATAATTACTAGTACTTTTCTTAAAATAATATACTTATTATATTTAATCTTATAAAACACTTTGATCGCTCCACATACTTCGACATAGTTCTGCATAATAATCGTGTTCGAAGTATACTTAAATAAAACTTAATTGTGTCATTTTTTTATTTACCTATAATATGAACTTTCATTACTTACACGACTTAATCCGTAAAGGTGTACGTAATGTCCTAAACATATAAGAACAAAAAGAAAATAATATAAATAAATATAGCAAGGAAAATATACTTATTGCCCAAGTTCGATTCGAGGATGACATTACTCTTAATCAGGTCTCAAGCAATTCTGTCATATCGTTCAGGTCGCAGGCAATCTGCCTTAATTCCGGTCATGACTGCTTTTAGTAAAATTGTGGGCGGTCTCGCCCTCTGTCAAGTCTCTTAAGTTGTTTAAAAAAAGTCATTAATTAACTCAAAATCGAATCTTCAGCCTAAATATTTGATATCGAGACTAAAAATTAAAATTTTTAAATTTACTCAAAAATTCAAAACTTTAAACTTTTACATTATTTCCCATACTCAACCTGTCGTTTTGTTCATAATGTCAAATCTTTATTCGTTTAATAAGCTCAATATTATTTTTAACTGCATAATATATATTTTTTTTAAAAGTCAATTTCAAACTTCTAAACTCTGCATTGGCAAACTCTTCTAACAACTTGTCTATTAAACTACTTATTATATTAAATACTTAATTTCTAATAAGTTTTAAATCAAAAGTTACAAACTCTGCATTGACGAACTCTTCAAACAACTTCTTGTCCCTCAAAGTATACTATTAAATACTTAATTTCTGTTATGTTTTAAATTAAAGTAAGGACTGCCGACGATTTTATTTTAGTCAAATTGTCAAAATGTCAAATCTGGATTACGTTCATTTTACTTACTTTTCGCAATCTATCTCTTTCAGCTTTTTTTAGTACATTTTATATATTTCTTGGTTAATAATAGTTAAGTTATTTGAATAAAAACTAAATTATATTCTATTCCATTCACATTCAATCTCATCTCTGGAGGGTTATTCACTTAAATACCATATTAACGAAATCAGAAACTACTAACTTCAAAAGCAAACTCACTTCACCTTGGTTTGGTATTGTTTAAGCAAATAACAATTTGTATAAAATGATCCCCAATTTATCTTTACCAAATAGTTTACCTCGCCACAATATTCATGAATGTGGCGCCATCTTCCGAGTGTTGCAGATTACGAATTTACAAAAACATCACGCATTGATTTTTCTTTACAAAAGGGTTTTACAGAATAGATCTGCTGGCTACAACCTAGAACTATTATCAGATGTATTGCTCATTTCTTTAAGCAAAGTTTTTGTCTTTAAACCGCTTATTTATTCAACTTTCACTATCGAGAATTTCGTAAAAAAAAAGTCATTCATTATCATTGTCATCTCCTAATAATTTTAAAATCATTATTCATAAAAAATAATAATATGGTCAACAAGAATAACCATAAACAAAATTCATAACTAATAACATTTTAATCATAAGATTAGTTTACCCATTGAATAGATATCTATCGAAAATAAACAATCACTAATTTATAGTAAAATAACTAAATAATCGTTAATCCAACAATTCTTCAACTAATTCGTTAATGGTAAACGGTTCGAATTCTGAGAATCTGTCTCTAACATCAGGCATACCACGAGGTTTAGTTTTGGGGCCATTACGCTGTATAATTATCAAATTAAAATTAATAAAATAAATCTCATATTAATAACATTCATCTCGTTTCAAACAGTCGTAACATTTTTTCGCAGATGATCTCAAAATCTCTAGCTACAAAAGGACACTAAACTTGACTGCTATATCTTTCAAGAAGACCTAGACCATCTATCTATATCAGTCCCTATCTATTTGTAATGCACTTGATGATGAACTTCTCGAAATCACCCACCGTCCTTCATTTATATAATTTTTTTAAAGAGCGCTACAGCTAAAATATATTATAATTATGCCCTCCGTTTATGAAACCATTTTTACCATAAGTAACTAAATCAGATTGAAAATGTTCAGGAAAAATTCCTTCGTTCACTGAATTAAAGATGTTATTGTTCAAAACTTCCCCACGAAGAGTTTCTTTTATTTAATAATATTATCTATTGAATGTCAGTTACAGGTGCAAGTTGACGACTAATGCATTCATATATTTATAATCTGCTTGCTGCCTATCCTTTTGGAATCAATGCTGGGAAATGTTCACCTATGCGTCAACTTGTGGACACTTACATTTAACAGTTCATAAAAGACATTACTTTATCTGAGGCACGATTCCAGAATGCCATTAGCACAATAAAATGTGAGTTATTTAAATCATACAGATATCCTGTCAAATTTCTCTTCATGTTAAATTTAATAGTAAAATAAATAAAAACAAAATCAGTTATAAGTCCAAGGTTTTCATAATATTTTACGCTTTATCTTATCAAGTGCATTTTAACCTATGTTTCTTCAAATCAGATCTGTTATACTTACAACTGTTCAACTGTTTATCTACTTTCCCTAATAAAAACTAAAATTATAATTCAAATTGTGTCATCATCGTAATTCTCATCGCAATACACTGACAAATCAATCATAAAATCGACTTACAAATTCTTGTAAGTCGATCAATAATAATAATTTATGATCAAAACAATCATCATCAATCAATATTCCTATCGTCAATCTACAATTTTTGATCAACTCCTCAACAAACACTTCATTAAAATATTCACATCAGAATATTCTTCATCAAACGGAAAATTCATTTTCATTTTCATCATATTCATCATAATAGTCAACATCAAGTATATTTATCACGGAAATACTAATTCTCAAAAGCACTATCGTTCACTAAACCTAATATACTTGCTAAATATTATCTAGCTATACTATGTTTATATATTATGTCATAGTATGTATCTATTACTGATTGTAAACAGTAACAATATACAATATATTCTATGTATAAATTGAGTCAAGTTTTTTTGAATAAAATGTTTCGCCTACCATACATGTATAAATAAATAATTCATCGAAATTATTATCCTCAAGATCACACTCATCTTGTACAGTTAACTATCAGCTTCCCGATTACGAAGGCATTAAAATAAACCCCGTTTTTGTGTCTTTTTCTTTGAACGCTACTCACGCGAAACGCATTCAAAATATAATATATTCTTTTTTATAATGTTCCTAATCAAAACGAAACCTTCAGATTAATGTCTTAATGAAATGCTTTGCAGTAAACAAACTAAGTATTTAAGACACGATTATTCAAACCTCTTTTTTTTTTAAATATTTACTAACTAAAATGACCCGAATGCATATTTATTCCAAAATGTAATTTCACTATATTTACTTTAAAAATATTGGTAAATCTAACAAAGAACAACGCAACATCAAATGCACATGGCCAACCAATCGCGTATCCTACTCGTTCACCAAAAAGGCACACAACCACTTAATAATGAAGGAAGCACTCTCAATTTCATCAGATTTCTGACAGTCTTGCCTCTACATAATATTATGATTAAATAATTCCTTGGACCTAAGACAATTATTACATTGACAAAATTTACAATTTTACAGGTGATCTTTTGTTCATCAACAATTTTGGACAATCTTGTCCATCTGAGTAGTCTACTCTAAATCGTGTCATCGGGCATTTCGCCCTAAATCGTGTCATCGGGCATTTCACCCTAAATCGTGTCATCGGGCATTTTGCCCTAAATCGTGTCATCGGGCATTTTGCCCTAAATCTTGTCACAGGCTGTCTTGCCCTCGTATCATTGAAATTATTGTCAATATAATCCCTTTTTCAAATTATCGTCAAGCTTTCATTACATATCTTATACAATTCAATGTTACACATCTATATAGGCACTATCAAAAGGTTTTAGTTTAGAAATGGTCCACCTCTAAACCACTTACATTATTTAATTAAAGGGTAGGCTGATTCATTGTAACTATTTTTTTTTTTATATTAAAATAAAGAAAACAGTAGAACCTTTTAAAAGAAACTCGTTAATGCTCAATAATGATAATCATTCCCGGTTTCGGCTTGCTTCCAGTTTTATTCTATTAGGTGTGTAGATACTAATTACAAATTGAATCTTAGGAAGGTAATGAAAACATGGCGGACGGAACGTGTGAAACAGTTTGCATCAGTTTCACGTCATGATACTTAAAATTTACTAATATAAAAAAAAAAACAAAATATTCATGTAAAGTTCTAAAAAAAATGATTAATTCACAATCTCAGTATCTCTTATTTCAAATTTGAATAAAATTATAATTGCTTGTAGTTTTAGTTATATCAATCAAATCGGAAATAAATCATGAAAATCAATTCAATGGTGCATTCTTGCCCCAAAACCTTTATTTATTTTCTTAATCTTTCAAAAAAATATTCAATGAAACCAAGTACTCGTTATAGCAAAATCTTCTGATCAAATAGTATTACTTTATGCTACGTAGGTATTTTCAGTTTTGAAACATTAATAAATTACAAAAATTTCGTTAAACCTGATGGTCAGGGATCTCAAAGTTATGAGTCTCAATCAAAAAAGTCATAAACTTATCATTCGTAGCAAATGAAGGTACTTGTAAAAAAAAAAAAAAAGAAATAAGCTTAGATACTCAAATATGCCACTTAAATGAAGATTCATCTATATTTCTACAACATTGCAATTAATAATGAAACGATCTCACCGAGTGGTTTCAACCGGCGATAATTCTCAGCTGTAGTTCCGCTCGTACCTTCATCGTACCTCCAACGCACGCATGGCGTTATTTTCTTGCGTCTGCTTCGCGCCTTGTTACATGAACTTAGCGTGGATAACACGCTGATGTGGATGGCAAAACGGATTCATGGACACGTAAGTCACATCCCACTTCTGAGTTGTTGAACATAGACTCAGAAGCGGAACTTATCACTCAAAACTAATCACGCTTTAAGAGAATACATCTCTTAAAAACGCTAAAACCCTACCTATAGCCGTCTCCTCCACCCCCACAACGGCCCCTTTCCTCACATCTAATCAATTTCACCACAAACACGACAGACAAACACCATCTGAATGTGAGGGTAGTTATCAAAACATTTAAATATCAATTAATCAATAACACTAATCTAAGGGTACTGGCAATATTTATTCGATTAGGGTGCGATTGCTATCGCAATCCCTCAATCAAATACAACGACCTAGACACGAAAGCATCTACTAGTTATTGGAACTACTTTACTGTTCAGAAGCAGGCCTTTATTTCTATACCAAATATCTATCACAAATTATCAAATTAACACTAATTACACTAGCTTTTCTGTAAACTTATTTAAACATAAATTATAGGTAAATCACTCGCGCGATAACTCAACAGAGTTTAGCGTACGCTTTCACGACATAACCGAACTGAGAGCCTTTCGTCTTTCTTTTCGCTTTTTATATATTTCATTTACAAAATGGCGGTACCTCCCACTTCTTTGACGAACCTTTGAAATCATTCGTCCAATCGTTGGGAGAAGTCAAATATTAGTCTATTTAAATTCTATTCAGTCAAATTTCAACAAAACTATCACCTATATTATCTCTTATATTTAAAACTATTTGATATTATATACACACTAATTCTTATTATTATTCGTAAAAGCTAGTTAATTTAATCATGTAGCTGACAGTTCGGCCGTCCTGAAACTAAACACGTCCCCGTGTTCTCTACTTTTTCCAGTCTACCTTATTTCAATAGAGATGTTGGCAACTAATCAAACCAGCAATTCACCGCTCCCATCACACGTCAAAGCGCGCGCACAGTATGGGAGCTTGCATGAACTATCAAACCGATACGTCACAAACATTTGACGCACTGTTTATAGATACTTAATCGATAATTTAAAATGTTTGTGACACTCAAACTAAAAGCGGTATATTATGTCCGCTTCACCTACTCCGACTCTTTTTTTTAATAATAAATATATAGAATAAATAAATAAGATAATAAAAATTAAATTCTATCATTTCCCTAACATATTATAATTTATTATTATATCGCTTCAGTCTTGCCCACGTTCAAGTCATAGAAGGTCTTGTCTTAAGTCAGGTCAGTCTCAAATAAATTCTTACATATATTTTTTTTGTAGATCTTTTCGATAATTACTAGTACTTTTCTTAAAATAATATACTTATTATATTTAATCTTATAAAACACTTTGATCGCTCCACATACTTCGACATAGTTCTGCATAATAATCGTGTTCGAAGTATACTTAAATAAAACTTAATTGTGTCATTTTTTTATTTACCTATAATATGAACTTTCATTACTTACACGACTTAATCCGTAAAGGTGTACGTAATGTCCTAAACATATAAGAACAAAAAGAAAATAATATAAATAAATATAGCAAGGAAAATATACTTATTGCCCAAGTTCGATTCGAGGATGACATTACTCTTAATCAGGTCTCAAGCAATTCTGTCATATCGTTCAGGTCGCAGGCAATCTGCCTTAATTCCGGTCATGACTGCTTTTAGTAAAATTGTGGGCGGTCTCGCCCTCTGTCAAGTCTCTTAAGTTGTTTAAAAAAAGTCATTAATTAACTCAAAATCGAATCTTCAGCCTAAATATTTGATATCGAGACTAAAAATTAAAATTTTTAAATTTACTCAAAAATTCAAAACTTTAAACTTTTACATTATTTCCCATACTCAACCTGTCGTTTTGTTCATAATGTCAAATCTTTATTCGTTTAATAAGCTCAATATTATTTTTAACTGCATAATATATATTTTTTTTAAAAGTCAATTTCAAACTTCTAAACTCTGCATTGGCAAACTCTTCTAACAACTTGTCTATTAAACTACTTATTATATTAAATACTTAATTTCTAATAAGTTTTAAATCAAAAGTTACAAACTCTGCATTGACGAACTCTTCAAACAACTTCTTGTCCCTCAAAGTATACTATTAAATACTTAATTTCTGTTATGTTTTAAATTAAAGTAAGGACTGCCGACGATTTTGTTTTAGTCAAATTGTCAAAATGTCAAATCTGGATTACGTTCATTTTACTTACTTTTCGCAATCTATCTCTTTCAGCTTTTTTTAGTACATTTTATATATTTCTTGGTTAATAATAGTTAAGTTATTTGAATAAAAACTAAATTATATTCTATTCCATTCACATTCAATCTCATCTCTGGAGGGTTATTCACTTAAATACCATATTAACGAAATCAGAAACTACTAACTTCAAAAGCAAACTCACTTCACCTTGGTTTGGTATTGTTTAAGCAAATAACAATTTGTATAAAATGATCCCCAATTTATCTTTACCAAATAGTTTACCTCGCCACAATATTCATGAATGTGGCGCCATCTTCCGAGTGTTGCAGATTACGAATTTACAAAAACATCACGCATTGATTTTTCTTTACAAAAGGGTTTTACAGAATAGATCTGCTGGCTACAACCTAGAACTATTATCAGATGTATTGCTCATTTCTTTAAGCAAAGTTTTTGTCTTTAAACCGCTTATTTATTCAACTTTCACTATCGAGAATTTCGTAAAAAAAAAGTCATTCATTATCATTGTCATCTCCTAATAATTTTAAAATCATTATTCATAAAAAATAATAATATGGTCAACAAGAATAACCATAAACAAAATTCATAACTAATAACATTTTAATCATAAGATTAGTTTACCCATTGAATAGATATCTATCGAAAATAAACAATCACTAATTTATAGTAAAATAACTAAATAATCGTTAATCCAACAATTCTTCAACTAATTCGTTAATGGTAAACGGTTCGAATTCTGAGAATCTGTCTCTAACATCAGGCATACCACGAGGTTTAGTTTTGGGGCCATTACGCTGTATAATTATCAAATTAAAATTAATAAAATAAATCTCATATTAATAACATTCATCTCGTTTCAAACAGTCGTAACATTTTTTCGCAGATGATCTCAAAATCTCTAGCTACAAAAGGACACTAAACTTGACTGCTATATCTTTCAAGAAGACCTAGACCATCTATCTATATCAGTCCCTATCTATTTGTAATGCACTTGATGATGAACTTCTCGAAATCACCCACCGTCCTTCATTTATATAATTTTTTTAAAGAGCGCTACAGCTAAAATATATTATAATTATGCCCTCCGTTTATGAAACCATTTTTACCATAAGTAACTAAATCAGATTGAAAATGTTCAGGAAAAATTCCTTCGTTCACTGAATTAAAGATGTTATTGTTCAAAACTTCCCCACGAAGAGTTTCTTTTATTTAATAATATTATCTATTGAATGTCAGTTACAGGTGCAAGTTGACGACTAATGCATTCATATATTTATAATCTGCTTGCTGCCTATCCTTTTGGAATCAATGCTGGGAAATGTTCACCTATGCGTCAACTTGTGGACACTTACATTTAACAGTTCATAAAAGACATTTACTTTATCTGAGGCACGATTCCAGAATGCCATTAGCACAATAAAATGTGAGTTATTTAAATCATACAGATATCCTGTCAAATTTCTCTTCATGTTAAATTTAATAGTAAAATAAATAAAAACAAAATCAGTTATAAGTCCAAGGTTTTCATAATATTTTACGCTTTATCTTATCAAGTGCATTTTAACCTATGTTTCTTCAAATCAGATCTGTTATACTTACAACTGTTCAACTGTTTATCTACTTTCCCTAATAAAAACTAAAATTATAATTCAAATTGTGTCATCATCGTAATTCTCATCGCAATACACTGACAAATCAATCATAAAATCGACTTACAAATTCTTGTAAGTCGATCAATAATAATAATTTATGATCAAAACAATCATCATCAATCAATATTCCTATCGTCAATCTACAATTTTTGATCAACTCCTCAACAAACACTTCATTAAAATATTCACATCAGAATATTCTTCATCAAACGGAAAATTCATTTTCATTTTCATCATATTCATCATAATAGTCAACATCAAGTATATTTATCACGGAAATACTAATTCTCAAAAGCACTATCGTTCACTAAACCTAATATACTTGCTAAATATTATCTAGCTATACTATGTTTATATATTATGTCATAGTATGTATCTATTACTGATTGTAAACAGTAACAATATACAATATATTCTATGTATAAATTGAGTCAAGTTTTTTTGAATAAAATGTTTCGCCTACCATACATGTATAAATAAATAATTCATCGAAATTATTATCCTCAAGATCACACTCATCTTGTACAGTTAACTATCAGCTTCCCGATTACGAAGGCATTAAAATAAACCCCGTTTTTGTGTCTTTTTCTTTGAACGCTACTCACGCGAAACGCATTCAAAATATAATATATTCTTTTTTATAATGTTCCTAATCAAAACGAAACCTTCAGATTAATGTCTTAATGAAATGCTTTGCAGTAAACAAACTAAGTATTTAAGACACGATTATTCAAACCTCTTTTTTTTTTAAATATTTACTAACTAAAATGACCCGAATGCATATTTATTCCAAAATGTAATTTCACTATATTTACTTTAAAAATATTGGTAAATCTAACAAAGAACAACGCAACATCAAATGCACATGGCCAACCAATCGCGTATCCTACTCGTTCACCAAAAAGGCACACAACCACTTAATAATGAAGGAAGCACTCTCAATTTCATCAGATTTCTGACAGTCTTGCCTCTACATAATATTATGATTAAATAATTCCTTGGACCTAAGACAATTATTACATTGACAAAATTTACAATTTTACAGGTGATCTTTTGTTCATCAACAATTTTGGACAATCTTGTCCATCTGAGTAGTCTACTCTAAATCGTGTCATCGGGCATTTCGCCCTAAATCGTGTCATCGGGCATTTCACCCTAAATCGTGTCATCGGGCATTTTGCCCTAAATCGTGTCATCGGGCATTTTGCCCTAAATCTTGTCACAGGCTGTCTTGCCCTCGTATCATTGAAATTATTGTCAATATAATCCCTTTTTCAAATTATCGTCAAGCTTTCATTACATATCTTATACAATTCAATGTTACACATCTATATAGGCACTATCAAAAGGTTTTAGTTTAGAAATGGTCCACCTCTAAACCACTTACATTATTTAATTAAAGGGTAGGCTGATTCATTGTAACTATTTTTTTTTTTATATTAAAATAAAGAAAACAGTAGAACCTTTTAAAAGAAACTCGTTAATGCTCAATAATGATAATCATTCCCGGTTTCGGCTTGCTTCCAGTTTTATTCTATTAGGTGTGTAGATACTAATTACAAATTGAATCTTAGGAAGGTAATGAAAACATGGCGGACGGAACGTGTGAAACAGTTTGCATCAGTTTCACGTCATGATACTTAAAATTTACTAATATAAAAAAAAAAACAAAATATTCATGTAAAGTTCTAAAAAAAATGATTAATTCACAATCTCAGTATCTCTTATTTCAAATTTGAATAAAATTATAATTGCTTGTAGTTTTAGTTATATCAATCAAATCGGAAATAAATCATGAAAATCAATTCAATGGTGCATTCTTGCCCCAAAACCTTTATTTATTTTCTTAATCTTTCAAAAAAATATTCAATGAAACCAAGTACTCGTTATAGCAAAATCTTCTGATCAAATAGTATTACTTTATGCTACGTAGGTATTTTCAGTTTTGAAACATTAATAAATTACAAAAATTTCGTTAAACCTGATGGTCAGGGATCTCAAAGTTATGAGTCTCAATCAAAAAAGTCATAAACTTATCATTCGTAGCAAATGAAGGTACTTGTAAAAAAAAAAAAAAAGAAATAAGCTTAGATACTCAAATATGCCACTTAAATGAAGATTCATCTATATTTCTACAACATTGCAATTAATAATGAAACGATCTCACCGAGTGGTTTCAACCGGCGATAATTCTCAGCTGTAGTTCCGCTCGTACCTTCATCGTACCTCCAACGCACGCATGGCGTTATTTTCTTGCGTCTGCTTCGCGCCTTGTTACATGAACTTAGCGTGGATAACACGCTGATGTGGATGGCAAAACGGATTCATGGACACGTAAGTCACATCCCACTTCTGAGTTGTTGAACATAGACTCAGAAGCGGAACTTATCACTCAAAACTAATCACGCTTTAAGAGAATACATCTCTTAAAAACGCTAAAACCCTACCTATAGCCGTCTCCTCCACCCCCACAACGGCCCCTTTCCTCACATCTAATCAATTTCACCACAAACACGACAGACAAACACCATCTGAATGTGAGGGTAGTTATCAAAACATTTAAATATCAATTAATCAATAACACTAATCTAAGGGTACTGGCAATATTTATTCGATTAGGGTGCGATTGCTATCGCAATCCCTCAATCAAATACAACGACCTAGACACGAAAGCATCTACTAGTTATTGGAACTACTTTACTGTTCAGAAGCAGGCCTTTATTTCTATACCAAATATCTATCACAAATTATCAAATTAACACTAATTACACTAGCTTTTCTGTAAACTTATTTAAACATAAATTATAGGTAAATCACTCGCGCGATAACTCAACAGAGTTTAGCGTACGCTTTCACGACATAACCGAACTGAGAGCCTTTCGTCTTTCTTTTCGCTTTTTATATATTTCATTTACAAAATGGCGGTACCTCCCACTTCTTTGACGAACCTTTGAAATCATTCGTCCAATCGTTGGGAGAAGTCAAATATTAGTCTATTTAAATTCTATTCAGTCAAATTTCAACAAAACTATCACCTATATTATCTCTTATATTTAAAACTATTTGATATTATATACACACTAATTCTTATTATTATTCGTAAAAGCTAGTTAATTTAATCATGTAGCTGACAGTTCGGCCGTCCTGAAACTAAACACGTCCCCGTGTTCTCTACTTTTTCCAGTCTACCTTATTTCAATAGAGATGTTGGCAACTAATCAAACCAGCAATTCACCGCTCCCATCACACGTCAAAGCGCGCGCACAGTATGGGAGCTTGCATGAACTATCAAACCGATACGTCACAAACATTTGACGCACTGTTTATAGATACTTAATCGATAATTTAAAATGTTTGTGACACTCAAACTAAAAGCGGTATATTATGTCCGCTTCACCTACTCCGACTCTTTTTTTTAATAATAAATATATAGAATAAATAAATAAGATAATAAAAATTAAATTCTATCATTTCCCTAACATATTATAATTTATTATTATATCGCTTCAGTCTTGCCCACGTTCAAGTCATAGAAGGTCTTGTCTTAAGTCAGGTCAGTCTCAAATAAATTCTTACATATATTTTTTTTGTAGATCTTTTCGATAATTACTAGTACTTTTCTTAAAATAATATACTTATTATATTTAATCTTATAAAACACTTTGATCGCTCCACATACTTCGACATAGTTCTGCATAATAATCGTGTTCGAAGTATACTTAAATAAAACTTAATTGTGTCATTTTTTTATTTACCTATAATATGAACTTTCATTACTTACACGACTTAATCCGTAAAGGTGTACGTAATGTCCTAAACATATAAGAACAAAAAGAAAATAATATAAATAAATATAGCAAGGAAAATATACTTATTGCCCAAGTTCGATTCGAGGATGACATTACTCTTAATCAGGTCTCAAGCAATTCTGTCATATCGTTCAGGTCGCAGGCAATCTGCCTTAATTCCGGTCATGACTGCTTTTAGTAAAATTGTGGGCGGTCTCGCCCTCTGTCAAGTCTCTTAAGTTGTTTAAAAAAAGTCATTAATTAACTCAAAATCGAATCTTCAGCCTAAATATTTGATATCGAGACTAAAAATTAAAATTTTTAAATTTACTCAAAAATTCAAAACTTTAAACTTTTACATTATTTCCCATACTCAACCTGTCGTTTTGTTCATAATGTCAAATCTTTATTCGTTTAATAAGCTCAATATTATTTTTAACTGCATAATATATATTTTTTTTAAAAGTCAATTTCAAACTTCTAAACTCTGCATTGGCAAACTCTTCTAACAACTTGTCTATTAAACTACTTATTATATTAAATACTTAATTTCTAATAAGTTTTAAATCAAAAGTTACAAACTCTGCATTGACGAACTCTTCAAACAACTTCTTGTCCCTCAAAGTATACTATTAAATACTTAATTTCTGTTATGTTTTAAATTAAAGTAAGGACTGCCGACGATTTTGTTTTAGTCAAATTGTCAAAATGTCAAATCTGGATTACGTTCATTTTACTTACTTTTCGCAATCTATCTCTTTCAGCTTTTTTTAGTACATTTTATATATTTCTTGGTTAATAATAGTTAAGTTATTTGAATAAAAACTAAATTATATTCTATTCCATTCACATTCAATCTCATCTCTGGAGGGTTATTCACTTAAATACCATATTAACGAAATCAGAAACTACTAACTTCAAAAGCAAACTCACTTCACCTTGGTTTGGTATTGTTTAAGCAAATAACAATTTGTATAAAATGATCCCCAATTTATCTTTACCAAATAGTTTACCTCGCCACAATATTCATGAATGTGGCGCCATCTTCCGAGTGTTGCAGATTACGAATTTACAAAAACATCACGCATTGATTTTTCTTTACAAAAGGGTTTTACAGAATAGATCTGCTGGCTACAACCTAGAACTATTATCAGATGTATTGCTCATTTCTTTAAGCAAAGTTTTTGTCTTTAAACCGCTTATTTATTCAACTTTCACTATCGAGAATTTCGTAAAAAAAAAGTCATTCATTATCATTGTCATCTCCTAATAATTTTAAAATCATTATTCATAAAAAATAATAATATGGTCAACAAGAATAACCATAAACAAAATTCATAACTAATAACATTTTAATCATAAGATTAGTTTACCCATTGAATAGATATCTATCGAAAATAAACAATCACTAATTTATAGTAAAATAACTAAATAATCGTTAATCCAACAATTCTTCAACTAATTCGTTAATGGTAAACGGTTCGAATTCTGAGAATCTGTCTCTAACATCAGGCATACCACGAGGTTTAGTTTTGGGGCCATTACGCTGTATAATTATCAAATTAAAATTAATAAAATAAATCTCATATTAATAACATTCATCTCGTTTCAAACAGTCGTAACATTTTTTCGCAGATGATCTCAAAATCTCTAGCTACAAAAGGACACTAAACTTGACTGCTATATCTTTCAAGAAGACCTAGACCATCTATCTATATCAGTCCCTATCTATTTGTAATGCACTTGATGATGAACTTCTCGAAATCACCCACCGTCCTTCATTTATATAATTTTTTTAAAGAGCGCTACAGCTAAAATATATTATAATTATGCCCTCCGTTTATGAAACCATTTTTACCATAAGTAACTAAATCAGATTGAAAATGTTCAGGAAAAATTCCTTCGTTCACTGAATTAAAGATGTTATTGTTCAAAACTTCCCCACGAAGAGTTTCTTTTATTTAATAATATTATCTATTGAATGTCAGTTACAGGTGCAAGTTGACGACTAATGCATTCATATATTTATAATCTGCTTGCTGCCTATCCTTTTGGAATCAATGCTGGGAAATGTTCACCTATGCGTCAACTTGTGGACACTTACATTTAACAGTTCATAAAAGACATTTACTTTATCTGAGGCACGATTCCAGAATGCCATTAGCACAATAAAATGTGAGTTATTTAAATCATACAGATATCCTGTCAAATTTCTCTTCATGTTAAATTTAATAGTAAAATAAATAAAAACAAAATCAGTTATAAGTCCAAGGTTTTCATAATATTTTACGCTTTATCTTATCAAGTGCATTTTAACCTATGTTTCTTCAAATCAGATCTGTTATACTTACAACTGTTCAACTGTTTATCTACTTTCCCTAATAAAAACTAAAATTATAATTCAAATTGTGTCATCATCGTAATTCTCATCGCAATACACTGACAAATCAATCATAAAATCGACTTACAAATTCTTGTAAGTCGATCAATAATAATAATTTATGATCAAAACAATCATCATCAATCAATATTCCTATCGTCAATCTACAATTTTTGATCAACTCCTCAACAAACACTTCATTAAAATATTCACATCAGAATATTCTTCATCAAACGGAAAATTCATTTTCATTTTCATCATATTCATCATAATAGTCAACATCAAGTATATTTATCACGGAAATACTAATTCTCAAAAGCACTATCGTTCACTAAACCTAATATACTTGCTAAATATTATCTAGCTATACTATGTTTATATATTATGTCATAGTATGTATCTATTACTGATTGTAAACAGTAACAATATACAATATATTCTATGTATAAATTGAGTCAAGTTTTTTTGAATAAAATGTTTCGCCTACCATACATGTATAAATAAATAATTCATCGAAATTATTATCCTCAAGATCACACTCATCTTGTACAGTTAACTATCAGCTTCCCGATTACGAAGGCATTAAAATAAACCCCGTTTTTGTGTCTTTTTCTTTGAACGCTACTCACGCGAAACGCATTCAAAATATAATATATTCTTTTTTATAATGTTCCTAATCAAAACGAAACCTTCAGATTAATGTCTTAATGAAATGCTTTGCAGTAAACAAACTAAGTATTTAAGACACGATTATTCAAACCTCTTTTTTTTTTAAATATTTACTAACTAAAATGACCCGAATGCATATTTATTCCAAAATGTAATTTCACTATATTTACTTTAAAAATATTGGTAAATCTAACAAAGAACAACGCAACATCAAATGCACATGGCCAACCAATCGCGTATCCTACTCGTTCACCAAAAAGGCACACAACCACTTAATAATGAAGGAAGCACTCTCAATTTCATCAGATTTCTGACAGTCTTGCCTCTACATAATATTATGATTAAATAATTCCTTGGACCTAAGACAATTATTACATTGACAAAATTTACAATTTTACAGGTGATCTTTTGTTCATCAACAATTTTGGACAATCTTGTCCATCTGAGTAGTCTACTCTAAATCGTGTCATCGGGCATTTCGCCCTAAATCGTGTCATCGGGCATTTCACCCTAAATCGTGTCATCGGGCATTTTGCCCTAAATCGTGTCATCGGGCATTTTGCCCTAAATCTTGTCACAGGCTGTCTTGCCCTCGTATCATTGAAATTATTGTCAATATAATCCCTTTTTCAAATTATCGTCAAGCTTTCATTACATATCTTATACAATTCAATGTTACACATCTATATAGGCACTATCAAAAGGTTTTAGTTTAGAAATGGTCCACCTCTAAACCACTTACATTATTTAATTAAAGGGTAGGCTGATTCATTGTAACTATTTTTTTTTTTATATTAAAATAAAGAAAACAGTAGAACCTTTTAAAAGAAACTCGTTAATGCTCAATAATGATAATCATTCCCGGTTTCGGCTTGCTTCCAGTTTTATTCTATTAGGTGTGTAGATACTAATTACAAATTGAATCTTAGGAAGGTAATGAAAACATGGCGGACGGAACGTGTGAAACAGTTTGCATCAGTTTCACGTCATGATACTTAAAATTTACTAATATAAAAAAAAAAACAAAATATTCATGTAAAGTTCTAAAAAAAATGATTAATTCACAATCTCAGTATCTCTTATTTCAAATTTGAATAAAATTATAATTGCTTGTAGTTTTAGTTATATCAATCAAATCGGAAATAAATCATGAAAATCAATTCAATGGTGCATTCTTGCCCCAAAACCTTTATTTATTTTCTTAATCTTTCAAAAAAATATTCAATGAAACCAAGTACTCGTTATAGCAAAATCTTCTGATCAAATAGTATTACTTTATGCTACGTAGGTATTTTCAGTTTTGAAACATTAATAAATTACAAAAATTTCGTTAAACCTGATGGTCAGGGATCTCAAAGTTATGAGTCTCAATCAAAAAAGTCATAAACTTATCATTCGTAGCAAATGAAGGTACTTGTAAAAAAAAAAAAAAAGAAATAAGCTTAGATACTCAAATATGCCACTTAAATGAAGATTCATCTATATTTCTACAACATTGCAATTAATAATGAAACGATCTCACCGAGTGGTTTCAACCGGCGATAATTCTCAGCTGTAGTTCCGCTCGTACCTTCATCGTACCTCCAACGCACGCATGGCGTTATTTTCTTGCGTCTGCTTCGCGCCTTGTTACATGAACTTAGCGTGGATAACACGCTGATGTGGATGGCAAAACGGATTCATGGACACGTAAGTCACATCCCACTTCTGAGTTGTTGAACATAGACTCAGAAGCGGAACTTATCACTCAAAACTAATCACGCTTTAAGAGAATACATCTCTTAAAAACGCTAAAACCCTACCTATAGCCGTCTCCTCCACCCCCACAACGGCCCCTTTCCTCACATCTAATCAATTTCACCACAAACACGACAGACAAACACCATCTGAATGTGAGGGTAGTTATCAAAACATTTAAATATCAATTAATCAATAACACTAATCTAAGGGTACTGGCAATATTTATTCGATTAGGGTGCGATTGCTATCGCAATCCCTCAATCAAATACAACGACCTAGACACGAAAGCATCTACTAGTTATTGGAACTACTTTACTGTTCAGAAGCAGGCCTTTATTTCTATACCAAATATCTATCACAAATTATCAAATTAACACTAATTACACTAGCTTTTCTGTAAACTTATTTAAACATAAATTATAGGTAAATCACTCGCGCGATAACTCAACAGAGTTTAGCGTACGCTTTCACGACATAACCGAACTGAGAGCCTTTCGTCTTTCTTTTCGCTTTTTATATATTTCATTTACAAAATGGCGGTACCTCCCACTTCTTTGACGAACCTTTGAAATCATTCGTCCAATCGTTGGGAGAAGTCAAATATTAGTCTATTTAAATTCTATTCAGTCAAATTTCAACAAAACTATCACCTATATTATCTCTTATATTTAAAACTATTTGATATTATATACACACTAATTCTTATTATTATTCGTAAAAGCTAGTTAATTTAATCATGTAGCTGACAAAATGGACTTGGATATCACCTGACCAAAAGACTAAGAATGAAATTGATTTCATAATGACCACCAACCCGAAATTAATAACTAATGTCTAAGTCTTAAACAACATAAAATTTGCCTCCGATCATAGAATGCTAAGAGCAACTTTCCTGTTAAACCGACCTAGTAAGAGTAGAAAAGCCTTCAAAGTTCAGCCAAAAATACCGAAAACAGAAGATGAAATTAAAATTTTTATAGACCATCTTAAATTAGAAATTGAAGACGGAATATTATCAACAAATGTCCAAACATACTATAACTACTTGGTAGAAGCCATCCAACGGAGTTTGAAGACAAAGAACTACACTCAAACGAAAGGTCATAAAATATTTAGCATAACCACTGAAAATCTAATAAAAAAACGAACAGAATTGATCCAGACAAAAAACAAAGATAGAAATATGAAAAAAGAACTGAGTGAAATATTCAAAAAAACTAACAAATCAATCCGCGATGACTATACTAATCATAGAAGAACTGTTATAACAACTAATCTCAATAAATTCAGAAGTACTAAAAAAGCTTTTAAAGAACTAAAACTCAAAAAAACATGGATACATAAACTGAAACGACAAATGGAAGAGACAACAAACCGGAAAGATGTTTTAGGCTTCGGAACACAGTTCTATACGGAGCTGTACAAAAAAAGAGATACGGATAACAACACGATCGAACTACCAAACGTTGAAAATTCTCCAGAATCAATCAAACCAATAGACGAAATAGAAATATATGAACAAATAAAACAGCTGAAAGCTGAAAAATCTCCAGGTCCAGATGGAATCACCAACGAAATTCTAAAACTAGGCGCACCTGTATTACTGATGCATTTAACTCAACTATTTAACATGGTTCTAGAAACAGAAACTGTACCGTCGCAATGGTGCACATCTGATATAATATTGCTATACAAAAAGGGTGACCCACTGGACATCGGAAATTATAGACCAATCAGCTTATTAGCTAGTATATATAAACTCTTTGCGTCTATAATATTAAAAAGAATAAATTCGAAGATTGACGAATTTCAAACAATTGAACAGGCAGGCTTCCGGTCAAGTTTCAGTACCACAGATCACATCCAGACGTTAGAACAGTTGATCGAAAAATACAAGGAGTTTAACAGACCTCTGTATTTATGCTTTATTGACTACAGCAAAGCTTTCGACAGTATCAGCCATAAATCAATCTGGACAGCATTGAAATTGTCTAACGTAGAACAAAAATACATTAACATCTTGAAATATATATACGAAAATAGCACTAGCAATGTCAAACTCGAAACTAGAGGTGATCGTATCAAAATAGAAAGAGGAGTCAGACAAGGCGACCCTTTGTCCCCAAAAATCTTCATCGCGGTGTTAGAAAATATATTCCGTAACTTAAACTGGACACAAAAAGGCATCAAGATTTTTGGTACTTACCTTAACCATCTTAAATTCGCGGACGACATTGTCCTATTATCCGAAACAGCTCAAGAACTCGAAGAAATGATCCACTCATTGGACCAAGAAAGCTCAAAAGTAGGTTTAGTAATGAATGAAACAAAAACAAAAATAATGACCAACAGCCACAAAATACCAATTGTCCTAAATGAGAATAACATAGATTACGTAGACAGTTACATTTATCTAGGGAAACAAGTATCATTCAAGAAGTCAAGTAACGAGGAAGAAATAGAAAGAAGAATAAACTTAACATGGAAAAAATTTTGGGCACTTAAAGAGATTCTTAAAGGAAATTATAGTATGAACCTGAAGAAAATAGTGATTGATACCTGCCTCCTACCATGTCTACTCTACGGTTGCCAAACTTGGATACTTACAAATAAAGTAAAACGAAGAATAAGAACCACACAACGAGCAATAGAAAGGAGCATACTTAAAATAAGGAGAACACACAGGGTGAGAGCTGATAAAATGCGACAAAAAACGAAGATAACTGACGCATTAAAACAGGCTCTGTCCATGAAGTGGCAATGGGCAGGGCACATATCGCGATACACAGACGAACGGTGGACAATCCAGGCTACGCGTTGGAGGAGACCCGAGGGCAAAAGGGTTGTCGGAAGACCATGTAAACGGTGGGCTGATGACATCTTAAAAACAGTGGGGAAAAACTGGACAAAACTTGGAAAAGATAGGGAAAAGTGGAAGAGGTTGGGGGAGGCCTTTACCCGAGAAGGGGCCCATATCTCTTAAAAATTCTAATTAGTTAGTAGTAACTAGTAATTTTAATAGTAGTATTAGTAAATAATTAATAATTTAGTAGCAAATAGTAATTAGTAATTTTAAATTAGTTAATACATGTAAATTAAGATAAGGAAATGATATGGGAATAAACGGCTTTTTATTTTTATTTTATTTATTTATTTTTATTTATAAACGAAGACTGAAGAATACAAGAATTGTAGAGCCAGGCTTCTTCGCATCGAGATGTGAAGCACTTCATAACAGGTGATTTCATCAGTTGTTAGGAGACTCGCAAGAGCGTATGATTCATGCATAAAAGTTCAGAGAGTGATGAATTTCCTAAAAATAATGAAGTCTAAATTTTATGTATTGCAGTAGCAATTATAACAGCGTGGACAATCGCATTAGTGACCGACAATATGCATGATTCTTAACCACCCACGGCGTACAAAATTGTGCTGATGACGAATTTAGTGTAGTTAGCTTCAGATAAAAGGTTTGTCGGCGCATTAGTGAGCTCTGTCATAAGTGAATTTCTAAATTGTTTCTGGTCTAGTCTGGTAAATAACCACTAACTAACTAGTGGTAAGCCTCCCAGGCTTTGACCGTGGCTAGTTACCTGCACCCTACCATCAAAGACGTTCCGCCAAGCGATTCAGCGTTCCGGTACGACAGCGTGTGTAAACTGATTATATTATTTATAACTGATTATTTATTAGCGAATTAGATTTAACAAGTTTCGCATGTAGAACATTTTATAGTCACTGAAAGTACGGGATCATTCAAATATTGATCTCAAGGCCGCCTTTCTATACAAAGTTTTAAATATTGTTTAGGTATTCTTGTTTTGTCTTTCTTGTGTACAATAAAGTCTTTCTATCAAACTATTTTTCTCTTGCATGAGTCTTTTATAAGCAAGCAGTATTTATTCAAGCTCTATAGTTTTGTTTTCTTTTGTAAAGTAAAAATGTAAGTCTTCTTTCTAAGCCTTCTGTACAAATGTAAAATGTCAATCTAAAGTCTTCACAGTAATCTGGCGTTGACTGTACTGTCACTGTAACCACCATAACCAAATCTAATTTTTTTTTCAGATTTTAGATCAAAACATCTTGATAGATACCGTTTGTTCTCTGATTTGTTTTTATGATTTGTTGGCCATCAGAAAATACGTTATGATAAATTATCATGTTTATTTTGGCATGCTTAACACAAATCTAGGTTGAAATATGCAAAATTATCGCGAATAAGAAAGATAAAAAAGTTGTGTTCAGTATATCTTCTGCTAAGACCTTGTCGACTATTTCCGAATGGACATGCAGTTGCTCTCCGTCGCAATCAACATTCTAATTCCACGCTGGCGAGTAATTCATTAAATCCAGATTATGCGAAGGTGCCGTCTATCTTATGTGGGACACGCTCCTTCTCAATCTAATTCCGTTTTGCTCATAAAACTAATTTTACGTCAGGTTTATTTCGTCAGGTCCTATCGCTTGCGGAATGAACTTGCGTGGTTTTTGTATAGAATATTTTTCTTAACATTATATTTTCCTTTGTATTGTTTGTTCTTTTTTAGCAACTGACTACTTTCTCAGCTCTTAAGGGGAAATGAATGTCGGGAAAGATCTATCTCTCTCTCTTGAGCATGGAAATCAGACGGTTTCGGTATGGTTCACCGATATTAACATAACATATCAAACTCTTTGGAATATGAAACTATACACATCAAAAGTGTCTAGGGATCAAGCATTTTTATGCGGATTTCTTGAGATTGAGATGTGACTTTGTAATAAATTTATGATTTTATAAATTTATATGGATCCTTTTTGGTGCATTTCATAATTTCATAATCAGCGATTAAAATCCTGCCAGGAAGTCCATCCTTATAGTGGTGGAACCATCATGGTATGGGCGGGTATTTGGATCGGCGGAAGAACTGAGTTGATTTGGATCAGAGGCAACCTCAACGCTCAAATTTATGCTGAGACGATTGTATCAGACGTCATCGTTCCTCTACAAGTGCAAATCGGTCCCTTATTTCAGTTAATGCATGATAATGCACGACCGCACACCGCAAGAGTTGTAAGACAGACTCTCGCCGCAGCTAACATCAATGTCCTGCCCTGGCCTGCTCAGTCGCCAGACTTGAACCCGATTGAGCATGCATGGGATATGCTACAGAGAAGAGCTCTGCCGAATATGGAGGGTATCCAGTGGCAAGAAGACCTTTTTTTGTTGTTGCAACGAACATGGGCGGCCATTCCACAGCGTGATTTGGATGAACTCATTTTGAGTATGCGAAACCGATGTTCTTGTGTTGTTAGTGTTCGCGGTAGAAACACGGATTATTAATTGTTTAAGTTACCCAATAAAATTTTAAAGAAAACTGTTATTTCAGTCTTTTTTTCGAACTTTAATGTTAGTGGTTCAAATGTCAAAAATCCCTTTATTAGGAAAATGGCAAATTTCTTTATTAATGCAAAGGTGACTTGGTTTATCGTTACTGTGACAAACGAAAACACTTTATTTGATGAATCCTTAAAGAAAATTTTAATTAATATCAATCAGGAGAAAAGTTATTGCAAAAATATATGTTGATCCCTAGACACTTTTGATGTGTGTATCTTGAAGAAAGATTAATATACTCAGGAAAACCTTAGATATCTAATGTTTAAAAGGCACAAATGCTCACTGAATCAGCCTCTTAGTTTTGCTTTCTAAGGGCAGCTTTGCGATACATAGAATTCTTGTGATGTTTTCCCAAGATTTTGTTTCAAATTCTTCAATTGTCTTCGTTTAACAAAAATAGTATCAACATTGATACATCGTAATGTCTCATCCGCTTGTGTCTTTACGGTCTTTTTATGCAATGCCGTTATATATTTTAGTCAAGTTATCGTGTAGTTTATTTTTGTGCTACTGTTACATTGTATAATGTCTTGTACAAAATAATAACAGGAGACACGAGTTAATTAAGTTTATAACTAAACTAAATTTACTCGTATTCGTTCGCAATGAAATATTGATTTTTCACTTAAACTTTTATTTACCACATATACCTACTACCTATCTATTTCCTTCTTCGATTTAGAATTAGACTTTGTGATCTGTCAAAATATTTTTTACTAGATGATGCCCGCGACTTCTATCGACTAGAGTTCCCGCGTGGATTAAGATTTTTTAATTCCCGCGGGAACTCTGATTTTCCGGGATAAAATGTAGCCTTTGTGCTAATTCTGGTTATGACCTATCTCTCTTCCAAATTTCAGCCAAATCGATTCATTCGTTCTGGCGTTTAAGAGTATCAAACATACATCCATCCATACATTCATCCTCACAAAATTTCGCATTTATAATTATTATTAGGATTAGTAGGACAAAATAGGGAAATAGAGGAGCAATCGCGTAGTTGGTAGTAGTAGTGATAAGTATTCAGTCGATTACTCTGTTTAGGTCTTCATGTTCTCCGTACCTCAGAGAGCACGTTTAGCCATCATTTCCGTTTTATCACTAACATCTGATAATAATAATCGCTAAACTTATGAGTCAAAAGAAGATCGACTACCCAGCAATGAGCATATCACAATATAAATCATATATGAAAGGATTATAGCAGTATTTTACTGGGAACGGTTAGAAGAGTTTGAAAAATCAATGATTCAAAAACATTTTTGAATCATTGATTTACGCTTATAATACGCCGGAAATTAATATTATTCTTAAAATACCAATTTCATCTTGAACGCTACATGAAGCGCTTTACAAGAAGAAATCAGATTCGATTTAATTTACTGATTTCCATTAAATTAGAGTTTAATACTAATACTTACACATGACGAATTTTAGTTCTAAAATTAAAATATAAGCTTGATTTTTACCTGACTCCTGGAAAAGGCGCTTTATTGATTTTTGATTTGGATTGCCTCTCAATCACGGTTTGTTTACTATAAAACGGGTGTAGCACAAACACTCCTGTTTTACTCAGAAACGAATAATATCTTAGAATCAACATTGTTTATGCATACAGAATTCTAATACAGCCAATATTAAAAGGTCCTTACAGCTTCTAAGCATTGCACCTGTCGAGTAAAATTTTAATAAGATCAAGCGAGGGATGGAAGGTCACATTTCATTGGTTAGTTGTACCCACACCGCGGTCAAGGTGAGCTCGGCGCCAGGCTGGAGCCGAAGCGAAAATAAACAATTCCAAAACTTGAATAAATTTAGCGAATCTGCTAACTGTTCGGACGTTGTCAAAAATCGAAATTATCGGGTATTTTGTTAATGAAAACGTAGCTAAACGGAATTTCAAATAGGTAGTTAATCGAAGGTTCGTAGCAGATTTAGCAGACCGTATTTTTAAGAATGAGTTGCAAGAAAAGTGAATAGGTAAACAGGAGGTATAAAATGTACTGCATAGTGTTTGTGATGGCCATGTTACCCGATATCCCACTAATATTATAAATGCGAAAGTTTGTGAGGATGGATATATGAATGGATGGATGGATGTATGGATGGATGTTTGTTACTCTTTCACGCCACAACGGATGAAGCGCTTTGGCTGAAATTTAGAATCCCGGAAAATAAAAGGGTTCCCGCGGGAATCAAAAACCATAATCCACGCGGACAAAGTCGCGGGCATCATCTAGTCTGATATAAATTCTTTAAGTTTTTACCATTTTTTTATGACAAAATACTAACTTGATGTCTAGGTCCTAAGATATAAAACGGTATGTTTTTTGGTCTTCCTTCGAGAAACTCTACATAGCTGCCTACCTTTTTCTTTCTCATCCGATTACTTTCCTTAGGAATTCATTCACCTTATTGCACATCATCCCAATTCCCACCTTAGTAAAATTGTTACTTTTATGCTTTTCATTTATCTCTATGACAAACCTTCCTCCAGGTGGCATGCAGTCCTTGAAGATGCTAGAGAAATGAACAGGATTGTATTAATGTGTCGAAATGTTACCATGACAGATTTTCCTAACTAGCCCGCCTAGTATGCACGTCGAAGTGATATCTCGCGCGAAGAGAGAGAGATATATTGTCGATGTAGACTGATTTCTCGCACGACAAATCCATGTGTGCAACCATGTTAGTTTCGATAGAGATATAGAGATAATTCGAGAAATGGGGTAGACAAAATTTTCTCGCGCGTGCATGCTAGGCCTGCAGGAGTGCGATGCCGACAACCGCTGCTGTTGACATCTTTATGTCTTGTTTACTTTTATCTTACAGGCGTAAGAACTCCAGGGCACGCAAATTACCGACTGTTAGTACCTACTAGGTCAAAAACTTTTTATTTGATTTACAATGCAGATACACTGGTAATAATATTAGTAAGTACTGTCGTGATTACACATAACTAAGTGATACTTAATAAATTAGGAGTAAGATTTATATGATATATATCTATATATATCATATATGATGATCTCATCTATCAATTGCAAAGTGTCGATGATCAAATCATCCAACTGTTTAAGTTTGCCTATTTGTATCTATCTATTTGTACTACCAAAACGAGGCGAAGCGCAAGGGCACTGCCTACCTTTTCTTGAAGCGCTTCGTCGTTTTTTTAAACCTTCAAAAAATACTTCCAGATGGATCCGAATTCATTGCTCAATATTGTGGATATTTACCAGTTAATTCGAAATAAAGACGGTTCCAAATAGTTTGTACTTAGTTTCGATAGTTTTACTATTGAGTTTCTTGTTTTTATTGGTCACCTAACCTTAAGTACAGTAGTATTCGGACCAGCAGTAGACGCAGAATAGTTATTGTTTATTTAGCCTTCAACTAATGTTCCTAATTTTCCATATTTGCTAACTACTTCAGAGTTCAAAGTGCAGTAATATCATCAAATATTTAAAAGTAAATCTCCAAAATAAAATGTTTTCCTGTTCATGAAATGTATGCAAATATTATGTAGTAGCATGTGCTGAAGCTTTTTCCGTCCTTGCCTGTCGAAACTTGTCAGATTCACTAAAATTCTAGCCACCTGTTGTTGTTTGGCCATAGAGATTAACTTAAAGTTAGAGCAGATACTTTGAGCAGTTATGAGAGTCTTCCAACTCTACACATACACGCTCCACGCGATCACGGCAAAATTACGATGACTATACTAATTAAAAGGCAAATAACTCCACATTATTAGCCTACCAATGGTTGAAATTCAATAAGAACTGGCATTGGATAAAAGCAGGGCGTTACTTTGCGAAAGTTCACGATTAGCAAGAACAGGTTAGAATTATTTTGCTATAATCCGCCAACAGAAAAATCTGTTGACAATGTTTGATCATACAGATTTTTTCTGTTGGCGGATTATAGCAAATAATTCTAACCTTTTCTTGCTAAGAACTGACATTATTTTTACATCTAGAAACTTTTTACTCATTCATCATCATCATCATTTGCAACCCATCAACGGCTCACTACTGAGCGCAGGTCTCCTCTCAGAGAAGGGTAATAGGCCATAGTCCACCACGCTGGGCCAACACACCTTCGAGAACATTATGAAGAACTCTCAGATGTGCAGGTTTCCTCACGATGTTTTCCTTCACCGTTGAAGCAAGTGATATTTAATTGCTTAAACGCACTTGACTCCGAAAAGTCAGAGGTGCGTATCCGGGATCGAACCTGCGACCCCCCGAATAGGAGACCACAGTCCTAACCACTAGGCTATCCACTGCTTCAACTCATTACTAGGTATTTATTGTAGTGATTTATTTTCATTTGTATTCGTGTAATTTCGACATTTAAAAATTCAAAACTTGATCTGCTGAGGAAATTCTTTTAAATGTTGTTATTTTGGCATATGAAGTTTGCCCTATCTGTCACGAATAAATGGTTCAATATCATTGTTCATGCCAGAAATTATAGAGCTTACTCGTCCAATATTAATTTATATTCTTGTAGATATTTTCCGCGGTAATTTCAGTTCTGGACCTGTGCCACACTAGCATACCGGAGTGACACTGTTATCAAAATCCATGAAATGTATGGTATTTTGCACGTGCGAAGCGTATGGTTCTCCGAAAATAGCCGTTTTATGTCGCTCGATTGAAAAAATATTGGTTTTGAGTTGAAGCACATGCTTTTCAAGTGTCTTTACATATATCGGACTTAAAAATGTTGTATCAGCGAATGCTTTCCGTGTATGTGATAGACCGGGGGTGAAACTAATGCATTTTCCGTTCACTCTTAAAACGCTCATTAAAGGAGGTGTCGCAATGAATGTCGCAAGTTCAGACATTGCTACAGACCCTCGATGTAACATACATTTGCGTTGAGTATACTACACTAAAGTGTCGTAGTCTACTTCGACCTTTACAATACGTTGCTATAACATCATCGTAACAAATAAACTATCTTGTGGTCAAGAGTGCAAAGTGCATCGATTTCTTGAATAGAATAATATATTTTAGTTATTATATTTTATTTATAAGTTAATTTTAATTTAAAGTATGTATTTTATAAACACTTATGTGGGTTATTGATTAAATGAATTTATTTACACTTGCTTACTTGCACAAACAACTTGTGCATAGTGAAATTCTGTATCAATGGGTGCTAACATTTAATATTATTATTGTGTATGAATAGTTTTTTTATTCATTTAAACTTTTAGAAAGTGTTTTTGAATTATTACGTGAATTTACCACTGTTTAATGCCGTTCCAACTTAGAAAAACCAGTAAGAAACTCGGCGGCTTTTCTCTTTAAAATAATAATCTTCCAAGTAACTTTATCATTATTATGAAATAGGGTGAGAGGTACGATAAAAAATACGATAAAGTTATATTTTCCTCTACATGGTTATATGATAAATAAAGATAATAATATTAAAAAAAATAACAACTGCAATAAGGAGAAACCTGAGCTTACATAATTCATTTTGATATTTTATGGTAGTACAGCTCGCCCACTTTACCAAGGATTATTAAGGTATTATTACGTAAAGATTACAAATATGGTTAATGTTTATCATTATTTGTCAAGCATTCGAGTTGTATTTATGCAGGTAATGCGCGCTGCCAATGGTATAACAATATTGATCTTACCCGATTCAGTGAGATATATTATGATAAATAGGTATAGATAGATCTTAATAGCTGTAGATAGACCCCTACTGAGTAGGTATAGATACAGGATAGGTATGTCCGCCAATTCGCATTGGGCCAGCGTGGTGGACTATGGCCTATAACCCTTCTCTGAGAGGAGACCTGCGCTCAGTAGTGAGCCGTTGATGGGTTGCTAATGATGAAAATGATGAAGTATAAGTATAGACACACTGCTTCTGTGGGTAATTTTGCGAGTGAAACATATTGTATACTAGCTGATGCCCGCGACTTCGTCCGCGTGGATTAAGTTTTTAAAATCCCTCGGAAACTCTTTGATTTTCCGGGATAAAAGGGTAGCCTATGTCACTCTCCAGGTTCTCAACTATACCCATGCAAAAAATCTCGTCGATCCGTAGCCCTGTTGCGGCGTGATTGAACGACAAACTAACAAACAAACACACTTTCGCATTTATAATATTAGTAAGGAAGTAAGGATGATCTCTTGAAACATACAAGTTTCCCCGATGCAAATCTCAAATTGATGCAGAGGACAAATAAATGGAGATCTAACTACAAATTTCGGACGAAACGAAACATAACTGCTGCGTATTATTGATGGATGTAACAAAAAATAATAAAAGCACACAACATCTATTAATTGTTTACTGTTAGTTATAATTCTCATAAAAAACAATAAAATACTTCGACCTACAATCTGAATCCGCAGTGTGACAATCTAAACCAGGCATATATGCTACTGGTCCATGATGTTGATTATGTAGTCTTCACGACTACAACATTACCACGTTCTAAGGAATTCATTTACGTTTTTGTAGCGACAACCCGTCGAATTGACCTATAGATCGATCCAACAAATCTTTTGCCTTTTTAACCGACTTCCAAAAAGGAGGAGGTCCTCAATTCGGCCGGTATCTTTTTTTTTTCTATGTATGTCCACTGATTTCTCCGGGATTACTGGACCGATTCGCGTGATTTTTTTTAATCGACAGAGGATGTTTGCGAAATGGTCCCAAAAAAATGTTCACCTTCAACTCCTCAAGCCTGATGCTGCAGGGATATTGCTCACCTAAAATAAAGAGATTTAGGAAATATCGATTACGAATTATTATTGTAGGTAACAAGTATGGACTACATCATGGAGCTCCAGGTCCTAGCTCCTCAATCCTGATACTGCAGGGTACTGCCTACCTAAAACTATGGGGATTTAGGAAATTTCGATTACGAATTGATATTGTATGTAACAAGTATGGACTACATTATGGAGCTCCAGGTCCTAGCTCCTCAATCATAGGATACTACACTTAAAAGTTTAAAATAAAAATTCTTTTCAAAAAACCGACTTCTAACGCCACTACAAAGTATAAAAATAATTTTAGTTTGTCCACGTTTGTTGAAGTCGGGCGGGCCTAAAATACAAACTATGAAACCGACTCGCGATGCTCGCTCGACTTCTACAAACGAGTCTCTCATATTGTGTAGCGTCGCGCATCGGTTTCATAGTTTGTATTTAGGCCCGCCCGACTTCAACAAACGTGGACAAACTAAAATTATTTTTATACTTTGTAGTGGCGTTAGAAGTCGGTTTTTTGAAAAGAATTTTTATTTTAAGCTTTTTTATAAAACTGTGAGGATAAAATTTAATATTATATTGCAAACAGCAGCACGAAGAAACCAGTTATTCTAACAAATCGCGTGAAGCTTGGTCAAATATCGCAAATCTGGTAGTACAAAAAATACTACATTAAAATGTGTTAGCGATAATTTAATATAAAAAAAAAATCTTTTTAGACAACCGACTTCAAATTCTCGCTTTACTACATTACACACACAATATAAAAAATATATAATTTATTTTTGATATTTTAAAAACCGCTCGACCGATTTCGATGAAATTTATATGAGACCACATGGAAGTATATACCCTTTCAAATAAAAAAAAAATCCAAATCGGTTCAGGCGTCTTCGAGTACTCGGTGGACATGCATAAAAAAAAGATTCCGACGTATTAATAACCTCCTCCTTTTTTTGACGTCGGTTAAAAATTAAAAATAAAATTATGTATGTTACGCATTAAAAAAAATAAAAATAAAGCAATAGCTGCATTTGATTTCTTTGCAATAAATGAAACAGAGGCTAGCGCTCGAAATGTAAAATCACATTATTAGGTAACTGACAAAACTAAAATAAAAATAAAAAATAAAAAGGCTGCGGCTACGACTTCCAGATCAGTTTATATTCGTAGCGAGTTTCTAGACAAAAACAAGTAGGTATGTGTGCAATATATTGAAAGTAAACACTAATAAACTTTACTGCCAACACCTACTATTCAATTAGACATAATCAATTTATCGGTTTTCAAACGTCGGAGCCAATCTTGATTCCAATCGCGCAATGTCGTTTCCTAATTTGAAGATTTGCCAGAATATTCTGAATTCCTATCAACCTTGTGATAGCTTTACATCATAAAGTTTTGCGATGATGTTTTCTCTCTTTTCTATTTAAGGATGATTACCATTATTATATTATGGAACATATTAATTATGTTCGTAAATGAAAAAAGGGCATAATTTTAAATTCGATTTCAAATCGAATTTAATGCAACAGACCAAAAGAGCTTTTTTATATAAGAAAAGAATAATTATATCTTCTCTATATAAAGAGGGTCTTTATGAAACGATAAAGTGGTTTCAGTCTACGCTATATTTAAAAAGGGTTTTTAGGATTTATAGGCCATTAAGGTTTATGGCAGTTTGGCGTGTTTTTTTTTCGCTCAGTTCCATGGATTCCATGACTCATTTCAATTGTAACCTCTATAATGCAGTGCGGTGCTATATTGCAGTTCTGAGTATTATAAATAATGTCTTTATCAAGTAATCAATCATCATGACAGCATATAATCTTCTCAGCAATTAACTGGGCAATCCCGCAGCGTTTTCCTCATGTCTCCTGGACTTTTTCCCATTCGTAATTCTGACCCAGTTTGATTAGGCACTTTCCAAGGAACCAATGCCAATCTTAATTATACCAGAAAATTAAATGAGTAAGCACTGAACTTCTTAATGTAAGAATAAACACATTTCTGTTACTGAATTTTATTAATATACTAATCATCAGCAACCCATAAACGGCTCACTTAGAGCGCAGATAATCTCTCAGAGAAAAGTCTATAAGTAGTCCATCATAGTCCACCACGCCAGCCCAACGCAAATTGGCAGACGTCACACACCTTTTGAGAACATTACGGGGGACTCTCAGGCATGCAGGTTTCTTCACAATGTTTTCTTTCATCCTTGAAACACGTAATAGTTGATTGCTTTAACGCACATAGCCTTGGGATCGAACCCGCGATACCCCGTATGGGGACCACAGTCCTAGCCACTGCTCACCTGCTATTACCTGCTTATTAATATTAGGTATTATTTGCATATTTATTATTGGGTTGTCTAAGTTACGGCATAAAAATAATAATTAATTTCTTATTTTAAACAATTATCATGTCTTGCCTACCTTGTTAGTAGGTATGGTCGATTGTAGAGACATATTGCTTGCCATTGTCTGCAAGTCCAGTGATTAGATCTTTAATTATAGTTATATTGTTGTTTCACTTTCATAACCTTCGCCAATGACCTTGTGCCCACCGGAAATGTGTGTTATATTTAGTTTAAACGTTGTGATGCAATGTGTCATTGCTTTTTCAAGACTCTTCATTGATTCTTGGCTCGGGAGTTCATTTGCTACGTGCGACGCCTTGGGTACAGCTCCAAATATTTAACTGCAGTGTCATTTCAAGTCTGGGAATATAATCATTTTAGTTCCAGTCATTCATTATATATAAAACCTACTTTACAAACAGAAGTTCATTTCAGAGCACCCAGTAAATATAAAATATATGTATATGTAAAAAAATGTAAAGCTTAGACGGAATCTGGAGATTTGGAATTAGGAAGAAGTATTCCTTGAGAATCCTAGAGGTGCATGACTTTTTGACATAAGTTTTATATTTATATGAAGAATTTTTTTGAACAAAATCCATACTGATCATGTTGAGGGCATCACCTAGCCTAAAGAGCGAACGAGCAAAAAAATCTTTAAGTATCCATGACAGTTTAGTTGTCTTAGATATTTGTAACGAAACAAATACACAGAACTTCATACATTGTAAACACGCGTTAACCGCGCAGTCCTTCACGGAATCGTAAATAACGTTTACACTACTTGCAGTAATTAAAGCTTAATTTGCATGTACATTGGCGAGGTCGCACGACATCGGTCAACTGCGACACTTGTAGTTGTATCATGAAGGTTATGTAGAGGCGTTTCCTATTATGATATTGCACTAAATGTGTTCTTTACACATTAAAGTATAACGTAGTTCTTAATGTTTGGTTTTAAGGAATATTGAAACTGCAGTAATATTATTGTCACCTTTTGACAAGTTCCTTGACGCAGGTGGTGAGTGGTGTGGTCTTATCAGAGGGAGGACTCGAGTTCCATTCCCGCCAGGGTTAACATACTATATAACATTTTAATTCTGGTCTCTGATCTAGTGGAAGGATTTGACCGTGGCTACTTATCACCCTACCGACAAAGAAGTGCTGTCAAGCGATTAAGTGTTCCGGTACAATTGCGTGTAGAAACCGATTAGGGGTATGGATTTCTTTACACTGCCATACCCCTAGTCCCTACTATCCCAAGTTAGCCTGTTACCTTCCTTAGACTGCATTTTTTTTTCAGGTCAGGAAACTGTCAAGGGCTTTCTTGTCATCGAATAAAAAACAATATTTCATATCCAAACTACCAACCTCCTTTTATTTCGATTTCCTCATTTGAATTTTGACTCCACAAATGTAGATCATTTAAAACTTCCTAAAGTCATTGCTATCTCAGATCATATTTCTTGATTCTTCAACGTTAATTTTTTTAACTAAACTGTATTGTTAGATTCGTACAATGATTTGTAAAGACCTCAAGCACAGGTCACAACAGGTCATCCTTTTGAAAGCTTTGGACTTACATATCTTTCGAGTTTCGACACGATGCAAGAATATATTGACATAAAACTTTAAAGCTGTTTCAACAGATCCATTTCTTTTGTTTGCATTCCGCAATTCGAATGAGACTTATAATCTGAGGAAATTGTTTTTATGACTATTACTTACCGTCGGCAAAAGGGCAATTTAAGAAAAAAGGAAATGACGTTTACTAAAGGCGTTTGGTGGGGTTTATTAAAAATTCGTAATTTTTTTAGTAATTACTTCTTCACTCAAGCGCCTGATTATTATCATTTCAATTTATGGCTATCATAATGTTATGTACTTAATTTTGATGTAAAAAACCGCCAAAATGTGTGACCTCGTGGATTGTATAACGTCACCATTACGTTTGATTATAGTGGAAATAAGCATTTTATGAATTCAACGGACTCTTATAAATCGATGTTATTATTATGTTAGCGCATAATTTATATCGCTTTGTCGGAATTGTATTATTGTTTTTATCTACTCCAACATCGAAAAGTTCCAATTTCGAATTTGACAGCTGAATCGAAATGAACCCTCTTTCGGTTTTGCTTCTCATTTCGATGCAGCTCGTTGTATGGGAGCTGAATCGAAATGGTTATCTTCTTAAAATAGGATACCTAAAGCTAAGGCTCTGAGTTCTGGCACTTTTGTACCGTTCATACGACAGAGGCGCCACAGGCGGCTGGTGGCGGCTTACGGAGTTACTTTTTGTTGACAGAGGCGCCACAGGCGGCTGGTGGCGGCTTATGGAGTTACTTTTTGTTACTTTATTGAGCCTACGGCGTATTTTGTTAATGATTTTATTTTCCTTGTCGTAGATAAAATCTTGTATGCAACTGAACGTAATTAGTCATTTTAATTCTCGTACTATCCTATTTTGATACTCGGCAAGCCTCGTATCAAAAAACAGCACTCGAATTAAAATGACCCTCATTACGATGCAGTTGCATAAATAGCTATTACAACGTTATTGTTTCTTATTATATTGCTTTATGTTACCCTTTTAAGTAAAGTCTTGCTCGGGTCAATTATTATGATCGAGCAATATGGGTTTATGGTCACGATTGGCAATCGACAGTAAAAGCACACGAGTAACCGAACAGAGAGGAAGCTTCCTAACAAGGGCGAAGAAGTATACCTATTCTGCTAGGGTTGTCACCTGATGCATGTCAACAATTTAAGGAAAAAATAAAAATATTTTAAAGTTTGTATAATTATGTATAATTTCAGTTAAATCCTGAACTTGAACAACAAATACTTAAATTAACAAAAATATAAAGAAACGATTTTTTTTTGAACATCAGTATTTTTGCCATAACTTCACAATTAATGTTAATAGATGGCATCGTCATTTACTATCGACTATTATTATTATTACAAGCTTTTATTTAACTTGCAATGTATGTATGTATGTATACATGGGTATATGTATTAAACGTACATACATACATGTAAATATACATGTATCAAATCTTACAAGATGAGATAGAACCACTTTTCCGGTTGAGCTGAAATTTTGCGTGTATGTGTAAATCGGATGATCCTGCAATATTATTGGGATATGGAGCTGTTCTGATGATTGAGCTGGAAGATGGCTATAGGAACTCTATAAACAACTCGCTAACCTCATCAAATTTGGGCTCGTTTGATTCGTCTTGACAAGTACTCTGGCCTGAGATGACCTTCAGGGTCTGATAATGAAGCTGGAAGGTGGTTTTGGCAACTTTAGTAATAAAACTTTATGCACTTTAGTAATATAACTTTATTATTAACAAGTTTGGGCTCGTTTGATTAATCTTGAAAAGTACTCTGGTCCTAGATGATATCCAGGTTCTGACGATTGAGCCTTAAGGTGGCTATAGGAACTCAGTAATTAAACGACGTAACCTCATCGAGTTAGGGCTCGTTTGATTCGTCTTGACAAGTTTTTTGGTCCTAAATGATGGTCCATGGGTAATGTAGCCAGCTACGAAAAGATTGTCTTGTAAAAATATTTTTTTTAATTTACACTAGTTTTGTATGACAAGCATTAATAATTATGTTATTCAATTATCAAATATCAATAAAACTATTAATAACTTTACGTCGTTATTTTTGCAAAAGTTTATTCGTTACAATTTATAAATAATTGTGTTTGTGTCGATAGATGACGCTGTGCACAGATAATTAAATTTGAATTGGCGGGCCCTTTGTTAATGTTCCCAAAAATTATAAGTATGGGTCAATTTTGGTCGTCATGTATCGATATAATATGATAAAATATCAATATTAATACAGTAACGCATACTACACATGTGAGAAAACGGAGTTTGGATTATTATAAAAAAATCTATATTCATTATTAATTACATTTTACTCATTCAATAAAAAACAATGTTAAATTTGCTTTACATAGGTAACAGTTAATAACTAACAATATACTAATCCTGACGATAACATACTTAAAATAATATATAAAATATATCGCAACTACTGTAACAATTTTAATTAAGAAACTGAAACGTGTACATGAAAGGAAATTATTACTATATTTCTTATCTTGTGTGCAAGAGTTTGGCATTTTTACACTATTACATACATATACACAAATAAATCTAAACTCACAACAAACAAACACTCACTCTTTGTCTATTTATTTCCACTAAACGCACGAACGTCAGCCCTTACGTCCTGACCCTGAGTTACCCTGAGCGGCGCGCCGCGGCGTGTCGGTGAATGTGTCGGTGAGAGCTCACGCACACAGCGTTGCGCTATGTATGGGTGAGCCCGCCGCGAGCCGTTTGTATGTAGCTTCCGCTCTGTTACTTTAATATACCTACTCTGTGGTAAAAGGCTTCCGTAAATCCTTTTAATTCTTTAAACATTAATTGGACGAGGGACTGTTGTATAACATGACAAAAATAATGGAGACATGAATCAAAGTTACACAATAATATTTTAGTTAAGTTTTTATGCCCTTTTATGCTTTTGCTCTTGGCTAGACAGATTCTGATAAAAAATGGAGCATTATCCAAGTTTACTGTACTAGCTTGTAATAAGGAGCCGCCTAATAGAAGCGACCTAAAATCTAAATCTGAGGCGATCCTTGAAAGAGAAATGTCCTACAATCATGGATGACTGAAATACCTTAATTTTGCCAAAAAGGTACTAAATACTACTTTATAGTAAAACTAGCTGATGCCCGCGACTTCGTCTGCGTGATTTTAGTTTTTAAAATGCCTCGGGAACTCTTTGATTTTGCGGGATAAAAAGTAGCCTGTCACTCTCCAGGTCCTCAACTATAGGCACCCCTGCAAAAATCACGTCACGAATCACGTCGATCCGAAGCTCTGTTCGGACGTGATTGAAGGAGAAACCAACATACTTACGCATCTCATATCATCACGAGAGATCTCAGAGAACATACATCCAACCATCCATACATCCATCCATCCATCCATCCGTATACTACATCTATCCATAAATCCATCCTTACAAACTTTCACATTAATAATATTAGTAGGATTAGTAGGATAGGATATAGGTAATGTAGTTATAGTTAGGAAAAGGAGGATACAAACAATCATAAATACAAACATACATACATGCATGCATGCATACATGCATACATACATACATACATACATACATACATACATACATACATGCATACATTCATACATGCATGCATGCATGCATATTGGCGAATAATTTAGGGAACTGTTTGTTTTCCCGGGATAAAGAGTAGCTGTTGTTACTTTTCAGGTCCCCAACTATGCCTATCCAAAAAACCACGTCAATATCTAACTACCTTGGCCCATAATTGAAGGATAAATATGTGAAAAGTAGCATAAGTACTAATATCCCGCAGGAACCGTTTGTTTTCCCGGAATAAAAAGTAGCCTTTTCACTTTTCAGGTCCTCAACTATGCCTATTCAAAAACCATGTCAATCTGTAACTCCGTTAGCGCATAATTGAAGGATAAATATGTGAAAAGTAGCAAATGAATATCCTGCGGGAACTGTTTGTTTTCCCGGAATAAAAAGTAGCCTTTTCACTTTTCAGGTCCTCAACTATGCCTATTCAAAAAAACATGTCAATCTGTAACTCCGTTAGCGCATAATTGAAGGATAAATATGTGAAAAGTAGCAAATGAATATCCTGCGGGAACTGTTTGTTTTCCCGGAATAAAAAGTAGCCTTTTCACTTTTCAGGTCCTCAACTATGCCTATTCAAAAAACCGTGTCAATCTGTAACTCCGTTAGCGCATAATTGAAGGATAAATATGTGAAAAGTAGCAAATGAATATCCCGAGGGAATTGTTTGTTTTCCCGGGATAAAAGTAGCCTTTTCTCTTTTCAGGTCCTCAAATATGCCTATCCAAAAAACCACGTCAATCTGTAACTCCGTTGGCGCATAATTGATGGATAAATATGTGAAAAGTAGAATACTAATATCCCGCAGGGACCGTTTGTTTTCCCGGGATAAAAAGTAGCCTTTGTTATTTTTCAGGTCCTTAACTTTACCTGTACAATAAAACCACGTTGATCTAAAACCCCATAGCGCGAATTTGGAAGGACAAATGCGTAAAAAATAGCGAAGCTATCCCGCAGGAACTGTTTGCTTTTCCGGGATAAAAAGTAGCCTATGTGCTATTCCAGACATTAATCTATGTCTGTGCCAAATTTCAGCAAAATCGGTTCATTTGTTGTCGCGTTAAAGAGTAACAAACATCCATCCATCCATCCATCCATCTATCCATCCATCCAAACATCCAAACATCCATCCTCACAAACTTTCGCATTTATAATATTAATAGGATGTGTACTTACATTGCAAATCTATTTTGAAATACAGAGATGCGAGTGTAGGCGCGCTAGGAAACAATTAGCGGTTGCCATGTATAAAACTAAAAACTGCCTGCCGATAGCCCATTCATACACTGCTTGCACGTTTGACTCGATTCTAGCCCCGGCCTCTGACGTGAACCACTGCTAATTGCGTTTTCTCGCCCACGACAGCTGCGTGACAGATTTCTAGACGAACTTCCTCACCGACTCTTTATCCGCCAACCCTTGATTGGCGTCTCAATGGAGCGCTTATCATCATTCACCTTGCTAGTGGACTGATTTATTAGACCCTTAAAAATACCCTATACTTCTCTTTAATCATCTTTAGTTTTTTGTTTCATTTGAACAATATATTATAGCTAAGATTAACTAATGGATATTCTACAAATGTTAACGTAAGCATTAATGTCAATCAGTGAAGTTGAAGTCTACAAAAGAGTTGACTATGCAGATCATTTTAAAGACAAAAGTTTCACGTCACGAACATCATGGACAGTTAAGATTTTTTTTAATGATTCGAGGTTCAGGTCCATTTCCATTTTTGTTTTGCATGAGAGATATTTTTTTTAATAATTAAAACCCTGAATTGCTTGCTTGAGTTACCCAATAACAATGACATGACACCCTCAATGCCTTGCCACTAACTGAATATCACTGCTTTATATTATGTAAATCTTCACCCCGCTGAGAATGTTCTGCTTAGCTCGGCTGTTTTAGTTACTTTTTATCCAATACTCCTAAGGAATTTTAACTTGGCGGGATAGGTATACATATTTTTAATTTTGAGTGTATTTCAACTCTGACGTAGTTCATTATGTTAAGGTTGTTGGTTACATTGTTATCTAGGCTAGTTTCGTGATAGTGTATCGATCCTAGTTCCATATTAGCAACCTTATCTGCTCCAGTATTTTCACGAGTATTATCATTTAGTACCAGCGTTTCAAATCAGATAATCGCACCTTTAGCAACATCTTCCACCTCTTTAAAAAAGCGGTACAAAATATTCACTTCGATTAATATTTTAATGTCAACGCTTACATAATAGATAAATAAAATATAAAAATATTAGTTTTATTTTTTAGATTTTAAATATATTTAAGAAATAGTGATTCTGCTTTATACTCATAGAGCTATTATTATAATAATAAAATTATACACACGCCACACTGAATAAAGGCAGTCATTTTAATCTTTTATTTTGCATTGAAAAAGTCAGTAGTAAAACTGAACTGAAGTGACTGCTTTTTGTAAACTGAAGAATATTGCAATGTAAATCAATATGACGGTCTGATACTTAGTTATCTTGTTTGAAACGCATAGTACAATCAGATGTAGGGTGTTGATTTTGATATTGGAGCAGGTAAGTACTGGTTTCTATTGGCTAGCTCGTCGCTAGGGCTGTGGTGACGTGGTGGTGTGTCGACAGCATCTGCGGCTTGGCGTTGGCGCTGGGCGGAAGCGGCACCGGCAGCCCTTCGGCGGTGGACACGCGCGGTTCGTCAGCGACCTCCCGTGCTCCTTCTCCACCGCCCTCCGAAAGGCAGCAGCATTCAAGGTAGCGCCGTGCTAGGAACGTTTTGTCTACATTGTTGTTGTTTTTTTTTTGACAAATACTAGCTTTATGTCTATGTTACTCTGCAATTCTACAATGCTTTTGTGACTTTCTTTCCTTTCTTCAAATTTTGAATTTCTGTACTTTTTGTATTGTCCCTATATTACTACTATGTATTCAATTGTACTATGTATTGTACAAATGTACTATATAGGTATTTAATTTTAAATTTCTTAGATTTTTGTAAACTGTCCCTATATTACTACTAATAGTATATTACTGCCGTGAAGTTTCTTTAGAGAAATGGCATGAACTTTTTCTTTAGCAAATATTTCGTATTCTTTAAGAATTTGAGCATCTTGTTTTATATTTAGAGTTTTTTACTATGATCGTGACTTTTAGCGACATAAAATTTTCACTTCCTATTTTTAAGTTTGATAGCAAAGCTAGTATTTAATAAATCAAGAATATCACGGTGTTGGAGCTACTTTAATTCATCCTTTTTATATGGGTATTTGGTTCTGTCGTAAGTTTTATTTTGTATTTGTATGTGCATGCATGCCTGCTATTTATATTGTTAAGTACGTCATTTTTTGTCCGAGCTTTGGATGTTTGTGTCATGTGTATTTATGGTATTTAACTCTCTCTTGTTCTTGTTTACTTTTTAGCGTAGGTGGTAAGTAAGTTATTACAGATAATTACGTATTCCTTAAGTTAGAATAATTATTCTCTGAGTACAAACCATATATTTATTATAACAAGGCTAAAGATGGATTAAGTGTAATATTAAACTTATGCCATCAATGTCAATGCCATCAGTTGAAACAAATGACTACCGTTTCGGCAAATAAAGCACTACACTAGCGGCACGCTATGATGGCCGGTTTGACGTTTGTCCGCTCATGAAGTTCCGTATTAATTGATAACGACTTTGAAGGAAATAATTGTATTACTTTATTGACGATAGTGATGTGCAGAGATTCATAAATTTTATCGAATGTAGTTTTAGGTTTAGGACTCAAAATTTATTTATTAAATTGATTTCTAAAATGTATACAAGTGTAGAAAAATCAGTTTGCACCATTTAAGGGGTGAATGTACTTGTGAATATGAACAATTTTCACTATGTGGACAAACCTCTGAAATCGCAAAAAAATATCAGCTGTTTCATACAAAAGGTAAAATTTTTATTTTTATATGATATATACCACAACTCGGCATTTGGTTTTCTAAATTGAAAATTTTTAAAAATGGAATCTAATACGATCGTCACATAGGATCGCTGGCTAGCACAACTACTACCTCCGGCAAACTCGCGTCAATGCTCAATGCAAAACAAAGCAGTTTCGAATTGACGTTGCTTCGAAAAGTATAAACTGTCAGTGCAATGCGATTGTGATATAGTTTTGACCTGGCTTTGGATTTCAAATATTGATACTGCATTACTGTTGACCCTTGCTCGTTAATTTGGACTCTGTTCAAGCCCTTTGTTGTGGATTTCGTCGATATGACCGAACGTACGCAGAGAACTGTTCTAAATAGTCAGACACGTGAGTTCGTAATACGCCTTCGTAACTATTTCGATTGTGAAGCTCAAAATGGAGGGCCAATTTTACCTATAACGTCAGTGGTTGAACGCGTAGCTGATGCGCTTAATATTGGACAACGAACTGTTAGACGGATAACTAAAAAAAAATATGGCGAGACTGGCACAGAAGAAAATAAACTTCACACACCAAAAAAGAGAAAACGAGCAAAACCAGTCGTAGGCATCGATAGCTTTGATGCCGATGCTATCCGAAGACATGTTTACGGCTACTATTTACAGAAGGAGTATCCAACAAGAAAAAAGTTGGTGCATTCACTGAAGGAAGCTGGATTATTCTTCGGTGGGGAAAGTTCTTTAACGAAGATTTTGAAGACCATTGGATTTCGATACAAAAAATGTAACAAACGCAAAATATTGATGGAAAGATTTGATATAGCGATGGCAAGGTATACTTTTTTACGGCAAGTGAAAGAAATCAAAAATTGGCAAAATGTTGTGTTCTTGGATGAAACATGGCTTAATGCTAACCATACTGTAGGCCGTTCTTGGAACGATGACACAGCAGCATCTACTTCCAAAGTTCCTGTAGGAAAAGGATCGCGACTTATAATTTGTCACGCCGGAACCATCAACGGGTTTGTCGAAGGTTCTCTCATGGCTTTTGCGTCAAAAACCACTGGAGACTATCATGAAGACATGAATGGAGAAAAGTTTACTGAATGGTTTACCTCAATGTTGTGTAGCATATACATTTTTGTTTTATTAAACCTATTTAATCAGGTACAAAAACAAAACTTAATTGTTTTTTGTTCGAGAATAAATTGACATTCCACATCACTATTGTAATGTGTCAAACCGGCCATCATAGCGTGCCGCTAGTGTAATGACAGTTTTAGCATCTGCCTTAACGATCACATGATGTGAAATCATTGGGCTGCTAAGGTGTAACTTTTTGAGAATATCCTTCATATACCTACCTAATAATGTTAAAATTATAAGTAGTGAAAATTATAAGTAGTGAGCTAATAATGTTAAAATTATAGGTACCTAGTGATAACAATTTTTCTTGACGAAAAAGCTTTATTATACAGACTAGTAGGGCGCGTGGGTGCGCGGCCCGCAAGCGGACCGCGTATTTTCTACTCGTCAAGTAGACTTTCAGGTCCTGATCATTTCTATCAAAAAAACACTCTTCCATCTTTTATATTCTCTGAGAAAGACACCTTTGAAATTTGTATAGCCGCCATCTTGAATCCGCCATTTTGAAGTTTTTTCATTTCACTGCCAATTGGATGAGGTTTCGAGTATTTTTTGTTTGAGCAGCCCCCACCTATCTTGAATACCCTGGCCATGCTCCTCACCCACCTTCCAAACCCTCGATCATCATATCTCATCATTTGTCAGTTTAAGGATTCTTCTATAAAAACAAATTTCGAAATGAAACCGTATCAATAGTTCCCAACTTCTAGTCTCTTCAATATTCGCCGTATTATATTTTGTATGGAGAAAAAACATTCCGCCATCTTGGATTTTTTTCTATTCATCAAATAGACCTTTGAGTCCTGATCATCTTTTGCCAAGAAACCACTCTTCCATCTTTTATACTCCCCGAGATAGACACCGAAGAAATTTGTATGGCGGCCATCTTTTTTCCGCCATTTTGAATTTTTTTTCAGCTCACTGCAAATTGGATGAGGTTTCGAGTGACATTTGTTGGAGCACCCCCCACCTATCTTCGATACCCTGGCCGTGCTCTTCACCCGTCTCCGAAATCCTTAATCATCAGCTCTCTTTATATTTTTCCTCCGAATGAATTTTTTTCCTCTATACGAAACCATCAGTGAAAAAAAAATTTTTCATACAAAATTTTACAGGAGAGGTGATCAATGAGTCAGTGAATCAGCACGAGCAGCTATATATATATTAATTAGAACACAGTGAAAGCAAAACTCGACCTGGTTTCCAAAATAAATATTTCCAAGCAAACGAATACCTAGCTTTACTGGTACAATTTAGCATATTCTAGAAATGTATGCACCCATACAAATCGTGGATATGCCTTAAGCGATTACTGAAACATCACGTGACATCGTTTCAAACGAGCGTGACAGCCCGTCAGTCGTCATTTATTCTGACATAGTAAGTAGTGATGACAGATTAATACAATGTTGCCAGCAAGCCTATGGGAATGGCGATGTTGTAAACAAATTGAAATCTCGAGAAGACAGCGTATCATAGCTTATAGGATACTTGAGATGCCAAACAAGCATTTGGCATACCGACTACCAATGAGAACATTTTAATCTTAAGATGCAAAAGACTGTAACCATCCTGCTCCTAAAATCAATAAATTAAACAGGCCATCTTGTGCTAGCTCTTTCATTATGCTCCCTGTGGAAAAGGATAGATTTCGACCTGTCAATTTAGTGCATGGTATGTGTACAATTATCAGCATGATTGTCAGTTTATAAAAATCCTATATGCAACATTTTAAAGGCCTCCATATTAGCGCAGTTTGTTGTTCTTGTGTTCATAATTTCGGGACTTAGCTAAGTGCTTATGTCATGGTCCAAGAATAGAAGGCGGCTGTCAATGGGGACTTATTGCGGGTTTTTGCGTGAGGTCGTTGACTCCCATTTGGAAGTCATGGCAAGGATGCGGTGCGGCAGTTCGCACTGTTGACTTGTACGTATTCATATCTGGTATTTTAAAACGTTTTTTGCGAAGTGAAATGTGAACACTGAACGAGTTTGCATGTCGAGATTTTTTTTAGTATGTGGCTACGTTTTTCATGTATTTTGGTGCGCATTATACTTGAAACAGTCTGTCGGCGTAGGTGTCGGATTTTTTTATGCTTTCGGGTCATTGCTACGCATTACATATTGGTCAATTTTAATCAAGTATTCGTAGACATGTGCGCTTAAATACAAACGCATCTGGTTAACATTTCTTTTGGAAAACTCATTATTTCATACATATATCTTCCTATTGTAAAGGCAATTTTCGCAGTCTAGTTTTAAGTGTAGCTGGAGGGAACACACCTACAGACCAATTATTTACTGTTATCAGAAAACTAACAGGTACCTCCCAATCAACACAAAATATAACGGTTTTCAGTTATCACCATTGTTTTACTTAAGGATTCATGCGTGCATATAATATTTCTGGCAAAACTACGACGACTGTTTTTGATTTGTTTTTGATGAAAATAAACACTCCTTTGTGTCAAGGAAATGCCTCCATGTTTGGTATTAATTTATAAACTTTTAATTAGGAATAGTGTTATATGAAATAAGCTTTAGATTTAATGAGTTAACTATTACAACCGACCGAGCCTTAAAGTATCAAAAGATATGAATATTCAAATAAGCGGTTTTGGATAAAATATTAAAATTAAATAGTTTTGTGTGATTAACTGTTTAGTCCGGGAGGAATCGGCGCATGCGTACCGAAAACTATTCCACTTCAATTTTTTTATGCGATCCTCTTCAAATGGCCCTCCTAATTATATAAATGCAAGTTGCCAGGGCGCCACCTGGTGCCATATTGTTTAAACCGAAATTGTTTAAACAATTGCAAGGAATTGTTATTTTTCAACCGGACAAATTTTTTTTATATTCTTTATTGAAATACCAATAAAAAAGGTCCTATGACTTTTCACGATAAAGTTAATATTTTTAAAGATATGAATTTTTAAATGTTCGAAAAATCTCAAATTTGGGTACTTTCGACCAATGAAAAATATATTTAAAAAAAAAAACATAATGTTTAAGTAATATTTTTTTTAAATCTCTATACAATAGTTAATAATATTGTAAATAGAGATTTAAAAAAAATTCATTGTTTATATCTTTTTTTAATTGTTAATTTCGCGCGGTCACAAGTATGCGTCGCTTACCTTTAAGAAAATTTTTAAGAAAATTTTATTGGCTTAATAACTAGGCCAGTGTCAATAACTGGGTCTTTTACTTTACTTTCCTTTTTAATAACAAAAAAGTAATATAAACTGATAAAAAAGTAATTTTAATGACATGTTCCGATTTATGCTTAAATAACTTTTGAAAAATTGATTTCAGAAAAAAAAATATTAAAAACAAATTGTAGACAATTTAATTATTGAGAGACAGCGATACTTAAAGGTAACCTTTAAGTATCGCTGTCTCTCTCTGACTCATGCGTTGCATCGGCCTCTCTGTGTCTTGAATCATTATTTATCATTTATCTTAAAAACTATCAACTTTATCAAGATTGTTAAAGAGAGCAGTGTTATTAATAATTAAATTGTCTACAATTTGTTTTTAATAATTTTTTTTCTGAAATCAATTTTTCAAAAGTTATTTAAGCATAAATCGGAACATGTCATTAAAATTACTTTTTTATCAGTTTATATTACTTTTTTGTTATTAAAAAGGAAAGTAAAGTAAAAGACCCAGTTATTGACACTGGCCTAGTTATTAAGCCAATAAAATTTTCTTAAAAATTTTCTTAAAGGTAAGCGACGCATACTTGTGAGCGCGCGAAATTAACAATTAAAAAAAAGATATAAACAATGAAATTTTTTAAATCTCTATTAACAATATTATTAACTATTGTATAGAGATTTAAAAAAAAATATAACTTAAACATTGCTTTTTTTAAAATATATTTTTCATTGGTCGAAAGTACCCAAATTTGAGATTTTTCGAACTTTTAAAAATTCATATCTTTAAAAATATTAACTTTATCGTGAAAAGTCATAGGACTTTTTTTATTGGTATTTCAATAAAGTATATAAAAAAAATTTGTCCGGTTGAAAAATAACAGTTCCTTGCAATTGTTTAAACAATTTCGGTTTAAACAATATGGCACCAGGTGGCGCCCTGGCAACATGCATTTATATAATTAGGAGGGCCATTTGAAGAGGATCGCATAAAAAAATTGAGGTGGAATAGTTTTCGATACGCATGCGCCGATTCCTCCCGGACTAGTTCTTAATTATGTTTAAATCAGTGAGGCGTCATCAAATTATAAAGACTGCTTTGTTTCGACTTTGCACACGTTAGAAGAAAGTTAAAAGTAAATCGTCCGTTATCTGAAACATTTTATCAATTATTCGAACTACAGTTATTCATAGCTTATTCTACTTATTCTGTAGTTGTAAAGGTGTATAAAGCTACTTAAATAAATAAGCCTTTTGAAAAATCACTAACATATTAATGCTATTTAATTCTTTTTCATATTTTGTTTAAAAGCTGCTTACTCTCATAAAAATACTTTTCTAAGAGATTTCGAATTATGTAATTTCAGGCTGATCCACAGAGGGTAGATTGTCCTCACTTATGTAAACGTCTCATCCGATAGATATCCACTGCTGGATATCTATTACTCTAGTAGGAATTTCTGATCTCCAGGTCTTGTGCTTCTGTTCAGTAGCTACCTATTATTAGTCATTAATTTATCCGCCCTACTGTACTATCGACATTGGTGTCGGCTTTCTGATCTGCTGATGAACTGATCACTCAACATGAAAATTTTTTAAAACTAACCGACTACAGACAATCGGATGTAATATCCGTCATATTGATTTTGTCTAAAATGCAGTATGTAATATATCACCTGTACTGTAAAGAATTGATTGACACCTCATTCATCAAAATCAGCTCAGTACCTAGTCTACATGCTATGGTGGAACATACGTATAAAAACAAACATCCATACATAATATTGACTGTTAAATTCATTAGCCTTCCTTTTGGCTTTGCCGTAGTCTGGCAAAAATAAGAGAAATGGACCTAACCGACCTAAGTGTTACTTTTTTCAACGCCGGTGCTCAGTATCTAACCCCTGCGAACCTGTGGTTACACTGTCGCTACATAAAAGCTACCTACTGTGTTTACAATCCACCCTTGCTCGGGGTTCCAAGTGGGCCCGAATTACGCTGGGGCGAGGAAATCGATGTTACTTACGTAATGGCTATGCCCAAAACCCACCCACCCTGCTTGTGCAATGTATTTGGCAAAAACAATATTAAGCTTAAGTTTCGAAGTCCATGTATGTATCCGTGCATGTATATAGCTCTTCTGACGAGTCAAGACTACCACCGGTTCAAAAAGCAGATTCTGCTAAAGAAGAGCGACAGGAGCAGTACAATTTTTAAACTGTTCAAACGTAAAATGCCGAAAATATTTGACAAAGACACCCGAGTCTAGACATCTTAAATCAAACTCTCAAAACTAGGTTTGAAAGCAAAACACTTCAGCAAATTGTAATTATTTCGTGATATCAGTAACTACGAGTTGGTATGTAATTAATGACAAAATGAGCAAGTGCTTTTACATGACCTTATATATCATGTCTGTGAAATAAAATAGGTGCTTGGATTAAATAATTATATAAGAGAAAACCAGTTGTCTCTACTAACGTTCTATTATATTTATAACAGTCTTGAAATGTAATACCGTTACAGAATACTACTTACTAATTGATCATTATCATAGAAATAGGTAAATCAAATAGAACCTGTTCTTTAATACACATTGCGTAGGTACAGCGAGTATCATTTGATGTCAATCATAAATATTATATTACTTATTGCTCGTGGATTAAGAATTTTACTCGAATTCATATTTGTTGAAGCCCGCTACATCGTTGGCGATGGTTATTTTTTTTTTAAACAGTGGGAAATCTTTGATTTCTCTGGATAAAAATAGGTAGGCAGTAGGATATATCAAATTCCACAAGGAATTGCTACACCTTTCGTGACATCTCAACGAGTTCATTTAGATTGACAACAGAACAAGAATTTTTCCATAAAACGCTTCTTCCCAAAAGATGTTTCTGTGTTCATGTTGTCAGTTATGAGGATTTAAATATGATAGAATGTAGATCACTTGCTTTAACGGTGCTAAGGCAAGTTCCTCATGAGGAAACCTGCACACTTAAGAGTCCTCCAAAATGTTCTCAAAGGTGTGTGAAGTGCGCATTGGCATTTGGACTACGGCCTAAACCCTTCACCATCGAGAGAAGACCCAGTTGTGGGCTGGTAAAGGGCTGAGATGAATGAATACACTAATACATTACTGCCGACAAGGTTGCAACTTGCATGCGTATACCGTGCAGTAATTAATGCAAATGCGAACAATTTGAACGTCCGCGATTTATTAAAAAGCGACTTAATTAGCACTTGTAAATCGAGATTTGTACCCAAATACGTTTGAAGCGGGCACCGTTACGAACGGCATAGCAACTGGCGTGGAGTTCGATGGCCGGAATAAATCTCATTGTTGTGTATCGGGGTGAGAATTTGGAAGTGCCCATAGAGGTATGAGTTTGGGTTAGGAAATAGTTATTTGTGTTATATGGGCCCAAAGGAATTTTTTGTTCCCCGAGGGCGTTATTTTGAATTCAGAGCGAAGTGAAGGATTCTATCGTAGAATCCCGAGCGCAGCGAGGGATTCTAAAGTAGAATCCTGAGCGTAGCGAGGAATTCAATATACGCCGCCCGAGAACAAAAAACTTTGGCCCCGAATGACACACAATATTTTTCATCATTACCTATGAGAAAAAGCTAGGAGTATCGACCTACTATGTATAGGTAGAGTATAGACATTACCAATACGTATATTGAAAGTTTAAATAAAACGAATAAATTTTTATGAAATAATTAAACATTAATATTTATGTTGAAAGTATGGGCGTATATATCTAATCGACAAATTTGATCACGTGACTTATCGAAGACAACAGCTTCTCAAACATTTTTGAATTTTGACACATTTTTGAATTCTCTCTTCTGATTGGTCCGCGTTAGTGCTTTAGTATGCTAAAGCACTAACGCGGACCAATCAGAAGAGAGAAATGAAAAGTCCCATGGGGTTAAAATTAAATTTTGCTCCCGCTATCCTCTGAAGCCAATATTCGTTTTTCGAATAGGTATGATGAAATAGTTATTTGTGTTATATGGGGCCAAAGGAATTTTTTGTTCCCCGAGGGCGTTATTTTGAATTCAGAGCGAAGTGAAGGATTCTATAGTAGACTCCCGAGCGCAGCGAGAGATTCTAAAGTAGAATCCTGAGCGTAGCGAGGAATTCAATATACGCCGCCCGAGAACAAAAAATTTTGGCCCCGAATGACACACACTATTTTTCATCATTACCTATGAGAAAAAGCTAGGAGTATCAACCTACTATGCATAGAGTATAGACATTACCAATACGTATATTGAAAGTTTAAATAAAACACAAATAAATTTTTATGAAATAATTAAACATTAATATTTATGTTGGAAGTATGGGCGTATATATCTAATCGACAAATTTGATCACGTGACATATCGAAGACAACAGCTTCTCAAACATTTTTGAATTTCGACACATTTTTGAATTCTCTCTTCTGATTGGTCCGCGTTAGTGCTTTAGTATGCTAAAGCACGAACGCGGACCAATCAGAAGAGAGAAATGAAAAGTCCCATGGGGTTAAAATGAAATTTTGCTCCCGCTGTCCTCTGAAGCCAATATTCGTTTTTCGAATAGGTATGATGAAAAATATATTATACCTACAGTTGGGTACAGGATTTAAAGGACCATGCTGCAGATGTTTTTTGTTGATACCCGCACTTAAAAATGGGGTATTTACGTTAGACCGTTTTTGGACTGATTTAGATGCGGGTTTTAAAAAAGCCGGGTTTAGGATCTAAATATTTTTCCTTGCTGGGTTTTTAATTTACACTTGCTCGTTAATATTATGTTAACCCTTAACTGCAAAATCATCTGGCGTAGACAAGTAAGAATTTGTCCGCAGCGTGGCCGTCAGATGTATCTTTTTATTTATTTTTTATGTAATATGATTTCTTTTTGCATACCTATTGTACAATGAAGTGTACTCTTTTCATATAAAATATTCGTTGGTGTTGGTTTTTTATTCTTGTTCAATTTTTGTCTCACTGCACGCTCTCCAAGTCTCACTCTAGATTTGCCATTCGCAGTTTATCATGCGCGGCGGCCTGTCAATCAGTGGTGAGAATTTAGGCTTTTCGAGGTCAACATTGGCGTATTTATGATGCTTTTGTTGGCGCAAGAAGTAGGTACTTCCTAATTCCATGGTTGGCACAATTTGAGCTATTAGATCATTGTCAATCATTATTTTATTAATTAGATACAGTTTAAATAGGAAGTTCCTTGATTTAAGATCTTTAGACCTAAGAGTGATTCTGGAACTGAATTTGTATGTCTCTAGCAATCAGACCAAGTTAATCTGGAAAATAGTACAGGATAGGCATCACATAACGCCATCAAAACAGGAATATTTCAAATAGCTGGAGGTAAGAGTACCCACACGATATATCGAAAAAAGACGTTTTATTAAGTCTTATTTATAGAATGAGAATAGAAGAATTTAAGTAGGCGACCGACTCTATCAAAATTTATTACTTAACCTCACCTTCAACGTACTAGTAGGTCGTATCGTAGCCCATGCAATTTAAAAAATAAAAGCCATGGCCACTTCAAAGTGCAAAAATTATTTATTGCATAATAGGTAGTTAGATACGTGTGCTTGCATACGCTATAGATACTAGTTACGTAAGAGATGTACCTACTTTAATAACTTTGCTTGCGCAGGATGAAAACAAAAAAATAATAATGGAAAAGTGGGAAATATTGCGATTCATTCGCTCCCAGTTGGACACAGAACATAATACATATTATTATAAATGTGAAAATAGGTTTATTGATTTATAATTTTGTACTTCGATTACGCCGCAACATAGTTTTTGATCGACCTGATTTTTCCATGGGTATACCTAGTTGACCTGAAGAGTGACATAGGACATTTTTATCACGGAAAAACAAAGGGGCAAAAGTTCGTTGGATATATTTCGATAAAGGTAAGGTATATATACTATACTGTATTATGAAATTGGCACGCTACAATCATCACTAGGCAAGTATGTATACATTATATATTTCAATGGTGTCATCAAATATTATTCTCTATTCTGATAAAAAAACTTGACAGTCACGACTCGACCATGACTCCATCAAGCAATCAGACCAAGTTAATCTGGAAAATAGTACAGGATAGGCATCACATAACGCCATCAAAACAGGAATATTTCAAATAGCTGGAGGTAAGAGTACCCACACGATATATCGAAAAAAGACGTTTTATTAAGTCTTATTTATAGAATGAGAATAGAAGAATTTAAGTAGGCGACCGACTCTATCAAAATTTATTACTTAACCTCACCTTCAACGTACTAGTAGGTCGTATCGTAGCCCATGCAATTTAAAAAATAAAAGCCATGGCCACTTCAAAGTGCAAAAATTATTTATTGCATAATAGGTAGTTAGATACGTGTGCTTGCATACGCTATAGATACTAGTTACGTAAGAGATGTACCTACTTTAATAACTTTGCTTGCGCAGGATGAAAACAAAAAAATAATAATGGAAAAGTGGGAAATATTGCGATTCATTCGCTCCCAGTTGGACACAGAACATAATACATATTATTATAAATGTGAAAATAGGTTTATTGATTTATAATTTTGTACTTCGATTACGCCGCAACATAGTTTTTGATCGACCTGATTTTTCCATGGGTATACCTAGTTGACCTGAAGAGTGACATAGGACATTTTTATCACGGAAAAACAAAGGGGCAAAAGTTCGTTGGATATATTTCGATAAAGGTAAGGTATATATACTATACTGTATTATGAAATTGGCACGCTACAATCATCACTAGGCAAGTATGTATACATTATATATTTCAATGGTGTCATCAAATATTATTCTCTATTCTGATAAAAAAACTTGACAGTCACGACTCGACCATGACTCCATCGTGACTGGTTATGAAATAGGTAAATTTATTACGTTTTAAAATTGTTTAAATCGTTGGTCTTCGTTCCTTCCTTCTTACATCAACCGATAGATGTCTACTTCTGGACACAGGTCTCTTGCCTCTTGGATAGACTACGGGCCTGGGTCCCTGCGACTCGACTGATGTATGTCGGTCCGCACCGTAGGGGTCTGCCAACACTGCGTTTTCAGGTGCGAGGCGGCTCCTCTAGAACCTTGGGACTCCAACGACCGTGTAATGCAAAGATTTTACTATGACTCGGATCTCGTTCTCATGCTATTTCAATTTTCAGCGATGTAATTACTAATTAGGCCCTTTTAGGATTGCCAACTATGGTTCTATTCAGGGTGCCCTATTTGAGGTAGCCTAGTGTTATGTCTATATTTACCTCTACTCTGTATTTTATGTACAGTTTCATTAAAGTTGTCGGGTGTTCGGAGAGCGTTTACAGTCACGACCTAACTATCTCGACGGCGTGTTGCGAGTAGCTCGTGACCGGTAATGACGCGAAAAATGTATTATGGAACGGCAAATCAATCTGTTATTCCTCCACCTCACTCAAACCTGTCACTTAGAAATGACAAGTAAACTACAACCACACTCACGTTCCACAAGAGCTATTTATAATAAATTATGCTAAGGCTATGGAACTTCAAAACCCTGGAAGTTAAAAAGAAAACAAACAATGTCATCAGAAACTATTATTATGAAAGTCTTAAGTATAGTATAAAATACTAAGGCCTTGTTTCATCGCTTGCTGATAAAGTGCCTGATAACCTATCCACAACTAATCTGACAGATAGCGTGTAAATTTATGTTTCACAAGTGTCCGTTGAGACAGATATTTTATCTGTTAGATATATAATATCAGACGCTTTAACGGATAGTGGTGAAACAGGTCCTAATTGTTCCTTTATTTTTTATTTATACTTATTAATGATTTCCGTACGTTTTAAACGTACGAAAATCATTAGTTCTCCAAAGAAGGTTTAAAAATTTAAAATATATTTGTAGAAAATTATATAATACTTGCTGCCTGCGACTTTGTCCACATGTCCACGTTTTAAAAATAACGTGGGTACTCTGTTGTTTGCTGGGGTAAAATACTGGGATAGTGATATTACTTATGATAGAGCTACAAGCAATGTAAGATACACGTGTAAGCAGCAGCTCTCAGAGTAGGTTCCTAAGTCATGTGGCACTGAAACTAATATCCCACTTGTTATTGCAGCCTTGGGAAGGTTTCACGCATCCGACCGTGCAAGGACAGGACTTGATATCCAAGGACGATTCACTTTCGTATCAAAATGTACTTTATCATTTGAGAATACAGTCGAGATTGCTTTGAATGCTTGTGTTATTCTAGAATTTTCAATGCTTATGTTACGTTTACAACTAGATAGTCTCTTGTTACCAAAGTTACTGCTCTACTATATAAAACTATGTAGCGAAAACAAGCTGATATCCATCTCTTCTTTCGCGTGAATTTAGGTTTTTTAAAATCCCTCAAGCCATCTCATTACCGAATGTCGAATCGTTTTGACGATCGTGTAACAGACATACAGATAGAGTCACTGTAGCTTTTAAAGTAGGTATCAGATTATTGTATCACCGTGTATTGTATTGTAATAGTGAATATTTGAGCTCATACATTATAGGACCGTCCAACCACCAACAGTAGGTATGGTTAGAGGTGTACAATATTACATACCGCTAGAAATAGGTGTAAATTAATAATTATTCACATGTTTTTCATATGTTTTTAGTATACCTATTTTATATTTAGTATTGTATGTTATTAGATAAAATGAGTGAACTCGCCATCCTCACATAAACGCTCAAGTTTCATGAGGATGACTAAAATTTTTGAAACCAGGTAAGTAATTTGCTTTTTCTTGAATATTGATTGATATATTTGTATGTAAGGTTGCAAAGCAGTCTATCTATTACAAAAATAAAGCGGAACTTTAATCGTAGGTATTAATTCGGTCAATTCGAAAGATTTCCGGTTACACAAGAAACTGCCTTGAAAATGAGAGATAAATGTAAAAATATAGGTACCTAGATATAATTAACATAAGGTCAAGTGTGGCTTATCACCTGTATTCATCATTCATTCAGAATTGCGATTTCAAATAAAAGATCATTGGGACCAGTTTTTTTTGCTATAAAACATGATGTCATTAGATTGATTAATACGATAATAATTGTAACTTATTTGATGGTAGTAGTCTTTCGTTATCTGTACCTATATGTAAATCTAAACAAAGACGGTTGAAAGAGATTATCCTATGATAAAGTTTAGCGCCGTATACCCCCTTGTTTATGATGAGAACATTCCATAAATTAATATAATAAATCATTCAATGCACCATAAATGCATTAAAAGGTGATTATTCGTATTTGTTGAATAAATGTTTAATATTAAAATGCTTTTGCTTGACAACTTGATACGACGTTTGTAACAATGACTTGCTGCGCGTTCAGAGTCATAAAGGTTGAACCTCTTAAAATATTTATCAATAAACTAGCGATCCCGACACGTTGTCCTGTCCGAACGTTGGCCAGAACCCTATCGCAACGCCACCTACCGTGTCTGATTGTATTTTCAAACCATCCAGGGACTGACTCAAACACACACAAAAAAAATTCAGGAGTTCCAAAACGGAACACTGCTGCCTACGTTCATTCGCCAGTCTGGATTTCGAAATTTATAGCAACATATTTGTCGTGATTTAACTTGCGTAAGTAACCAGTGAGAATTGCAAATTATCTTTTAAGTAGGTAATGCATTATGCATTTTTTATAAGAACATCAATGAATAAAATAAACATGCAAAAATAACAACAATGCAACTATAATATTGTGTAAAATTTTAAAATACTCAAGTTGCCTAATTTGCATAGATAAGTAGGTAGTTTGTAATTGGTAGCAAAAACTTGCATTATTGTTAGTGCAAAAAATTTAAAAACAAATAAATGTTAGAAATAAGGTTAGCGATAACATAAATCTCTTCCTTGCCTTGATCAGACCATAATTCTCCGATTACTTGACGCTACAAGAATAGCTTAACACGCGCGACGCTACGAAGGACGCAAGAAATCGATTTGCTCTCTGAGCTTTTCAACTGATATCGGCACGAGGTAATAAGTGGTGACCTAGAAAAGAATAAGTGGATGAACGTGTCACTTCAGTTAAGTACCTATGGTGAAGTAAAGAATGTGATAGCCAGAAGAGGTAATTTTCGACGATCAGACGACGAAAATAGAGGAAATCCAAAGTTTTACTTGTACTTAACTGTAAAGACCAAGTTGTCGATGTCGTCATATCTTGGTCAGTTTTAGTTTTTTTTTCTAAATTAATTCATTAATTTAATAAATTATGAGCACTTTCAAGAAAAACATTAGAATAAATTAATTTCATGTTACATATTTATGTGTCTATTAACTCGTAATTCTTGTGACATTTTTATTTATTAAAGAATAACTTAATTAAACTTATTGTAACGACATCCCTGGTGCAGTGGTGAGCGCTTTAGTCTTATAACTGGGAGGTCTCGGGTTCGATTCTCGCCGAGGTCAATTTGGGAGCTTATAATTTCCTAATTGTCTATAATCTATATGGTCTGGTTTGGTGGGAGACTTTGACCGTGGCTTGTTACCTCCCTACCGTCACAGACATGCCGCCAAGCGATTTAGCGTTCCAGCACGATGTTTAGGTAGGGGTATGGGTTGAATGTTCACTGCCATACCCTTTACAAGTTAGCCCGCTACCATCTTAGACTGCATCATCACTTAACAAGTTACCATCAGGTCAGATCGCAGTCAAGGACTATATTGACAGTTGACACCGAAAAAAAAAATATACAAAATATTGCTCAACCAACTCTATCATATTATTTGCGTAAATATTTTAAGCGAGTACGATTTCACGTCTAATTTAAATTAATGCAACCAATCAATTTTGTCGGTAAATTACTTCCTTTATAATACATAATTAGATTTATTAGATTTATAAGTTTGTTCTATTATTTGACTTGACAAAAAATCATCACTAAAAAATCTATCAAAAAGGATTTTATTGCAGCTTGTTTATGAAACTGTAGGGATAGGTGAGTATCATGGTCACCACACACATTGCGGTGTTTGTAAACAAAGACATAAATTAATTAACTGGAGTATGAAGGTTAAATATTATGCGCCTCGTAGGATGTTTTATAGCTCTTATCGTACGTATGAAAAAAATTTATTACTACTGTTAATAAACGCGTACAATGCGTAGTATTCGTCTGGATATTATGTTCTAATATATATGGATAAAAAGATGCAAAATTGTGGGAGTCTCAACCATTGAATGATTATGTACTTAAGGTCTCAACTCTTAAATCACAAAATAGACTAAGGTACATACTGAATATTATAGTAAAGTCTCTTTAGGTCTCTTCTTTATAATAAAGTCTCGTCGAATTTGTATTTTGGTATTAACATATTAATATAGAGTTATGCGAATGATACTTAGTGCATTTAAAAATATAATATCTGGGTGACCAGAAGTCCCCGGTTCGAGCCCAAAACGATTATATTTTCCCCTATGATTTTTTTTTTGGTAAATCGTGTTTTTTTGGAAATTATATATTAAAAAAAAATCATAGGGGAAAATATAATCGTTTTGGGCTCGAACCGGGCACTTGTGGTTTCGGGACCGCCCGACTTACCGTCGAGCTATCGGAAATTTAGAAAGAAGAAAGAAAGAAAGAAAGGATTTATTTGCATAATTGTATATAGTGCGAACACTTTACAATCAGCCAATTATGGCACGCAAAATTAGGATTCTAATACAGATTAGAGTCTATATTGTTAAAGAATATATATATATATATATATATATATATATATATATATATATATATATATATATATATATATATATATATATATTTACTGTGCAATTTTTAAATTAAAGAAATCTTTTAAAGTGTAGAAGTTATGTGCAATAAGCCATTGATACAGTTTATTTTTAAATAACTTCATTGGCAACACCTTTAAACTCTTAGGCAACTTATTGTAAATGCTAACACATAAGGCTGAACAATTTTTCAAATAAAATTCCGTCCTCGGCCTACACTGCAACACAAGTCTATCAGTATTTCTTGTACACCGCGGATAAATCTCATTAGCTTTAGTGAATAAATTATCGTTTTCCTTTATAAATACAGATATTTCAAATATATATAAACTGGTCAATGTCAAAATATTTAACTTTGTGAATAGAGGTTTGCAGGAAGTTAATGGTGAGACTCTGCAAATTGCTCGAATACATTTCTTTTGGGCTATAAAGATGGGCTTTATAGATGATGGCGAAATTTACCTTCGTATTCTAATGATATTGTAAGAAATTTATAGATGATGGCGAAATTTACCTTCGTATTCTAATGATATTGTAAGGGGTTTTTCATTGCCTGAAAACACGGATAAAACGACCCTTTCTAAAAATGAAACCTAGCTAGATCGATTTATCGCCCCCGAAACCCCCTGCATACCAAATTTCATGAAAATCGTTGGAGCTGTTTCCGAGATTCAGATTATAAACTACTCAAAACAAAATAGGGCCCACTTCGAGATAATCTCGAACTTTGTTTACAAATAAGTTAATCATTATAAGTTAATCATTCGCCAAGTTAAGCATTTAAATATCAAGTAGACTTGTTTATGAATCCTTAAAAGTGTTTTAACGTTAGTTTACACATTATTCATAAGTGGGTCGGCAAAAAAATGAAAGTTCTTGAAATTCATCCCTTGCACAGTTTCTTAGTGACTTGTGTTCCTAGTCTCATTGTGAACACTGCAGTTGAAAGTCACTTTGTTTAGTTGTTTTATTTCACTTTGGTACTAGCCTAAATTACTATGTCTGGTTCTCGTCATCATATGGATATGGAAACCGCCACAAGAGCAGTAGCTTGGCTTCAGGAGGGACAATCTCAGAGATCTGTAGCACTACGTCTCGGTGTATCGCGACGGGCCATCAGAAACCTGTGGGAACGCTTTCAGGAGACAGGAAGTGTGTCTAGAAGACGTGGATCAGGAAGAGTTCGAGCCACTACTGCCCAGGAAGACCGTTATATACGGTTAACTGCACGTCGGGATCGTACCGTTACTGCCCGGACCTTACAAAATCGATTGAGGGAATCTACTGGAACCCGAGTTAGTGACCAAAGGATCCGAAATCGACTCCATGAGGATGGACAACATTCCAGAATGCGCGCTGTTTGGCTTAAATTGACTAGGGCTCATCGTGCAGCCCGGTTAAGGTATGCACGTGAGCATGCAGATTGGACCATGACTAACTGGAGGTCTGTGCTGTTTACTGACGAGTGTAAAATTAAATTTTACAGTGATGATAGACGAGTGCGCGTGTGGAGAAGAGAAGGCGAACGATTTGCAGAACCGTGTATCCACGAAACAGATCGTTGGGGGGGCCCAGTGTGATGGTATGGGGCGGAATAAGCTTAAAAGGCAAAACAGAGCTGGTATTTCTGCACGAGGGTACCATAACCGCTGCCAGTTTGTCTTTTTTCTAAATTTTCTAAATTTTATTTTATTTATTAAGTATATAATTTTGTTTGTAATAAGTACACATTATAAATCTTGTGTTTAATGGACGAGGAGGGCGATGATCACCGCAACACAGTTTATACTTCTGCGGGATCATCGTTCAAATCTGTTATAAAATCATTTGTAATTTTGGAAAAAATAAACGATTATTATTATTATTAGTTATGCCGAGCGAGTAATCAGACCCCATGTCATCCCCTTTTCACAAAGAGTGGGCGAAAGTTTTGTCTTAATGCAAGACAATGCACGCGCACATACGGCCCGCCTCACGCAGAGAGCACTCTCTGAGGCCAATATTACGGTTTTGCCTTGGCCTGCGATGAGTCCTGACCTCAATCCCATTGAGTATTTATGGGATCAGTTGAAGAGAAGCCTTAAACGGAACTACAGTAGTATCAATAGTCCACAGGAGTTGATAAGGGCACTTAAAGTCTGTTGGGAGCAGATACAACAAGCTCCAAGAATGCATAAGGAGTAGAGGAGGCCCTACACGGTATTAAACTCCAAGCAATTACTGAAGTTAGTGAAAAAAGTTACAAAAACCGGCATTAAGTTGTACTCTATATTTATTGTTTAAATCGCTATTTTTGTTTGTGTTTAATTTAAATAAACAATATAAACCGTTTTCAAACTCGGTTTTGTTTAAATAATTTGTGATTCCTCTCTTCAAACATACACATTAAGAAAAAATTCAAATTTTACGTATTTTCGTAATGACAGCGAAAAAACTTAGTGGGCCCTATTTTGTTTTGAGTAGTTTATATATTAGGTATATATATATACAAGAATTGCTCATTTACTGCATTTAAAAATATATAATATGTACTAAGTTCCTATATCCTATATATTTAAATAAGTCTGCTGGTGTATCACTTAAACATTTCATACCTTGACACGTAGGTAAGGGTCGGCAGCATATTTAAATTAAGTTTAACTATGTATTATTTTGGTCAATTACCAGAGTCTACGTGCAAGGAAAACAAATAATTGTGAACACAAAACAAGTTTTACCCACTTGCTATAATTCAGACACATCTTTAAAATTCATTTAGGTATTGTGGTAGTTTTAATCGAATATGCAAATGTTATTGTATTTACTTTGTAATAGACGTATGTTCGTTTGAAATGCAATTACTATCATACACTTCGTAGACTAAATGACACGTTACGAAACTCGTTCTAATTAGCAAATAGTACCCCAGTTGACATTGACCCAGTTCATAAAGAGATAGTTAAAAATTGCCACAAACCTTAATTGCATAGTTCAAGATTCAAAAGTTGAGTGAGAGCGGGACACTGGCAATAAGCAAGCTCTTTATTCTTTACTGTAAACAGACCTTATATTATTATTGAGACAAATTAAAATGAGATATAATACGGAATTCAGAGTGGTTAATTTATAAAGTTTTACTTTCAGGTCCTTTTATAAATAATTATTTTCCGGTTACCTTACCTTTAATATTTATATAGTTAGATTTTTGTGTACAAAATCAATAACTTTAGCTAAAACTGTATAGAATCGTTTGTTTGTATGACTAGGTATGGCTTTGCTGTCAATAGATTTAGATCAAACCGTTTCAGTGGGCTGATTTTTATCAAAATCAAAGCAGTCTAAGTTTATTTACTTAAAATTGCAAAAAAAGTGTTCGCAAAAATCATTCAACACAAAGATGACCTACGCCATTTAGTGACAGATCAGACGGACAGCTTTATTTAACAGTAGGTAATGTTAGCAAGGCACTTTTTTACAAAATAAAATATAAGCTATGTATATAGTAGCCATTGATAGCATTTTATGTTCTATAAATAATCGTGACGTTTGCTCCAACCTAGATTGATGTCCTATATTTATCGGAGAAGGCTCTGCAAGCTGTTGTAGCGCATAAGAAATGATGTCGGTTACCGTTACCGTCTGTCAGTAGGTTTTATATCAGATGGACGGTGCCTGCTCGTAACGGTTCTGTAGCACAAAGCCGCTGTTGTATAGCTAAGGGTGATACAGTTACAACGACCGAACGGGGTGGGGGGAGCCCGGTGAGTTGATTGTCATGAAAATATTATAAAGTTCTCAATATTGTTAGCTCATGAACTTCATGTTACACCGCATGACGTAGCGAACTCATTTATTTAGGTATACCTTCTACCATTTCAGTATTTACTCGTAACACTAGTCTTTGATTACATTATATTCGTATTATCAATCTTAGCAAGTATGTATCACAACCACCAATAAACATATAATCAGGTTCATAGATTTAAATGAGGTGTGGTTAAATTAATATTCGTAATGCTAAACAACACACCAGTTTATTTTTTGCTCAGAGTAAGTATTAGTAGGTATAGAGCGCTCGTTTCTAACTGGGAACTGTAGACACCGGTGAGAACATTGGATCGGTCCGTTCGCAAGCGCTGGTAGTCATACGAGTACTAGCGGTGTAAGTGACTGTTGCGAGCTTTTAGCAGAATTAAATTTAAAAAATGGTTAAATGTGCCGTAAAAACTTGTAAGAATGATACAAGAAAAACAACTAAACAAAATTCCAGCATCACATTTCACCGGTTGGTCAAGTTTTTATAATTTTAAGTAAAATAGAAATTACGCTTCGCGGGGTTGAAAGAGACGTGGGACGGGAGGCGACACGCACCGCCCGCACTGCCCCGCAACCCCGCTTCGATTGCAAACTCGGATAGTGATGTGACGCGTTCGATGCCGACTGCCGGTTGATTATTTATCGTTGGTACTGCGAGCAATAAAGTTATACACCGCAGCACTCTTGCACTTGCGATTTTATTTTTATTTGTTATCAAGTTACAATACAAGTAAATCCTTGATTGCGAATTTGGAACGAAGATAGACTATACTTTGCATCAACTTATAGGTTACTTTTTATACCGTAAAAACTCATGGTTTCAGAAATATTTTGAAAACCTGAAATTAAACCACGTATTACTTCTTCACGCCTCAACTAATGAACCGATTTGGCTGAAATTTGAAATGAAGATAGATTATAGCCTAGATTAACACGCAGGCTACTTTATATCCCGTAAAAGATGATGGTTTCATCAAAGTTCGCCTACCTACCTACCTACGGCAGATTTTTAAAGCGTCTGACAGGGCGCCTACGCCCTGATCAGAAGATCCTAAACTATCGGAAGTGTCTGACTGCTGAGGAAACATCTTCTGATAGGTCCCCAAGTAACATATGTAAAACTCAGCTTTTATACTATGACGAAAGTAGGTATACTCAGAATTTATGCACCTTTACTACCTGATGTCTCCCAAAGCCACCAAGATCCAAACTTCATAGTCGGGGATCGTTCTGATCTCTATTGGGGACATGCACAGAGGAACTTTCAGCTTTTATAAAATAACGAAGGTCTGAAACGTGCTGGCTCCCTCTATATTAGTTTTATTTACTATAGTTATTACATACTGGACCTCTTTAATTTTCCGGGATAAAATGTAGCCTTTATGTTAATTCTGGGTATGAGCTATCTCCATTTAAAATTTCAGCCAAATTGGTTCAGTCGTTGTGGCGTCAAAGAGTAACAAACTTTCATCCATCCATCCTCACAAACTTTCGCATTTATAAAGGGGAATGCCCACTGTCTATACAACTCTGGGCCCATCGCGGACATGCGAAGATTTATTAATGCATTATTTATTTAGGCTTTTTAGTCAATAATAATAATAAAATCTGGTTCAGGTGGCAATTTAGTTCAGGTTCAATATTAGTAGGATTAGTAGGGATTTAAAGGAATAAAGGACTAGGACTGTAAAGAATCCTAGTTCTTTTAGTTTATGTTCCCGGGAAATATTATGTACCGTAGGCCGTAGTACATCAATATTTCCCGGGAACATAAAATATTAACTTCAAATATGTTTCAGTTATTTTAATAGGAAATGTTGACGTGCCCATCATAGTTTATACTTTATAGTCCTTTATAGTTTAAAATATCGTTTTGTAATAAAAGCTCAATTTAGGTAAAAATGTCGCTTAATATGATAAGTCGGCGGTTATGGGTCAATAATAACTCAAAAATAAATATGAAGATAAAATAGCTCGTTTTATTTTTAACTTTCTTTTTATATAATATACAAATCTAAGCACATTCATACTTTCACATTAAAAACAATATTGATTTACTAAAAAAACAGATCATTACATAAGTAAGGTAAGTATTGTGCCATTCAGCTGTATTCATCGACAATTGCGCTTGCGGCGCATTATTACCCATCCCTATTCGACACGTATCTATCAATATAGGTAACTATAGTTCACCTGTCCACACTGCGTATTGGGCGAACAGTGCGATATTAGCACTCTATACCTACTAATAGTTACTCTGAGATTTTTTGTATGTCCCGGATGAGATACCTACTTTCTTGACCCCGGAAGTTTAATTAACTGCGCAGTCGGATTAATAAATAAATTTTTTTTTATAAAATAGTGTAATTTTATTTAAGTGACAGCACTTGCAGAGTTCTGGCTTTCTTTGTCGGAACGCACTTTTGAATTAAGCCAACTCTCCACCCCTTGATAATTGCGGTTATGAAATTATTGTCCACCGTCACATAGCGTTTGGAACGCCCTTAAGTGCTAACTGCTAAGTTAAGTTTTGCATCATATTATTAATTGAAAGTCTTTATAATAGTGAAAGACCATAATTAAATACAGGTTTCAGTTTCTTTACACGTGCGACTGATATGGTCATTGAAACCATTTTGGTAATTGGACAGTTTTGCGCATTATCGTGAGACCTTATAGGTTGGGTGATATGGCAAACAGTGTTTTCGTGTAAGCGGTGCTTATCGACGGTTTCTATACCGCAGCTGCGCAAATAACACATCATGAATACTAATTTCCAGTTCAGAATTGGCTTTTGCTATTGAAACGCACTTATTTAGGGACTTTGTCCTTATTTTTTATATTGCCTTAGGCACGCTTGCAGAAACGCCGGGTTATCCTTTTAACCCAGAGTTAGCAGCTAAGTCTGGGTTAAAAGGACAGATTTCTAATAAAGCTGTCAAAATTAAAAATATATGTAAATACTGAAATCTATTTATATTTCTATTACAAAATTCTATTTGTTTATTTGAATTTAAGTGTCTGAAATAACTAGACGCCAGCCAGCTCTATAATCTATTATATACATAATTTAATTTTAGAAATGTAAATTGAATTTGCTAGTCTGAAATTAGTACTTGGCAAAACTAATTTTGTCTATATAAGTTACTGCTTCTACTATGTATTTTGTCATTTATGATTCCTATTACAATATTAAGTAGATACATTTAGTAACTTTATATTTTAATTGAGTCTATTTAAGTTTCATTTATTAAAATTTATTTTTAAACTGTTAGCTACGTTGTGTAAAAGTGTTTTGTAATAATAAACTGTATTAAATTGTATTATAACAGTGAGTTAAAATATGACTATCGAAATTAACAAAGTACAAATTTTATCTTTTTCAGGTAAGACAATGTCTTCTAAACGGGTGACACCCATTCTGAAGCGGAGGTACGTGGTAATGATAATCCATCAAAACATATTAAACGTGACTTGAGTAGGTCGCTTCGGACAACGTACTAAATCTGTATAATACTCGGAGTACAGAGAACGTCAAATTTGTAGACAGCGGTCTTGAAATCTCTCTAAATACATGAATCTGCCCTCACTGTGCGCAAACAGCCGGTCATCTACCTCGACAATGGTTACTTAATGTCCAACAAATTAGTCATGAGCCAATGTAAACATTTGCCTCATAATTCGTTCGTATGATTTTTGAAACCGCAACTGATAAAGTAGACAAACAACTTGAAATATTAAATTAGTCATGCATGATCTAGACGTGGTAACTACTGGCAAACGAGTTAGATCATCGACTGATCTTTACATTTCAATACCAATAGAAGTAAATTGTTAGTTTCATCCTTGAAAATATTTATCGCGTAATTTATTTATATTAGGTACTTGAGCAATTCCTCAGCTACATTGCTACTAACTAGGGTCTAGTTCTAGCTTTTCAATAGACTTTTTAACTTAAAGGACCAGTCCATTAGAGACTGAGATTATTGATGAGTTTGTTATAATAATTATCTAAATTCTAATATACAGCCTCTCAAATATTTATTTTAGTAATAAAGTGGCCAGCGTAGGAAGAAAGATTGTGCACGAAATGAAGTTGATAATTATAAAGTAGAGGATGTATTATTATAATAAACGAAGAAATGGAGTACTAGTCCACATGAGAGAGTTTGGTTAAATAAAAAAGATATATTAATGAAAGTTGTCATATTTAAGTTTTAATGCACAATAACCTCTCAAATCTTGTTTCTAATAATAAAATGACCAGCATAGGAGAAAGATCGTAAAATAAATGAAGAAATATCGTCGACAGTTAATTTGTGTTGTGAGACTACTTTGGTCGTAAAGTTTAACAACAGTTTTAATTTGTCCACATCGTATGCTACTATAGGAAGTGGCTACATAAATAAGATGATCAAATTAACTTTCAAGATCTGAAATAGGTTGTTTACGCCACGCTTCGGCACTGTGCCAACGGATACCTGAATCCGTACTATAATGTTTTGGCAAATTGTAAAATATACAACGTTGCCTTCACTTTTCCTTGTTGAATTGTATGTGATAAAACTCTTATCAAAGAAAGTATACAAACAGTGAATGTCATTAAATTCGCTCATAAAGTTTCTAAATAGGTATTTTTGGTTAAAAAAATATTGTCCTTGGAATTTAAAACAGTACATTTTCGTCGCAGTTCTCAACTATTTAGTTTTAGCAGCCGTAGTTGGTACCTATTTAAATACACAATTGTATGAAAAATATTTGTAATGAATTAATGATGTTTTAATATATTGTCATGTAAGTACTGTAGGTCATAGGAATGGGTATTTTTTAAACTATACTTGATGTTTTATTGGATAGAAGTAGGTGTTACTTTACGGGAGTCCATGATATACGATGCACAACAACTTCTTTTGCTACAGTTTATCAAATTAGAAAATTACGTATGATACAACGTGTAGCACGCGCTATGCACCGCTCGCCCTCCGGTCATAGGAATAGGGGAAGAAGAAACAATCAAGAAAGGAATAGGCACAATCAACACATACTCTAAACATCTCACTACAAACAAATGTTTCACTCCGAGCGGAGCGTCCTCAGATGTTGACTCTACAATGCACAATCTCAAAGACTGAGTCATACGACTTCTGCGGTGTCTTTATCATTCAGATTTTCCAATTTGGCGGATTATAGCAAAATAAGTTTCGTTCGTGTGTTAGATATTTACACAATTTACTAACCGTCCTTCAAATTTCAGTTCAATTCTAGTGGCATCATGAAATTTTACAGTACGTGTTACGAGTTATAGTCTGTTCACAATAACAATGTGCCTGGAATTGGAGGGCGCTGTTGTGCTTATTTACCTTTTTTGTTAGGCGGGCAATACAATAGCCAGCTCGATTCCGTAACTTCGGTATCAAATCAATGCATCAATGTTAAAGTCATAGATTTAGGATCTTCGTTACTAAATACCGCCCTTCCTACAAACAATAGCTCCATAAATGCGGCATGCATCATAATATCATAGTTTCAACCTACTATAGACATTACCTATACGTATATTGAAAGAAAACAAAATTATTTATTATTTAAAAAAAAACAGTATCAACTATCAATAAATAAAGATAAATATCAACAGTTAATATACACACATCAAAAGTGTCTAGGGATCAACATATATTTTTGCAATAACTTTTCTCCTGATTGATATTAATTAAAATTTTCTTTAAGGATTCATCAAATAAAGTGTTTTCGTTTGTCACAGTAACGATAAACCAAGTCACCTTTGCATTAATAAAGAAATTTGCCATTTTCCTAATAAAGGGATTTTTGACATTTGAACCACTAACATTAAAGTTCGAAAAAAAGACTGAAATAACAGTTTTCTTTAAAATTTTATTGGGTAACTTAAACAATTAATAATCCGTGTTTCTACCGCGAACACTAACAACACAAGAACATCGGTTTGGCATACTCAAAATGAGTTCATCCAAATCACGCTGTGGAATGGCCGCCCATGTTCGTTGCAACAACAAAAAAAGGTCTTCTTGCCACTGGATACCCTCCATATTCGGCAGAGCTCTTCTCTGTAGCATATCCCATGCATGCTCAATCGGGTTCAAGTCTGGCGACTGAGCAGGCCAGGGCAGGACATTGATGTTAGCTGCGGCGAGAGTCTGTCTTACAACTCTTGCGGTGTGCGGTCGTGCATTATCATGCATTAACTGAAATAAGGGACCGATTTGCACTTGTAGAGGAACGATGACGTCTGATACAATCGTCTCAGCATAAATTTGAGCGTTGAGGTTGCCTCTGATCCAAATCAACTCAGTTCTTCCGCCGATCCAAATACCCGCCCATACCATGATGGTTCCACCACTATAAGGATGGACTTCCTGGCAGGATTTTAATCGTTGTTGGCGTCCAGGGGTTCTCCAGTGTCGTATACGTCTTGTATCCGGTCTCATACCAAAACGAGACTCATCAGAAAAGCACACGAAACGCCATTGTATTGGGCGGGTATTTGGATCGGCGGAAGAACTGAGTTGATTTGGATCAGAGGCAACCTCAACGCTCAAATTTATGCTGAGACGATTGTATCAGACGTCATCGTTCCTCTACAAGTGCATATCGGTCCCTTATTTCAGTTAATGCATGATAATGCACGACCGCACACCGCAAGAGTTGTAAGACAGACTCTCGCCGCAGCTAACATCAATGTCCTGCCCTGGCCTGCTCAGTCGCCAGACTTGAACCCGATTGAGCATGCATGGGATATGCTACAGAGAAGAGCTCTGCCGAATATGGAGGGTATCCAGTGGCAAGAAGACCTTTTTTTGTTGTTGCAACGAACATGGGCGGCCATTCCACAGCGTGATTTGGATGAACTCATTTTGAGTATGCCAAACCGATGTTCTTGTGTTGTTAGTGTTCGCGGTAGAAACACGGATTATTAATTGTTTAAGTTACCCAATAAAATTTTAAAGAAAACTGTTATTTCAGTCTTTTTTTCGAACTTAAATGTTAGTGGTTCAAATGTCAAAAATCCCTTTATTAGGAAAATGGCAAATTTCTTTATTAATGCAAAGGTGACTTGGTTTATCGTTACTGTGACAAACGAAAACACTTTATTTGATGAATCCTTAAAGAAAATTTTAATTAATATCAATCAGGAGAAAAGTTATTGCAAAAATATATGTTGATCCCTAGACACTTTTGATGTGTGTATAATGCAGATATGTTTAATGAGTACTAGGGCCATATAAAATGGTGCCACATGCGACATGTCATTTTTAGAGAATCGTCACACTGCTGAGTTTGACACTTGTCAAGTGGCTTGTGTAGGTTGCCATGTAAAAATCGTAGCGTAATTTCTCTGGCCACGCACTTTCTTATTGTGAACAAACTATACGACTTATGAATACATTATGCTACTGAAAGTACTACCTACTATAGGTCGACCGTTTAACTCGCGTATCGCCTGCGCGGTAAGAAGGGAGCGGGGGCGGGTAACGCTACACACGGAGTCAATAATCCAAAGATTTATCTCGAGATAGACATTGTTGGTAAAGAATTAAGTATTTATTTTTAAGTTTTAACATCTCTAACATCTCCCTCCGCTCCCTTCTTACCGCGCAGGCGATACGCGAGTTAAACGGTCGACCTATAGTAAATCTTTATTCACAAAGACGTCCTAAGTTAATGACACATGACAATAGCCGATTGTGAATTGTGATGCTATCAAAAGTTCTTCATTACCGCTATCTTGCATCGCTGCGCGATCTTTGCATGTGATACTGATTATTCGAGTTCGTGAATCGTTTATTGTTTCGATAATCGTGATTTGAATGTATAGTTTACGCTCGCCTCAATCAATTATATTTTTATATTCTGTTATTATTGGTCTAAACTTTTTGGTTGTAACTTGTAACTTATTTAACCAACCTAATTAAGAAGTTTCATTTTTTCTTCTTATATGGAGAAAGTTTGCGAAAACTCACTTGCAAGATGGTCCCAACTTCTCAATACAGGAATTATGAATTGTCAATTTTGAATTCATATTGTAGAGTCCAACTAAAAAGTGCTCGTATAGGTAAACTTCATCGTCGATTTTATTGCTATGAATATTACATAATAACTATATGTTTATTGTTATTTGACCATTACTTCCACAGATAGCCTCAAAGCCTGTAAGTTCGTGCGGGGGTCACGTTAAATTTGATAAACCCTTGCAGCCATCTTTGTGAATCCAGTTATCAGCGTTATCTACTTTTGTTTACATTGACACGGCTGCTGTTCAAGATAGGAATGTTTTGCTTGCCTTGTCAATATAGACTTTGCAAGAAAACACCTCGTACATTATATTTTACTTGGAAATGATTGACTGTGTTTCTTCAGGAATATTTCAGTTCACCGAATGGATAAGTTAAGGATCTAAAATGGTTAAATTTAAATACGTAATTGAATTCCGAGGAAATCAGTAAAGTATGTCAAATTCGCAGTGAGTACTAATGAATTGTGTTACTTTAATAAAGATTTTTTTTTCTGGTAACATCTGCAATCAGTCGATAGACTTTAATCAGATTTGTTGGGATTTGTAATAACTTTTTCAGATGAAAGGACCACTGCCTTTAAATCTGCACATTGTCAAGCACATTTTCCCGCTTTAATCGCTTTACTTTTTTCATAGTTAAGAGGCTATTTGCTAATGGATTAGGATGGCTAAGCAAGCGTTTTCTGTGTTTTGAATTATAACTATTGATTTCCTCAATGACTGTTGGTAGTGCCAAGTGCTGGTGTATTTCTGTGTTACGAGCAAACCAAGGAGCATTAGCTATAATTCTAAGCATACTATTTTGGGCTCTTTGTATGATCAGTATATTTGATTTGCTGACGGTACCCCATATTTGTATGCCATAAAGCCAGATGGGTTTGAGGATTGAGCAGTAAACCATTATTTTGTTACTGAGGGATAAAGTAGACTGTCTACCTAGAAGCCACAGTAAATTTCTAAAGCGGTTGTTCAGTTCATCACGCTTGTGTTTTATGTGGTCTCTCCATGTGAGACGTCGATCCATGTAGAATCCTAGATATTTTACACATGTTGTCTTAGGTAATTCTTCTTCGCCCAATTTTATGACAGGACAATCGCCGGTTTTCAAAGTAAAGGTAATGTGCTGTGATTTAGATGCGCTGGGTTTGATGCGCCACTTGTTAAGCCATTTACTAGTTTTGTCCATCTGTTTTTGCAATTGAAAGCTAGCTAGATTGGGATCTTTGTTGCAAGATAGGAAGGCAGCATCGTCTGCGAAGGTTGCAACAATAACATCTGGCGAGAGAGGTAGGTCACACGTAAATATGTTGTACAGGACGGGACCCAAAACCGACCCTTGGGGAACGCCGGCCAGGCAGGTACTGACAATGTAAATATAATTATCTTGATTGACTAATATGATGTCAGCTTGACTTCCGTTCAAATATAATATGTGATACGATTTTGACAAGTACCACTACCTTAATACATTGTGTAATCATATTACATGATTTAGTAACTGGTTTTACCTCTTACTTACTATTCCGTTTAAAATCATCAAGCAGCCAAAAGTGAAAAACATAATATTCAATATATTTTTACTTAGAAATTAATAAACCTGCAAAGTTGAAAATTGGCTCAGTCATAGAAAATAAATAATACCTCTTACCGCTGCAAAAGTTGTTGCCGTTTGTAACATTTAGAAATTTTGACACAAAAATATTAATTTATTTATTTTTCTTTTAATCGTTGTTTGAGGATTTTCTTAGTAAATATTTAAAAAAAAATTCAGTCAGTTAACGCTTCGTAAGCTCATATTATTAATAAAAGCATGATTTAACGATTGTCTCTTGAGTACCTACGGCTGTCGTAACGTCAAAGTAGTGGTAAAATTTAAATAACAATACGCCAGAAAAAGCGAAAAATAAGATATTGTGTCAGCAGTTACTTTACACTTAATTATGAACTCCTATCTAATCATTGGAAACGAAATTGCTTAGCCAAGCTTAATCCGGAATAGGTCATCAAGTGCATGTTTTATTGACGTCAAGCATAATAAGCGTAATATCTTAATCTTTACCGATATATGTACCTATTTGATTATCACGCATCGTTATTATTAATTAGCATATCAAAGCGTCATTAGACTTTATTATACAAATACATATCATTATTTGGTTTACGCAAACCGAGAACTTCTTCTTCTTCTTCAACCTACAGACGTCCACTGCTGGACAAAGGTTTCCTGCATGGACTTCCACAGGCTTCGGTCTTGCGCCGCTTGAATCCAGCTGCCAATAGAGAACTACCTTAATCTAAACAGTTTTTTAAGCACATGTGATCTGTAACACTGCAGGTCTGCAACCATGCCCATCAAAGAATCACGTAGATCCGTTGCTCGATATAACTAACTTGAAAAATTATGGATCATCATACAAACAGTCAATTCAACCCTATTTAACCCCTTTGGGGGTATAATTTTCGAAAACTGTGAAATATATTGTACTTCTTGTTTTTAATTTAAAGCCCAAATACCGAGTGGTTAAGTTATACCCATGAAGGGTATAACTTGAAAAATGACGGACTTTCATACAAACTTTAACCCCCCATTTAACCCCCTTGCGGGTGTTATTTCAAATAATCCTTAGTGCTCACCTACGTCATAAATGAAACCTACTGTCAAAATTTCAAGTTCCTAACTTCAGTGGTTAGGCTGTGCGTTGATAGATCAGTCAGTCAGTCAGTCAGGACAAGTCTTTTTGTAAGTATGGATTATGATTTTGTATTCTTTTAAATTGCATTGCAATGCTGGCATTGGGCCAGCGTGGTGGACTATGGCCTATAACCCTTCTCTGAGAGGAGACCTGCGCTCAGTAGTGAGCCGTTGATGGGTTGCTAATGATGATGATGATGATTCTTTTAAATAAGTATGTTTACTTTAGCGATTGAACGAGCAGGCTGATTACCTGATTTGAAGTTATGAATAAGTTATTTACTTATTCTGACTTACTTCCACTTTATACGATATCGTTATGCATACTTTTATTTAATTTTCTTCACAAATTCGATATCTATCTTCCTACATCCATGAAGCGAGTTGTTTACGCGACCTTAATTTTCTATATACGGTTACGCAAAGGTCTGTTGCTGTATTCCTTGATTCGTTCTAATGAACCTCGTTCGCTCATTCATTAGATAATTAGTATCGAAATGTGGTTATCAGTTCAAGGAGCCTAAATTTCTGCTCGTAGCCTATAACGCGATGTTGTTTACGTGCCCTTTTTTCTTGTATACCCATATGTTTGCTGTTGAAAACGATATTCAATTCTTTATTTGCAATTATTTATCGTTACATAACAATGTTAGGTATTGGCTTGGGTAGCTGTAAATTTAACAAAATTGTAGGTATTGGGTAGCTGTTAATTAACAACGCCTTTTTATCGATACAATTACTTTGGCTGAGAATTTAAATTTATTTAACTAAGAAATAAAAAGTTTCGTTTTTAAACTTCTTGGTAAATAATTCAACATGAGTGTATCTATCCCTCGTCTCTCGATGGAAATAAAATTTTGCAATGTCTTTATCGTACCTTTGATATCCTTTTTAGTTACGTAACCGCTAATATATTATCAGTATCTGTAACTATTTTTAGATTTCAATAGTAATTATTATGTACTCAAATACTTTATACGTTCTCTATCTATTTTCCTCTGTTTATTGTCATAAAACATTGTCTATTTGTCTGTGGGAAATTGAAATTCTTTAAAACATTCAAAGTTAGTGTGACGATGACTCACATGTTATATGGCTTCCTACTGATACAAAATCGCTCGTGTTTCTACCGCATTGCGCAACGCGTCGTCGTCATCTAGCTACTCTAGCTAGGGATTTATGCACTCCATGACATAAAGATCTTTCAGCTGAAGTGTTCTTATCTTATTTTTGTACTGTTGTCCCACGTTCACTAGGATCTCGCGAAATATTTTACAGCTTTAGTTACTTTGTTTGTACGTGTTCGATAGATTAACACGCAAAATAAATTTAAAATAGTCTTTATGCGCTATAAAAACACCCAGCTGCGGCGATTTATGTAATTGTGCTCTAAAAACGGGCCGCGGGCGCGTGGGCTTGTGTCATTCTCTTAAACCGGTTCCAGTTTTATTTTTAAGTATTTTTTGGCTCCGAATAATAGGTATTATGTTAAGATTTGAAAGTCTACATGTTTTGGTGTTTTGGTTATAATTACAATACCATAATTTGATTTAATACTTTAATGGCGTGTTTCCCCAATTGCTGATAAAGTGTCTGATATATATCTAACAGATAAAATATCTGCTGGATAAATCTGTGTAATGTATCTTTGCGTTTTACTGCCAGATTAACGTATTAGATACTTACGAAACTGAAATTCAAACGCTATCCGTCAGATAAGTTGCGAATAGGCTATCAGATATTTTTCAGCAAGTGGTGAAACAGGCCCTACGGCTACGGGTCGTTGAAATTTCGACTTTGATAAGTATTCAGTGACTACTACCTCTATATTGAAATGAAATCTACCTGCGAATCTTTCCGGAATAAGTATCGATGCACTCTTATCTAGTCTTAACTCACTTACAGGTGATCTTTGCTATAAGGTTTCAATCCATTATATTATTAATTCATGCTCAATTTAACACTGTATAACTACTTTGACTATCTATTGTGGTTAATACTTTTAATAGCATCGATAGAAAACCCGTGTCAAAATGTTTATCTACTTGAAAAAGTATATAAATTGATATTTATGGGCGCGTAGATTTATTCTGTCTTAATTATTTTTATATACAATACATAGGTTAACATAATTTTATGTATTTTATAATCTAAATACTTATATAAAGACTTTTCCTGACGGACTGATTGACTGGCTGAATGATCTCTCAACGCACAGCCTAAACCACTGGATTTAAAAGATTAAACTTTTGACAGTAGGTTCCTTTTATAACGTAGACACCTACTAAGAAAGGTTTTTTTTTGAAATTCCATCCCCAAGGGAGTTAAAATGGGGGGAAAGTTTTTATGAAATTCATCATTTTTCGAGTTATATCCATGAAAATCGGCATTTGGGCTTTCAATTAAAAATAAACGAATGTGTTTCACGGTTTGTAAAAATTCCACCCCAAAAGGGGATAAATAGGGGATGAATGTTTGTATGAAAGTCCGCCATTTTTCAAGTTATATCTATGAAACTTGGTATTCTGCTTTTCGATTAAAAATAATTAACAAGTATGTGTTTCACAGTTTTTGAAAATTCCACACCAAACCTAATTCCACGCGGACAATGTTGCTGGGGCAAAAGCTACTTTTTCAATATTCAAATTAATTTGCCGCACAAATTGAACAGCAATAATCGTAATTTGCTATATTCGTTTGCATGGAAAATATTATAAAATTAGTCATACTCATGATTGATGTATTGTTTAACTTCATTTGCTGGTTTTCAGTAAACTTGACCTCGTCACTGATGATGTCACTACCTGTGATATCATTGTCCACGAGAATAAACTATGTCACAGCTCTTTTTAAACAAGCGACGTAATATTACCATGTGAAATCTACAACTTCGTTTAGAAATTGAAAAAAAAACTGTAATAAAAGCACTTGTCGCCATCTACGGTGTACAAGATTCATTCTATAATTTTCTTATATATTATTCTTGTTATAAAAATTAAAGAATATTAACGATAAGGAATGAATGAAAACGTAGGTGGGTATAAATCGAACAATATATATACCCACCTACTTTTGAATGAAGAGAGGAAAACATTGAGATCGAAAATGGCCTAACCGATGACCGCTTTCAAACGCCTTAAACAGCTTTGATGATGTCATTTGTACCGCTCGCGTCACTGTACAACTGACTATATTATGGAGAATATTGCCAATTTATTCGTATTTTATTCCAAATGCCTTATTTTGCATACTTTCAACATTGTATGGCCGCTCAGAGAGACTTGCACTTCTTTATTTTTGGGGATCTCAAGTCACATACGGAGTACCATAAACCATTATTATCTTCTTTATTCTGACGATTACGTCTCTGAAGAATTTGCATGTAATAAAAACAATAATATGTATTTGTATGATAATTTTGTAATGTGTGCACGTAAGAAATATGCATAGACATCTTAACATGAATCGCTTTAGCCTAAACTTAAAAGACATCAGGGTACATATTTATAATTATCATACATGTTTCGTCGTATAGGTTTCTAAGGTGTGTGAAGTCCTCCAATTCGCATTGGGCCAGCGTTGTGGACTATGGCCTATAACCCTTCTCTGAGAGGAGACCTGCGCTCGGTAGTGAGCCGATAATGGGTTGTTAATGGAATCTTAACCATAATTCGTTTAGGTTAGCCAAGAACAGTTTCTATATATATATATATATATATATATATATATATATACTAGCTGATGCCCGCGACTTCGTCCGCATGGATTTAGTTTTTAAAACTCCCGCGGGAACTCTTTCATTATGCGAGATAAAAAGTAGCTCTCCCGGTCTGAGGAACAACTACTACATCCATTACTATACCCATGCAAAAAATCGCATCAATCCGCTGTTCTGTTTTTTTTTTTAAAGTATCCTATGTCCGTCTCCTGGTTCTAAGCTACCTCTCCACCAATTTTCAGCCAAATCGGTTCATCCTTTCTTGAGTTATAAATAGTGTAACTAACACCACTTTCTTTTATATATATAGATATAATGCCTTCATAAATATAGAGTGTTTTAGGTCGCGAGCAGCAACTACGGAACAATCTTAATTTGTTTAGTTTGTATCTTGGATCGTAATTTATGTCTTCTTAAGGCGATTAGCATTCGCCCATCGCCGTCAAGTCAACTGTGTTTCTCACGTCATTTTTATTGCACTTTAACGTTTTCACTGCACATACTTCACTTTTATCCGATTATTATCTAACTGGATTAATTACCTATACGGGACTGTTCAACTCGCAATTCTTGTAGCTTCTAAGTTAGGTACTGCAGTTCTTATTCTTTAAGTAATCGTTAACAATCTTCTTACTATGTAGTTAATTTTATTTACCATGTCAGTATTTCCAGTATAGTTTTAATTAAGATTTAAGCTTAAAATTTAAAAAATCAACGAATGGAACATTCTCGTAAAATTATTTGTATATTGTCAAGACTTGCCTCAAGTTGCCTCGAGTAATTCTTTCCTTCTTATCTTTTTACTAAACTTTTTATTTTCATGCATTGTAATAAAGTTAGCTGTCGTTTTTATAATTTTTCTGCTAAAATTGAATTGCTACTACTGCTTTTAGCTGGAGCTCCTACAATATAGGACAGAGCGCGGTTCGGAATGGCACGTTCCTTAGTTCGACGCCTTTCCTTGTGTCGCTCATACAATAGAACAAAGACGTAATTACATTTATGCAATTTTAAAGGAGAGGACTTAGATTAAATCATAAAGTCCGATTTGCTAATGACATTCACTCCCTCCATCGGAAACAAAAGGACTTACGATTGTCCTACTTACTATACTTAATAGAACAAAGACGTAATTGCAAAACTCGAAATTGACGAGTCGACGAAATTCATCAATTTCGAGTTTTTTGCAATTACGTCTTTGTTCTATTATATGAGCGGTGTGTGTAAAATGTTGTCGTGTTTTTGGGCTATTACTCATAACTATCTTATTCATAAAAGAAAATAGAAACTGTTTGAAAAACTTACTAAAGTTCTTAACGACTGTTAAGTTTGATGTGAGAATTACGTAAGTTATGCACGCCATCAACGAATAAAATATCCTATCGCTTATCAGGAAAGTTGTGTGTGAAGTTATGACATTAATATTTACAATTTCACCGATATGACGCAAACGATAATATACTAAATAATTGTATAATTTTCTCATAAACTACGATAACACCAATTGATTCTTTAGAAACTGTCCTTTAAATATATTTGAGGGCACATAAACTAACTCCATATCATTTACGCAATACATAATTGTTGTGTGCTGTTATTATTTTTTCATCAATGTCGCACAGTAGGGCTAACACGCGCGCTATGAGAAAATTTTGTATACTTACTTACCCGTTTTCTCGTGATATCCCCTAACTTAGAGATTCACGGGTAGGTAAATGAGTAGACAAAATTTTCTCGTAGCGCGCTTGTAAGCCCTTCTGGTAGAATAAAATACTACTTTATCAAGATATAAACGAAACTTACCTACTATTTAAATAAATTACCTACTTATAAATTACAATCTTTTGATTTCACATATATTACCGCCAAAAAGCTCCAAGGTCAATTAAATCCATGTCTTTTTTTAGCCTTTGAAAAAGGTCTTTAACAACTTTGATGCCGAACAATCCAGTCATCATGTGCTTAAACCGTAAAGTATTGATATCTTAAAAAATTATCAATAGCTATTGTTGTTGATCATAAAGTTTTGCTTTGTGTTTTCTTTTCTCGGATTACGTCATGCACCACGACTCGCACAAGTTTTTATATTGGCACTATGGCGGCCCACTGTGCTGCTCTTTCGCAGCGTTCATCTGTATCTCCGTCTCTTTCCTTCGTTCGTGGCGACAGGCTGTCTGCTTGATTCGGGCGGCCACCGCGTCGCAAACAAAACCCTAGGTCACGGGCGCTGGACACGTTTTCCTCCACCGTTCACCATATTATTGAAATCTCCCTGCTGTTCCATTGTACCATATTTAACTAAACCGGCGGCAGGGGCCACAAGTGTCTCGTCAAATATCAGGGTCTCCTACGGAATTCCGTTTCCGGGAGCCAATTTGAATGCACTTACCGAATCAATGAACTTTGTGAGTGAAAGGAGCGATTTCTGTTTTTCATTGGCCTTGACGATTTCAAATGTCGTTACTTACGGGTTAACATTTTTTGCAGCAACAAATCTGACCGCCAAGTTTTAGGTATATGTTATATATTATTTTGAGTAGATCGGCTATTTGTTCGCTCGGTTGATGAAATCTGATAGGTTTACATCAAACAGGGAGTATGTGCCAAGTAATACATTAGCAACTCGTTGAAGAATAATATTATGCCAAGATGGGGACGACTGACGAACAGATGGACATTTTTGCTGAATATTCAGACAATGCAAGTCATGACCACTGAATCATAAAATACTACATATATTATTATTCGTTGGTTAGGTATATGGAAAGATTGGAAAGTAATATCATCTACGTTTTTTCCATTGATATCTACGTACTGGATTGGTGGTAAAAATTGTATAAAATTGTCTGATATAAAGTTCAACTACGGTTAGTATTGTATTCTAGACACAAAGCATATTTTCTAATTGAGATTTTCAATTTTTTTTCAATCGATAACAACATGACCCTTGACAGCGACTTCACTATGGTGTGATCCAAGAGTCCAGGATTGATATAATATACATCATAATTCAGTGAGTCAGCAATTTAGTATTCTTCACAAATACGTAACTATATTTTTAGTGGTTGCGGGACACCGCGTAGTTTCCGACTGCTTCTCATTGCGGTGGTCTTTATTGTTTGTTTTGTTTCAGTTTTAATGGGTTCCCTTAAAATATAACGACTGACACACAGGTGGGTTTATGGCCGTCCGTTTTTATGGCGATCCTTTATTGCTATCAATATTCAATACCTATCACGATTGATTTATACCACGCAAAAACGTTGGCGCCTTTTCCATAATGTAATTTTTATTGGCGATCCAACAAACACTGCTATTATGCGATTTAGTACTTTTTTAATATTTCGCGTGTTTGGAGGATAATAATTATCATCATAAATTTTATTTTTATTTCCCAGTTCATTAACATCGTCAAGCTTACGTATCAGTTCATACTGTATTGTTATAGTATTATATCCGTAAATACCTGTATTCCCATTTCCCAGAAAGAGAGCTCGAGCGTCAGAAGGCGAGTGACAGATGTCTTCCTGCGTGCTTTCTGCCAATTTTTTTATATAATTCTCGGCAATTATTCCATATCAGTAATTTAAACCCTATGGCGTAAAGAATAAGGTACATGAGATTTTGTCATAAATACATTACAATTTAATTTTGTAAGCGTTTTCCTAATTTCCAGTTAATCTACTTGTGAACAAGAATAGAACTTGCCACGAGCCAAAAATTTCATTAGCAATTTAAAAGTAATTACTTTATGGTTTTAAAAACCTACGGAAGTAGGTAGTAATGTTTTCTGCATCATTTTACAATTGCGAGATAAGCTTGGGGTTGACGACGAAAAATGATGGAACGCACTGATTAGTGATTAGTGATTACGTCTACGTTGGAGCGCGTTTGCCTAGAAGATGCCTGTTGACTCTTGCCTCGAACGTACCTACTTAAACTATATGTGGCAGGGTAAACTCGGATGCCAGAAGGGCATTCCACACCTTAGGGAGAGGGCACACTGGCTACCTTTAGGGGCAGCGATCGCGCGTTCTTATTGCCTTTAGCGTTTTTATGGCCATTTGCGTTGCCAGAAGCAAGAGGCCATAAAAACGCGCGAATCGCGCAGCAGACACAAGAGGCCATAAAAACGCTAAAGGCAATAAAAACGCCTCGATCGCTGCCGCTAAAAATCGTAGTTTGCCCTCTCCCTTAGCGGTTTTTTTTCTTTCAGAAACGTTGAATTAATACATTTTATGCGATAGGTACCACAAAAGTTTGCTAACACACTCAAGACTTCACTCAGACTCACAGTTCAATACTCGCAGTTCAGTGGCAGAAAGGATACTTTCGTTGATTAAAAAAAAAGTATCTCCAACAACTTTGGTGTACGTATAGCATCGTATTTTATTTCATACGTTATGATGATGGCAACATTAAATGACGCGTACAGAGCAAACAAAACTTACCGCGGTCTATATTTGTATGCAAACGAAGCTTTGTAAAGTACCTAGTGCTGAACGCTAACAAAAAGCAATTCATCTCGCATTAACGGGCTGTCGGACGGCAAAAAATCATGACATCACCTCTTTTATGGTAACAAAATCATATACATGGCAACTCGTTCCATGCATAGCTAAGTTGTTTAGAGGAGTCGCAAATCAAGATCATTAAATAATTTAATCGAAAGTACAGTTAACTTCACAACCTAGATTTTGTAACTTGGAAGATTTCATATTTGTTAAAATAATATTAAGTATGATATACATATACCTACCATAATATACATATAATATATTACCATCAGTTTATAATGATACATATTTTTTGTGTTATTATTACGTTATATTGATCTATGATGGTACCCTTGAATGGAAATCGATATTCATCATCTGAACCGGTAGCTCTTCACTGCTATATGTACATATATTATGATATACGTTTTTGACAGGGTCGCCACAGAGCACAATCTAGTGCCTTCCGTATCTAGTATCTACTGGCTGCAAGCTACTCGCTTCAGATCTTCCGTCCACCAATCGGTCTTCTTCTCTTAGTCTTCCAACGTTACTACGGGGTCGGGGTATGCGGTCGCCAATCTGGCACTTTCATCAAGAACCCCAACGTCGATCGGTTCATCGATTTAATAATCGATAATTTGTTACAGTTATGGCTATGGGATCAATTTTCGTCAATTGAGAATCAGCAATTAATGCATACTATAATTATCTTCAATAAACTTTCATAATAGGTTATCATACTCGTCACAATGTAAGGAATAACTCTTCTTTTCGTAGATTGTACTTACTCGTAGAGTAAGACTAGAGTAATAACTAATAACAGATAAAGTAGTAGTAGTAGCATCTATTTAGTCCGGTTTCTCTTATGTTAAACAATTGTTTAATCTATATTTTTTTGGGATTTTCGACCAGCTGGCATGTCAACCCCATCGATACAGATACATTTTTAACAATATATCTGACTTAATTTAGCAATAAACTTATCTAACTTAGGGCCGATTTCACCAACGTAAAATAGGTCTTATCCGAGCGTATAAATTACACATTCAGACAGTAGACACGACAGTACTTTCAATATAAAAACTGTCAGAACGCCCAATTTATTCCTCGGTAACACGTCACTCGAAGTTGGTGAAATCGGCACTTAATACTTAAACTAATTTTGTTTACAGTTTTTGCTCTATTTATGTCACAGAATATCAGTAAACTTTCTTCAAAGGTCACTACTATGCATATTCCAGAAAGGTGAAGTAACACCGACGCTATTTCGAACTCGGTTCGATTGGTTTTATCATATTGTATGTATTATAGGTATCTACTATATCCAAGTATTTTAAGCTTGGAATTGATTTTCGCTACGACGGTATATCCATAGCGGAATAGTCAATATAAGAATCTAAACAAACTTTTATGTTCCCGAGAGTTTAAAATATTTGAATAACTAAAAATGTAGTTTATTTATTTTAATACGGATCCATATTTTAAGTTAGTTAATGAACCGAAATTGTTGATTAATGCTTGCAAAATCGAACGCATTGAAATCAGTGAACCATTAAATCGATGCACGCGGCAATTTGAAACCGGCGGCATTGAACTTCAATTTTTTCCCCAATGTATTTTGATAAACGAACTGAGGTATGTTCAGTTCGAATATCAAAATAATATTATAAATAATTTAATATAAAAAAAATTCTTTTTAAAAAACCGACTTCAAACGCCTGCGCCACTGCAATGTATATAATTTATTGTTGATATTTTAATAACCGCTCGACCGATTTCGATAAAATTTAAATGGGACCACCTAGGAAGTATATCCTTTAAAACAAAAAAAGAATTTTCCAAATCGGTTCAGGCGTCTTCGAGTAATCGGTGAACAGACATAAAAAAAAACTGTTAAAAAGCTAGCTTATAAAAAATAGACATTTCTGTAAAGTAAAGTGGTGTAGTACAGTAAATTCTTATAGAAAAAGTTATAGCAAAAAGGAAAGGAGAAAATCCGTGTGATAAAAATCATGATGACAAGAGAAAGAAAATGTAATGCATGAAATATATAAAGCACCATCGTCCCAGACTAAACCAGACACAAGACATACATAGTTTAGTCCGCACTTTTACTGATCCCTGCGACTTCATTTTTGATTTCCCGTTATCAAAAGTATTCTATTAGAGCCTAGAGGTGAAAACCTAGCGATGATGACGTCGGCCTCCTTTCGGGGGGTCCGGAGTTCGATCCCAAGCACGCTCTTGCTTTAAAGGCGAATGAAAACATCTATAGGAAACCTACATGCCCGTGAGTTAAAGCCTCCATAATTCGAATGCAAATTCAAAATTATTTATTTCATGTAGGCCAAATTTTGGCACTTTTGACGAATCTAGAATCTACAAACACCGGTTCGAAAAGCTAAGAAGAGCCAGCAAGAAACTCAGCAGGTGCTGTTTTCAAAACAAAAATGTTACTATAATATTATGTAGTAGAAATCTCTACTTAGAGATAAGTTTTCCTTGTCTACTAATTCTATTATTAAATTTAATAAGTTTAATATGTATAGAATAATAAAAATAAAATAAAAATAAATAAATAGCTTAACTATCTTGTGGACAGCTGAAGCAAAGCCGATTGCTTCCATGCAACTTTGTCATTAAGAAATTCAGTAACCGCATAATAGCGTCATCTTATTGAAAGTGTCTTTACACGCTGTTTTTTGTGTAATGACTAATGGTAGTTCTACAAATTCTTCCAGTTTCAAAAGTTATAAAACCGTATTCTCGACCCCACAAATGACTTCTGCCTTTTATGCAGACGACAGGATGGTGTTACTAGTTTATGAAATGTAGTGAAAGGTATGTGAATTTTGCCAATCCGCATTTGACCAGAGTAGTGGACTATGAACTTAAACGCTTCTCATTCGAGAGGATTCTGTGGTTCGCTACTGGCCCACTACTAGGGGTTTGAGTTAAAAATATTCTGTGTCCGTCTCCAGAATGCTACCAGTGGTGGTAGCCTCTAAAATTGATTGCATCAGTAATTATACTGATGCAATCAATTTTAGAGGATACCACCACTGGTAGCATTGGACCATGTCTGGGATCCGTTAGTCATCCGATCATTAGATTGGATGACTTACGGATCCCAGACATGGTCGCTAACTGTGGGCCTCATAAGAAGGCTCAGGGTCACTCAGCGAGCGATGGAGAGAGCTATGCTCGGAATATCCCTGCGAGATCAAATCAGAAATGAGGAGATCCGTAGGAGAACCAAAGTCACCGACATAGCTCAGCGAGTCGCGAAACGAAATGGGCGGGGCACATAGTTTGAAGAGCTGATGGTCGTTGGGGTCCCAAGGTGCTGGAGTGGCGACCCCGCACCGGGAAACGCAGTGTTGGCAGACCCCCACTAGGTTAGCTCAGCGAGTCGCGAAACGAAATGGGCGGGGCACATAGTTTGAAGAGCTGATGGTCGTTGGGGTCCCAAGGTGCTGGAGTGGCGACCCCGCACCGGGAAACGCAGTGTTGGCAGACCCCCACTAGGTGGACCGACGACATCAAACGAGTCGCAGAGAGCCGCTGGATCCAAGCGGCGCAAGACCGAAGCCTGTGGAAGTCCATGCAGGAGACCTTTGTCCAGCGGTGGACGTCTATAGGTTGTTAAGAAGAAGAATGATCGCAATGGCACGCTGTTAGTTAAAATGCATTGATGCAGCAAAAACGCCATAAATTCAACCAATTACCACAATTGCGACTGTAGCAATCACGTAGCAATGATTGATGCAGGTTTTACAGAATCCACACACAATCTTGAAGATGCCTTTCCTCAATATGGGTTCTTAGGATGAGACGTAAAAAGGAAGCAGATAGACAATTTCGTATTTCTTACATTGGAATGCTACGCACGAAAAAATAAAATACGAAACTATATAACTTTATTGCGTCGTGATTAATATTTTTTTTTTGTATTCTTGGCCGGTCACTGATAAGCGCTGATAACCCATCTCTCTCCTTTCGCCCGGTGCCTCGCATAACAACAATGCCCGCGTAACTTCGGCGATGATGTCAGCCCTCCTTTAATGATGCCCGCGCCCGCCCCCGGCGTTTCACCTCTCGGCGATTTGCGTCTTATTCTTACAAATGACTTCACTTACACTAGCGGCACGCTATGATGGCCGGTTTGACGTTTGTCCGCTCATGAAGTTCCGTATTAATTGATAACGACTTTGAAGGAAATAATTGTATTACTTTATTGACGATAGTGATGTGCAGAGATTCATAAATTTTATCGAATGTAGTTTTAGGTTTAGGACTCAAAATTTATTTATTAAATTGATTTCTAAAATGTATACAAGTGTAGAAAAATCAGTTTTAAATCTAAAATTATTAGAAGAAGCTTGTGAACATGTGACTAAAGGAGACTGGGAAAAGGTTGTGAATAGAACTATTAAATTAATAAGGGAAGATTATGAAAGAGATGTGAAAATAGATAATATTATAGAAAACGAACATATAATTATTAATGTAGGTGATGATAGCAGTGACGACAGTGAAAATAGTAGTATGGACGAATCTGATTAATTATGGCCTTTTGTGGCACCTTTTTTGGTATCTTTTGTATTCATATGTTTCTTGTGTGCATATAAAGTATGTATATTCATTTTCATTCAAATATTCAGTTCGTTCAAATAAATTAAATAAACATATACATTTTTGTTTTATTAAACCTATTTAATCAGGTACAAAAACAAAACTTAATTGTTTTTTGTTCGAGAATAAATTGACATTCCACATCACTATTGTAATGTGTCAAACCGGCCATCATAGCGTGCCGCTAGTGTAATCGTCTCAGTAGGTTTACCTTATTAATTTTCATCGCCAAATTCAGATTCAGTGTCCCATTAAGCTGTGATTGTAAAAGCCTTGAGGACATTGAATTGGAGTACACAATATAGCGTATTCTTAAGTTTTGATTGACGGTGCGCTACGAATAAGATCCTGTTTTACATTCGCTTTGGTTATGTCAAAACAGTTCTAACAAAATATTCATGTTATTTATGTAGTCAAAACATTAGTTATTATATAATCGGTGTGACTTGTAACTTGTAATAATCTACTATATAAAAATAAGTCGGGTTTTCCTTCCTGACGCTATAACTCTAGAACGCACGAACCGATTTCCACGGTTTTGCATTCGTTGGAAAGGTCTCGGGCTCCGTGAGGTTTATAGCAAAGAAAATTCTATCCACGCGGACGAAGTCGCGGGCATCAGCTAGTTGTTAATAATTATTAGGATTATTCTGTTATTTTGTTTTTAACCCCCGACGCAAAAAGAGAGGGGTGTTATAAGTTTAACGTGTCTGTGTATCTGTGTATCTGTCTGTGGTAGCGTAGCGGCCAAACGGATGAACCGATTTTCGTTTAGTTTTTTTTGTATCATAGATAATTTTATCCCGAGTGTTCTTAGCCATGTTTCATGAAAATCTGTTCAGCCGTTTGAAGATTATCAGCTCTTTTCTAGTTGATGAGGGGATCTGACTAACTTCCTTATGTCCGATCGATTCGAAATTTGGTACCGTGTTACTTCAATGATATTGAAAGTATATGGTAAGGTAACCATGACCTGATCAGCCGTTTGAAGATCATAAACTCTTTAATAGTTGATGAGGGGATCTGACTACCTTCCATATGTCCTATCGATTCGAAATTTGGTACCTTGTTACTTCAATGATATTGAAAGTATATTATGGTAAGGTAGCCATGACCTGATCAGCCGTTTGAAGATCATCAGCTCTTTAATAGTTTATGAGGGGATCTGACTACCTTCCATATGTCCTATCGATTCGATAGGTACCGTATTACATGGTAAGGTAACATGGCATGTTAGAGTAAGGTTTAGATTTCGAAGGTGGGTAATTAAATGGGATCAATTAGGCTCAATTACCACTGCGCTAACTAATCACTATAAATACCTTCCTAATATTTATACCTACTTTAAAAAGGACTAAATAAAAGTAAAATTAAAAATTTTAAAAACCCCCGACACAAAAAATAAACTCTAAAAACTAACAAATAATATTTTAAACCTATATATAATTTTATACCTGTACCTATATAATTATTATCGTCACATATATTATATAAGTTCAAATATTTTTATTTTCCAAGCGTCGTCGTCACGTCGGGGGACCGCTAAGTGAGAAAAGCAGCGCAGATTGCTACAAAAGAATTAAATTTACTCCGAAAAATTCGCAAAATTGACACAACCGTCAAACTTTCGCGGTCCTCCGACGCGACGACGACGTTTGGAAAATAAATATATTTGAACTTATATAATATATGTGACGATAATAATTATATAGGTACAGGTATAAAATTATATATAGGTTTAAAATATTATTTGTTAGTTTTTAGAGTTTATTTTTGTGTCGGTGGTTTTTATAATTTTTAATTTTACTTTTATTTAGTCCTTTTTAAAGTAGGCATAAATATTATATGTAACAGTGATTGAGTTTTATTTAAGTTAAGATCAATATGTGAGGTTAGAAATATATTTTAACTGTTCAGTGGTCATTAGAATTGTTGTTTTCTTGAACCTATTTCACTTCTTCTTATAATATCCGCAGTACTTTTGTCATTGGGGTCCTCTGTTACAGTGTAGTATCAATTTAATCATTGAGAATTCTATTTTGCGTTTGAATTTGAGAGAGCCTCTGACTGAGATTCTTGCCGGCTCTTAGAAAAATCTGCTTTACATACTGAAATAAATAATTTAGAATTTTTTGAATTTTGGTAAGCGACAATACATACATAGGTACGAGTACATACTCGTTCATAAGTTTTTTCCTAAAATACTTAACTACTTTTAAAAGACGTCCCCTGCTATTTTGAGTGGGCCACAACTGGATGTAGGTATACAAGAGGTTTCGCACCGCAGTGAAATAATTTTATGGCTGCCCGCTTCGACCGGTTGTTTTGGTTGGTTTTGTAGCATTACCAACATGTGTGCTTAAAATGTTCAGACTTATCCTGTTTTATTTAAAAACATTAGCGTCCCACGCCGGCTTTGCAAGAATCAACTTGCAATGTCTTCGATCCATTTATCTATTTTCTATAAACATGATATGCATAAAAACCTTCCGGAAGAAGTTCTCTAAATGGTAGTGAAAAACGCATCAGCATCGGCTGCAGAGTTTAGAAGAACTAACTGCTCAAATAGGCAGCCAACTACTATCTCTTAATGATAATATTTTAACAACCTCGTATAATTTTAAATAATAATTAATACGCCTCTTTAGCACAGGGATTATCAAAATGCTAAAATTTCAATGGAAAAGTGGACTCATTCTCGTATTCGCCAAATTAACATTTTGTGTTCTTTAAAAGTTACACACCCATGGTAACCCTACACATAATATTATGAAATACATTTATTTTGCTCTCAAGAACGTCTGGGCCCTCGAAATCACCGCAACCATTTATTAAAGTAATACCCCTGTAATACATGAGCATTATTTGGAGAAGTGAATCCATCATGAAGATGGTTGAAATTACTATAACATTGCCCTTCGTACGCGTTGACTTTGTTTTTTAGAGTTCCGTACCCAAAGGGTGTCAACGGGACAATATTACTAAGCCTCAGCTGTCCGTCCGTCTGTCAGCGGGCTGTATCTCGTAAACCGTAATAGATAGACAGTTGAAATTTTCACAGAGTGTGTATTTCTATTGCCGCTATAACAGCAAATAATAAAAATTAAATTAAATTAAAAAATAAAGGGGGCTCGAAAAAGTCCAAATAAAATTAGATTTTTTTAGCCTGGCATGCGAGGTGTCATTGTCTAGAGCTCATTAAGTGGAGTTCAAATATAATATATTTTTTATTATTTTTTAGCTACAAAAATGAAGAAATGGGGGGCCGTCAAAGTTGTCGGTTTTAGACCAATTTTGTTAGGGTGTCTATCTCAAAAACTAAACTAGTAAGGAATTTGAAATTTTGTTATAGTATGTACTATTTATTGTATTTAAACAGCAAATACTGCCAACACCGATTTATAATGCGGTTTGTAAGTTGTGACCGAAACAAACAAGCATTTTTTCCCCATATGCTAATTTACTACTTTCTAAGAACTAAGATAAGTATCTAAATATGTATCTAGTTTTAAAAAAATGATTTGGTCATATGTACGGAACTCTAAAAGAGCGAGGCCCGACTCGCACATGGCCGACTTTTTTTTTTAATTTTGGCAAAGCTGAAAGCAAATTGTTTTTTGTGCGATGATTTATATAATGCCGGGCAGTTAAAAAGTAAAACCAACTTGTAATACGCCTTACTAAAAAGTATTATAGCGTTATATAGCAGGAAACATGTGATCGACGGCGACGGTACCCATAATTATGTTTTATAGTTTTCCTATAGAGTGATATTTATACGTTCGTTATCGTTTCCTCGAACAATTCTCGTAAGTTTTGTGTTAATTTTAACTCGTTAAGATACGAATTTCGAAGAGTTTCTTAAAGTATTTCCGCATTGCCATTATATTAAAACTAGATTAATTACACTAGATTTTAGTAGCGGCTAACAAAAGTTAGCATAATTGAGTCTGCCCATCCTTACCTTAGCCTTAATAACGAAAAAAGTTACTTTTTAGAGTAAAAAGTATTAAAAGTACAGGTAAACGCTGCCCTTAATAGGTTAAGGCATAAACAAACATAATAATTATAATTTATAACAGATATAACAGGTAGATAGCCTCTTGCCAGCGCCAAGCGGTAACGTGGACCTCACGACCATTTGGACATACGGACACAATGATTTGTGGTATTTGTACATCACTCGCAACCCATATCCAAGCTACAAGCAATAATTAAATCTCCCTCTTGGAATTCATTTGACTTTACACAATATGTGTGGTAGAAAGACGAAATCCACTGATTTCGTGATAATTTTGTTAAAACACGTCATTTTCCTACTTAAACATAAAATCTTATGTTGCTCCCCAAGGATTGGTTAGTTTCATACAGTAGCTATTTACATAACACGATAACTTCTCATACACCTAAGTTACATTTTGTTGCATTTTATTAGTTTTTATTCGTAATCGATCTTCCAGACTGTCTGAAGAGGTTCTGCCCGCATACCCATATATCCGTGGTTAAACAATGATCTTTGTGTGAATTAACTAGAAGGGTTGTTGGGTGGCCTTTGTTACTTAGTAGTTATATTCTAGTTTTTAGTGAATGTAATGATGTGATGGAGTATTGATTAGAACAAAATAGGGCCTATTTATGCATTAATATTACCAACTGGCTAAGTCAGCTCAAGAAATCCAATAAATGACACACGCCAAAGAGGAGCTCGTAAAACCTGCCCCTCTAGCCAAGTTACACTTCGTTGTATCGTTTCTCTTTCTACAATAGTTGTCACTTGAAGTTTTGGCTAGGGCTCGACTAGATGGCGCTGCAGCTGATCAAAGACAGAAGTGTATTGATAATATTTTGCGGCATTTTATATTATAAATGTTTTAAATGGCAAAAAAAGCAATACAAAATATCACGAAATATTATTAATACACTTCTGTCTTTGATCAGCTGCAGCGCCATCTAGTCTAGCCCTAGCCAAAACTTCAAGTGACAACGATCGTAGAAAGAAAAACGATACAACGAAGTGTAACTTGGCTACAGGGGCAGTATAGAGCCTTTCTCTCGCAGATTATTGTTAAACTAGCGGCACGCTATGATGGCCGGTTTGACGTTTGTCCGCTCATGAAGTTACGTATTAATTGATAACGACTTTGAAGGAAATAATTGTATTACTTTATTGACGATAGTGATGTGCAGAGATTCATAAATTTTATCGAATGTAGTTTTAGGTTTAGGACTCAAAATTTATTTATTAAATTGATTTCTAAAATGTATACAAGTGTAGAAAAATCAGTTTGCACCATTTAAGGGGTGAATGTACTTGTGAATATGAACAATTTTCACTATGTGGACAAACCTCTGAAATCGCAAAAAAATATCAGCTGTTTCATACAAAAGGTAAAATTTTTATTTTTATATGATATATACCACAACTCGGCATTTGGTTTTCTAAATTGAAAATTTTTAAAAATGGAATCTAATACGATCGTCACATAGGATCGCTGGCTAGCACAACTACTACCTCCGGCAAACTCGCGTCAATGCTCAATGCAAAACAAAGCAGTTTCGAATTGACGTTGCTTCGAAAAGTATAAACTGTCAGTGCAATGCGATTGTGATATAGTTTTGACCTGGCTTTGGATTTCAAATATTGATACTGCATTACTGTTGACCCTTGCTCGTTAATTTGGACTCTGTTCAAGCCCTTTGTTGTGGATTTCGTCGATATGACCGAACGTACGCAGAGAACTGTTCTAAATAGTCAGACACGTGAGTTCGTAATACGCCTTCGTAACTATTTCGATCGTGAAGCTCAAAATGGAGGGCCAATTTTACCTATAACGTCAGTGGTTGAACGCGTAGCTGATGCGCTTAATATTGGACAACGAACTGTTAGACGGATAACTAAAAAAAAATATGGCGAGACTGGCACAGAAGAAAATAAACTTCACACACCAAAAAAGAGAAAACGAGCAAAACCAGTCGTAGGCATCGATAGCTTTGATGCCGATGCTATCCGAAGACATGTTTACGGCTACTATTTACAGAAGGAGTATCCAACAAGAAAAAAGTTGGTGCATTCACTGAAGGAAGCTGGATTATTCTTCGGTGGGGAAAGTTCTTTAACGAAGATTTTGAAGACCATTGGATTTCGATACAAAAAATGTAACAAACGCAAAATATTGATGGAAAGATTTGATATAGCGATGGCAAGGTATACTTTTTTACGGCAAGTGAAAGAAATCAAAAATTGGCAAAATGTTGTGTTCTTGGATGAAACATGGCTTAATGCTAACCATACTGTAGGCCGTTCTTGGAACGATGACACAGCAGCATCTACTTCCAAAGTTCCTGTAGGAAAAGGATCGCGACTTATAATTTGTCACGCCGGAACCATCAACGGGTTTGTCGAAGGTTCTCTCATGGCTTTTGCGTCAAAAACCACTGGAGACTATCATGAAGACATGAATGGAGAAAAGTTTACTGAATGGTTTACCTCAATGTTGTGTAGCCTCCCTGAACCATCTATTATAATTATGGACAACGCCCCATACCACTCGATGCAAATTGACAAGCCACCTGCCCAATCCCAAAAGAAAGCTGATATCGTCGCATGGCTTCGTAAAAATGGCGTAGATGCAAACATGAATATGTTAAAAGCGGAATTAGTACGTCTTTTAAAAGAAAACAAACCAACCAAGATCCGATACGTCATTGACGAAATAGCATTAGAACATGGGCACAGAGTTATACGGTTACCGCCTTACCATTGTGAGTATAATGCGATTGAGTTGGTGTGGGCTCAAATTAAGGGATATGCTGCAAGACACAATACAGAACCCCCATTTACCACAAAAAAAATGCTAAAATTATTAGAAGAAGCTTGTGAACATGTGACTAAAGGAGACTGGGAAAAGGTTGTGAATAGAACTGTTAAATTAATAAGGGAAGATTATGAAAGAGATGTGAAAATAGATAATATTATAGAAAACGAACATATAATTATTAATGTAGGTGATGATAGCAGTGACGACAGTGAAAATAGTAGTATGGACGAATCTGATTAATTATGGCCTTTTGTGGCACCTTTTTTGGTATCTTTTGTATTCATATGTTTCTTGTGTGCATATAAAGTATGTATATTCATTTTCATTCAAATATTCAGTTCGTTCAAATAAATTAAATAAACATATACATTTTTGTTTTATTAAACCTATTTAATCAGGTACAAAAACAAAACTTAATTGTTTTTTGTTCGAGAATAAATTGACATTCCACATCACTATTGTAATGTGTCAAACCGGCCATCATAGCGTGCCGCTAGTGTAAACAACTATATCTATCCTGCTAAACTAGCGGCACGCTATGATGGCCGGTTTGACACATTACAATAGTGATGTGGAATGTCAATTTATTCTCGAACAAAAAACAATTAAGTTTTGTTTTTGTACCTGATTAAATAGGTTTAATAAAACAAAAATGTATATGTTTATTTAATTTATTTGAACGAACTGAATATTTGAATGAAAATGAATATACATACTTTATATGCACACAAGAAACATATGAATACAAAAGATACCAAAAAAGGTGCCACAAAAGGCCATAATTAATCAGATTCGTCCATACTACTATTTTCACTGTCGTCACTGCTATCATCACCTACATTAATAATTATATGTTCGTTTTCTATAATATTATCTATTTTCACATCTCTTTCATAATCTTCCCTTATTAATTTAACAGTTCTATTCACAACCTTTTCCCAGTCTCCTTTAGTCACATGTTCACAAGCTTCTTCTAATAATTTTAGCATTTTTTTTGTGGTAAATGGGGGTTCTGTATTGTGTCTTGCAGCATATCCCTTAATTTGAGCCCACACCAACTCAATCGCATTATACTCACAATGGTAAGGCGGTAACCGTATAACTCTGTGCCCATGTTCTAATGCTATTTCGTCAATGACGTATCGGATCTTGGTTGGTTTGTTTTCTTTTAAAAGACGTACTAATTCCGCTTTTAACATATTCATGTTTGCATCTACGCCATTTTTACGAAACCATGCGACGATATCGCGGGGGGTAAGGGAGCGCACCTCCATCTAGCGCTCCAAACGTCAACCTCACCTGCCCGCGGTGCCCCCTGCTAGTCTACTGACGAGGCTATGACGACCGACAAATGGCGGTATAACCATTTCATACTGGCTAAACTGAGCAAATGGCACAGGCCTGTGTCGGGCAGCAGCGACACGGGTGCGATCAGTTTAGCCCTGCGATGACCAACACGCCTGCCCAGCGTGGTCATTATGGGCAAAACCTTGTATGGATATTCGCACAAGACCATGGCCCCTAGTTCCCGGCGGCCTCGCTATTCCTGACCCTGGCAGCGGTCACGGTAATGGCGGGGCAGGGGGTGCTAAGAATCTCCGGACGAGATTCCGCTGCCAACCCCGACGACTGGACCTGGTGACGTATAACGCACGCACTTTGAGGACCAACGAAAAGATCATCGAGCTGGAAGAAGCAGTGAGCAAGTTGCGCTGGAACATTATAGGATTGTCTGAAGTCCGACGAGAGGGGGAGGACTCGATAATCCTTAATTCCGGCAACTTGTTTTACTACCGGGAGGGCGATCAACAGTCCCAGGGTGGTGTCGGGTTCATCGTCCACAAGTCCCTCGTCAACAACATTGTACAAGTCAAGAGTGTGTCGAGTAGGGTAGCGTACCTTATACTCAGAATCACCAAACGGTATTCGCTGAAGGTTATACAGGTCTACGCACCGACATCGACACATTCTGACGAGGAGGTGGAGGCGCTGTATGAGGATATATCAAAAGCCATACACGCCTCTACCACTCATTACAGTGTTGTGATGGGGGATTTCAATGCAAGGCTGGGCGAACGAAGCGGTGCAGAGACGAGAGTGGGGCATTTTGGGTATGGGCGAAGGAACCAAAGGGGCCAAATGTTGGCCGACTTCATGGAGAAGGAGGGCCTCTTTATGATGAACTCCTTCTTCAGGAAGCGGCCACACAGAAAATGGACATGGTTGAGTCCCGATGGTTCCACGAGAAATGAGATCGACTTCATTATGTCGACCAAGCGGCATATATACAATGATGTCTCTGTGATCAATAGGGTGAAAACCGGTAGCGATCACCGGATGGTAAGAGGCACGTTGAATATTAATGTGAAGCTGGAAAGGGCCAGACTGGTGAAGTCCACTCTCCGACCTTCTCGTGCTCATATCCAAAATCCCGAAAACTTCCAACTCGAACTGCAGAACCGATTCGAGTGCCTAGCAGACTGCGTTTCTGTGGACGATCTAAACAACAGGTTCGTGGAAACTGTTCATACTGTGGGGTCTAAATTCTTTAAGACCCACCGCAGGAAAAGAACCGAAAAGTTCTCTGACCATACTCTCAAGCTAATGAAGGAGAGACAAGAGATGAGGCTGCAGTCATCGGCAGACGCGGCTGCCTACCGGCGGATTAATAGGCAGATCTCTAAAGCACAAACTCGCGACCTCCGTGTCTTTAATACCAAGTGTATTAAAGATACCATTGAGCGGAACAAAGGCTCAAAAGTGTTCGCGAGAGATCTGTCTATCGGACAGAGCCAGTTGACGCGGCTGAAAACTGATGACGGCCGTCTCGTCTCTTCTCGACCTGAGGTTTTGGGAGAGGTTGAGAAGTTCTATGGACAGTTATATACCACGACACAAAAACCTATTGAAGATCTGGCGAAAGATCCCAGAGCCAAACTGACCCGACACTATACCGAAGATATCCCGGACGTCAGCCTATACGAGATTAGAATGGCTCTCAAACAGCTTAAGGACAACAAGGCGCCAGGTGATGACGGAATCACTGCGGAACTCCTGAAAGCGGGTGGAAAACCGGTACTTAAGATCCTTCAGCGATTGTTCAATTCCGTCATCCACGAGGGCACAACGCCGGAAGCATGGCACAGGAGCGTGGTGGTTCTGTTCTTCAAAAAGGGTGATAATACCTTGTTGAAGAATTATAGACCCGTCTCGTTGTTGAGTCATGTTTATAAGTTGTTCTCGAGAGTCATTACGAATCGTCTCGCTCGTAGGTTTGACGACTTCCAGCCTCCCGAACAAGCCGGATTCCGAAAAGGCTTTGGTACCATAGATCACATTCATACGCTGCGGCAGGTTATACAAAAGACAGAAGAGTATAACCGGCCACTTTGCTTAGCGTTTGTGGACTATGAGAAAGCCTTCGATTCGGTGGAAACTTGGGCTGTGTTGAGGTCGCTGCAGAGATGCCGGATTGACTACCGGTATATCCAAGTGTTGAAGTGCTTGTATGAAAACGCCACAATGTCAGTACGTATACAGGACCAGACTACGAGGCCAATCCACTTGCAGCGTGGAGTGCGACAGGGAGACGTTATCTCCCCGAAGCTCTTTACCGCTGCGTTGGAGGACGTCTTTAAGCTTCTGGATTGGAACGGGCTTGGCATCAACATAAACGGCGAGTACATCACTCACCTGCGATTTGCCGATGACATAGTAGTCATGGCAGAGACTCTGAGAGACCTCAATACAATGCTCAATGATCTCAGCAGGGTTTCTCAACAGGTGGGCCTGAAAATGAACATGAGCAAGACGAAAATCATGTCCAATGCTCATGCACCGCTCCACCCAGTAATTGTTGAGAACTCTGCACTCGAAATTGTCGACGAGTATATTTACCTGGGACACACAGTCCAGCTAGGTAGGTCCAATTTCGAGAAAGAGATCAACCGCCGAATCCAACTCGGCTGGGCAGCGTTCGGGAAGCTCCGAGATGTCTTCTCGTCCAAAATTCCTCAGTGCCTGAAGACTAAAGTCTTCGAACAGTGCGTGTTGCCAGTGATGACTTACGGATCCGAGACATGGTCGCTAACTAAGGGCCTCATAAGTAGGCTCAGGACCGCTCAGCGGGCGATGGAGAGAGCTATGCTCGGAGTGTCCCTGCGGGATCGAATCAGAAATGAGGAGATCCGTAGGAGAACCAGAGTCACCGACATAGCTAAGCGAGTCGCGATACTGAAGTGGAAATGGGCGGGGCACATAGTTCGAAGAGCTGATGGTCGTTGGGGTCCCAAGGTGCTGGAGTGGCGACCCCGCACCGGGAAGCGCAGTGTTGGCAGACCCCCCACCAGGTGGACCGACGACATCAAACGAGTCGCAGGGAGCCGCTGGATTCAGGCGGCGCAAGACCGAGGCCTGTGGAAGTCCATGCAAGAGACCTTTGTCCAGCAGTGGACGTCTATCGGTTGATAAAGAAGAAGAAGAAGATGCGACGATATCAGCTTTCTTTTGGGATTGGGCAGGTGGCTTGTCAATTTGCATCGAGTGGTATGGGGCGTTGTCCATAATTATAATAGATGGTTCAGGGAGGCTACACAACATTGAGGTAAACCATTCAGTAAACTTTTCTCCATTCATGTCTTCATGATAGTCTCCAGTGGTTTTTGACGCAAAAGCCATGAGAGAACCTTCGATAAACCCGTTGATGGTTCCGGCGTGACAAATTATAAGTCGCAATCCTTTTCCTACAGGAACTTTGGAAGTAGATGCTGCTGTGTCATTGTTCCAAGAACGGCCTACAGTATGGTTAGCATTAAGCCATGTTTCATCCAAGAACACAACATTTTGCCAATTTTTGATTTCTTTCACTTGCCGTAAAAAAGTATACCTTGCCATCGCTATATCAAATCTTTCCATAAATATTTTGCGTTTGTTACATTTTTTGTATCGAAATCCAATGGTCTTCAAAATCTTCGTTAAAGAACTTTCCCCACCGAAGAATAATCCAGCTTCCTTCAGTGAATGCACCAACTTTTTTCTTGTTGGATACTCCTTCTGTAAATAGTAGCCGTAAACATGTCTTCGGATAGCATCGGCATCAAAGCTATCGATGCCTACGACTGGTTTTGCTCGTTTTCTCTTTTTTGGTGTGTGAAGTTTATTTTCTTCTGTGCCAGTCTCGCCATATTTTTTTTTAGTTATCCGTCTAACAGTTCGTTGTCCAATATTAAGCGCATCAGCTACGCGTTCAACCACTGACGTTATAGGTAAAATTGGCCCTCCATTTTGAGCTTCACGATCGAAATAGTTACGAAGGCGTATTACGAACTCACGTGTCTGACTATTTAGAACAGTTCTCTGCGTACGTTCGGTCATATCGACGAAATCCACAACAAAGGGCTTGAACAGAGTCCAAATTAACGAGCAAGGGTCAACAGTAATGCAGTATCAATATTTGAAATCCAAAGCCAAGTCAAAACTATATCACAATCGCATTGCACTGACAGTTTATACTTTTCGAAGCAACGTCAATTCGAAACTGCTTTGTTTTGCATTGAGCATTGACGCGAGTTTGCCGGAGGTAGTAGTTGTGCTAGCCAGCGATCCTATGTGACGATCGTATTAGATTCCATTTTTAAAAATTTTCAATTTAGAAAACCAAATGCCGAGTTGTGGTATATATCATATAAAAATAAAAATTTTACCTTTTGTATGAAACAGCTGATATTTTTTTGCGATTTCAGAGGTTTGTCCACATAGTGAAAATTGTTCATATTCACAAGTACATTCACCCCTTAAATGGTGCAAACTGATTTTTCTACACTTGTATACATTTTAGAAATCAATTTAATAAATAAATTTTGAGTCCTAAACCTAAAACTACATTCGATAAAATTTATGAATCTCTGCACATCACTATCGTCAATAAAGTAATACAATTATTTCCTTCAAAGTCGTTATCAATTAATACGGAACTTCATGAGCGGACAAACGTCAAACCGGCCATCATAGCGTGCCGCTAGTTTAGTAATATAATTATGATAAAATTAATAACCGAACAACAATGGTGTTCTGAAAGTTGAAGCCTATGCACGTCATTCCAATATGGTATTCTAACGAGACAACGGAAAATAAATCGCCACAAGCTTTCCCCTTTTATCTATTAAGAACATAACATCCAGTGACGTGTTACAACCCGCTAACGTCTGGCTGTCTTGAGTAAATAATTAATTAAATTCATTAGTACCGCCACGCGTTATTTTAACCACGACTTCCTCCCGGGTTTTCAGTTACGCACTCGAAGACATTGACGCCGCGTGCTTCTTTCTCTGAGCGTCGGACTCGATCCCTATCTTTTTATTCTTAGAAAGTTCCCGTTTGTCCGTGTTATTAACCTCTTTGAATATAATTTTAGCGACTGAAAAAGGTGCTCATTTAGTACGAACGCCGTTGATCAAAGCGTTCGTTGGGTCGTGGCCATCCGAGTGACAGGAGTACTAATAGGTCGGATTACATGGTTTTCTTTTGTTCACGGATTAGTTTCTGCGCGGTTGCAAGCAACAGATGTTGCAAAAATGATTCATTGATATTGTAGAATTCAAAAAGAAAATGCGATATACTTTAAAAGAATCTATGAATATTTTCGGTACTAGTACCTGCAATCTTAACAAATTTAAAACTTGTGCTTATACCTACCTATTATTATAATATATATTATCGTAGATAAAATGCTATTTTTCAAAAAAAAAAATCAATATTATTTATTTCATGTAGGACAACCTGTGATTAAAACTCTATCACCTGTGAAGGTAACGTTAGGTTTCGGAGGCTTTTTGCATTGTGTTTACCTTTTATGGCTTAACCTATAGGACACCCTTTGGGTGTACCCTAAAATACGAACCCTAAAATAAGAATAACACACATAACGCTACAATATGAATGTATGACTTTAGTATAGAAGCGTTTTTTTAGCTTAACCACGACTTCAACACGAATCAATTTTGTTGGAATTCTTTTCACTGGTTTTTACTGAGCTAAAAGAGCCAATATTTCGTGTGCAATTTATGTACCTACGGTTTGTTGAACTTTTTCTGTTTGTTATTATACGTTGCGATGACGACCATGACGAATAGATATCCAAGTTGTCTACATATTTACACTGTCTCCATAACAACCAGGCTGCCTACACTACACAATGAATCAATACCAGCCTTGGCCTTATCGCCATCGGTATTTCATGTTACATTTCTAAAACCTTCAATATTCGACCTTTGTCGAAACAAAACAGCACAATTAAATTGCATTCATCGTTTAGGTATGGAACGTTAACAGCTATGCGAATAGGTAATGTTAGACAGAGTATAAATTCGAAGATAGGTAGGTACGGTATACTCATAACCTTTTGCAATTTGTAGTTCTCGTTGAACCCCCATAAAAAACATTTAAGGGTGTAAAGTCATCATCACCTGCAACCCATCAACGACACATTACTGAATGCAGGTCTCCTCTCAAAGAAGGGTATAACATAATTTATGTATAGGTCAAAGTCCACCACGCGGTCCAATGCAAATTGCCAGACTTCACACACCTTTTGAGAACGATATGGAGAACTGTGGAGAACTTTCAGGCGTGCAGGTTTCCTTACGATGTTTTCTTCACCGTTGAAGCATGTGATATTTAGTTGCTTAACCGCACGTAACTCCGAAAAGTCAGAGAATCCGCGATTGGACCCGCGAGTCCGAATAGGGCACCAGAGTAAAAACCACTATCACTAACTATCGCTATCACTGCTCCTATGTCTGTGAAAGCTAATAGTTTCTCAGACAGTATACCATTTTAAAAGTACTCGTGCCAAAAACAATTATAATGTGGATTTCGTTGAAAGTGATGGAGAGTTTTCCCGTTGGCAGTGTCGCATGGTGACTCAATGGCGGTTTAGGTATATATTGAAGTCAAAACAAGGTTCAACCTCTGGAAAAACCGGAAGTTTTGAAACTACACACTTAGTAGTACTTAGAGATGAATATACCAAAAGTCCTCGTGAATATGAGGCGAGCTCTAGCGGCAATTACTTACCTTTTCTTTCTTATCGGTATAATGGTTCTCTCACATCATCATCTCATACATAGTTACCTCTTCTTACTGTGTTTCAGGCAGCAAGTTCAGAAGTTGACCAAGATGAGCAGATTGCAGGGCTTTCTACCAAGAAGCGATCAAGAGTTGATTGATTTTTCTGTACATAATTTTCCTTTACTAAATTTTGGAATATCCTAAGCTATTTTTTTCTTTTCATTTTTGATATGCATCTTTCTTTTTATACGAAGGTGTGAAGTTTATCTCCAAAAATTTTGGTAAACCATTGTCAAATATTTTTAGCTAGTACGTATAGTACGGGCATAAGATAGTACCGCGCGAGCGTGGTTTTTCAAAAAAACGCTAGGTTTTAGCCCCTAGGCTATACCTCGGTAATGATTGGATATAGAAGAAAAAGGTAGGGTAGACTGGGTACGGTTGTAACGGGGTACGGTTGAAACAACTCAAATATTTCCAAAACTATACACAACACAACACAGGAAGGGGTATAAGGGGAGAGGCACGCGGATTTCAAGTACCAACATGATTCCCAGTGTTGCGTCGCACTCTGCGCACTTATTACTTTTAAAAGAAAGCCCATTGTGTTTTGTCAACCAAAAGTAAGTATTTTTAATGAATTTCTTTACAATATAGCATGACTACCAATATAATTTTCATATTTGAGTTTTAACATACACAATTGTTGTATTTTAGAGATTATAATAAGCTGGTTCGTTTTTGTATACGTTATTAGCCTCATGCCTGTGTCTTTTTTATTGCCAAAATAGGTGGTGGGTACGGTTGTAACGATTTTCATGGGTACGGTTGTAACATTAGTTTTATTATATTTTTGCATTGCAGATGCATAGAAAACGCGTAAGAAAGACTTCAAGAGGTGAAAGCGACATATTGTTGTACAAGAACGCCTATTATTAAATGAAACTTGGGGCATCTTTGAGGAAAACTGCAGAAAAATACGGCATAAATTATGTCTCACTATTCGTCTCAACGAAAGAGAAATGCAGTGAATAAAGATGAACATGACCAAGTAAAAGAAGTCAGCATGGAACTGGATAGCTCATAACAGAATTTTCACAGATGATCAAGAGCGTCTACCAGGCAAAATACCTGATTCGTTGTGCAGACATATACAAGCAACAAGAATTACACCCAGACAATATATCAACAATGTAGAAACCAATGAACAAGCTACTGCACCAAACCTGGAACCGCACATATTTTCTAAAAATTCTGGTGTTTCCTATTCCGTCCACAAGCAGAACATTTGAGTTCGCACCTGAGGCATTACGGCCCTTCCTCAAAGCTCCTTGGAAAATTAGAACCAGAGTTCGAAAGAGCAAAAAATCGGCAATTTACACAGATGAAAAAAAGCTGTTAGAAGAGAATATGTCGAGCGGCAGAAAACATTGAAAAATAAGAAAACGAAGATAAACGTATTTGAATCTAGTCGCAAGACAAACCAACGCAAAGGGAAAGATGAAGGTAAAAAAGAAAAATACATTTAATACACCACCAGATTCTTCAAAAGATGAAGAATATTTATTGCTTTCTTTGCCTGGAAATATAATAATTAGAGATTATGTTCGTTTGGTGAGACTGATTGAGCACCGATGTAGTTAAAGGGGATATATTATTATCTATTTTTGTTAATTTATTATTGTGTAAATATGTTACTCTAAAAATTACCTAAATAACTGTTAAAATGTGTCTAAGATATGGCGATATTAGGTAAAGTAATTTTTAGCGTTTTTAAATAGTAAAGCTGGTTTGAATACTTCAATTCTGTATTGTTTCTACTTGTTACAACTGTCCCCCATCACTGTTACAACCGCCCCTGGTATGGGGTCGATTGTAACAATCGCATACGCCCAATAAAACTACTCATTGCTGCTAAATTGTTTCACCTGTGCATGTGGGTTTGATATTAATTTAAAGAAAAATAACCTGGCTTTCATCTCAAATGCTATAACCGTTGTTTATAGCAATATTGGCAATGCTGTGGGTGTTCAAAGGGAAATTGTTACAACCGTACCCAGTCTACCCTATATTATCATTTTTACTACAAAGGGGACTGTCCACTTTGTATGGAGGTTTTGGCTTAGACTGGACAGACACTGAGAATAATAATTTTATGTTAAGTTAGTAGCATTAACCAGTAGGAATTAGAAAAATAATAAAGTTTTGTGTCCAGGTGTTCCTAATTTGTTTTTTGTGAAGTTAGATATACTTAAAAGGTTTTTGAAATAAAATATCGTTGTTTTTTGGTTATTTTTTTTATCATCTGAATCATATGTTAATAAGATGTTATCTAAGAACTGGGCAGGTGGATTTATTGAACACTTACCACTTGAGGTGCAATCCAGTGTCGTATTACGGACATAACCTCTATAAGTTCAAGGCTATGCCTTCTCCTTTGATTCATGTCGGTACCACAATTAATACATCTCAATTCCAATGCATCGGAAGCACCTTCCATTGGAATAATTCCAATTATTGTAATTATTACAGCCACGACAGTAAACATTAGGGCTTCGATCACTACCGGTAGGAATGCCAGGGTCGTCGTAAATAGCTTCATCAGTGTCCATTATTATTAGCAAATGTCGATATAGAAAAACGGGAAGCAAGAAAAGTAACAACAAATACAATCACTAAAAACACAATAAATAACAAAGCGAACTGCGAATGTAGTTTGTAGTTTTACCGCGGAATGGAATACAACAAAATGACAAGTGACAAGACGTCTATAGTCTATGAACTGTTACGTCAAGGGTTGCCGTAAAAGGCATTTTCGGTAAACAATTGAATCGATTAAATCGATAATCGAAACTATTACAATAATTATTAAAAGTGCAATAATGACATTATTTCCTTGCTTAATTAATTAAATAATAATGAACCTAATAATTATTGCAATTCTGTGATTTTTCACATAATATGTTGTCATAGTTAGATGACATTTACTTTAATTATAGGCCTTTTATAGATAACTTTTCTTTTTTTATTCGATTTAAAAATACTTCGAATCGATTATTTGTTAATTAATTGTTTTTTTTTTTTAGACTGGCAACGTGACATTATAGCGGAAATAAACCGGAACTAAATCATTAATTAATTAGATACTTATTAAATAAAGTTTTTATCAGTTTATATTGATACAACTGAAAATCACAAATAATCATGATTTAATTTATAATTCTTTTTTTATTCGATTTAAAAATACTTCGAATCGATTATTTGTTAATTAATTGTTTTTTTTTTTTAGACTGGCAACGTGACATTATAGCGGAAATAAACCGGAACTAAATCATTAATTAATTAGATACTTATTAAATAAAGTTTTTATCAGTTTATATTGATACAACTGAAAATCACAAATAATCATGATTTAATTTATAATAATTTTTGGTATAATTGTTTTTTTGCATGAATTCTGTTCACGCCAAGCCAATAATGGACAATTCCCTTTAATAAGCTTTAATTATGTATAAAGTGAACTTTTAACTCCGACCAATTGGTTCTCGAGATATTAACAAAAAACCAAAAAAAAAAGTGCCCTGTTTTCGCTTATTGCTGCTAGAGCTCGCCTTATATGCATGAGAACTTTTGTCATATTCATCTCTAGGTGTGCAAATATGTGCAAAGTTTCAAAACTTTCGGATTTTTCCGGAAGTTGGGTCATTTTTAAATTTTTTTGACTGGACTAATAGGAAAAGAATTAGTTCTTTCTTGTGTATCATGGAATTCCGCAAACTAACGCCTGCTACAATCCAATATTAACCTTTTCGATATAAAAATCGCAATCTAAGTTAAATACAAACTAATAATATGTTAATTTATGCATATTATGTAAATTTTTTAAGTTTATCTAATCTTATTATAAGCAAAATCTCTCTCATTTTTTCTTGATCAGAGTTGTTTACTTTATTAAAATTTGCCACAGAACAGAAAAGGATAGCACCAAATAACTATATGTAAAATGAGTTCGTAGATATAGATTATAAAAAAATATATAAAATAATAATAATTATTTATCTTCTTTTTCGTTTTTCGAGTTTTTGAGTGTATTGTGTTTTAGTAATTTTTTTGTGTTTTTACCTACTACTTTTTTAATTTTTGCTTTCCGTAGTCCTAACGGTAACGCATAAAATTTTTACGCTCAATAAAGATTAAAGAAAATCTTATTAATAAAGCTATTAAATTTTTAATGTGGGTAATTTCCTTTGAGCGACGCATTATAAAAATAAGAAAACTGAAATGTAGGAAAGTGTTAGTGTATTTGACATTGTGTTACCATAGTTGTTTATGATATCCCTAAATAAATGCGGAAAGCTGAAAAATATCTTCCGCTGAGGCGCAAAAATGAGCAAGCCGTAGGCGAAGATAGTTTAATTTTTAAAGTACCTACATGTTTTGTGTGTGCTTTATAGATTTTTCAATTTAAAATTGTTAAGAACAATAAAATATTATTTATCAATTACTTAATATATCCAAAATATGGCACCCCGGTTTGTAACTTTGTATGTATTAGCTGATTTTTTTAGTAAGTACCATATATAGTCATGGTTTTTTTTTTTGTATATGACCAGCTGATGAAGAAAGAAAGATAATGTAGGTATTGAAAAATACTTTAATATTAGTTCTGAAATTAATTAATACTAAAACAATTTTTTTTTGTTCTCTATTAAAAGTACTTTCAATTTCAAAGAACATTTCCGGTAAAAACCTACGATGCCTATTTTGCTTAGCTAAGTGACTAAGCAAAATGAACCAACTCGTATATAATTTGGGTTCAGTCAGGTTCAAACACAGATAAAATTTCAATGATAATAAGAAAAATTACCAGAAACATGTCGTAAACCAAACAAGCATTTCATGTTGACCTTCTATAACAACGGAGCTCAAGCCTCTTACAATGTTGTACGCCCTTACTCACAAAACTGATCTGTCTTCAGCGGGGAAGAAATGCCGGCGATTTGTCGTGTTGAGAATTCGTTTTATAATGATTCCGACGACGTGCCTTAAAAATAACTTAATGAGGACATTCGGCCTGGACAAAGGAGGCATTGACCCAAATTCGTTAATAAAATCTTTAGTTTTCGTTGCGACTCTTATTAAAATGCACAATGGAGCGCAATGAAAATGAAAAATACCCATTGTTAAAGTTATCTCGGTGGTTATTCTCTAGAAATGATTGCATCAGTGTAACGATCGCAATCACCTCTGATTGGCTGGGCTTTTTTGCAGCATCAATGCATTTTTAACCGATTTCAAAAAAGTAGGCTATCAATTCGTCGGATTCTTTTTTTATGTATGTTCACCGATTACTCGAAGACGCCTGAACCGATTTGGAAAATTCTTTTTTGTTTGAACGTGTATACTCCCCAGGTGGTTTCATTTCATTTACCGAAATCAGTCGAACGGTTTTCCACAATAAATTAGTTTTGTAGTAGAGCGGGTGTTTGAAGTCGTTTTTTTTTTAAAGAATTTTTTATATTATATTTAACCAATAGTGGGAGAGTACCAGCTAATCAAAGGTCATTGTGATCATTGCATGGCTGATCGTTGTGTTACAAGACACTTTGTTTTTCAAACTATTGCGGTAAATTTATACGAGTGGGTTAACACCATATTCAAAAATAAGGTTAGGATGTGAATTTTTACCAAACAGGTAAAGACGAGCCTTAATTTCCATACTATTGCGGTTGGCTCCGATAAATATTTATGATCCAATTTCAAATTATTTACGTTACTTCGAAAGAACCTTCTTTAGCCGACTTCCAAAAAAGGAGGAAGTTCCCAATTCGGACGGTATCTTTTTTATTTACGAATTTATGAATGCAATGTGCATATTGTACGTATGATGGACTGAATATAGAAATAGAAATATTTTATTAATATTGTCGGAAAATTCGTAGATAATAATTTTATTATAATCGGTAGCGGTTAGACGTAGTCAACGAGTAGAGTGTGTTGTGCGTATTTCAGCAATGAATTCGAAGAACTTATTGTTCGTAATATAACTCGTTACTACAAGGAACGCCGGCTCATAGCATTCTATCGTTTAATCGTCGAAAGATAAACAGTAGCGTGAGAAAATCGCCTACGGTTGATGGCCCGGTTCTCATGGGCAATCCCCGAGCTCGAGCCTTGCGCAGCCCACACTACGTGGTATCCCGAGTAAGTATAGGTAAAGGACTATAGGTATATGTCAGTTGTGGACTCAAACACAAACATTATTTAGATAATACAAGATTTTATTTTCAAACTGAAAGATTTTTCCACAAAGTTTATTGTTACTTTTGTTTTCATTAGTATATACCTAGCGACTGAGGACTTCTTCTGGCTTAGTTAGATTTTCAAAAATCCCGAGGACTACTTTTTCCCAGGGATAAAAAGTATAGAAATATGTATCTTGTATCTTGCTCTTTTGTTTCGTTTGTGATTAAATTAAAGAAACAAGCACACTTTTACATTTTTATTTATATATTTTATCGTGATAATAACGAAACATAATACATATATTTTAATATTACGCAGCCGGCATGCAGCCCATAGTATCAAATCAAAGCGTCACTATTTTAGTTAGGGCATAATATGAAGTAACTCTCGAGTCTCGAGTCACGTTTGTATACCAATGTCGTCACTCCACCTGAAGTGTCTTTGCACAATACAGGAATACGGGTGTGTACTCGAGATGTTTGCACTTCATATAGTTACATGTTAGATATGTCTTGTTTAAGCTTGGTTGACATGATACGAGTTTTTGAACAGTCATACAAAATTGTTTCTGTGAAAAGAATAAAAAGCTCTTATATTTTGTCAACGTTTGCGTAATCCAAAGCAAAGCTTCTGAAGATTTATTAATTTCCTTGGACTTGGTGCCGCAACACAGAAACTGTTAGAACGCCCAATTTATTCCTCGGTTACTCGTGTGGTTAAACGTCACTCGACGCTGGTGAAATCGTTATAAAAATTTAAAAAATGCGTGAGTGTCTTTGAACACTCGGTTAGAACGAAATTCCTTTTAAAAAACATTACCTTTTGGAATCAACGCCATCTCTCGCCACATGTCTACATTATAGAAAGGGCGGACGTGACGTTCGTGACAGAAAATTCTTTTTTTTTTTTCGCCTAGTCCCCATCCGCCCAGTCCGTACCGTCCGATAAGGAACTTCGTTCCAATACTTCATGACTATTTTTTTATAACATTATAGGTACTAGTTTTTAATAATATTACACTTTTTCATAAACAATCTTTTAGTATTAGTATGTACTTTTAAATCTAAAACTACATGTTGTATTTTGTTTTATGCTGCATCTCTAGTTAAAGCTTAAGAGTAATCCGACCTTATATATTGTGGTTAAAGCTAAAGGAACTATGTAAGTCAACTACATATTTGCATAAAGTTATTTAACTGTCCTCTTTCGTAAATATAATGATGAAATTGACGACAAAATTGTGATAATGCATGTTACCGCATTGTGTTACATGAGTTGTAAAGTTTAACCTTGTTAATGGATTATGATGCCTTAGCATTTTACCTAGCGGAAACGATACATGATACATTGCTGAATGCAGAGGTAAGTATGTATATTATGATTGCTATAGACTGCTTGAGTTGAGGTCTTATGACGCTGATTGCTTTTTTCAGTTCTGTACCTAGATTTATTACATCTTTACGAATGTCACGCCACGCCATCAATATTACGCCACGCGAACGAAGTCACGAGCAAAAGCTAGAAGTATTATAAACAAGTTTGAATTGAAAAATTTAAAACTACCCCGACATGTTAATCTATTGCCGGACTATGTACGATATAGGTACCTGACATCCTAATCATGCCTTGGAAATAATCCGAAGTGACAGTAGGCACACCAAATTTCAAATCAATCGCACCAGTGAAAGCTTGCACGACCCTTTAATCAAGTAGGAAGTAAGCTGATGATCTTCAAACGCCTGAGCAGATCTTCATAAATTATAGCTAAGATCCACCTCGATTACGTTAGCTTCCAAACAGAAAAAGCCGCATCAAAATCGGTCCCTTGGGTAGGCTGATACGAGGGAACAGATAGACCCACAGATACACAGACACTATCCGTGTATCTATCGCACGTCAAACTTATAACACCCCTCTTTTTTGTCGGAAGTTAAAAATAGGTAACAGTACACTTTGATTTGTTAGCTAGTACAAAAAATGTTATGTACCTACTCGTCCGTGCATAATTCACATAACTTGTTCGCAGGTATTTAGTATCGGTAATCAGATACCGACTGCGGTCCCTATGATAACGTGACAAACACTACTGCATTCTTTACCAGCATTCGCTGACACTATGTGTCTATTCTGTACATAACCTTTGTCAGAATAATTTCTAGAGAATTTTACGTACACCAACCACGTGACGTCTTTCCTTGATGCCACTATATTAACTAAATAAGGAAAAAGGACATCATAACACTAAAATCTTTTTCCTTTCCTGAAGAAGGCTTTCGTGTGTCTGAACTAATTTAATATGAAAACTATTTTACCTAACTGGAACGTTCTAGGATAAATCCTACGTTACACTTACATAATATTATAAATACGAAAGCAACATGGATGTCTTTTATCAATCAAAATATATATCAAAAAACAGATTATTTAATAACAAACGCGATGGTATAATATTGCCTGCAATAAACCGTTCATGAAACACTATTGCCAGGATTTAAAGTTTAAAAATCTAAGCAAGTAAAGTTGCGCAAGAGAGAAATCCGAGCTTATTTAGTGTAATAAAGAAGGATAGAGCATAGTGGCTGCGAAGCGACGCCTTCGTTGAAACTCGCTAAAAAAATATTTAATTAATATTTTTTTAATAAATGATAGTCATGAACATATTTTGATAAGCAATACATACAAGACGTATTTGTCTATGTATGGAATTTTATAAAAAAAATGTTTCATTCGGTAAACAGATGGGTGAAGGTCGATGTTATGTTCGGATCTTAGACTATTACCTATATGTCAACTCTCAAACTTAGTCATTATGGCATAAGAAGCGTTGCACTTGATCTCATTGCCTCTTATCTTAGTGATCGAACACAAAGTGTATGCGTAGGTGACGTGAAGTCGCGGGGTTCATCTACTCTGTTGGGTGTCCCACAGGGCTCTATCCTGGGTCCTTTTCTATTTTTGGTGTATATTAATGACTTAGTATATCATGTCCGCGATGCTTGCAATATTGTGTTGTTTGCAGATGATACATCTCTAATATTCAAAACTGACAGAAACAAAGTAAATTTTGACGATGTAAACAATACCTTATCTCAGATATCGCGTTGGTTTACTGTTAATAATTTGCTCTTGAACGCTAAAAAAATTAAGTGTTTAGAATTTATTGTACCAAATGTTAAGAAAATTGACAAAACAATAAAAATAAACGGGGAAAACCTTATAATTGAGAACTCCACAGTTTTTCTGGAGGTGACCTTGGATAGTAAGCTTCAGTGGGACGCTCACATAGAGACATTAGCGGATAAACTCAGCTCAGCTGCCTATGCTGTCAGAAAAATCAGACAGTTTACCGATGTAGAAACGGCTAGGCGGGTCTACTTTGCCTACTTCCATAGTGTAATGTCCTATGGAATCTTATTGTGGGGCGGAGCAGCTCATATTGAAACTATTTTTATATTACAGAAAAGAGCCATTCGATTTATCTATAAACTCGGTTCGCGCGGATCTCTTCGTGAAAATTTTAAAGAGATTGGTATTCTTACGGTAGCTTCACAGTACATTTATAATAATATAGTCTTTGTGAGACAAAATATTCATCTGCATAAACAAAGAGGCAATACACACAATCGACTCATTAGAAATCGTCATAAACTAGAAATTCCATCATGTCGCCTGCGCAAAGTGCAAAAATCCTTTGTGGGGTTGAGCGTACGCTTATATAATATGATTCCGAAGGAATTGCTAGATTTGCCACTGCACAAATTTAAACAATTCGTATAAACTCACTTACTGAGTCGCGCTTATTACAAAGTTAATGACTTTCTTAATGACAAAGTTGCATGGGATCTTAAAATTAGTGTTTGAATAATATTATTCAATTCGATGCTTTAATACGGGTAGACTAAGTATGTCACGCTCTCTTTAAACATTTCTGTGGTGGTGTCGTGTGGTGCGGGTTGTTACGTTCCCTCAAATATGGTCGAGCGAAGCAATGGCTGGATCATGCGTCATGCTCGTGAACGGGTGCCGCCGGCGGGAATGGGGCTACTTTCTGTCTGCCCGTCTTTGACATGAATTGAATTGTAGTACGTTTTGTGGAAATGTCATATTCTATTCTAACAAAGATGCACGGGTTAAATCAGCTTGGCATCCAGCTGCCCACAAGATAGTATAAAAACTTATTACAATGTAATAGCTACTTATTAATATTGTAAAATGATTATTTTGAAAAGAGCAACTGCTGAGTTTCTTGCCGGCTCTTCTCAGCAGAATCCGCTTTCCGAACCGGTGGTAGAATCTTGCCGTGTCATAAGAGCCACAGGTTGGCCTACATGAAATAAATAATTTTGAATTTTGAATTTTTTTGAATTATGGAACCTAACTTACCACGAAAAACAGGCCAACATGCAATAAACCTTGTTTAGTAACAAATCAACTAACAACAACTTTCAACAACAATCAACAACAATCAACAACTTTAGTAACAAACAAATCTATACTATACGTAATAGTTGTTAATCTTAGTTGTAAAAATGATTATAATATTCAAATGAATCTTATAATATAGCTATCGGCACTGGCTGTGGCGTCCCGTTAATTTTATCCTAGATTAATAATAATTTGCTGCATGTTATATGGAATTCTCGATTATAGTGAGCATAATTATAAAACGAAGAATAAGAAGATGCATGTGGATAAATCTAGTTACGTCTATTGCAATCTAAAATCCGTTCGCTAAAGTTCATATATTATTATGCTTAATTAAAAACTCTCGCGCCAGAAATAGCGAAGCGAATGACGGCGCACATGAACCGGTTTGATCGAAAACAGCGAGTTAGTATTGAATGAAAATCCTACTACATAATATTATTATAAATGCGAAAGTTTGTGGGGATGTATGGATGATTGGATGGATGTTTGTTACTCTATAACTCCACAACGAATGAACGGCTTTGGCTGAAATTTGGAATGGAGATAGCTCATACCCAGGATTATCACCTAGGTTACTTTGCATCCCAGAAAATTACAGAGTTCCCGCGGGAATTAAAAAACCTTAATCCACGCGGACGAAGTCGCGTGCATCACCTATTCAATAAATTAATGATAGTTCGACAAAACAAACTTAGTACGAAATATACGTTTCGGAGACCGGAGTTACATATTATATGCGTAAGCAATTAAATCAAGCATCAATCAGGTTGAATGGTGAAAGAAAACATCGTGGAAATACCTGCATGCCTCAGAGTTCTCCTTTATGTTTCGTTCTCAATTTACTCTACCTTTCTTGTTTCTAATCCAGCAGATATTACACTACACATTTTCTGTCTTGGATTTTGCAAAAAGTAAAGAACATAAAGATAACATCAAGAAGGGCCACACGATCAACTAAATCTGAATCGGCCCTATTGATAGAATCTTACGCCATAGATCAACAGGCGCGTGCGCCGATAGTGGGGTAATGTCGACACTTGCGTAAAGCAGTAGCGACCACTGGCGTGCAGCGAAACACCTTGCGGATAAACTCGTGCCTAAATAATCTTGTCGCTGCTGATCTCTATCTGCCTTGATATCATAATACGGTCTGTGTGCCGAATATGCAACTGAACAGCTTTCTCGCTAGAATTTACGAGTGTTTTGCGTTATAATATATTCCGTGCCGCTTTGCTTGTAGATATTTTTAAATTTAAATTGACCTATATTTATCGATAAAACTATCGCGCGTGGTGCTACTCCAAAGAACTTTTTCATTCGGTGGGATTGCTTACGGATTCATCGTTGTTATTCCGTCTTCTTCTTTTGGTTTAAAGGCTTTTCTTAGCACTATGTCTTTATGAAGTTTAGTTAGCGTTTCCAATCGGCAATGACAAGATAGCTTGTCAACTTTTTGGGCAAATTAAAAAAACCTGTCTTCGTATGAGTTTTTCCCTAATCAAGCGCATTAAATCTTACGTAAAATTCTGTAGTTATTACGGATTAAAAAATAAACCGAGTTTACGATTTTTGGTTCATTAAACGATTTTATTTATTCCATTTCCACATAACACTGATAGGAAATCTAGAAAATTTACGATAAGAAAGTGCAGTTGAAATACTTATTCTCCATTTTAATCTGCTTACCGCCGTGCAGTCTAGTTTGAAACGAACGATTTCATAGAAATAACAAGTGGGTCATATTGCATCAATGCACACCAACTAAGACCAACCAATCGCCGTGATGGATGCAACGTGTAATTTACTACAATTTAGGGGTATTGTATAGGGGTACAATTTACAACGTTTTAGATACACGATAATGACCAGCCGCGTTCCTTATAGGTAAATAACTACATAATATGTATATATATGTAGCATTTGACATATTATGTATATGCTTCTAAGCTTTAGATGTGTTAGATATAATTGTTATGTAAATGGCTATTATTTAACTAATTACGACTTATTTGCTTGTTTACATGGAGTAGGTGTTTCAAATCTGAAAATAGCAAATGCTTAATGTATTTTTAAATAAAGTTTGTTTCTTCTTATTAGCAAAGAGTAGGTTGGTACATATTCAATTAACAATACTTCTCTTGCACTTTGTGTGTATTATTTGTAATACATTTTAATATTGTTTAGATCAACTGCTGTAACACAAGAATCAACATAAGAAGGTACAGGGACATTCATAGAGATAGCTATCTATGCCCGGAATATTTCTGCGTTCTGGGTTTCGTAAGAGTACCAGAGTTATCGAAAATGGCTGAAGTGGCAATAGTCGGGCCATACAGCTCGAAGAACCGATGAATATTGGGGTTCTAGGACGATGGAGTGGCGACCCCTCACCCCTAAATGGACGGAAGATCTCAAACTAGTCGCTGATACCTGCTGGAGTGGAAGTCTATCAGTTGTAACGATGATGATGATAATTGATGATGTGTGGCATACTCTGTACTCAGTAGTCATAAGTTTATGTTCATTGATGACAGCTATTCTTTTCATATAATATCATTTTTATATCAAGAGAAAAGACAAAGATCTTTCTTTAGTGTATATTCCTCTTGTTTTTCCAAATATCTGACGCAATTGGTCTACTATGGTAATTCCATTCCCAACAGACGTAATTTTTACTCACCCTAAGGTGAGTAATTGGTTTAAGCCAGGCCTTTATAGGAGCTTAGTGTCCTCGTTGTTATTGAAAAGAGGAATTAATACGTCAAGCTACGCTTAACTACGTCAGACAGTAAACCATATCCAAATAACAAGTCAAACTAAGCACTCAATACCACCTTGGATTTATAATAATAGTTTAGATATTTACCAACTAAACTATTATGAAGAACATATTTTGTGTAAATCTACAGGTGAATAAAATTGAAGTGTCGGTCGGGATTTCGAAATAGCTCCCTCTTGTTAAGCTTATAATATTAATAGCTGACCCAGCGAACTTCGTACCGCCAACAAAAATATTTAGGGGTAGGTTTATCATTTAGAGGTATGAAAAAATAGATGTTGGCCGATTCTCAGACCTACCCGATATGCACACAAAATTTCATAAAAATCGGTCCACCTATTTCGGAGGAGTTTGGTAACAAACAACGCGACATGAGAATTTTATATATTAGATGATTATTTATTTGACAGATAGCATGACCTAATCACAAGTTTATAACATTTAATCAATGTGCCTGTTTATCTGGGCTAATCTTCGGAAAGTTTTAACTGATTTCGTTAGGTCTTTCACAGAAAAGTAGTAAAGATTAGAGAAGAAAACGATCTAAGCTACTTCATATCCCGGAAAATCAGAGATTCCACGAAATTTTTAAGAATCTAATATACACACGAACTTATTCGCATACATCTGAATTTGTACAATATTTTAAGCTGCACTTATCTGTGTGACTGTCGCAAGAATTTATGTCACAGATCTACTTGAAGAGGAAAAATTATAACGTTTCAGATATAAACGATACGATGCATTTTCTTCAATAGCTCGGCGGTATAATCGTTCTGAGTAATGCGGCTGCATCTGTTGATGTTCCTGGAAATCAACCAGGACTTTGTCGGGAAGTTCTGAGAAATCGCCTTGTTGCCTTTCTGCTTGGCTTATTGTCTAGCCCAGTCTCGCTAGTTGTCAAACCCCTTCGTGACATTTGCTGCGTTATGCCGTTTGACTTCCTCGTTGTCTTTCTGGATGCTATTGTTGTCGGTGCGATCATTAGTGTTATTAATCTCTGTACTTATTTATGGTTTTATTAAATAAAGTATTTATTTTATAGTTACATTTTCTCATGATGCTAGATTCCGTTTCATTGTGTTCCATTTAAAGGCCAACAGTTTGGAACTTGATTGATTGACCATAGTAATCTTTAATCTAAATATATAAAAGGAAATGTGACTGACTGACTGACTGATCTATCAACGCACAGCTCAAACAACTGGACGGATCGGGCTGAAATTATTGGCATACAGATAGCTGTTAAGGTGTAGGCATCCACTAAGAAAGGATTTTTAAAAATTCAACAACTAAGGGGTAAAATAGAAGTTTAAAAAAATCTAAAATATAACCGTGAGGAAAACCGCGGGAAAAAGCTAGTTACATTATAAATGTGCACAAGATATAAATATTTCGATTAGCTCTACTATTATACTGTTTTTCAGGAATAGATGCTTAATCATTAATATTAAAAAATAGACAATTTAGATAATTACGCTCACAGATTATTAATATTCTAAAAAGTAGATTACCGCATTATTTGACTTAACAAAAAAGCAACTCATCGGTTTCAGAAGAATCTTTTGATTGATCATCATTAGACAAATTCCGAGCACTAGTTAAGGCGGTAGCAAAAACTGTTTTGCGTCATTTCACCGCGAGTCCGATGGAGAGTTTTTTTACTTGATCACTTGTTGGAACGCTAGTCCGGCACTGCGTGCGGACGTTGACCGTGTTTCTGTTTTAGGGAGTTTAATGTGAATGGATTAACATGTGACTGAAAACGATCTTGAAGCTCACGCATCGGTTTAGTCTCTAATATATAAAATTCTCATGTCGCGGTGTTTGTTACCAAACTCCTCCGAAACGGCTGGACCGATTTTTATGAAATTTTGTGTGCATATCGGGTAGATCTGAGAATCGGCCGACATCTATTTTTCATACCCCTTCAATGATAAGGGTGACTCACCCCTAAATATTTTTGGTGGCGGTACGAAGTTCGCTGGGTCAGCTAGTTGCTTCTGTAAAATTTGCTGCATTTAAAACTTTGATTACATAACTGTCCGGGTGAACGACCTATAGATGCCCTTCTTGCTACAATGCCATTTTTAGCATTGTTAATGTTGTCTAATGTAATAAAATACTGTCCGATTAATCATGATAAAGAAGCGTGTTACCTTTTAGTATAATACATTTTAGTATCGTATATGATTGATATCGTATTGCTTATAGCTAACATTACTTGATTCTCGAAATATTTGCATTGTAAGTCATTGCTTCCAGTGTTGTTGTTGCTCAATTTAAACTCTGATAATAATAATAATCTTAATCGGCTAGACAGGTACTTCTATATATTTATAAATCTATTTCTATTCTATTCTATTCTATTCAGATTAATATCTGCAATATTTATTTCATCAATGTCTATAAAATTTGCATCGGTGCATTAAGGGTCCTATGTGGCGCCGGCCGTTGTCGATTGTAGGCATTTTCGCGCATGCACACATTGATCGGAGTGATCGGCGCGCGCTCACGCACACCGGTATACAGGTACAGTGGGAAACCGATACAATCTATGCGGCATAAACAAATTGATGTTTAAAATTATTGTCAGTTTACGAGATTTCGCAAAACTAACTACCGATCAATAAAATGATGAGTTAAATTACAATTTATTAATTACAAATTACTAATTTATTAATTTAAGTAAAAAACTCATTTAGGCTACTTTTTATCCCGGAAAATTACAGTTCCCGAGGTAATTTAAAAACTAACTCCACGCGGACGAAGTCGCGGGCATCAACTAGTAATAAGATAGTAGGAAGCAAGTTTAAAAAATAGTATGTACCTACATACAATTGCCTCGTTGGTCAAGTAGTTATTAGCGTGTTCAAAAGCAGATGACGAGGTTCGTGGGTTCGATTCCTGTCGGGATAATAAATTAAGTATTGGAGTTTTTTGCCAAGAAATTCTCTGTACTAGCCCGTAGTTAGGATGTTGGCGGTGTCACCCGTCACCCCCCCCCCCCCCCCCCCCCCCCGGGGCCCCGTGCCTCGGAGAGCACGTAAAGCTGTCGGTCCTGCTCCTGCACCTGATCTCTCCGGTCGTGTCGGATTTTCCATCCCATCGGACTATGAGAGTGAGGGAATAGAGAGTGAACCTGTGTTTGCGCAATATCTCCCGGCCGCGTTAATCTCTGTGAGGAGGTTGACCGCCGTGGTCGGATTCGGTCGGGAGGACGTATTTTGTATTTGTATTTGTAGATATTGTTTATTTCTTCGATTGAGGCTACAAAAGCGCTTACGAATGTCAAAAATGTTACATCATTAAATAAAATACAAAATATACAAAAATACAAAATCTAGCACTTTAACAAATAAATAAAATAAAAAAAAAATAATTTGAAGTCATAAGAATTTGGTACCTACTAGGTATGTTATAGGGCTAGGTACATTATTATTATTATGTAGTATACATACAAGCTAGTATAATAGCAGTGATAGCATAGCTCCTATTCGGGGGGTCGTGGTTTCGATCCCGGCTATGCACCTCTGACTTTAGGCTTCTGTGGGGTCAAGAAAGAGGAAATGGTTGCCAAAATTTTAAAAAGTCCCCGCCATCCACATTGAAATTATTTGTTATTGGACCGATTTCGTTAAAATTCGATATTTAGGCTTCTCTGGGGAGTCTGGGGTCAAGAAAGGGGAAATGGTTGCCAAAATTTTAAAAAGCCCCCGCCATATTGAAATTCTATGTTATTGGACCGATTTCGTTAAAAATCGATATTTATGTTCCCTAGGGTCAAGAAAGAGGAAATGAATGCCAAAATTTTAAAAAGTCACCGCCATATGGAAATTCTTTGTTACTGAACCAATTTCGTTCAAAATCGATATTTAGGCTTCCCTGGGTTCAAGAAAGAGGAACTGGATGCCAAAATTTAAAAAAGTCACCGCTATATTGAAATTCTTTGTTATTTGACCGATTTCGTTCAAAATCGATATTAAGACTTCCCTGGGGTCAAGAAATAGGAAATGGATTTCAAAATTTTTAAAATTCACCGCCATATTGAAATTCTTTGTTACTGAACCAATTTCGTTCAAAATCGATATTTAGGCTTCTCTGGGGTCAAGAAAGAGGAAATGGATTCCAAAAATTTTCCAAGATTCCTCTTTCTTGACCCTAGAGAAGCCCAAATATCAATTTTGAAGGAAATCGGTCCAAAGGGCGGGGACTTTTTTAAATTTTGGCAACCATTTCCTCTTTCTTGACCCCATAGAAGCCTAAATATCGATTTTGAACGAAATCGGTCTAATAACAAAGAATTTCAATATGGCGGGGACTTTTAAAAATTTTGACAGCCATTTCCTCTTTCTTGACCCTAGGGCACCTTAGATATCGATTTTGAACGAAACCTGTCCAATAACATAGAATTTCAATATGGCGGGGACTTTTTAAAATTTTGGCAACAATTTCCTCTTTCTTGACCCCAGAATAGCCTAAATATTGATTTTGAACGTAATCGGTCCAATAACAAAGAATTTCAATATGGCGGGGACTTTTAAAATTTTTGCAACCATTTCCTCTTTCTTGACCCTAGGGCACCTTAGATATCGATTTTGAACGAAACCTGTCCAATAACATAGAATTTCAATATGGCGGGGACTTTTTATAATTTTGGCAACCATTTCCTCTTTCTTGACCCCAGAATAGCCTCAAAGAATTTCAATATGGCGGGGAATTTTAAAATTTTGGCAACCATTTCCTCTTTCTTGACCCCAGAGAAGCCTAAATATCGATTTTGAATGAAATCGGTCTAATAACAAAGAATTTCAATATGGCGGGGTCTTTTTAAAATTTTGACAGCCGTTTCCTCTTTCTTGACCCTAGGGCACCTTAGATATCGATTTTGAACGAAACCTCTCCAATAACATAGAATTTCAATATGGCGGGGACTTTTTAAAATTTTGGCAACCATTTCCTCTTTCTTGACCCCAGAATAGCCTAAATATTGATTTTGAACGTAATCGGTCCAATAACAAAGAATTTCAATATGGCGGGGACTTTTTAAAATTTTGACAGCCGTTTCCTCTTTCTTGACCCCAGAATAGCCTCAAAGAATTTCAATATGGCGGGGAATTTTAAAATTTTGGCAACCATTTCCTCTTTCTTGACCCCAGAGAAGCCTAAATATCGATTTTGAATGAAATCGGTCTAATAACAAAGAATTTCAATATGGCGGGGTCTTTTTAAAATTTTGACAGCCGTTTCCTCTTTCTTGACCCTAGGGCACCTTAGATATCGATTTTGAACGAAACCTGTCCAATAACATAGAATTTCAATATGGCGGGGACTTTTTAAAATTTTGGCAACCATTTCCTCTTTCTTGACCCCAGAGAAGCCTAAATATCGATTTTGAACGAAATCGGTCCAATAACAAAGAATTTCAATATGGCGGGGACTTTTTAAAATTTTGACAGCCGTTTCCTCTTTCTTGACCCTAGGGCACCTTAGATATCGATTTTGAACGAAACCTGTCCAATAACATAGAATTTCAATATGGCGGGGACTTTTTAAAATTTTGGCAATCATTTTCTCTTTCTTGACCCCAGGGAAGCCTAAATATCGATTTTGAACGAAATCGGTCTAATAACAAAGAATTCCAATATGGCGGTGACTTTTTTTAATTTTGGCATCCATTTCCTCTTTCTTGACCCCAGGGAAGCCTAAATATCGATTTTGAACGAAATCGGTCCAATAACAAAGAATTCCAATATGGCGGTGACTTTTTTAATTTTGGCATCCATTTCCTCTTTCTTTCTATTCGAAACTATTCAATACGATCCCTGTGTCGTATTGTATGGTTGTGATTCGATCCGAATCATTATAAATGCGAAAGTGTGTTTGTTGGTTTGTCTTTCAATCACGCCGCAACAGAGCTCTAATAAGACCCTCATCACTAAGCGCTAGGAATTTAAATAAATATTATATACCTACTTACATAATATAATTTTGACGACCTCCCTAGCGCAGTGGTGAGCGCTCTGGTCTTAAAGCTGGGAGGTTTCGGGTTCGATTCCCGGTGGGGTCAATTAAGGAATTTATAATTTCTGAATTATCTCTGGTGGAAGGCTTTGGCCATGGCTAGTTACCAGTTAGGTACCACCCTACCGTCAAAGACGTGCCGCCAAGTGCTTTAGCGTTCCGGCACGATAGCGTGTAGAAACAGATTAGGGGTATGGCTTGAATGCACACTGCCATACCCCTTCCAAGTTAGCACGTACCATCTTAGACTGCATGGTCACTTACCATCATGTGAGATCGCAGTGACGGACTATCTTATCATCGAATAAAAAAAAATTAATTGATTTAAATTGCCCCTTCCAGAAATCAAACCCAGGTCCCCCCAGTAATGAGACTCCACACTACTGAGACTAAGCACTATTGCTGCGCTAGGAATTTAAATAAATTACTGACTAGGTACTTTTAGAATATTATTAGAAATCTTCGTCCTCGATTCAGGTGTCCCACTGTACGGGCCTCTGTAATACACTAATTTCGCTCGTAAAATTATTTTTGCCGGAGCGCGCGACGAGCAACGTGGATCCCCTTCGAAAGCCAGCGGCTGAATGAGAAAATGACGGCCCGAGCTCGCTTTCATACTAATTTGTATCGAAGATTTTTTATTACATTTTTCATTAATTATTGAAATGATTTATGTCATAAATAAAAATTGCTTAATAGAGTTTGATTCCTTTACTTTTCAAAAAGGAATTATTATTCTGATTTAAACCAGTAGAAACTTCACGCTTATTGTAACGCCACAAGTAGTTTTTCTATGGTTTTCATGTCAAAGTGAGTAATTGAAATTTTTTTACTCAAAAAGTATTATTTTTATGACAAATCTGAAAGTTGCTCAATGTAGTTCAACTATTAAAATAGCCTACACAATTTTTTCTTCCTCAAAATATATCTGTTTACTATGTTAAACTACTGTAACGAAAGAGCATGTTTCGCGAAAAGGCTCGTTAACAACATCATACGTAAAACCAATTCCGTTTTGCTATTTATAAACGCTGATGTCATCATCCAACTGTTTGGACTCTCGTACGCGTTTTAGAGTAAGTTTGGGAAGTGAGTCCTTTTTTGTTGTTATGGCTATCGCATCCAGCATGTAAATCAAGGTGTACGTCGTGGTATAGGTATGGCTGTGGTGAGCGGAGTTCGGGTGCGCGCTGAGCACGCGGAGCGAGCGCGCCCAGTCAGAGTGCCGCCGCGCCGCCAGATAGACGCACGCGCCACCTGCACGTGCAAGCGGAGTCGTACCAGACCGGTTCATCACTGAAAACTTACTTGGGATTAGGACTTTTAAGCCGTTCAACCTTGGAAAGATGTCTATTTGCATGTACCTTTTCTGTCCGTGGTTTTTTCTCGTGATCTACCTCGCGTTCCTCATGCTGGACGTCTGAGGCGAGGGCGGTGGAGAGCGACGTTCAGGCGGTTGTCGGGGCGCAGGCGCGCGGCGTCGCGATCGATAGCGGCAGCGGCTCGCCGGGTGTCGGGTCGGTGCGAGGGTTGCGGTGCCCGTGGACGGGACGCGCGGGTCGCTCCGGCTGCAGCCGCGTGCCGGGAGCGCCGCTGGTGCCGGCGGTGGTGTTATGTGGGGTAGCGCGCGGTGCTGAGTCGGCGTCACGATCGCTCCGCACGCGTCGGGCACGCGGCCGCGCGGCGCGACCGCCATGAGCGCGGCCACGCCGGAGGTGCGTGGCCCTCCGCCGGACGCCGCCTCGCTGCCTGTCGCCTTGCCCAGGATCAAGCCAGAACTGGGCCTGAATGATGCCACCCTCTTTGCTGTCTACTGCTTCATCAAAAATTTCATTGGGTGAGTCAATGTGGTCATTCTGAGGGCAACCTAAACTGGTTAAGATTTGTATAATATCATCATTTCAGTTAATATCTCTTTGGAATGGAATTTTGAAATTAATGTCCCTTTAAACATGATCTTTTTCCTCTGCAGTAAAAATGGTAAACGTTTCTCATCATTTTATATATTATTCTGTGAATTAATAAGTTTTCATTGCATAAAGAGGGGAGTGTATTGATTTTTTATCCTCCTCACATGAGTTCAAAATCTCTAGGTACATCTTGTTTTAATGTTTTTTTACCAGAGGACTTCAAAAGGATTCATAATAAAAGTCACCGAAGCATTGTATTACATCATAAGTAAAAACTATAAAATATGATCTATCGTCGAAATTAAAACCACTTCCAAGTGTAGATTTCGCAAAACACAACCACAGTAAAAACTGGATTTTGGATTTATTATAAAGTTGAGAAACTGCAATCAGTAGTTCCACTATTGGATAAAAAGTATTTCGAATTATACTAATCAAATTATAATGTAAGTATTTTTGTTTGGAATTAATAAATATCTCAGTGCTGCTAACTGCAGTGCTAACAAATTAAATTACTTTTGCAAGGTCATCGTATGATTTATGAATGTCTTGTATTTTTTTATTATGCCGGTGTTGTTCAAGTTAGAGTGTGGATTAAGAAACTTTAATGATCGGTCAAGGAATTTGTCGTAATTCGTAACCCAAGCATTAGCATACACGCAAATTATTTATTGATACTAATTTTGTGTGATAGCTTTATTAACCTTGTTAGATACACTAGAGTAAAAAAATAAAACATCTCATATAATAAACATGCTTATAATATTTTTGGTAATCCCCAGCAATTTGGTTCTTCATTACAGTAGGTATTCGCTTTAAAAAAATTATGTAAAAACAGCGCCGTTAACACATCGGATTTCGCTACTGCATGCATGTATTTTCTTATTTTCTTATGATTCTTCTAATCATTGTAAATATTGCTTTCTTACAAGAAATTTGCTTGTGAATATAACCACTGAAAATGAGAGGCAAACGTTAGGTTGGACTGACCGCGTCGGTGCGAGTTATATTTATTTTTTCACCTCTAAAATCACTTAGTTTATTAGTTCTTCGTTCTTGTTCGTTGAACCACTGGTGCAAGTTTTTAAGCCATGATATCCTTCAGCGGACAGGCCTCCTTCAAATTCAAATTCAAAATTATTTATTTCATGTAGGCCAACCTGTGGCTCTTATGACACGTCAAGATTCTACCACCGGTTCGGAAAGCGGATTCTGCTGAGAAGAGCCGGCAAGAAACTCAGCAGTTGCTCTTTTCAAAATAATCATTTTACAATATTAATAAGTAGCTATTACATTGTAATAAGTTTTTATACTATCTTGTGGGCAGCTGGATGCCAAGCTGATTTAACCCGTGCATCTTTGTTAGAATAGAATATGACATTTCCACAAAACGTACTACAATTCAATTCATACTTCTGTTTGCCACTTTCCCCTGCATGATAAGTTGAAGGAGTTAATATCACGTGTCCAAAATTTTCCAATTTCCTCTTCTTAATAGTTGTAAGTATCTCTGTAACCTTCCCCATTCTTTGTAACACAGTGCTGTTTCGTACATAGTCTCTCCAAGAAATTTTTAGCAAACGTCTGTACACCCACATCTTGAAAGCTTCAGCGTCCAAGCTTCTACACCATAGAGAAGCACAGAAAAGACAGCACCGCGCTATGCGTGTTCGAAGAGAAATGCTTAAGGACGCTCATGGAGAACTTAGAATATAATAGAATAGAAAATTCTTCATAGCACAATAAGAAATAAAGGTTGATACCCAAGAAAGAAAATAAATACAAGGTGCAAAGGTGGTCTTATTGCAAAAGCTATCTCTTCCAGGCAACCCTTGTCTGGAGAGGAAAACGTCAAAGAAGAAAATGGGATAGTGCAAGCTGAGATCGAGGAAAGTTAAAAACATGTTATTGCAATACATATATAACAATATTGATACCGATAAATATTATAGACTATATTTTCATCCTCGAAAAGGCGTTGCGTGCTTTGATCTTCCTGTTATTTGAATTTGGTGAGAGTTTATTCGTTAAAGTATGGTAAAAAGCTATTCAGATTGTGAAGAGATAAAATAATTCATCGCCACCTGAAACTATCGGCGGCCCATAGGTGGGCACGGTTCTTCCTCCGATTGAGAAAGGTTCAACGTCAGACCATAGTCCACCACGCTAGCCAAATGTAGATTGTCAGAGTACACAAACCTTTGAAAACATTATGGAGAACTCTCAGGCTACACGCCTGAGCCTTCCATAACGTTGGAGTGATTTCCTCACGATGTTTTTCTTACCCGTTAAAGCAAATTGCTTAAAGCACACGTGACTCAAAATATTTAGAAGTGCATGCCTGGGATCCCCAAAATGAGGCTGAAGTCTAAGCCACAGCGCTATCACTGCGAAAACTGTCGTCCTAGGTCCAAAGATTGTCCTCTTGGAGTTCAAATACTAAGAATTAAGTCCACGTTATATCCCAAATAAGTCCAAATTCGTCCGGTGGCTTTGGCCGTGGCTCGTTATCTTCCTACTGTCGAAGACGTGCCGCCAAGTGATTTAGCGTTCCGGCACAATGCCTTTCAGATTAGGACTACGGGTTTAATTAAAACTGCCACACACCGTTCGACCTATTTCGATAAAATTTAAATGGGACCACTTGGAAAGTATACCCTATCAAACAAAAAAGAATTTTCCAAATCGGTTCAGGCGTCTTCGAGTAATCGGTGAACATACATTAAAAAAATCCGTCAAATTAAGGACCTCCTCCTATTTTGAAGTCGGTTATTAAAAAAATAGTATATTTTAAGCTAATAGGTATAGGTACACCTATTTTATGTTCCAAAGTGAACATAAAATAGGTGTTTCATACCATGAATATATTGTTAGTTATTTTTCGCCTTGTTTACTTCATAACGCAATCAATGGCTGGGCCTTGAGACTGCGCCCGGTCAAGTTATCGTATAATTATATTTTTATGATTATATTTTGTTAGAAACGTAACATCCGTTAATTTTAATGGATTAAGCTCAATCCACATAAGTAGAAATTAAACTTTAAAAGCAGTTCCCTAAAAGCTTTTTTATAATGGCTGCGATTGTATTTATTTACTTTTAAGGTGGGTTTTACAAGTCATTTCCTGTTTCTAATCAATTTATTACACTCAGATTTGAAGATTTTCCTTTACTAATGAATATATTTGCACAATAATAAATCTCGCGCGCAGTAACAAACTGCGCATTGAGCGGACTCACCATAAATATTTATAGTGTGATATTTTTTGGTTTACTTTTGCAAGATGTTCAAACATTCATTTTTGCTATACTTATCAACTTCTACAGTTAGATTAGATACCCACAAACAGATAGTGCGCTGGTAACCTTGAGCGGAACATCAACCAGTGCCCACGCCTGTATTTGGTAACCTCTATAAGGCGATATGTAATTAAGAACAGCCGTTCCTCTAATTTTACACGGTATTTATAATAAATATTGAAGTTTTACAATTGGCATGCATATATTGCATGAGACATTTTTTTTTAAAGAATATCAGTCAAACTGAAGTTACTCCTATTCTTTCGAAATAGGCGGACAGCTTGTGCTAGGAGTAGGTACGACAATACCGCAACCGGTGGGGTTCGAACCTGAGACTTTCAGATTTTTCAGTCCGCATCTTAACCTTTGTGCCTCAGTAGGCTTTGATTAATTATTTCCTACTGAGGCTTCAATTTCAGCCATTTACCTATCCATGTATGCGAAATTTTAGTCATCGGTTACGCATTTCTAGTGAAATATACAATATTTGTCATCTGAATACACAATAGATATATGAAGACAAATGAATACACATCTCCGAACTCTTTACACTAGCTGATTACATTGACCGACTTGGCAGTTACTCGAGCGTTCCTTCGTACCTTGCAAATGCATTCGTAATTAACGCACTGGCTTTTCATTTTACATATCTAAACAGATTTGCGTTCCATTTAACTTGTTGCTGCAGGTGGGTTGCATTAAAACTTCGCACGTAGTATTTTGTTGCTAAGCCTTTATAACTCTATGCTAATTGGTTTTACTTTACTATACTCTACAGTAGTATTGCGTTAATGTTCAATTGCAGGCGTCCTTGGCTTACATACTTAAACGTATTATGTATAGTTAATAATGTCATATACTACCAAAACGTCTTTTGGAGGTCAAGCTTCGTTGACTTTGTCCTTTGTGAAAATTAAATTTCAGTATTTTAATTCTCGCTTATTTAATTTTTAGTTTTATTGAGTATTTAATAGAATTTTGTTTTTTTATGTATTTTGTTTGTTGTGTGGGTAAAAAAAAAATCCGCTCTGTTCTTATTCTCATAATATCCTGGTTCTTTCGAAGACTGAGTTTCCACGGCGCGGTTCGCACCCGCGCCCGCAACGGTTGCAGTACAAAGTTGTACCCGCCCGCCGCGGGCGCAAACCGCGCCGTGGAAATTGCTGCTTCATTTTCCATACAAATCTGCATTCTACGGAGGGGGCGGGCCCGCAACCGCTGCGGGCGAGGGCCGCGAACCGCAAAGTGGAAACCCAGTCTGAGAGTTTCATTCAATTTTACAACAAAGTTCAGTAACTATCCTACTTCCCACTACTAATTTTATAAATGCGAAATTTTGTGAGGCTGGATGGATGTTTGTTACCCTTTCTTTGATGAAACTTCACAATGTCATAACTCATAGCTTATATATACATCAGAATAACTCATAGCCACAAGGATTTTACTACCGCGGGATTACTTTAAAGAAATCCCGCGGGAATCAAAAACCCTAAATCCACACGAAGTCGCGGGCATCAGATAGTTTATTAATAATAATAATCTTAAATGAGACTTGATTAATCATAGAAATCAAATGCAACCGCAAACATTAAACGCCTACCTATTCAACAATTTGAGTTCTATAAAATTACAGTGTGCATTTAATACGCATTTGATTAGTGGGTGAACTTAGGATGCAAACCATTGCTTTGTTGCATTAGCTATCATCACTTTCACAATAACAACAAAAGGGAAAGTTGGTGGCGCCCGCTCCCTTGCGGTCAGATTAGCACAAGCTATTGCCCAGTACCTATACCTTTTCTTTATTTCATTGCGCACTAATGACTGCTCGGTAATAACAAGTCTCACTGTGAAGAGTTTTATTTTACGTAATTTACCTTCGACTATTAATCACTACGGCTTTGTACCTTTTTTTTTTTCAATTTTTACCAACAACAAAATGGCGAACATCCTTTTTACCCATTCAATACGAATTGTATAATACGGATCAGTACACGTAACACTTTACGTAATATAAGATAATATCGACAGCACGTATTTTGATATTATCGTCCGGAATATCAATCTTAACCGTAAATGCTTTCAGCGTACCGTACGTTACGTACTTGTCATATTCGTTATCTGTCCAATCATTATAGTCACGTCGCGTCGTTGGCAACAATATTATTCCTTTGTGCAGATAGAATAAATTGGTCAAGTGGGAAGCGACACCTAAATTTTGGGTTCTTTTAAGACCTTTCATGGAGTTCAATTTATTGTTATCTCCAAATATTTTTTGATATTTAACATAATAAATGTTAAATACCATTTTTAACTTCAGACTGTCTTCAATGTCAATGAAAAAGCTTCCATAGCACAACGGTTAACGCGCGAACTGAAATCCGAAAGGTCGACGGGTAAACCACACAAATCTTAATATAACAAGAAAGATTTCTATGGTTCCGTCGCACTATTTTCTTGCCCACTCTTAATATAAGCTTTAGTTAGAATTCTACAAAGTCAAAGAGCAAAATGTGATACACAAAATGACAGTCTTTGTCTTTTTCTTTGCGCAGTTTAAGCGCTATATCGATGACCTCATTAGTTTTTCCTGTGTTTCGTGTTTGTTCCGATTCATCTCTCTGACTTGAAATTCGTTTCGTCGCGGTCGACGTAAATAGTTTCACAGTTCATTATAACTCTTTTGCTGTCGTTTTATCTACTTTAATTATGATTTCCGTTAAAATCCCTCTCATGATATATCAGTATTGCTTTACCGGCTTTTAAATTTTCCAAGAAACTCAACAATGAGAAGCTTTAAAATAGCAATTAAGCCATCTTATGTAGGTTGTTTGATTTTGCTTTTTAAATTAGCTTAAAGCATTTCATAGATGCTTCTCCTGCTCCTTTATTTAGAGTGACTTTAGTTAGACGATTCTTTTAGACAAATTTTTACACCAATTTGATCGATTGATTTAGATTTGATAGAACGCTTGTATATAGTCGCTTGGGATATTAGGTTTTCTTGGAATGCGTGAGACCCATTTCGAAATTCTTTCCTGTCTGCAAGATAAGTTGTGACGGTACTCTACACTCATAACACTAAAGCAGAAGCGGAGTGTTGAGTTTTGTTTTTTTTTAATTAATTTAAGCAGAGTTCTTAACTTTTTAACAAAAAAAAATACATGCACAATCGAAATAAAACTCAACATTCACAGTTTACTTACTATATATACGTGTAAGTGTTCACAAGTAGTGCATTAATTGGCATGTTACATAGCTACCGGGCTATCATGAAGAAGCATAAGCAGAACAATAGATACCACGCTGCATACTATTCCACGGGCGCCTCCCCTGCCTATCAGCTGTCTGTTCTCGCAACGATGCGTTTCGATATGACGGGAGATAGTGCGTGTCATTACAATCGTACGTAACTGTTGCATAATTCGCACTAACTCAGCTCACGACTCGCCTTCATACACATATCACTTTATTTGTGTGATTTTTATTTATTATTTCTCATTGTCATCGCTATAATTTGCTTTGTCTAAGTTTCGCGTGTGACTTTTTGCCTGAGGAAATAAAACACAACTCACTCACTGTAAAAAAAACTAACGTGTTTTTTTTTGTGAAAAGTTTTTGGCTGAATTAATACTATTTGGAACCAGAGAACACAATATAAGACACCTCAAATCGGTACGAAACCACGGGTAGACAGAGAGGTAAAAACTAGGTAAAAAGAATGTCAAGCACGAATGTAAAACACAAACAAACTTCTTTATTACATGCTAAACATTAGGTTAATTTTAATACCCTAAACAAAACTTTAACATTTGGTGTACCCAAAGCCTTAAACTTCAAGTCTCTAGTCTGTATCAACAAACAAACAGAACACTCGTGCTGATGAACTGTTATCTTATGATTGTGAATACACCAGAATCAAGCGTGGGTGAGGATCAATTCAAATGTCATCTAATCAACGCGAAATAATGTTGTATTTCTTAGTATCATGACAAAGATTTAGATTTGAACTGTTATATGATTACATTGTCTTTTCTTGAAATGAAAGTTCGTGCAAATTAATAAATGTAAAAATAGTGCATAATGTATATAGATCAGTGGTACTGTTAATGCTCCCAATACATTACATTGGTACACTTTGAACTGATTGAGTGACATTTTGTCTTAATATGATTACGTTATGATACTTCAGATAATGATGACATAATTAATTGTTTGGTAGGTGAGTACTTTTTAGCACCAATATTCTTGTTTTGTTTGTTTTGAAGATGTTAGTTTTGAAGAACATATTTGTGTAATGATGGTTACTGACATTAAACTCGGATGATAAACATTTGATCGATGCGATCGATTTGAGGCTATCAGGTCACTACTAGTTGAATGCCGGGAAAATGCTGTATCCTGATATTATGATATGAGATGGACATTTGAAAGTTCAAGAGTTTAATTAAATTTATCTGAGTTTAATTTCACCACACGACCATCAAACCACCAAAAAGCTAAAAAAAGCTGCTTTTATCTGCCTGTACAGAGAGTCTACTTGTTTTTAACTTCTTGTAAGGAGTAGATTAGAATCCCATATTCCATATTTTATATAATTTTTAACTTTTCCGGCACTGAAGTTAAATCCTGATGTCAAGCTTAACGTTAAAATTGCAATAGAATTAGTTACGATAAACTCGTAATTAATTGCCAATCTTTAAATCAAAGTGATTGATATTATCTGTCACATATACTTTAGTGCCCCCAATAATACACGTAGTGTGACGTTTTGTGCAATATTTTTACGTAATTATTTCTAACGTAAAGTTTTAAGCATACATTACATAACTCTACGTAAAAAACCGTTTTGCATTAATTATATGGCCAGTTTTATTATTTCCTCTGACCTTATTTTTTTTTGTGACATATGAATTGACGCCAGTAATTCTAGATAGTGTTTTAACAGATTTATTTAGCTTTTGTCTATATAATCATTAATTTTGGAAAAATAACTATCTGAGTCTATATAATTTTCATCCTGGTCCCTAGTCTTTTCCTACACTTTGGTGTATTTAAGTGGTTTTCTAGCTTTTGAGTATTTAAGAAACTTGTACTCTTGGCAACTTTGCGTAAGTCTTTAATTTTTAGTGTAATAATTACTAATTATATTTATTCCATATCATTAAAGTTCTTGAGCTTTATGATGATTGGCAATGGTATTTTCATATGTTGTACGTTGTGATCCCCAATCAAGTGGTTTTCTACTACGTTAAAATGCCACCTGTTCCTACGGAGATGTATAAGTCAATTTGTCTAAGGCACACACGCAGGTATAAAAATCCCTTTGCGTAGTGTTGTGTAACGAATAACGATGTTGCATCTGCACTTTGTTCTGATGCATACATAAAACCTGTTGCGTGTCTCTGCGTTCACTTTTGTTGTAACTTGTAAGTCGTTGCTCGTCGTACTTTTGCCACTTCTTCCTAATCCATAAATATTGTCTTATGAGTTTCTTATCACCGCACGTGAACCAGATGATTTACGTTGTGTGTGAGAAAATTATACAAACTTACGGACCATGGTCGGTTGCTAAAGTTTGTGCTAGTTTCGTAACTCAACATTTAGGGCGCATCCTGGTTACAGTGCCGTTAGATATTATGGACGATGGGAAGAAAATATTTTTGCTATGAAGACACGCTAGATTTTAGTTACATTAAATAGCTCCTGCGGCTAGTCTAGTGCTTAGGACAGGGGTCTCCTAATCGGGGATCGCGGGTTCACCTCACCACTGACTTTTCGAGGCTATGTCATCATCATCATTAGCAACCCATCAACAGCTCACTACTGAGCGCAGGTCTCCTCTCTGAGAAGGGTTATAGGCTATAGTCCACCACGCTGGCCCAATGCGAATTGGCGGACTTCACACACCATCAAGAACATTATGAAGAACTCTCAGGTGTGCAGGTTTCCTCACGATGTTTTCCTTCACCGTTGAAGCAAGTGATATTTAATTGTTATGACTGCGAAGCTATGTCCGTTTAAGCAATTATTAAAAATTATCAACATTGAAGGAAAACATCGCGAGGAAACCTGCACACTTCTTCATAATGTTCTGGGTGTGTGGAGTCCGCCGATTTGCATTGAGCCAGCGTGGTGGACTATGGCTGGTAACCTTTCTCTAGATGAGTCCTGCCTTCAGTAGAGAGCCGTTGATGGATTGATGATGAATAGCTGTATCTCTATAACGTCAATTAATCTACTTATTTTGTAAGAGGGTTGGTGACGATTTAGTCATGTCAGTCTAATTGGAGCAACATTTTTATTTTATCTTTATAATATATTTAAATATTAATATTCAATCAAAAAGTTCAATGAACTCCTTAAAACATTTAAAACGAATGGTAAAATATTAGCTTGCTTGGTAGGTATATCAAAACCGATATTTAATTCACGAAAAGCATTTTGAGTAATCACTCCACCCTTACTGTTTGATGATTAGCCCCGACTTCTCATCTCGCATATTGATTGACGTCGCCACCAGCTCTAGCGCCACCCCATACCACCCCATTCACGCAACGAAGGGAACAGGGACGCGCGCACTGAGTCACTCAGTGTGTAAATGAACCCCGTTAACGAAAGACGTGTTTTCAACAGTTTTTACCGAACAAAACTACGCGTAAGTGATAATAAGTGCTTCCCATAATTTAAGCTATTCTTAAAATATAGTGTACATCCCTCTGGTGCCCTGGAGGACCGATTGAAACGCCATCTGTAAGTTGTGTATGAACTTAATTGGATAGCTCGGCCTTAGCATCCATATAACTAGGTCACGCTTCCGCGTCCTCAACCCGAATACTACTATTATATTCACAAAGATATACTGTTTATATTACTCTTAAATATCTGTTAAGTGATAATATCAATAAGTCTTTGTCGTTAAATAGTTATCTTGTATGGTATTTTAATGCATAATTTAGTTGACCATACACACCATAGGAGTCATAGGGCTATTAATAGAAATATTGTTATCATGTATGGCATCATAATAAATAAATGTATTTCGTCCTTTAAGGGGATATAACTTCAAAATGATATCGAAGCAGTGTCTGCCAATCTGCATTTGGCCAAAGTCATGGGACTATGGCCAGAAGCAAAATCCTTTTCATTCGAGAGGAAACTTGTCCCAGTTGTGGGCGGGCGAATGGTTGAGATGATAATGATATCGTTGGAATATTTGACCTATCGTTACAATTATCTCCTAACGTCTTTTTGTCACCAGCTGCCACCGCCCACAACTGGCATAAGATACTCGTTCAATTAAAAATCAAATTACTCACCCCTTCAACTTCCTATTTCTATTCAATAACGAGACCGCCAGGTGTAGCGAAAGCTTTATACGTAATTTAAACTTAATAGTTGCTGTGTACTTCAAAATAATAACTTTAATGTAGGAAGTAGTTGAGTTTTAGATACCGAGTACAATAACCAGTGTCACTATCACAAGAAAATGTATGACTATTAACTAAATTACCAATCTCACGTAATATTAAATTAATATGTACCTACTAGGTACCAGCATTGTTAATTTGGTTCATGCGAGCTACCTACATCCGATTATTTTGATCAATCTAGAAATCTATATAATTGAGTCGTTTAATCGTTGAGACTTTCTTAAATTTTACAACATCAATAGTAATCTGAGTTTAAAACTCTTGTAAGATTTTAACTTTATAGTGTTCAAGTAAAGGTTCAACTGTACGAAAATCGTCCAAATTCTTCAACAAATAAATCCAATTTTATGTTTTATAATAGTTACTTGTACGTAGGTACTTATATATTAATATTTCCTATATTAAGCACGAGCAATATCTATTGAAGTTGATGCCCAACTACCTGTTACTTATCTTGCACGCCTTTCAAGATTTGCTACGATTCTTAACTCCCAAGTCCCGGAAATTGCACTGACTTCCTCCCAACAGTAATAGTATGGACGGAAGCATTAGTCTCTTTTGCTGTCGATTACGCTTCGATAATCATGATATTCTCATTTCGATAAGAGAAAGTTCGCTACCGTAGGTTAATACTGTAATTCTTCGGTCTATTTAGGTGCTCAGACTGCCTTGCCTAAACTTATGACAAACGAGAACAAACTATGGACTGAATTAGTTAACACAACAGCTGTTGCCCTCAATTTGGCAAAATTAACATAACATTAACAACTCTCATAAATATGCATCAAAATGATCTAATGATTAATACTCTTACAAAGAATGTAGACGTCATATTTTGTTTAAAATAGGGCATATTGACCCTTTAAATAATCTAAGCGTGCAAATCATAAGTAGTATTGCGGCTCGCGCGTGACACGTCATCGACCGGTCGTCCCCCATGTGCTGTTGCTATTGATGCGTATAATAGAGGTTTAACTAGAATTTTCTATAGCTTCTGTTACGTTAATACGATTTCTTACTACTGGTTTAATACTTACATGTAACCATTTGCAGCTCTTACTGCTGCACATAGACTCACTAATCGTTACTTAACAATTTGTTAATCTATATATATAAACTAGTAGGGCGCGTGGGTGCGCGGCCCGCAAGCGGACCGCGGTTTTTCTATCGTCAAGTGGACTTTCAGGTCTTGATCATTTTTTACCCAAACACCACTCTTTCATCTTTTATACTCTCCGAGATAGACGCCTTTGAAATTTGTATGGCAGCCATCTTGAATCCGCCATTTTGAATTTTTTTTCAGCTCACTGCCAATTGCATGACGTTTGGAGTGACTTTTGTTCTAGCACCCCTAACCTATCTTCAATACCCTGGCCGTGCTCCTCACCCACCTTCCAAACCCTCGATCATCATATCTCATCATTTGTCAGATTGAGAATTCTTTTATAAAAACAAATTTTGAAAAGGAACCGTATCAAAGTCTTGCATAGTTCTCAGCTTCTAGCCTCTTCAATATTCGCCATATATTTTGTATGGAGAAAAAAAAATCCGCCATCTTGGATTTTTTTTCTATTCATCAAATAGACCTTTAGGCCCTGATCATCTTTTGCCAAGAAACCTCTCTTCCATCTTTTATACTCCCCGAGATAGACACCGAAGAAATTTGTATGGCGGCCATCTTTTTTCCGCCATTTTGAATTTTTTTTTAGCTCGCTGCGAATTGGATGAGGTTTCGAGTGATATTTGTTCGAGCACCCCCCACCTATCTTCGATACCCTGGCCGTGCTCTTCACCCGTCTCCGAAATCCTCATTCATCAGCTCTCTCCATAATTTTCCTCCGAATGAATTTTTGTCTTCTGTACGAAACAATCAGTGAAAAAAAATTTTTTCATACAAAATTTTACAGGAGAGGTGATCAATCAGTCAGTGAATCAGTGAATCAGCACGAACAGCTATATATATATTAAAGAAAGTGGTGTTAGTTACACTATTTATAACTCAAGAACGGATGAACCGATTTGGCTGAAAATTGGTGGAGAGGTAGCTTAGAACCAGGAGACGGACATAGGATACTTTTTATCCCGTTCGACCGCGTTTCCGTCAAGTCACCATAAAACCTATAACAAAAACGCATCTGACATGGAATAACAATACGCAAATGACAGTGGAATAACAAAACGTAAATGACAGCTAAACGTAATTTTGTCTTTGGTTAAGTATGGTAAAAAATTTGACAATTATAAAACAAACACACTTTCGCATTTATAATATTACTCGCGGCATTGTTAATGATGATTCAAAGAGAAAACATATTACTGATGATATTATCAATTACGTCTAGCTATCATTTTTATAATTGTCAAATTTTTTACCATACTTAACCAAAGACAAAATTACGTTTAGCTGTCATTTACGTTTTGTTATTCCACTGTCATTTGCGTATTGTTATTCCATGTCAGATGCGTTTTTGTTATAGGTTTTATGGTGACTTGACGGAAACGCGGTCGAACGGGATAAAAAGTATCCTATGTCCGTCTCCTGGTTCTAAGCTACCTCTCCACCAATTTTCAGCCAAATCGGTTCATGCGTTCTTGAGTTATAAATAGTGTAACTAACACCACTTTCTTTTATATATATAGAGATAAGTTTTCCTCATTAAACATTGTATATACATAGGTATTTAATGCATGTTTCGAATTATTTTTTTCACTTGATCCCAATTTATTGTTGCCGCCATTGCCACCGTTGGGTGCTCGGCGGTCCGCACTTCCTGTGGCGTCAGGTGGTGGTGCTATTTCTACCTCTCCGTGAACCGGCCCGCTACACGATTCACGTTCACAGTCGATTATTTTAAAGGTTAGCAAAATAGTTATTTTACCATTCTGCCCATTTTTGTTTCTAAGTTTTATATCTATTTTTGTTTTTGTTATATATTTTTCCTGATAACGATACATTGATTTAAACGATCTATTATGGGTTTTTTCGTTCTTGGTTTCTTTGTTAATATTTATTAAATTGTGGAGGTTCATCGTTGTAATCTCTATTAATGTTTTATATTTGTAATTCGTACAAACATAACACAAGCTAACGCATGTATTATACATAATATTAATTTACCCTTACTAGAGTAAGACCCTTAGGTACCCTTGTATTTGAAATTAACCTTAATAATTTATCTTCTCGGCTGTACCTATTTTTAAAACAGCAAAGTTGTAAAATTACTTTTCCTTGTCAACAATTTGCGAAAAGGATATTCAAACATAAATAATTTTGTTTTGCAGAGCGTGTTTTCTTGTGATTTCGACTTAAAAATGCCCTTGATCCGATTTAGATACGGACTAAGGAGAGTGACCTATTTAGAATTCAATTCTTGTTCTCTGACTATCAACGCGTGGTTGACCCGTTTCTTTGTTACTATTGTGTTGCGCTGCATCAACCTGACCTACTTTTAAATGATTTTCATTAGCTTTCTAACAAAAGTATTCTTCATCAGTAATACTGGTCTTATTTTCTTTATCAGTTTTATCACACTTAAATATTTGAACATGCTGCCAAGATATAAAATATCATAGACGACTATTAATTGTCTCCGCTTTTATATCAAACTTCGCACATGCGTAATCATCGTCGCCGCCTAAATATAAACGCAATATTTGCTCTCGTGGACACTACCTTGTGCACTCATCGGACACTTAAATATAAAGCGGCGAGGTCAGAGTCGAACTCTGACAACTAGTGCGGCACCCGCACGCGACCTGTATACACGCCCGCGGCGATTCAAACGCTCTATTGTCTATCACGTGCATCGAAACAGTGACGTCAGGAAGCGATGCAACCACCGCGCCAATGGTTCTTGGCAAGGCGGTTGATTGGGGATCTCACAATTCTCACAACACTAGTGTGTGTAGCGCAGTAGTGACAGGTCGTGTCCGCATGGTGCAGAAGTTGATGGCCGAGCTGCGGGGGCTGATCGGGAAGCCACCCGCGCCCCCGCCCGCTCAGCCTCTGTACTCGCGAAAAGATCTCAAGGCAAACCTTCATAGACACATGAGTATTGTGCTAGACAGGTTAGTTGTGGTGTCGATTTTGAATCTAAAATTTATTTTCTGTTATTGTTGTCTCTCGTAACGCCTGTGACATTATAATTACAGCTACAATCAAAGTATTACATAGCACCTACTTTACCAGTTTACGGATTTTCGTTAACGTTTACCGGAGTTTGCTTAGTAACAAGAAATTTGAGTAACCTTCCTACTGTTTTCGATTATTAATCGCTTAACTGTTACAATAAATAATAATTATACACTATAAGCTTGTGTACTGTATTCCTTTTGTGATGCCCGAGTGTACGAGTTTTCGTAACACTTGCCTCAGTGGTTAAAAGAAAGGCTGATTTAATAGTTATGTCTCAAGGTAAAACCGCTGAAGCGCCTGACACCGCTCCATCGCAACCGCAAGCTTTAATAAACTTTAATTAAAGAATGGAGTATAATAACGAGACTACACGAGTACATTCATTACAACAAGTTAAGAGATGATTAAACTTTTACACACGTGCAGTCAAGACGAATGGGCCAAGTGGCCAACTATTATTTGTATCGAGCAAGGCAATCCATTACCCTACAGAAGTGTCTTGGTACACGAGTACAATTTGCAAACAATCATAACCTCAAAAGTGATGACGACTTTGTGAATGAATTAATCTTTGAATTTTATTTTTGACGTGATAACGTCTTCTAAATCGATGAACACCGGCTGCACGCACGAAAAAGTGTCACGTTCCGCCTGCGCGTGCAAGCGAGAGCGCGGAACAAGCGATAGAGAGGCACGATCGGCCCAAGCAAGCGTTGGCTTGTGACTAGAGAAAATTGTAATTTTCAATTAACTCCTTTGTATTATGCAAAATAATGATAATTCAGTGATAATAATTCAATTCATAAAAGTATGCAATTTTTCATCAATTTTCTTTATGACGGACTATAGTTTTACGGTGATACGTATAACTATCGTCCGTAAACCGACTTTACAGACAACCAATTTTTTTTGACCAACCAATGATACAACAATCATCATAATCATCACCAGCTACGATAGCTTTAGTTTTAAGTTGTTGTGAATAAATTATTTATCAGCTTTGTGAATATCCATATACGCACTCGTACTTTTATGAAATCAATTGATATTCCAATATCAATTTTGAAAAGTAAATAAATCTGAATCTGAAATCAGCTCAACCGATAGATCACAGAACACGATCTTGTGGCACTTGCATGGTGTGACTGCCAATGACTCTCTTCAAATCATCCGCTGACCTAGTGATGGGACTTCCAACACTGTGTTTTCCAGTGCGAGGTCGCCATTTTTTTTTTTTTAAAGAATATTAGTCAAGTTGAAGTTGACTAATATCCTCCTCTCCCCTCCAAATAAGCGGAAAGCTTGTGTTAGGAGTGGGTACGACAATAGTGCAACGGGTGGGATTCGAACCTGAGGCCTTTCAGTTTTCAGTCTGTACCTTTAACCTTTGGGCTATTGAGGCTTACATTGGAACACCTTGGTACCGCAACATCCATAGATTGTTCGAGCTGTGTACCCCGCCCACTGACACTTCAGGTTCAGCTTTGAGACTTGATGAGCTATGTACTCGGTTCTTTTCTCCAATCTGATCTCCGCAGATCAATATTATGTGAAACATTTTAAAAGAAGAAATTGCCAAACGTATTTACGAATTTATAAAGAACTAGCTGATGCCCGCGACTTTGTCCGCGTGGATTTAGTTTTTAAAGTCCCTCGGGAACTCCTTGATTTTCCGGGATAAAAAGTAGCCTAGATGTTGACCCGAGTAATAAGCTACCACGGTATAAAATTTTGTAGAAATCTGTGCGGTAGTTTTTACGTGAAAGAAGGACAAACAAACAGATAAAAATTAAATAAAAATCTGTTTTGGGCTCAGTATCGATAGTAAAGCATCCCCATCATCGTCATGTACAGAAATCTTCCAGTTACAGTTTTATTATATTATGTATAGATTCTTCTACGCATCCTTCGACTGATATTGAAAGCAATCATCGTCAAAGAGATAAACATGATATAGAAGAGAAAAACGCGAAAGCCCTAAAAAGCTCTAAAGCTCTTGAGCTAAGCGCAAGTAGAAAATAATGTACCTATTGACGTAGATATTTTGATAGCGCTCAAAAGTCATTTAGCTACAACTCGCACATCGTCATTAAAATTAGTTTAGTAGAAAATAGAAATAATTTTGCGATCCCAAATAAACAAATATTTTCATTCGATATTCACAAAGTTTTTAGATACTTATTAGTTAAAATAATAATATACCAATGTATCAGATATATTTTATCATTGTTATTAACATCTTTATCGAACAGTGCTATATAATGTACTCGATATAATCTATAAAAAATTCTTTTTAAAAACCGACTTCAAACGCCCGCGCCACTACAAAGGATATAATTGATTGTTGATTTTTTAAAACCGATCGACCGATTTCGATAAAATTTTAATGGGACCACCTAGGGAGTATAATAAATACCCTTTGAAACAAAAAAAATTTGTCCAAATCGGTTCAGGCGTCTTTGAGTAATCTGTGAACATACATAAAACTAGTAGGGCGCGTGGGTGCGCGGCCCGCAAGCGGACCGCGGTTTTTCTACTCGGCAAGTAGACTTTTAGGTCTTGATCATTTTCTATCAAAAAACCACTCTTCCATCTTTTATACTCTCCGAGATAGACACCGTTGAAGTTTGTATGGCCGCCATCTTGAATCCGCCATTTTGGATTTTTTTTTTCAGCTCACTGCCAATTGGATGAGGTTTCGAGTGACTTTTGTTCGAGCACCCCCACCTATTTTCATTACCATGGCCGTGCTCCTCACCCACCTTCCAAACCCTCGATCATCATATGTCCTCATTTGTCAGAATGAGAATTCTTTTATAAAAACAAATTTTGAAAAGAAACCGTATCAAAGTCTTGCATAGTTCTCAGCTTCAAGTCTATTCAATATTCGTCATATATTTTGTATGGAGAAAAAACATTCCGCCATCTTGGATTTTTTTTCTATTCTTCGAATAGACCTTTGGGTCTTGATCATCTTTTGCCACCAAACCACTCTTCCATCTTTTATACTCCCCGAGATAGACACCGACGAAATTTGTATGGCGGCCATCTTTTTTCCGCCATTTTGAATTTTTTTTCAGCTCACTGCGAATTGGATGAGGTTTTGAGTGACATTTGTTCGAGCACCCCCCACCTATCTTCGATACCCTGGCCGTGCTCCTCACCCGTCTCCGAAATCCTCAATCATCAGCTCTCTCCATATTTTTCCTCCGAATGAATTTTTTTCCTCTATACGAAACCATCAGTGAAAAAAAAATTTTTCATACAAAATTTTACAGGAGAGGTGATCAATCAGTGAGTGAATCAGTGAATCAGTCAATCAGCCCCAGCAGCTATATATATATTAACTAGTATTTCGCTCGGTGCGCGAGCTGCTAAAGCAGCTCGCGGGAAGTATTTTACTAAAAGTAAGGCGCGTGGGTGCGCGGCCCGCTAAAGCGGACCGCGATTGTTCGGCTTTATTTATTTCGCTCGGTGCGCGAGCTGCTAAAGCAGCTCGCGGGAAGTGTTATTGCTACAAGTAGGGCGCGTGGGTGCGCGGCCCGCTAAAGCGGACCGCGATTGTTCGGCTTTATTTATTTCGCTCGGTGCGCGAGCTGCTAAAGCAGCTCGCGGGAAGTGTTATTACTACAAGTAGGGCGCGTGGGTGCGCGGCCCGCTAAAGCGGACCGCGATTTTTTTGCTCATCAAGTAGCCCTTCGGATTCTGGTCATCTTTTGCCAAAAAATTTGTTCGAGCACACCCCACCTATCTGCAATAACCTGGCCGTGCTCCTCATTCACAAATGAAAAAGAAAAAAAAAGAAAAAAAAAAGAAAAAAAAGAAAAAAAGCAAATGTAAAATGAAAAAAAAGAAAAAGAAAAAAGCCCTATGAACCTATCAAACTCATTTTCTTGCATAGTTCCCAAGTTCTAGTCCCTTCAATATTCCCCATACATTTTGTATGGGAAAAAAAAATCCGCCATCTTGAATTTTTTTCCTACTCACCAGGTAGACCTCCGGGTTTCGATCATCTTTTGTCGAGAAACCGCTCCTCCATCTTTTATAGTCTCCGAGAGAGAGACGGACAAAATTTGCTGCCATTTTTTTTCCGCCATTTTGGAATTTTTTTTAAACTCACTGGCAACTGCTCGAGGTTTCGAATGACATTTGGTCGAGTACCCTCCACCTATCTTCTATAACCTGGCCGTGCCCCTCGCCCGTCTCCGAACTCCTCACTCATCAGCTCTCTCCACCATTCTCCGAGTCACATTCTTTGAGCTCTATACGACACCATGGGTGAAAAAATTTTTTTCATACAAAATTTTACAGGAGAGGGGCGGAAATTTGAGACGTCACAGCTCGGCCGCCATCTTGTTTTTTTAATTTTTTTCACTTTTTCTGGTAATCGTTTACTAATTTCTACAATAATCCAAAATTTCAAAGAAATCGGTTGGAAAACAAAAGAGTTGCAAGATTCACGTCGGCCGCCATCTTGTTTTTCCAGAATGTCATAATTTTTCCCCACTCGAATCTCCCACCCCAACATATCTCCCGTACATCATTGTATCGTTTTCCGTCTCTTTCTAGGAGAACAATTATGTCAATGAGTCAGTGAGTGAGTCAGTGGTAATCGAGCTATATAATTATACTAGTATTTCGCTCGGTGCGCGAGCTGCTAAAGCAGCTCGCGGGAAGTGTTATCACTACAAGTAGGGCGCGTGGGTGCGCGGCCCGCTAAAGCGGACCGCGATTTTTTTACTCATCAAGTAGACCTTCGGATTCTGGTCATCTTTTGCCAAAAAATTTGTTCGAGCACACCCCACCTATCTGCAATAACCTGGCCGTGCTCCTCATTCACAAATGAAAAAGAAAAAAAAAGAAAAAAAAGAAAAAAAGCAAATGTAAATTGAAAAAAAAGAAAAAGAAAAAAAGCCCTATGAACCTATCAAAATCAATGATAGTTCCCTACTTCTAGTCCCTTCAATATTCCCCATACATTTTGTATGGGGGGGGAAAAAAAATCCGCCATCTTGAATTTTTTTCCTACTCACCAGGTAGACCTCCGGGTTGTGATCATCTTTTGTCGAGAAACCGCTCCTCCATCTTTTATAGTCTCCGAGAGATAGACGGACAAAATTTGCCGCCATTTTTTTTCCGCCATTTTGGATTTTTTTTTCAACTCACTGGCAACTGCTCGAGGTTTCGAATGACATTTGGTCGAGCACCCTCCACCTATCTTCTATACCCTGGCCGTGCCCCTCGCCCGTCTCCGAACTCCTCACTCATCAGCTCTCTCCACCTTTCTCCGAGTCACATTCTTTGAGCTCTATACGACACCATGGGTGAAAAAAATTTTTTTCATACAAAATTTTACAGGAGAGGGGTGTAAATTTGAGACGTCACAGCTCGGCCGCCATCTTGTTTTTTTAATTTTTTTCACTTTTTCTGTTAATCGTTTACTAATTTCTACAATAATCCAAAATTTCAAAGAAATCGGTTGGAAAACAAAAGAGTTGCAAGATTCACGTCGGCCGCCATCTTGTTTTTCCGAAATGTCATAATTTTTCCCCACTCGAATCCCCCACCCGAACATATCTCCCGAACATCATTATATCGATTTCCGTCTCTTTCTAGGAGAACAATTATGTCAATCAGTGAGTGTGTCAGTCAGTCAGTGGTAATCGAGCTATATATATTATAACTAGCGTTTGCTCGGTGCGCGAGCTGCTAAAGCAGCTCGCGGGAAGTGTTATTGCTACAAGTAGGGCGCGTGGGTGCGCGGCCCGCTAAAGCGGACCGCGATTGTTCGGCTTTATTTATTTCGCTCGGTGCGCGAGCTGCTAAAGCAGCTCGCGGGAAGTGTTATTACTACAAGTAGGGCGCGTGGGTGCGCGGCCCGCTAAAGCGGACCGCGATTGTTCGGCTTTATTTATTTCGCTCGGTGCGCGAGCTGCTAAAGCAGCTCGCGGGAAGTGTTATTACTACAAGTAGGGCGCGTGGGTGCGCGGCCCGCAAAAGCGGACCGCGATTTTTTTACTCATCAAGTAGCCCTTCGGATTCTGGTCATCTTTTGCCAAAAAATTTGTTCGAGCACACCCCACCTATCTGCAATAACCCGGCCGTGCTCCTCATTCACAAAAGAAAAAGAAAAAAAAAGAAAAAAGGCAAATGTAAAATGAAAAAAAAGAAAAAAAGCCCTATGAACCTATCAAAATCAATGTCTTGCATAGTTCCCAACTTCTAGTCCCTTCAATATTCCCCATACATTTTGTATGGGGGGAAAAAAAAATCCGCCATCTTGAATTTTTTTCCTACTCACCAGGTAGACCTCCGGGTTGTGATCATCTTTTGTCGAGAAACCGCTCCTCCATCTTTTATAGTCTCCGAGAGAGAGACGGACAAAATTTGCCGCCATTTTTTTTCCGCCATTTTGGAATTTTTTTTCAACTCACTGGCAACTGCTCGAGGTTTCGAATGACATTTGGTCGAGCACCCTCCACCTATCTTCTATACCCTGGCCGTGCCCCTCGCCCGTCTCCGAACTCCTCACTCATCAGCTCTCTCCACCTTTCTTCGAGTCACATTCTTTGAGCTCTATACGACACCATGGGTGAAAAAAAATTTTTTCATACAAAATTTTACAGGAGAGGGGTGGAAATTTGAGACGTCACAGCTCGGCCGCCATCTTGTTTTTTTAATTTTTTTCACTTTTTCTGTTAATCGTTTACTAATTTTTACAATAATCCAAAATTTCAAAGAAATCCGTTGGAAAACAAAAGAGTTGCAAGATTCACGTCGGCCGCCATCTTGTTTTTCCGAAATGTCATAATTTTTCCCCACTCGAATCCCCCACCCGAACATATCTCCCGTACATCATTTTATCGTTTTTTGTCTCTTTCTAGGAGAACAATTATGTCAATCAGTGAGTGAGTCAGTGGTAATCGAGCTATATATATTATAACTAGCGTTTGCTCGGTGCGCGAGCTGCTAAAGCAGCTCGCGGGAAGTGTTGTTACTACAAGTAGGGCGCGTGGGTGCGCGGCCCGCTAAAGCGGACCGCGATTGTTCGGCTTTATTTATTTCGCTCGGTGCGCGAGCTGCTAAAGCAGCTCGCGGGAAGTGTTATTTCTACAAGTAGGGCGCGTGGGTGCGCGGCCCGCTAAAGCGGACCGCGATTTTTTTACTCATCAAGTAGCCCTTCGGATTCTGGTCATCTTTTGCCAAAAAATTTGTTCGAGCACACCACCCCACCTATCTGCAATAACCTGGCCGTGCTCCTCATTCACAAAAGAAAAAGAAAAAAAAAGAAAAAAAAATGAAAAAAAACAAAAAAAACAAATGTAAAATGAAAAAAAAGAAAAAGAAAAAGAGCCCTATGAACCTATCAAAATCAATGTCTTGCATAGTTCCCAACTTCTAGTCCCTTCAATATTCCCCATATACATTTTGTATGGAAAAAAAAAATCCGCCATCTTGAATTTTTTTCCTACTCACCAGGTAGACCTCCGGGTTGTGATCATCTTTTGTCGAGAAACCGCTCCTCAATCTCTTATAGTCTCCGAGCGAGAGACGGACAAAATTTGCCGCCATTTTTTTTCCGCCATTTTGGATTTTTTTTTCAACTCACTGGCAACTGCTCGAGGTTTCGAATGACATTTGGTCGAGCACCCTCCACCTATCTTCTATACCCTGGCCGTGCCCCTCGCCCGTCTCCGAACTCCTCACTCATCAGCTCTCTCCACCTTTCTCCGAGTCACATTCTTTGAGCTCTATACGACACCATGGGTGAAAAAAATTTTTTTCATACAAAATTTTACAGGAGAGGCGTGGAAATTTGAGACGTCACAGCTCGGCCGCCATCTTGTTTTTTTAATATTTTTCACTTTTTCTGTTAATCGTTTACTAATTTCTACAATAATCCAAAATTTCAAAGAAATCGGTTGGAAAACAAAAGAGTTGCAAGATTCACGTCGGCCGCCATCTTGTTTTTCCGAAATGTCATAATTTTCCCCAACTCGAATCCCCCCCCCCAAACACATCTCCCGAACATCATTATATCGATTTCCGTCTCCTTCTAGGAGAACAACCCTGTCAATGAGTGAGTGAGTGAGTGAGTGAGTGTGTCAGTCAGTGGTAATCGAGCTATATATATTATAACTAGCATTTGCTCGGTGCGCGAGCTGCTAAAGCAGCTCGCGGGAAGTGTTATTGCTACAAGTAGGGCGCGTGGGTGCGCGGCCCGCTAAAGCGGACCGCGATTGTTCGGCTTTATTTATTTCGCTCGGTGCGCGAGCTGCTAAAGCAGCTCGCGGGAAGTGTGGTTACTACAAGTAGGGCGCGTGGGTGCGCGGCCCGCTAAAGCGGACCGCGATTGTTCGGCTTTATTTATTTCGCTCGGTGCGCGAGCTGCTAAAGCAGCTCGCGGGAAGTGTTATTACTACAAGTAGGGCGCGTGGGTGCGCGGCCCGCTAAAGCGGACCGCGATTTTTTTACTCATCAAGTAGACCTTCGGATTCTGGTCATCTTTTGCCAAAAAATTTGTTCGAGCACACCCCACCTATCTGCAATAACCTGGCCGTGCTCCTCATTCACAAAAGAAAAAGAAAAAAAAAATGAAAAAAAAGAAAAAAACAAATGTAAAATGAAAAAAAGAAAAAGAAAAAAAGCCCTATGAACCTATCAAAATCAATGTCTTGCATAGTTCCCAACTTCTAGTCCCTTCAATATTCCCCATACATTTTGTATGGAAAAAAATAAAATCCGCCATCTTGAATTTTTTTCCTACTCACCAGTTAGACCTCCGGGTTTTGATCATCTTTTGTCGAGAAACCGCTCCTCCATCTTTTATAGTCTCCGAGAGAGAGACGGACAAAATTTGCCGCCATTTTTTTTCCGCCATTTTGGAATTTTTTTTCAACTCACTGGCAACTGCTCGAGGTTTCGAATGACATTTGGTCGAGCACCCTCCACCTATCTTCTATACCCTGGCCGTGCCCCTCGCCCGTCTCCGAACTCCTCACTCATCAGCTCTCTCCACCTTTCTCCGAGTCACATTCTTTGAGCTCTATACGACACCATGGGTGAAAAAAATTTTTTTCATACAAAATTTTACAGGAGAGGGGTCGGAAATTTGAGACGTCACAGCTCGGCCGCCATCTTGTTTTTTTAATTTTTTTCACTTTTTCTGTTAATCGTTTACTAATTTCTACAATAATCCAAAATTTCAAAGAAATCGGTTGGAAAACAAAAGAGTTGCAAGATTCACGTCGGCCGCCATCTTGTTTTTCCGAAATGTCATAATTTTTCCCCACTCGAATCCCCCACCCGGACATATCTCCCCTACATCATTGTATCGTTTTCCGTCTCTTTCTAGGAGAACAATCGTGTCAATCAGTCAGTCAGTCAGTCAGTCAGTGAGTGAGTGGTAATCGAGCTATATATATTCAAATTCAAATTCAAATTCAAATTATTTATTTTGCCAGATTGAGTATTATAAAGATGTTATGAAACAATAATTTCAAGCACTTCAACCGCCACAGAGTAGCATGCAAAAGAACCAAAAGAAACAGTCACACAGTTATATAAAACTACATTTAAATTAATACCAATAGAGACCCAATTTTTTTGCTATTGTCAACGTCAATTCTACAAATTGCAGATATTATTAATAATGAATGTCATAAATTAAAACATGTCAGCAAATTATTAAAAAAAAAAAATACATATTTTAAATCATGTACTCCCCAATTGTATAATAGTTTTTGCTTAAAAGGTATTCTTTTAATTTATTTTTAAATAGGAAAATATTGTCAATTTTGTAAAGTTCAGCTGGTAATTTATTATACAGTTTTGCTAACATAATATACGCACTATTGCTGAACTTTACCGTTCTTGACGGTGGTATTCTCAGCTTGTGTCGGTGTCTCAAGCTATTCGAATTTCCGTACATATTAAGATGTTTTCTCGCAAATACCAATGACTCATATATATATATACAGACTGGGCAAAGTCAAGATTCTCAATTCCTTAAAGTATGGCCGGCAACTATCAGTCTGCTTTAATCCACATATCGACCTAATGCACCTTTTCTGGGCTCTAAACACACGATCTCGCTCTACAGAGTCCGCTAAAGCGGACCGCGATTTTTTTACTCATTAAGTAGACCTTCGGATTCTGGTCATCTTTTGCCAAAAAATTTGTTCGAGCACACCCCACCTATCTGCAATAACCTGGCCGTGCTCCTCATTCACAAAAGAAAAAGAAAAAAAAAGAAAAAAAAATGAAAAAAAAACAAAAAAAACAAATGTAAAATGAAAAAAAAGAAAATGAAAAAGAGCCCTATGAACCTATCAAAATCAATGTCTTGCATAGTTCCCAACTTCTAGTCCCTTCAATATTCCCCATATACATTTTGTATGGAAAAAAAAAATCCGCCATCTTGAATTTTTTTCCTACTCACCAGGTAGACCTCCGGGTTTTGATCATCTTTTGTCGAGAAACCGCTCCTCCATCTCTTATAGTCTCCGAGCGTGAGACGGACAAAATTTGCCGCCATTTTTTTTCCGCCATTTTGGATTTTTTTTTCAACTCACTGGCAACTGCTCGAGGTTTCGAATGACATTTGGTCGAGCACCCTCCACCTATCTTCTATACCCTGGCCGTGCCCCTCGCCCGTCTCCGAACTCCTCACTCATCAGCTCTCTCCACCTTTCTCCGAGTCACATTCTTTGAGCTCTATACGACACCATGGGTGAAAAAAATTTTTTTCATACAAAATTTTACAGGAGAGGGGTGGAAATTTGAGACGTCACAGCTCGGCCGCCATCTTGTTTTTTTAATTTTTTTCACTTTTTCTGTTAATCGTTTACTAATTTCTACAATAATCCAAAATTTCAAAGAAATCGGTCAGAAAACAAAAGAGTTGCAAGATTCACGTCGGCCGCCATCTTGTTTTTCCGAAATGTCATAATTTTTCCCCACTCGAATCCCCCACCCGGACATATCTCCCCTACATCATTGTATCGTTTTCTGTCTCTTTCTAGGAGAACAATCGTGTCAATCAGTGAGTGTGTCAGTCAGTCAGTCAGTGGTAATCGAGCTATATATATTATAACTAGCGTTTGCTCGGTGCGCGAGCTGCTAAAGCAGCTCGCGGGAAGTGTTATTGCTCCAAGTAGGGCGCGTGGGTGCGCGGCCCGCTAAAGCGGACCGCGATTGTTCGGCTTTATTTATTTCGCTCGGTGCGCGAGCTGCTAAAGCAGCTCGCGGGAAGTGTTATTACTACAAGTAGGGCGCGTGGGTGCGCGGCCCGCTAAAGCGGACCGCGATTTTTTTACTCATCAAGTAGCCCTTCGGATTCTGGTCATCTTTTGCCAAAAAATTTGTTCGAGCACACCCCACCTATCTGCAATAACCTGGCCGTGCTCCTCATTCACAAAAGAAAAAGAAAAAAAAATGAAAAAAAAGAAAAAAAAAAAATGAAAAATGAAAAAAAAGAAAAAGAAAAAAAGCCCTATGAACCTATCAAAATCAATGTCTTGCATAGTTCCCAACTTCTAGTCCCTTCAATATTCCCCATACATTTTGTATGGGGGGAAAAAAAAATCCGCCATCTTGAATTTTTTTCCTACTCACCAGGTAGACCTCCGGGTTGTGATCATCTTTTGTCGAGAAACCGCTCCTCCATCTTTTATAGTCTCCGAGAGAGAGACGGACAAAATTTGCCGCCATTTTTTTTCCGCCATTTTGGAATTTTTTTTCAACTCACTGGCAACTGCTCGAGGTTTCGAATGACATTTGGTCGAGCACCCTCCACCTATCTTCTATACCCTGGCCGTGCCCCTCGCCCGTCTCCGAACTCCTCACTCATCAGCTCTCTCCACCTTTCTCCGAGTCACATTCTTTGAGCTCTATACGACACCATGGGTGAAAAAAATTTTTTTCATACAAAATTTTACAGGAGAGGGGTGGAAATTTGAGACGTCACAGCTCGGCCGCCATCTTGTTTTTTTAATTTTTTTCACTTTTTCTGTTAATCGTTTACTAATTTCTACAATAATCCAAAATTTCAAAGAAATCGGTTGGAAAACAAAAGAGTTGCAAGATTCACGTCGGCCGCCATCTTGTTTTTCCGAAATGTCATAATTTTTCCCCACTCGAATCCCCCACCCGAACATATCTCCCGAACATCATTATATCGATTTCCGTCTCTTTCTAGGAGAACAATTATGTCAATCAGTCAGTGAATCAGTCAGTCAGTGGTAATCGAGCTATATATATTATAACTAGCATTTGCTCGGTGCGCGAGCTGCTAAAGCAGCTCGCGGGAAGTGTTAGGCGACGTTTTCGCATAGGCGTGGCGTTGCGCTTCGCGCGGCGCGTCGAGTCGCGTGAGCGGTCGCGCGATATGGCCAAGGTATGAGGGCGAGCGAGAGCGAGCGAGCGACGCGCCGCGCGACGCGCAACGCCACGCCTATGCGAAAACGTGGCCTTATTGCTACAAGTAGGGCGCGTGGGTGCGCGGCCCGCTAAAGCGGACCGCGATTGTTCGGCTTTATTTATTTCGCTCGGTGCGTGAGCTGCTAAAGCAGCTCGCGGGAAGTGTTGTTGCCACAAGTAGGGCGCGTGGGTGCGCGGCCCGCTAAAGCGGACCGCGATTTATTTACTCATCAAGTAGACCTTCGGATTCTGGTCATCTTTTGCCAAAAAATTTGTTCGAGCACACCCCACCTATCTGCAATAACCTGGCCGTGCTCCTCATTCACAAAAGAAAAAGAAAAAAAAAGAAAAAAAAAAGAAAAAAAAGAAAAAAAGCAAATGTAAAATGAAAAAAAAGAAAAAGAAAAAAAGCCCTATGAACCTATCAAAATCAATGTCTTGCATAGTTCCCAACTTCTAGTCCCTTCAATATTCCCCATACATTTTGTATGGGGGGAAAAAAAATCCGCCATCTTGAATTTTTTTCCTACTCACCAGGTAGACCTCCGGGTTGTGATCATCTTTTGTCGAGAAACCGCTCCTCCATCTTTTATAATCTCCGAGAGAGAGACGGACAAAATTTGCCGCCATTTTTTTTCCGCCATTTTGGAATTTTTTTTTCAACTCACTGGCAACTGCTCGAGGTTTCGAATGACATTTGGTCGAGCACCCTCCACCTATCTTCTATACCCTAGCCGTGCCCCTCGCCCGTCTCCGAACTCCTCACTCATCAGCTCTCTCCATCTTTCTTCGAGTCACATTCGTTGAGCTCTATACGACACCATGGGTGAAAAAAATTTTTTTCATACAAAATTTTACAGGAGAGGGGTGGAAATTTGAGACGTCACAGCTCGGCCGCCATCTTGTTTTTTTAATTTTTTTCACTTTTTCTGTTAATCGTTTACTAATTTCTACAATAATCCAAAATTTCAAAGAAATCGGTTGGAAAACAAAAGAGTTGCAAGATTCACGTCGGCCGCCATCTTGTTTTTCCGAAATGTCATAATTTTTCCCCACTCGAATCCCCCACCCGGACATATCTCCCATACATCATTGTATCGTTTTTTGTCTCTTTCTAGGAGAACAATTGTGTCAATGAGTGAGTGAGTGAGTGAGTGAGTGGTAATCGAGCTATATATATTATAACTAGCGTTTGCTCGGTGCGCGAGCTGCTAAAGCAGCTCGCGGGAAGTGTTTTTACTACAAGTTGGGCGCGTGGGTGCGCGGCCCGCTAAAGCGGACCGCGATTTTTTTACTCATCAAGTAGACCTTCGGATTCTGGTCATCTTTTGCTAAAAAATTTGTTCGAGCACACCCCACCTATCTGCAATAACCTGGCCGTGCTCCTCATTCACAAAAGAAAAAGAAAAAAAAAAGAAAAAAAAATGAAAAAAAAGAAAAAAACAAATCTAAAATGAAAAAAAAGAAAAAGAAATAAGCCCTATGAACCTATCAAAATCAATGTCTTGCATAGTTCCCAACTTCTAGTCCCTTCAATATTCCCCATATACATTTTGTATGAAAAAAAAAAAAATCCGCCATCTTGAATTTTTTTCCTACTCACCAGGTAGACCTCCGGGTTTTGATCAACTTTTGTCGAGAAACCGCTCCTCCATCTTTTATAGTCTCCGAGAGAGAGACGGACAAAATTTGCCGCCATTTTTTTTCCGCCATTTTGGAATTTTTTTTCAACTCACTGGCAACTGCTCGAGGTTTCGAATGACATTTGGTCGAGCACCCTCCACCTATCTTCTATACCCTGGCCGTGCCCCTCGCCCGTCTCCGAACTCCTCACTCATCAGCTCTCTCCACCTTTCTCCGAGTCACATTCTTTGAGCTCTATACGACACCATGGGTGAAAAAAATTTTTTTCATAAAAAATTTTACAGGAGAGGGGTCGGAAATTTGAGACGTCACAGCTCGGCCGCCATCTTGTTTTTTAAGTTTTTTCACTTTTTCTGTTAATCGTTTACTAATTTCTACAATAATCCAAAATTTCAAAGAAATCGGTCGGAAAACAAAAGAGTTGCAAGATTCACGTCGGCCGCCATCTTGTTTTTCCGAAATATCATAATTTTCCCCAACTCGAATCCCCCCCCCAAACACATCTCCCGAACATCATTATATCGATTTCCGTCTCCTTCTAGGAGAACAACCCTGTCAATGAGTGAGTGAGTGAGTGAGTGTGTCAGTGGTAATCGAGCTATATATATTATAACTAGCGTTTGCTCGGTGCGCGAGCTGCTAAAGCAGCTCGCGGGAAGTGTTTTACTAAAAGTAAGGCGCGTGGGTGCGCGGCCCGCTAAAGCGGACCGCGATTGTTCGGCTTTATTTATTTCGCTCGGTGCGCGAGCTGCTAAAGCAGCTCGCGGGAAGTGTTATTGCTACAAGTAGGGCGCGTGGGTGCGCGGCCCGCTAAAGCGGACCGCGATTGTTCGGCTTTATTTATTTCGCTCGGTGCGCGAGCTGCTAAAGCAGCTCGCGGGAAGTGTTATTACTACAAGTAGGGCGCGTGGGTGCGCGGCCCGCTAAAGCGGACCGCGATTTTTTTACTCATCAAGTAGCCCTTCGGATTCTGGTCATCTTTTGCCAAAAAATTTGTTCGAGCACACCCCACCTATCTGCAATAACCTGGCCGTGCTCCTCATTCACAAAAGAAAAAGAAAAAAAAAAAGAAAAAAAAATGAAAAAAAAGAAAAAAAACAAATGTAAAATGAAAAAAAATAAAAAGAAAAAAAGCCCTATGAACCTATCAAAATCAATGTCTTGCATAGTTCCCAACTTCTAGTCCCTTCAATATTCCCCATACATTTTGTATGGGAAAAAAAAAATCCGCCATCTTGAATTTTTTTCCTACTTACCAGGTAGCCCTCCGGGTTGTGATCATCTTTTGTCGAGAAACCGCTCCTCCATCTTTTATAGTCTCCGAGAGAGAGACGGACAAAATTTGCCGCCATTTTTTTTCCGCCATTTTGGAATTTTTTTTCGACTCACTGGCAACTGCTCGAGGTTTCGAATGACATTTGGTCGAGCACCCTCCACCTATCTTCTATACCCTGGCCGTGCCCCTCGCCCGTCTCCAAACTCCTCACTCATCAGCTCTTTCCACCTTTCTCCGAGTCACATTCTTTGAGCTCTATACGACGCCATGGGTGAAAAAAATTTTTTTCATACAAAATTGTACAGGGAGGGGTCGGAAATTTGAGACGTCACAGCTCGGCCGCCATCTTGTTTTTTTAATTTTTTTCACTTTTTCTGTTAATCGTTTACTAATTTCTACAATTATCCAAAATTTCAAAGAAATCGGTTGAAAAACAAAAGAGTTGCAAGAATCACGTTGGCCGCCATCTTATTTTTCCGAAATGTCATAATTTTTCCCCACTCGAATCTCCCACCCGAACATATCTCCCGTACATCATTGTATCGTTTTTTGTCTCTTTCTAGGAGAACAATTATGTCAATCAGTCAGTGAGTCAGTGGTAATCGAGCTATATATATTATAATAACTAGCGTTTGCTCGGTGCGCGAGCTGCTAAAGCAGCTCGCGGGAAATGTTATTACTAAAAGTAAGGCGCGTGGGTGCGCAGCCCGCTAAAGCGGACCGCGATTGTTCGGCTTTATTTATTTCGCTCGGTGCGCGAGCTGCTAAAGCAGCTCGCGGGAAGTGTTATTGCTACAAGTAGGGCGCGTGGGTGCACGGCCCGCTAAAGCGGACCGCGATTGTTCGGCTTTATTTATTTCGCTCGGTGCGCGAGCTGCTAAAGCAGTTCGCGGGAAGTGTTATTACTACAAGTAGGGCGCGTGGGTGCGCGGCCCGCTAAAGCGGACCGCGATTTTTTTTCTCATCAAGTAGACCTTCGGATTCTGGTCATCTTTTGCCAAAAAATTTGTTCGAGCACACCCCACCTATCTGCAATAACCTGGCCGTGCTCCTCATTCACAAAAGAAAAAGAAAAAAAAAGAAAAAAAAAAGAAAAAAAAGAAAAAAAAAATGAAAAAAAACAAAAAAAAACAAATGTAAAATGAAAAAAAAGAAAAAAAAACAAATGTAAAATGAAAAAAAGAAAAAGAAAAAAAGCCCTATGAACCTATCAAAATCAATGTCTTGCATAGTTCCCAACTTCTAGTCCCTTCAATATTCCCCATACATTTTGTATGGGAAAAAAAAATCCGCCATCTTGAATTTTTTTCCTACTCACCAGGTAGACCTCCGGGTTTTGATCATCTTTTGTCGAGAAACCGCTCCTCCATCTTTTATAGTTTCCGAGAGAGAGACGGACAAAATTTGCCGCCATTTTTTTTCCGCCATTTTGGAATTTTTTTTCAACTCACTGGCAATTGCTCGAGGTTTCGAATGACATTTGGTCGAGCACCCTCCACCTATCTTCTATACCCTGGCCGTGCCCCTCGCCCGTCTCCGAACTCCTCACTCATCAGCTCTCTCCACCTTTCTCCGAGTCACATTCTTTGAGCTCTATACGACACCATGGGTGAAAAAAATTTTTTTCATACAAAATTTTACAGGAGAGGGGTCGGAAATTTGAGACGTCACAGCTCGGCCGCCATCTTGTTTTTTTAATTTTTTTCACTTTTTCTGTTAATCGTTTACTAATTTCTACAATAATCCAAAATTTCAAAGAAATCGGTTGGAAAACAAAAGAGTTGCAAGAATCACGTCGGCCGCCATCTTGTTTTTCCGAAATGTCATAATTTTCCCCAACTCGAATCCCCCACCCGGACATATCTCCCCTACATCATTATATCGATTTCTGTCTCCTTCTAGGAGAACAACCCTGTCAATGAGTGAGTGAGTGTGTCAGTGAGTGAGTGGTAATCGAGCTATATATATTATAACTAGCGTTTGCTCGGTGCGCGAGCTGCTAAAGCAGCTCGCGGGAAGTGTTTTACTAAAAGTAAGGCGCGTGGGTGCGCGGCCCGCTAAAGCGGACCGCGATTTTTTTACTCATCAAGCAGACCTTCGGATTCTGGTCATCTTTTGCCAAAAAATTTGTTCGAGCACACCCGACCTATCTGCAATAACCTGGCCGTGCTCCTCATTCACAAAAGAAAAAGAAAAAAAAAGAAAAAAGAAAAGAAAAAATAAAATGAAAAATGAAAAAAAGAAAAATAATAAAAAAAAGGAAAAAGAAAGAAAAAAAGAAAAAAAAGAAAAAAGAAAAAGAAAAAAAAAAGAAAAAAGAGAAAAAAGAAAAAAAAAAAATAAAAAAAAAGGAAAAAATAAAAAAAAAAGAAAATGAAAAATGAAAAAAAAGGAAAAGAAAAGAAAAAAGGAAAAATGAAAAAGAAAAGAAAAAAGTAAAAGCAAAAGAAAAAGAAGAAAGAAAAGAGAATAAAAGAAAAAAAAGAAAAATGAAGAAAAAGAAAAAAAAAGAAAAAAGAAACAAAAGAAGAATAAAAACGTAAAATCAATATTCGTCATATATTTCGCATGGAAAAAAATCCGCCATCTTGTTTTTTTTCCTGATCATCAAGTAGACCTTTGGGTCTTGATCATCTGTTGCCAAGAAACTACTCTTCCATCTTTTATACTCTCCGATATAGACACCAGAGAAAGTTTCTATGGCCGCCATCTTGAATCCGCCATTTTGGAGTTTTTTTTTCAACTCCCTGCTAATTGGATGTGGTTTCGAGTAATTTTTGTTGGAGCACACCCCACCTAGTTGGTCGCGTGGATAGTTGGCAAAAAAAACACTCTTTTATATTTTTAACCCATTTCCAAAAAGGAGGAGGTTCTCAATTCGGCCAGTATATTTAATTCTCCGAGATCTAAGACACCTATGAACCTATTAAAGTCAATGTCTTGCATAGTTCCCAACTTCTAGTCCCTTCAATATTCCCCATACATTTTGTATGAAAAAAAAAAAATCCGCCATCTTGAATTTTTTTCCTACTCACCAGGTAGACCTCCGGGTTTTGATCATCTTTTGTCGAGAAACCGCTCCTTCATCTTTTATAGTCTCCGAGAGAGAGACGGACAAAATTTGCCGCCATTTTTTTTCCGCCATTTTGGAATTTTTTTTCAACTCACTGGCAACTGCTCGAGGTTTTGAATGACATTTGGTCGAGCACCCTCCACCTATCTTCTATACCCTGGCCGTGCCCCTCGCCCGTCTCCGAATTCCTCACTCATCAGCTCTGTCCACCTTTCTCCGAGTCACATTCTTTGAGCTCTATACGACACCATGGGTGAAAAAAAATTTTTTCATACAAAATTTTACAGGAGGGGGTCGGAAATTTGAGACGTCACAGCTCGGCCGCCATCTTGTTTTTTTAATTTTTTTCACTTTTTCTGTTAATCGTTTACTAATTTCTACAATAATCCAAAATTTCAAAGAAATCGGTCGGAAAACAAAAGAGTTGCAAGATTCACGTCGGCCGCCATCTTGTTTTTCCGAAATGTCATAATTTTTCCCCACTCGAATCCCCCACCCGAACATATCTCCCATACATCATTCTATCGTTTTTTGTCTCTTTCTAGGAGAACAATTATGTCAATCAGTGAGTGTGTCAGTCAGTCAGTGGTAATCGAGCTATATATATTATAATAACTAGTATTTCGCTCGGTGCGCGAGCTGCTAAAGCAGCTCGCGGGAAGTGTTATTACTACAAGTAGGGCGCGTGGGTGCGCGGCCCGCTAAAGCGGACCGCGATTGTTCGGCTTTATTTATTTCGCTCGGTGCGCGAGCTGCTAAAGCAGCTCGCGGGAAGTGTTATTACTACAAGTAGGGCGCGTGGGTGCGCGGCCCGCTAAAGCGGACCGCGATTGTTCGGCTTTCTTTATTTCGCTCGGTGCGCGAGCTGCTAAAGCAGCTCGCGGGAAGTGGCCGCTGGGATCGCGTGGCGCGTGGGATCGCGGCCCGCTAAAGCGGACCGCGATTTTTTTACTCATCAAGTAGCCCTTCGGATTCTGGTCATCTTTTGCCAAAAAATTTGTTCGAGCACACCCCACCTATCTGCAATAACTTGGCCGTGCTCCTCATTCACAAAAGAAAAAGAAAAAAAAAAAGAAAAGAAAAAAAGAAGAAAGAAAAAAGGAAAATGAAAAATGAAAAAAAAGCAAATAAATGAAAAATGAAAAAAAAGAAAAAAAAAGAAAAAAAAAAAGAAAAAAAGAAAAAAAAGAAAAAAAGAAAAAAGAAAAAAAAAGAAAATGAAAAAAATAAAAATAAATAAAAAAAAGGAAAAAAGAAAAGAAAAAAGAAAAAAAAAGAAAAAGAAAAAATCGGCCAAGTGCGAGTCGGGCCTCGCTTTTTTAGGGATCCGTTAAAAAAAAATTAAAATATTTTCATGTACCCATGGAAATATTTTTATTGAATTTGAATTTGAATTGAATTTAATTTTTATTATTTGTTGTTATAGCGGTAATAGAAAAATATAATACAATATATTGCAAATATAACGCAATATAACATAATATAACACGATATAACACAATATAATATAATAAGAAACAATATATTACAAATATAACATAATATAACATAATACAACACGATATAACACAATATAATATAATATAGCACAGTATATTACGAATATAACATAATATAGCACCATACAACATAAAATAATGCAATATATTACAATATAACACAATATATTACAAATATAACATAATATAATATAGTATAACACGATATAACATAATATAATACAATATATAACAAATACAACATAATATAACATGATATAACATAATATAATACCATTTAACATAAAATAATACAATGTATTACAATACAACACGATATACTACAATATATTATGAACATAACATAATATAATATAATATAACACGCTATAACACAATATAATACAATACAATACAATATATTGTAAATCTAACACAATATAACATCATGTAACACGATTTAACACAATATAACATAATAAGATACAATATATTAGCAATATAACATAATATAATATAGTATAACACGATATAACACAATATAATATAATATAATACAATATATTACAAATACAACATAATATAACATGATATAACATAATATTATACAATATATAACAAATACAACATAATATAACATGATATAACATAATATAATACAATATATTACAAATACAACATAATATAAAATGATATAACAATATAATACAATAAGAAACAATATATTACAAATATAACATAATATAATATAGTATAACACGATATAACATAATATAATACAATATATAACAAATACAACATAATATAACATGATATAACATAATATAATACCATTTAACATAAAATAATACAATATATTACAATACAACACGATATACTACAATATATTATGAACATAACATAATATAATATAATATAACACGCTATAACACAATATAATACAATACAATACAATATATTGTAAATCTAACACAATATAACATCATGTAACACGATTTTACACAATATAACATAATAAGATACAATATATTAGCAATATAACATAATATAATATAGTATAACACGATATAACACAATATAATATAATATAATACAATATATTACAAATACAACATAATATAACATGATATAACATAATATTATACAATATATAACAAATACAACATAATATAACATGATATAACATAATATAATACAATATATTACAAATACAACATAATATAAAATGATATAACAATATAATACAATAAGAAACAATATATTACAAATATAACATAATATAACATAATACAACACGATATAACACAATATAATATAATATAGCACAGTATATTACGAATATAACATAATATAGCACCATACAACATAAAATAATGCAATATATTACAATACAACATAATATAATATAGTATAACACGATATAACACTACATAATATAATATAATACAATATATTACAAATACAACATAATATAACATGATATAACATAATATTATACAATATATAACAAATACAACATAATATAACATAATATAACATAATATAATACAATATATAACAAATACAACATAATATAACATGATATAACATAATATAATACAATATATTACAATACAACACGATATACTACAATATATTATGAACATAACATAATATAATATAATATAACACGCTATAACACAATATAACATCATATAACACGATTTAACAAAATATAATATAATAAGATACAATATATTACAAATATAACATAATATAATACCATTTAACATAAAATAATACAATATATTACAATACAACACGATATACTACAATATATTATGAACAAAACATAATATAATATAATATAACACGCTATAACACAATATAATACAATACAATACAATATATTGCAAATCTAACGCAATATAACATCATGTAACACGATTTAACACAATATAATATAATAAGATACAATATATTACAAATATAACATAATACAACACGATATAACACAATATAATACCGTATAACATAAAATAATACAATATATTACAATATATTACAAATGTAACATAATATAATATAATATAACTCAGTATAACACAATATAATACAAATTATATTACAAATATAACATAATTTAATATAGTATAACACGATTTAACACAATATAATATAATATAATACCATACACCATAAAATAATACTACCTCTACCCCTACCGCTACCTCTACCCCTACCCCTACCCCTACCGCTACCGCTACCGCTACCCCTACCCCTACCCCTTCCCCGACCCCGCCCCTACCCCTACCCCGACCCCTACCTACCGCTACCGCTACCGCTACCGCTACCCCTACCGCTACCCCTACCGCTACCCCTACCCCCTACCGCTACCGCTACCCCTACCCCTACCCCTACCCCGACCCCTACCCCGACCCCTACCCCTACCCCTATTCCTACCCCTACCCCTACCCCTACCCCGACCCTTAACCCTACCCCTACCGCTACCCCTACCCCTTCCCCTACCCCTACCCCTTCCCCTACCCCTACCCCTACCCCTGCCCCTACCCCAACCCCTACCCCGACCCCTACCCCGACCCCTACCCCTACCCGATTTATTACTAATTTTTATATTCTCCGAGATCTAAGACACCTATGAACCTATCAAAATCAATGTCTTGCATAGTTCCCAACTTCTAGTCCCTTCAATATTCCCCATACATAATGTATGAAAAAAAAAATCCGCCATCTTGAATTTTTTTCCTACTCACCAGATAGACCTCCGGGTTTTGATCATCTTTTGTCGAGAAACCGCTCCTCCATCTTTTATAGTCTCCGAGAGAGAGACGGACAAAATTTGCCGCCATTTTTTTTCCGCCATTTTGGAATTTTTTTTCAACTCACTGGCAACTGCTCGAGGTTTTGAATGACATTTGGTCGAGCACCCTCCACCTATCTTCTATACCCTGGCCGTGCCCCTCGCCCGTCTCCGAACTCCTCACTCATCAGCTCTCTCCACCTTTCTCCGAGTCACATTCTTTGAGCTCTATACGACACCATGGGTGAAAAAAATTTTTTTCATACAAAATTTTACAGGAGGGGTCGGAAATTTGAGACGTCACAGCTCGGCCGCCATCTTGTTTTTTTAATTTTTTTCACTTTTTCTGTTAATCGTTTACTAATTTCTACAATAATCCAAAATTTCAAAGAAATCGGTTGGAAAACAAAAGAGTTGCTAAAATCACGTCGGCCGCCATCTTGTTTTTCCGAAATGTCATAATTTTTCCCCACTCGAATCCCCCACCCGGACATATCTCCCCTACATCATTGTATCGTTTTCCGTCTCTTTCTAGGAGAACAATCGTGTCAATGAGTCAGTCAGTCAGTCAGTCAGTCAGTGAGTGGTAATCGAGCTATATATATTATAACTAGCGTTTGCTCGGTGCGCGAGCTGCTAAAGCAGCTCGCGGGAAGTGTTTTACTAAAAGTAAGGCGCGTGGGTGCGCGGCCCGCTAAAGCGGACCGCGATTGTTCGGCTTTATTTATTTCGCTCGGTGCGCGAGCTGCTAAAGCAGCTCGCGGGAAGTGTTATTTCTGCAAGTAGGGCGCGTGGGTGCGCGGCCCGCTAAAGCGGACCGCGATTTTTTTACTCATCAAGTAGACCTTCGGATTCTGGTCATCTTTTGCCAAAAAATTTGTTCGAGCACACCCCACCTATCTGCAATAACGTGGCCGTGCTCCTCATTCACAAAAGAAAAAGAAAAAAAAAAGAAAAGAAAAAAAGAAGAAAGAAAAAAAGAAAATGAAAAATGAAAAAAAGAAAAATAATAAAAAAAAGGAAAAAAGAAAGAAAAAAGGAAAAAGACAAAAAAAGCAAATACATGAAAAATGAAAAAAAAGAAAAAAAAAGAAAAAATAAAAAAAAATGAAAAATGAAAAAAAAAGGAAAAAAGAAAAGAAAAAAAAAGAAAAAGAAAAATGAAAAAAAAGGAAAAAGAAAAAAAGAATCAAAAAGAAGAAAATAAAAGAAAAATCAATATTCGCCATATATTTCGCATGGAAAAAAAATCCGCCATCTTGTTTTTTTTCCTGATCATCAAGTAGACCTTTGGGTCTTGATCATCTGTTGCCAAGAAACCACTCTTCCATCTTTTATACTCTCCGAGATAGACACCAGAGAAAGTTTCTATGGCCGCCATCTTGAATCCGCCATTTTGGAGGTTCTCAATTCGGCCAGTATATTTTTCTTTTTTAATTCTCCGAGATCTAAGACACCTATGAACCTATCAAAATCAATGTCTTGCATAGTTCCCAACTTCTAGTCCCTTCAATATTCCCCATACATTTAGTATGGAAAAAAAAAATCCGCCATCTTGAATTTTTTTCCTACTCACCAGGTAGACCTCCGGGTTTTGATCATCTTTTGTCGAGAAACTGCTCCTCCATCTTTTATAGTCTCCGAGAGAGAGACGGACAAAATTTGCCGCCATTTTTTTTCCGCCATTTTGGAATTTTTTTTCAACTCACTGGCAACTGCTCGAGGTTTCGAATGACATTTGGTCGAGCACCCTCCACCTATCTTGTATACCCTGGCCGTGCCTCTCGCCCGTCTCCGAACTCCTCACTCACCAGCTCTCGCCACCTTTCTCCGAGTCACATTCTTTGAGCTCTATACGACACCATGGGTGAAAAAAAATTTTTTCATACAAAATTTTACAAGAGAGGGGTCGGAAATTTGAGACGTCACAGCTCGGCCGCCATCTTGTTTTTTTAATTTTTTTCACTTTTTCTGTTAATTGTTTACTAATTTCTACAATAATCCAAAATTTCAAAGAAATCGGTCGGAAAACAAAAGAGTTGCAAGATTCACGTCGGCCGCCATCTTGTTTTTCCGAAATGTCATAATTTTCCCCAACTCGAATCCCCCACCTGGACATATCTCCCCTACATCATTATATCGATTTCCGTCTCCTTCTAGGAGAACAACCCTGTCAATGAGTGAGTGAGTGAGTGAGTGTGTCAGTGGTAATCGAGCTATATATATTATAACTAGCGTTTGCTCGGTGCGCGAGCTGCTAAAGCAGCTCGCGGGAAGTGTTGTTACTACAAGTAGGGCGCGTGGGTGCGCGGCCCGCTAAAGCGGACCGCGATTGTTCGGCTTTATTTATTTCGCTCGGTGCGCGAGCTGCTAAAGCAGCTCGCGGGAAGTGTTATTACTACAAGTAGGGCGCGTGGGTGCGCGGCCCGCTAAAGCGGACCGCGATTGTTCGGCTTTATTTATTTCGCTCGGTGCGCGAGCTGCTAAAGCAGCTCGCGGGAAGTGTTATTACTACAAGTAGGGCGCGTGGGTGCGCGGCCCGCTAAAGCGGACCGCGATTGTTCGGCTTTAGTTATTTCGCTCGGTGCGCGAGCTGCTAAAGCAGCTCGCGGGAAGTGTTATTACTACAAGTAGGGCGCGTGGGTGCGCGGCCCGCTAAAGCGGACCGCGATTTTTTTACTCATCAAGTAGACCTTCGGATTCTGGTCATCTTTTGCCAAAAAATTTGTTCGAGCACACCCCACCTATCTGCAATAACCTGGCCGTGCTCCTCATTCACAAAAGAAAAAGAAAAAAAAAGAAAAAAAAAAGAAAAAAAAGAAAAAAAGCAAATGTAAAATGAAAAAAAAGAAAAAGAAAAAAGCCCTATGAACCTATCAAAATCAATGTCTTGCATAGTTCCCAACTTCTAGTCCCTTCAATATTCCCCATACATTTTGTATGGAGAAAAAAAAAATCCGCCATCTTGAATTTTTTTCCTACTCACCAGGTAGACCTCCGGGTTTTGATCATCTTTTGTCGAGAAACCGCTCCTCCATCTTTTATAGTCTCCGAGAGAGAGACGGACAAAATTTGCCGCCATTTTTTTTCCGCCATTTTGGAATTTTTTTTCAACTCACTGGCAACTGCTCGAGGTTTCGAATGACATTTGGTCGAGCACCCTCCACCTATCTTCTATACCCTGGCCGTGCCCCTCGCCCGTCTCCGAACTCCTCACTCATCAGCTCTCTCCACCTTTCTCCGAGTCACATTCTTTGAGCTCTACACGACACCATGGGTGGAAAAAAATTTTTTCATACAAAATTTTACAGGAGAGGGGTCGGAAATTTGAGACGTCACAGCTCGGCCGCCATCTTGTTTTTTTAATTTTTTTTACTTTTTCTTTTAATCGTTTACTAATTTCTACAATAATCCAAAATTTCAAAGAAATCGGTTGGAAAACAAAAGAGTTGCAAGATTCACGTCGGCCGCCATCTTGTTTTTCCGAAATGTCATAATTTTCCCCAACTCGAATCCCCCCCCCAAACACATCTCCCGAACATCATTATATCGATTTCCGTCTCCTTCTAGGAGAACAACCCTGTCAATGAGTCAGTGAATCAGTCAGTCAGTGGTAATCGAGCTATATATATTATAACTAGCATTTGCTCGGTGCGCGAGCTGCTAAAGCAGCTCGCGGGAAGTGTTTTACTAAAAGTAAGGCGCGTGGGTGCGCGGCCCGCTAAAGCGGACCGCGATTGTTCGGCTTTATTTATTTCGCTCGGTGCGCGAGCTGCTAAAGCAGCTCGCGGGAAGTGTTATTACTACAAGTAGGGCGCGTGGGTGCGCGGCCCGCTAAAGCGGACCGCGATTTTTTTACTCATCAAGTAGCCCTTCGGATTCTGGTCATCTTTTGCCAAAAAATTTGTTCGAGCACACCCCACCTATCTGCAATAACCTGGCCGTGCTCCTCATTCACAAAAGAAAAAGAAAAAAAAAGAAAAAAAATGAAAAAAAACAAAAAAAAAACAAATGTAAAATGAAAAAAAAGAAAAAGAAAAAAAGCCCTATGAACCTATCAAAATCAATGTCTTGCATAGTTCCCAACTTCTAGTCCCTTCAATATTCCCCATACATTTTGTATGGGGGGAAAAAAAAATCCGCCATCTTGAATTTTTTTCCTACTCACCAGGTAGACCTCCGGGTTGTGATCATCTTTTGTCGAGATACCGCTCCTCCATCTTTTATAGTCTCCGAGAGAGAGACGGACAAAATTTGCCGCCATTTTTTTTCCGCCATTTTGGAATTTTTTTTCAACTCACTGGCAACTGCTCGAGGTTTCGAATGACATTTGGTCGAGCACCCTCCACCTATCTTCTATACCCTGGCCGTGCCCCTCGCCCGTCTCCGAACTCCTCACTCATCAGCTCTCTCCACCTTTCTCCGAGTCACATTCTTTGAGCTCTATACGACACCATGGGTGAAAAAAATTTTTTTCATACAAAATTTTACAGGAGAGGGATGGAAATTTGAGACGTCACAGCTCGGCCGCCATCTTGTTTTTTTAATTTTTTTCACTTTTTCTGTCAATCGTTTACTAATTTCTACAATAATCCAAAATTTCAAAGAAATCGGTTGGAAAACAAAAGAGTTGCAAGAATCACTTCGGCCGCCATCTTGTTTTTCCGAAATGTCATAATTTTTCCCCACTCGAATCCCCCACCCGGACATATCTCCCCTACATCATTGTATCGTTTTTTGTCTCTTTCTAGGAGAACAATTATGTCAATCAGTGAGTCAGTCAGTCAGTGGTAATCGAGCTATATATATTATAACTAGTATTTAGCTCGGTGCGCGAGCTGCTAAAGCAGCTCGCGGAAAGTGTTTTACTAAAAGTAAGGCGCGTGGGTGCGCGGCCCGCTAAAGCGGACCGCGATTGTTCGGCTTTATTTATTTCGCTCGGTGCGCGAGCTGCTAAAGCAGCTCGCGGGAAGTGTTTTACTAAAAGTAAGGCGCGTGGGTGCGCGGCCCGCTAAAGCGGACCGCGATTTTTTTACTCATCAAGCAGACCTTCGGATTCTGGTCATCTTTTGCCAAAAAATTTGTTCGAGCACACCCGACCTATCTGCAATAACCTGGCCGTGCTCCTCATTCACAAAAGAAAAAGAAAAAAAAAGAAAAAAGAAAAGAAAAAATAAAATGAAAAATGAAAAAAAGAAAAATAATAAAAAAAAAGGAAAAAGAAAGAAAAAAAGAAAAAAAAGAAAAAAGAAAAAGAAAAAAAAAAGAAAAAAAGAAAAAAGAAAAAAAAAAATAAAAAAAAAGGAAAAAATAAAAAAAAAAGAAAATGAAAAATGAAAAAAAAGGAAAAGAAAAGAAAAAAGGAAAAATGAAAAAGAAAAGAAAAAAGTAAAAGCAAAAGAAAAAGAAGAAAGAAAAGAGAATAAAAGAAAAAAAAGAAAAATGAAGAAAAAGAAAAAAAAAGAAAAAAGAAACAAAAAGAAGAATAAAAACGTAAAATCAATATTCGCCATATATTTCGCATGGAAAAAAATCCGCCATCTTGTTTTTTTCCCTGATCATCAAGTAGACCTTTGGGTCTTGATCATCTGTTGCCAAGAAACTACTCTTCCATCTTTTATACTCTCCGATATAGACACCAGAGAAAGTTTCTATGGCCGCCATCTTGAATCCGCCATTTTGGAGTTTTTTTTTCAACTCCCTGCTAATTGGATGTGGTTTCGAGTAATTTTTGTTGGAGCACACCCCACCTAGTTGGTCGCGTGGATAGTTGGCAAAAAAAACACTCTTTTATATTTTTAACCCATTTCCAAAAAGGAGGAGGTTCTCAATTCGGCCAGTATATTTAATTCTCCGAGATCTAAGACACCTATGAACCTATTAAAGTCAATGTCTTGCATAGTTCCCAACTTCTAGTCCCTTCAATATTCCCCATACATTTTGTATGAAAAAAAAAAATCCGCCATCTTGAATTTTTTTCCTACTCACCAGGTAGACCTCCGGGTTTTGATCATCTTTTGTCGAGAAACCGCTCCTCCATCTTTTATAGTCTCCGAGAGAGAGACGGACAAAATTTGCCGCCATTTTTTTTCCGCCATTTTGGAATTTTTTTTCAACTCACTGGCAACTGCTCGAGGTTTTGAATGACATTTGGTCGAGCACCCTCCACCTATCTTCTATACCCTGGCCGTGCCCCTCGCCCGTCTCCGAATTCCTCACTCATCAGCTCTGTCCACCTTTCTCCGAGTCACATTCTTTGAGCTCTATACGACACCATGGGTGAAAAAAAATTTTTTCATACAAAATTTTACAGGAGGGGGTCGGAAATTTGAGACGTCACAGCTCGGCCGCCATCTTGTTTTTTTAATTTTTTTCACTTTTTCTGTTAATCGTTTACTAATTTCTACAATAATCCAAAATTTCAAAGAAATCGGTCGGAAAACAAAAGAGTTGCAAGATTCACGTCGGCCGCCATCTTGTTTTTCCGAAATGTCATAATTTTTCCCCACTCGAATCCCCCACCCGAACATATCTCCCATACATCATTCTATCGTTTTTTGTCTCTTTCTAGGAGAACAATTATGTCAATCAGTGAGTGTGTCAGTCAGTCAGTGGTAATCGAGCTATATATATTATAACTAGCGTTTGCTCGGTGCGCGAGCTGCTAAAGCAGCTCGCGGGAAGTGTTTTACTAAAAGTAAGGCGCGTGGGTGCGCGGCCCGCTAAAGCGGACCGCGATTGTTCGGCTTTATTTATTTCGCTCGGTGCGCGAGCTGCTAAAGCAGCTCGCGGGAAGTGTTATTACTACAAGTAGGGCGCGTGGGTGCGCGGCCCGCTAAAGCGGACCGCGATTTTTTTACTCATCAAGTAGACCTTCGGATTCTGGTCATCGTTTGCCAAAAAATTTGTTCGAGCACACCCCACCAATCTGCAATAACCTGGCCGTGCTCCTCATTCACAAAAGAAAAAGAAAAGAAAAAAAGAAAAAAAAAGAAAAAAAGCAAATGTAAAATGAAAAAAAAGAAAAAGAAAAAAAGCCCTATGAACCTATCAAAATCAATGTCTTGCATAGTTCCCAACTTCTAGTCCCTTCAATATTCCCCATACATTTTGTATGGGGGGAAAAAAATCCGCCATCTTGAATTTTTTTCCTACTCACCAGGTAGACCTCCGGGTTGTGATCATCTTTTGTCGAGAAACCGCTCCTCCATCTTTTATAGTCTCCGAGAGAGAGACGGACAAAATTTGCCGCCATTTTTTTTCCGCCATTTTGGAATTTTTTTTCAACTCACTGGCAACTGCTCGAGGTTTCGAATGACATTTGGTCGAGCACCCTCCACCTATCTTCTATACCCTGGCCGTGCCCCTCGCCCGTCTCCGAACTCCTCACTCATCAGCTCTCTCCACCTTTCTCCGAGTCACATTCTTTGAGCTCTACACGACACCATGGGTGAAAAAAATTTTTTTCATACAAAATTTTACAGGAGAGGGGTGGAAATTTGAGACGTCACAGCTCGGCCGCCATCTTGTTTTTTTAATTTTTTTCACTTTTTCTGTTAATCGTTTACTAATTTCTACAATAATCCAAAATTTCAAATAAATCGGTTGGAAAACAAAAGAGTTGCAAGATTCACGTCGGCCGCCATCTTGTTTTTCCGAAATGTCATAATTTTTCCCCACTCGAATCCCCCACCCGAACATATCTCCCGTACATCATTGTATCGTTTTTTGTCTCTTTCTAGGAGAACAATTATGTCAATCAGTCAGTCAGTGAGTGAGTGGTAATCGAGCTATATATATTATCACTAGCGTTTGCTCGGTGCGCGAGCTGCTAAAGCAGCTCGCGGGAAGTGTTTTACTAAAAGTAAGGCGCGTGGGTGCGCGGCCCGCTAAAGCGGACCGCGATTGTTCGGCTTTGTTTATTTCGCTCGGTGCGCGAGCTGCTAAAGCAGCTCGCGGGAAGTGTTATTACTACAAGTAGGGCGCGTGGGTGCGCGGCCCGCTAAAGCGGACCGCGATTGTTCGGCTTTATTTATTTCGCTCGGTGCGCGAGCTGCTAAAGCAGCTCGCGGGAAGTGTTATTACTACAAGTAGGGCGCGTGGGTGCGCGGCCCGCTAAAGCGGACCGCGATTTTTTTACTCATTAAGTAGCCCTTCGGATTCTGTTCATCTTTTGCCAAAAAATTTGTTCGAGCACACCCCACCTATCTGCAATAACCTGGCCGTGCTCCTCATTCACAAAAGAAAAAGAAAAAAAAAATTAAGAAAAAATGAAAAAAAAAAGAAAAAAAAACAAATGTAAAATGAAAAAAAAGAAAAAGAAAAAAAGCCCTATGAACCTATCAAAATCAATGTCTTGCATAGTTCCCAACTTCTAGTCCCTTCAATATTCCCCATACATTTAGTATGGAAAAAAAAAATCCGCCATCTTGAATTTTTTTCCTACTCACCAGGTAGACCTCCGGGTTTTGATCATCTTTTGTCGAGAAACCGCTCCTCCATCTTTTATAGTCTCCGAGAGAGAGACGGACAAAATTTGCCGCCATTTTTTTTCCGCCATTTTGGAATTTTTTTTCAACTCACTGGCAACTGCTCGAGGTTTCGAATGACATTTGGTCGAGCACCCTCCACCTATCTACTATACCCTGGCCGTGCCCCTCGCCCGTCTCCGAACTCCTCACTCATCAGCTCTCTCCACTTTTCTCCGAGTCACATTCTTTGAGCTCTATACGACACCATGGGTGAAAAAAATTTTTTTCATACAAAATTTTACAGGAGTGGGGTCGGAAATTTGAGACGTCACAGCTCGGCCGCCATCTTGTTTTTTTAATTTTTTTCACTTTTTCTGTTAATTGTTTACTAATTTCTACAATAATCCAAAATTTCAAAGAAATCGGTTGGAAAACAAAAGAGTTGCAAGATTCACGTCGGCCGCCATCTTGTTTTTCCGAAATGTCATAATTTTTCCCCACTCGAATCCCCAACCCGGACATATCTCCCCTACATCATTGTATCGTTTTCCGTCTCTTTCTAGGAGAACAATCGTGTCAATCAGTCAGTGAGTCAGTGAGTGGTAATCGAGCTATATATATTATAATAACTAGCGTTTGCTCGGTGCGCGAGCTGCTAAAGCAGCTCGCGGGAAGTGTTGTTACTAAAAGTAAGGCGCGTGGGTGCGCGGCCCGCTAAAGCGGACCGCGATTTTTTTACTCATCAAGTAGACCTTCGGATTCTGGTCATCTTTTGGCGAAAAATTTGTACGAGCACACCCCACCTATCTGCAATAACCTGGCCGTGCTCCTCATTCACAAAAGAAAAAGAAAAAAAAGAAAAAAAGAAAATGACAAATGAAAAAAAAGGAAAAAAGAAAGAAAAAAAGAAAAAAAAAAGAAAAAAAGAAAAAAGCAAATAAATGAAAAATGAAAAAAAAAAGAAAAAAAAGAAAAAAGAAAAAAGAAAAAAAAAGAAAATGAAAAATGAAAAAAAAGGAAAAGAAATAAAATCGGCCAAGTGCGAGTCGGGCCTCGCTCTTTTAGGGTTCCGTTAAAAAAAAATTAAATTAAAAAAATCGGCCAAGTGCGAGTCGGGCCTCGCTTTTTTAGGGTTCCGTTAAAAAAAATTAAATTAAAAGATTTCCATCTACCCACCTACCCATTTTAATTTAATTTTTTTAATTTAATTTAATTTTTATGATTTGTTGTTATAGCGGCAATAGAAATACATAATATGTGAAAATTTCATCTGTCAATCTATTACGGTTTACGAGATACAGCCCGCTGACAGACGGACGGACGGACGGACGGACGGACGGACGGACGGACAGCGTAGGCTTAGTAATAGGGTCCCGTTGGTACCCTTTGGGTACGGAACCCTAATATTTCCATGTACCCATGGAAACATTTTAATTTATTTTTTTTAATTTAATTTAATTTTTATTATTTGTTGTTATAGCGGCAATAGAAATACATAATATGTGAAAATTTCATCTGTCTATCTATTACGGTTTACGAGATACAGCCCGCTGACAGACGGACGGACGGACGGACAGCGTAGGCTTAGTAATAGGGTCCCGTTGGTACCCTTTGGGTACGGAACCCTAAAAAGGAAAAACGAAAAAGAAAAAAAAGTAAAAGCAAAAGAAAAAGAAAAAAGAAAAGAGAAAAAAAAAGAAAAAAAAATCGGCCAAGTGCGAGTCGGGCCTCGCTCTTTTAGGGTTCCGTTAAAAAAAATTAAATCAAAAGATTTCCATCTACCCACCTACCCATTTTAATTTAATTTTTTTAATTTAATTAAATTTTTATTATTTGTTGTTATAGCGGCAATAGAAATACAAAATATGTGAAAATTTTATCTGTCTATCTATTACGGTTTACGAGATACAGCCCGCTGACAGACGGACGGTCGGACGGACGGACGGACAGCGTAGGCTTAGTAATAGGGTCCCGTTGGTACCCTTTGGGTACGGAACCCTAAAAAAAGAAAACAGAAGAAAAAGAAAAAAAAGAAACAAAAAGAAGAAAAAAAAAGAAAAATCAATATTTGCCATATATTTCGCATGGAAAAAAAATCCGCCATCTTGTTTTTTCCCTGATCATCAAGTAGACCTTTGGGTCTTGATCATCTGTTGCCAAGAAACTACTCTTCCATCTTTTATACTCTCCGAGATAGACACCAGAGAAAGTTTCTATGGCCGCCATCTTGAATCCGCCATTTTGGAGTTTATTTTTCAACTCCCTGCTAATTGGATGTGGTTTCGAGTAATTTTTGTTGGGGCACACCCCACCTAGTTGGTCGCGTGGATAGTTGGCAAAAAAAACACTCTTTCACCTTTTTTAACCCATTTCCAAAAAGGAGAAGGTTCTCAATTCGGCCAGTATATTTTTCTTTTTTAATTCTCCGAGATCTAAGACACCTATTAACCTATCAAAATCAATGTCTTGCATAGTTCCCAACTTCTGGTCCCTTCAATATTCCCCATACATTTTGTATGGGGGGGAAAAAAAATCCGCCATCTTGAATTTTTTTCTACTCACCAGGTAGACCTCCGGGTTTTGATCATCTTTTGTCGAGAAACCGCTCCTCCATCTTTTATAGTCTCCGAGAGAGAGACGGACAAAATTTGCCGCCATTTTTTTTCCGCCATTTTGGAATTTTTTTTCAACTCACTGGCAACTGCTTGAGGTTTCGAATGACATTTGGTCGAGCACCCTCCACCTATCTTCTATACCCTGGCCGTGCCCCTCGCCCGTCTCCGAACTCCTTACTCATCAGCTCTCTCCACCTTTCTCCGAGTCACATTCTTTGAGCTCTATACGACACCATGGGTGAAAAAAATTTTTTTCATACAAAATTTTACAGGAGAGGGGTGGAAATTTGAGACGTCACAACTCGGCCGCCATCTTGTTTTTTTAATTTTTTTCACTTTTTCTGTTAATCGTTTACTAATTTCTACAATAATCCAAAATTTCAAAGAAATCGGTTGGAAAACAAAAGAGTTGCAAGATTCACGTCGGCCGCCATCTTGTTTTTCCGAAATGTCATAATTTTTCCCCACTCGAATCCCCCACCCGGACATATCTCCCCTACATCATTGTATCGATTTCCGTCTCTTTCTAGGAGAACAATCGTGTCAATCAGTGAGTGAGTGAGTCAGTGGTAATCGAGCTATATATATTATAACTAGTATTTCGCTCGGTGCGCGAGCTGCTAAAGCAGCTCGCGGGAAGTGTTATTGCTACAAGTAGGGCGCGTGGGTGCGCGGCCCGCTAAAGCGGACCGCGATTGTTCGGCTTTATTTATTTCGCTCGGTGCGCGAGCTGCTAAAGCAGCTCGCGGGAAGTGTTATTGCTACAAGTAGGGCGCGTGGGTGCGCGGCCCGCTAAAGCGGACCGCGATTTTTTTGCTCATCAAGTAGACCTTCGGATTCTGGTCATCTTTTGCCAAAAAATTTGTTCGAGCACACCCCACCTATCTGCAATAACCTGGCCGTGCTCCTCATTCACAAAAGAAAAAGAAAAAAAAAAAGAAAAAAAAGAAAAAAAGCAAATGTAAAATGAAAAAAAAGAAAAAGAAAAAAAGCCCTATGAACCTATCAAAATCAATGTCTTGCATAGTTCCCAACTTCTAGTCCCTTCAATATTCCCCATACATTTTGTATGGGGGGAAAAAAAAATCCGCCATCTTGAATTTTTTTCCTACTCACCAGGTAGACCTCCGGGTTGTGATCATCTTTTGTCGAGAAACCGCTACTCCATCTTTTATAGTCTCCGAGAGAGAGACGGACAAAATTTGCCGCCATTTTTTTTCCGCCATTTTGGAATTTTTTTTCAACTCACTGGCAACTGCTCGAGGTTTCGAATGACATTTGGTCGAGCACCCTCCACCTATCTTCTATACCCTGGCCGTGCCCCTCGCCCGTCTCCGAACTCCTCAGTCATCAGCTCTCTCCACCTTTCTCCGAGTCACATTCTTTGAGCTCTATACGACACCATGGGTGAAAAAAATTTTTTTCATACAAAATTTTACAGGAGAGGGGTCGGAAATTTGAGACGTCACAGCTCGGCCGCCATCTTGTTTTTTAAATTTTTTTCACGTTTTCTGTTAATCGTTTACTAATTTCTACGACAATCCAAAATTTCAAAGAAATCGGTTGGAAAACAAAAGAGTTGCAAGATTCACGTCGGCCGCCATCTTGTTTTTCCGAAATGTCATAATTTTCCCCAACTCGAATCCCCCCCCCAAACACATCTCCCGAACATCATTATATCGATTTCCGTCTCCTTCTAGGAGAACAACCCTGTCAATGAGTGAGTGAGTGTGTCAGTGAGTGAGTGGTAATCGAGCTATATATATTATAACTAGCATTTGCTCGGTGCGCGAGCTGCTAAAGCAGCTCGCGGGAAGTGTTTTGCTAAAAGTAAGGCGCGTGGGTGCGCGGCCCGCTAAAGCGGATCGCGATTGTTCGGCTTTATTTATTTCGCTCGGTGCGCGAGCTGCTAAAGCAGCTCGCGGGAAGTGTTATTGCTACAAGTAGGGCGCGTGGGTGCGCGGCCCGCTAAAGCGGACCGCGATTTTTTTACTCATCAAGTAGACCTTCGGATTCTGGTCATCTTTTGCCAAAAAATTTGTTCGAGCACACCCCACCTATCTGCAATAACCTGGCCGTGCTCCTTATTCACAAAAGAAAAAGAAAAAAAAAGAAAAAAAAAAGAAAAAAAAGAAAAAAAGCAAATGTAAAATGAAAAAAAAGGAAAAGAAAAAAAGCCCTATGAACCTATCAAAATCAATGTCTTGCATAGTTCCCAACTTCTAGTCCCTTCAATATTCCCCGTACATTTTGTATGAAAAAAAAAAATCCGCCATCTTGAATTTTTTTCCTACTCACCAGGTAGACCTCCGGGTTTTGATCATTTTTTGTCGAGAAACCGCTCCTCCATCTTTTATAGTCTCCGAGAGAGAGACGGACAAAATTTGCCGCCATTTTTTTTCCGCCATTTTGGAATTTTTTTTCAACTCACTGGCAACTGCTCGAGGTTCCGAATGACATTTGGTCGAGCACCCTCCACCTATCTTCTATACCCTGGCCGTGCCCCTCGCCCGTCTCCGAACTCCTCACTCATCAGCTCTCTCCACCTTTCTCCGAGTCACATTCTTTGAGCTCTATACGACACCATGGGTGAAAAAAATTTTTTTCATACAAAATTATACAGGAGAGGGGTGGAAATTTGAGACGTCACAGCTCGGCCGCCATCTTGTTTTTTTAATTTTTTTCACTTTTTCTGTTAATCGTTTAGTAATTTTTACAATAATCCAAAATTTCAAAGAAATCCGTTGGAAAACAAAAGAGTTGCAAGATTCACGTCGGCCGCCATCTTGTTTTTCCGAAATGTCATAATTTTTCCCCACTCGAATCCCCCACCCGAACATATCTCCCATACATCATTTTATCGTTTTTTGTCTCTTTCTAGGAGAACAATTATGTCAATCAGTGAGTGAGTGAGTGAGTCAGTGGTAATCGAGCTATATATATTACTAGCGTTTGCTCGGTGCGCGAGCTGCTAAAGCAGCTCGCGGGAAGTGTTATTACTAAAAGTAAGGCGCGTGGGTGCGCGGCCCGCTAAAGCGGACCGCGATTTTTTTACTCATCAAGTAGACCTTCGGATTCTGGTCATCTTTTGCCAAAAAATTTGTTCGAGCACACTCCACCTATCTGCAATAACCTGGCCGTGCTCCTCATTCACAAAAAAAAGGAAAAAAGCAAGAAAAAAAGAAAAAAAAGAAAAAAGAAAAAGAAAAAAAGCAAATAAATGAAAAATGAAAAAAAAGAAAAAAAAGGAAAAAAAGAAAAAAGAAAAAAAAAAGAAAATGAAAAATGAAATAAAATAAAAAAATAAAAAAAGGAAAAAAGAAAAGAAAAAAGAAAATGAAAGATGAAAAAAAAGGAAAAGAAAAAGAAAAAAGGAAAAACGAAAAAGAAAAGAAAAAAGTAAAAGCAAAAGAAAAAGAAAAAAAGAAAGGAAAAAAAAAGAAAAAATAAAAGAAATATGAAGAAAAAGAAAAAAAAAAGAAAAAAGAAACAAAAAGAAAAAAAATGAAAAATCAATATTCGCCATATATTTCGCATGGAAAAAAAAAATCCGCCATCTTGTTTTTTTTCCTGATCATCAAGTAGACTTTTGGGTCTTGATCATCTGTTGCCAAGAAACTACTCTTCCATCTTTTATACACACCGAGAGAGACACCAGAAAAAGTTTCTATGGCCGCCATCTTGAATCCGCCATTTTGGAGTTTTTTTTTCAACCCCCTGCTAATTGGATGTGGTTTCGAGTAATTTTTGTTGGAGCACACCCCACCTAGTTGGTCGCGTGGATAGTTAGTTGGCAAAAAAACCACTCTTTCACCTTTTTTAACCCATTTCCAAAAAGGAGGAGGTTCTCAATTCGGCCAGTATAATATTTTTCTTTTTTAATTCTCCGAGATCTAAGACACCTATGAACCTATCAAAATCAATGTCTTGCATAGTTCCCAACTTCTAGTCCCTTCAATATTCCCCATACATTTTGTATGGGGGGAAAAAAAAATCCGCCATCTTGAATTTTTTTCCTACTCACCAGGTAGACCTCCGGGTTGTGATCATCTTTTGTCGAGAAACCGCTCCTCCATCTTTTATAGTCTCCGAGAGAGAGACGGACAAAATTTGCCGCCATTTTTTTTCCGCCATTTTGGATTTTTTTTTCAACTCACTGGCAACTGCTCGAGGTTTCGAATGACATTTGGTCGAGCACCCTCCACCTATCTACTATACCCTGGCCGTGCCCCTCGCCCGTCTCCGAACTCCTCACTCATCAGCTCTCGCCACCTTTCTCCGAGTCACATTCTTTGAGCTCTATACGACACCATGGGTGAAAAAAATTTTTTTCATACAAAATTTTACAGGAGAGGGGTGGAAATTTGAGACGTCACAGCTCGGCCGCCATCTTGTTTTTTTAATTTTTTTCACTTTTTCTGTTAATCGTTTACTAATGTCTACAATAATCCAAAATTTCAAAGAAATCGGTTGGAAAACAAAAGAGTTGCAAGAATCACGTCGGCCGCCATCTTGTTTTTCCGAAATGTCATAATTTTCCCCAACTCGAATCCCCCCCCCAAACATATCTCCCCTACATCATTGTATCGTTTTCTGTCTCTTTCTAGGAGAACAATTATGTCAATGAGTCAGTGAATCAGTCAGTCAGTGGTAATCGAGCTATATATATTATAAATTATAAAAAAAGATTCCAACGATATGAGAATCTCCTCCTTCTTTGAAGTCGGCTAATAAAATAAACTGAAGGACCATGCTAAACGATAGAGATAAAGGTCATGTTCATTGTTCATATTAATTGCAGTAGAAGTTTAGGTCATTGCGATCAACTTCTATTTTTTTTTTGCTTCTTAACCTACATAAATTAGTGGACAAAGTAAATAATGTTATCGGTGAATTCCTTTATTACTATTAATAAAAATAAAAAGTTGTCATTAAAATTAATTTTTTTTTAGAAAATATGAGCATATGTATATAATCTGAAAAATCTGCTTTGGTAGGTAAGGATATTTCTAGCATATTAAGGGCCTGTTTCACCACTTGCTGATAAAGTGCCTGCTAGCCTATCCACAACTAATCTGACAGATAACGTTTAACTTTTGTTTCACAAGTGTCCGTTAAGACAATCTAGCAGATAAACTCTCTGATAATCAAACAGATTTATCACACAGATATTTTATCTGATAGATATATATCAGACACTTTAATGGTGAAACAGGCCCTAAAACCATGTACTATATTATCTGCATATTATTATGCAGATAATATGTACTATATTATCTGCATAAAACCGGGCAAAATATTTGCCGCGTGGGCCAGCAGTTTCCGACTGGAGTCAGATTTTTGTGCAATGCTCATACACATTAAATTGTGAATGCCAGCATTCGCTGGACGCATTTGGCTAGTATGAACTTCTAAGCTTGCAGTATCATAGTTAAGATCAAACTGTCATCGATTTAATAATTATATTATGATTGTGTATTAAGAAAAGTTATTTGTTTCTATTTGTAAGTCTGTTTCACGAAAATAGGTAGGTATTAATTTTTTTTTTAAATATATAGACCAGCGCTTGACTGCAATCTCACCTGATGGTAAGTGAAGATGCAGCCTAAGATGGATCGCTAATTGAGAGATATGCATTAATGCTTCCTATTATATTTTTCATGACATAAAGTTGCTTTAAAAATTTCACTTGTTGCCAACACCAGAAAAAAATGGGCGTGTCTTAGCTGAATCATCGCCAATATTTTGATGTACACGCGTTAACCATACCTCAATCGAGGTGGCATCTAACTTGATTGATGCGGAATATCCGAAGTATTCTCATCAAACAATCGCTCTAATGCGTTTATCAATCAACAGTTGCCCCACTGTTTGATAATAATGATATCAAGAAACAATAAGCAGCCCTATGTGAGAGCGTAATGACATAACGAATAACCTCGTTCTACATATTTTTCTAAATTAAGTATAGCGCAATTTATTTCCAGAAGTGCATTTTTAAACTCCCATTAAATTCAGTATTGAGCACAATGGAATATTTCACTTTGATTGCATTACAAAAAAATAATAGAATCGACAACTTTCTGTGGCGAACTGTCTGTGTGTTCATTTGTAGCGAAGCAAACATTGAATGAATTTATAATTAGTACTAGTAGGGCGCGTGGGTGCGCGGCCCGCAAGCGGACCGCGTATTTTCTACTCGTCAAGTAGACTTTCAGGTCTTGATCATTTTCTATCAAGAAACCAATCTCCCATCTTTTAAACTCCCTGAGATGACACCTATGAAATTCTTATAGCTGCCATCTTGAATCCGCCATTTTGAATTTTTTTCCATCTTTTATTCTCTCCGAGATAGGCACCTTTGACATTTGCATGGCCGCCATCTTGAATCCGCCAATTTGATTTTTTTTTCAGCTCACTGACAATCGCATGAATTTCCAAGTATTTTTTATTTGAGCACCTCCCACCTATCTTCAATACCCTGGCCGTGCTCCTCACCCACCTTCCAAACCCTCGATCATCATATCTCATCATTTGTCACAATGAGAATTCTTCCATAAAAACAAATTTTGAAAAGGAACCGTATCAAAGTCTTGCATAGTTCTCAGCTTCTAGTCTCTTCAATATTCACCATATATTTTGTATGGGGAAAAATAAATTCCGCCATCTTGAATTTTTTTCTGTTCATCGAATAGACCTTCGGGTCCTGATCATCTTTTGCCCAGAAACCACTCTTCCATCTTTTATACTCTCCGAGATAGACACCGACGAAATTTGTATGGTCGCCATCTTGAATCCGCCATTTTGGATTTTTTTTCAACTCTCTGCGAATTGGATGAAGTTCCGAGTGACTTTTGTTCGAGCACACCCCACCTATCTTCAATACCCTGGCCGTGCTCTTCACCCGTCTCCGAAATCCTCAATCATCAGCTCTCTCCATAATTTTCCTCTGAATGAATTTTTGTCTGCTATACGAAACAGTCGGTGAAAAAAAAATTTTTCATACAAAATTTTACAGGAGAGGTGATCAATCAGTGAGTGAGTGAATCAGTGAATCAGCACGAGCAGCTATATATTAATTAGTATAGATATACCTGGATGAAATCCTACGGAATGTGGTCGCGATGCTAGGATCGCGTTATAGCGTGACGCTTGTTTACTAAGTACCACCCGATGCTCGTCACATCACTCACCGCAGACATCGATATCTTCGCGGCGGCGGGGGTGTTTTGTAGTGGTGGCCGCAGTCGCTTGTACCGAGACGCCCGCGCATGTCCGCCTGCCGAGGTCTCCCCGAAGCCGTGTCCATGCCTCCACCATTTAGGTCATTATACTGATTCGCGTGGTACACCTTATCGCGCTCCTATTATCGCATTAAGCCTATTTCGGTCGTTTATCGATCGGTTTTGCCGCCTCTCAAGAACTCAGTCTTGAGTTTTATGAGTGACGAGTGTGAGCGGGCCGCGCGCGTGTCGTACATCGGATGACATCAGTTAAGCTACTCGTACCACGTCCGCTGGAAACAATACACGCTCAGTGCAAACGGCGTGTCCGAGTCGAGCACACGAGGACCTTGATGGAGGACAAACGGTGTGCGACCTGTGAAGCCCTTGGGCGGCGCAGTCTCTCCAGCAAGCTGTTGCAGGTAGCGATGGCGCAAGCGCATATGAAGACTTGCTCTCATCCCGTCCCGACTCCGGACCAGGTCCACGACTCGGATCTCGCGTCTCGAGCGCTTGCTGCGAAACGACGGAAATCAATAGCGGGACTTAAGTTGAGCTTACCACCGGATACAAACCAAAAAACTTCATCGTCCGGGCAAGTTCGATCCAATAATACTCGCAGAAACACTTGGTGCTCGTAAGTGCATTGTGTGCCATTAGTAGCACTACCTTATTTAACTTTTATTTATTACTTATTATCTATGTAATCTCTTTTTATTCGAACGGTTGATTATATTGTCATCACAGTGTATTTATTTGCAACATTTATCGTTAGTATTGCCTCATGTCGTATCTTATTTGTCATTATCAAGCTCTTATGCAAAAAGTACGTGATTACTCGAACGTTGTTTTCGTCACGTATCACTTTTTACTTAATTTTTCATCTTCGACTTTGGTTAATTATTTTTCAATATGCTATTATCGTTGGTTTTTATCAGTATTTTATATTTAACATTCATGAAATAACCTTGAATAAACATATCGATTTACCGTGTAAAATTAACTGCAAGTACAAACGTTACGCACGTTATACAACATAATATTACACTTAGGATGTGGTAATAAAAATCCTAACTATTCATGATTTATATTATAATATTTTATGCAAGTTAATAATAATAACTTACAACTCCCCAGATGGTCTCATAAATTTTATCGAAATCGGTCGAGCGGTTTTTAAAATATCAACAATACATACATTATATACTTTGTATAGTGTGTGTGTAATATAGTAAAGCGGGAGTTTGAAGTCGGTTGTTTAAAAAGAATTTTTAAAAATAAACTTATCTAAAAATGATTTGATTACTTCAGTATCTGGCTTAAATAATAATTAAAAATTCAGTTTGCAATAATCACATATTTTTATAGAAACGCAGTTTATTATTGCAAAAACACATAAATCTTAAACACTGTCACATTATCTGTTTTTTATACAAGCTTCATATTATGTAATAGTTCTATCTTTTACAATTATTGCTGGAATCAGAAATGGGTACAATTATATGAGTTTTCGTGATAGGCGTTACCTGGGTTTTCAAAAATTACCTCTGAATGAAAGGATACAATGAAAATTTTGAGTCAGAAACATTCGTCGAGACGTTTCATCTTCACATTACCGTCCAATAACCTCAAACTAACGGAAACTCCAATTTATCCTACTTAATCCTATTGTAACATAAGGGCGTAGACAGGAACCAGATAATTGTGAGAGTTTCCCTTCTTTTGATTCAAGAGTAGGTAAGATTTAAAAAAAATTCATCGGTTTCAACATTTGGTAGGTGTACCTTGAATAACTTAAAGCGCCGTAATTTTTTTTATTCTTAACATCTCCATTAGAGAAACATTACATAGTAATATCATTTGTCATGACTCTATATAAATTTTCATGTGAAACCTACAAATACAATCTGAAGAAAAGTACTACAAAAAAAACCATTTTATCGCGTCCATATCTTTCCGTTATTTCCGCTTGCGTTAAACTTTACTGCCGCTTATACTGTTACTTACACTTAGTGTCAGAAGTTTCAGTATAGAAATCAATTTAGAAATCACATTTCAGCACCTAACTGAATAACACGAGTAGCTTTATCTTTTATTCATTGTCGTACTTAAAAAGGTATAAGTTTAACGTACACTTTTGAATTTCAAAAATTGCATTTAGGGACCCAACATTATGGAAGTGAGAGTATTAAGTATTTACAAAAACTTTTTAACTTTTTTATTTCATCTTGTTCTATTAACACTGTGTCTTCTTATACATATGTAGGTACTACATTTGAGTTTATCTCTATAAGGGGTCCACTTAATGCAGTAATTAGACACATACCAATTGCTGTAATTATCGACTATTTCATTTAACTTATTATGTGCTACTTACAATAGTAATTTGTCCTTAATTGCTACGTTGAGAATAAGAAGCTTAGTTTTTGCACGTCTTATATTATAATCAATTCTTCGTCTATTTCTATAACTTTGTTCGACTGCATGATTTTGTGTACAAAATAATTTAGAAATAATATTCTTTATCTAGATAAAATCAAAATTTGTCGTACTCCCTCGTGTCCTATTGAATTTTATTAAAGGACATAATATGTAATCATTTTCGTATCCAAATAAACGATTTACAGATAATATTTAGTTACTCATTCTTACTGGTTAATATGACCGAATTGTTGATTTTCCGCTCTCTATAAATTGGCTCTAGCTGTTATCTAGAAATCTGAACTCTGAACAGTATCTGTTGCATCAATTTATTTGTTATATCAATTAAATTGGCTATCATTATTGTTATAACGAATATAGAAGAATCGCCCGGTCATAATGGTTCATAGCTTGTCATTTATCATCAGCCTTTACTCTTGTAGATCTTTCGTTTATGTTTCCAGTATCTTCTTTATTTATCGCAGTTATGATTTATTTTTCCGTGTTTAGCAAACAAAATGAAATTTCTTTCATGGCTGATTGATAATATTTTCGGTTATTTATTTGAAAGATCAAGATAAGCTACTGTCAACTTGATTGCGAAAACATCGAATAGCGCGATAAAATTACATAGAAGGTCACTTCAACGAACGCATCCGCAATCAATCTTATCAGTATAGATACAATAATAATAATATATTGTTTATTTTTTTCATGAAAATATAAATATTCTTGTATATTTTTTGTTTAACTATTAATAATAATTATTGTTTAATTACATATTTTAAATTAAAATTGGTAGTCTTGAATTGTCACAAGAGCCAAAAGTTGGCCTACATGAATAAATAATTTTGAACTTGAAAATTATGTCTTAGGTCTCCACTAAAGATATCTAGTATAGATTTAGATAGATACAGTCATTAAATGTGAATTAGCGTTTTAATTGCGTGTTTATTCAATGCTTTCAACGTATACACAGACTTGTGACAATAATATAAAATATAAGCGAGTGCGATGATTGTTATTTTCCGTTGTTAGCATTTACTGGCTACACCTTTTAATATAAAATTACCAAGGTTATTACTAAGTAACAATTAATTGACTTTTTATATTAAGTCCCTATTCCATTACTTATTGCGTCATCCTATTATTAAACTAAAATTAACTTAGCGTTATTACCAAAACCGGTTCAAATAATAGTTATTATATTAGACTCATCAACACTTATGACTTGCATTTTATGCTAATGATGATCCTCGAAGGTGAAAAAATACCTTATATTTTCTACTTATGTACAAATAACATAATGATAGTGTGCGCGTGTTATGCTCAATTCTGCCATAGTTGCTAAGTGTTATAACTTACTCATCGATATTAAGGGTAAGCCTATCACAGAATTTATATTAATTATTTATTAATTGATTTAATACAGAACAGGAATCCAAATATAATCTAATACCTAAGCCGCTGCGATATTATGAGCTAATGTATTACTCTAATACTTGATATTATAAACCTACTAGCTCTAGGAATCACATTAATAATTATAATATTATATCAAGGTCTCAAAGAGCTTATAGCGATCCTAGTGCTATGAACAATATTATTACACGCTTCAATGAATATAAAGCACTTGTACCGTCATCAAATGGACTGGATCATTAATGCTTTTATTTATGCATCAACATTTGCTCAACAATTGTAACCTTGCTTAGATAACTATCGACGGCAAGTTTTATTTCGTAGTTATTTAAGTATTGGATATTAAAAATATAATCCATCCTATAAATTATATTCAATGACGATTAAATTCGTATTCTATGTTTTTGTGATTCTGAAAGTTTAAAAGAAACTTATTTCATCTATTATGGTTGCTGTTAGCATCTTATTACGAATATGTTATTACAATTCGAAAACAATTTATGCGATCGGAAATTGATGCTACTCATTTTATTTGATGTTCTAACGTATTATAAAGTTGCTAAGTATGCGTTATGTCATTCATCACAATGCTCCAAACTTTTTGTTTCCGCTAAAATTAGTTTCATTCAACGAGTTGTGCTCACATAAATACATCAGTTACGAAAATAGCTCATTTTACCATTTGTATTCGTTTCATTATATATATGTTATTTTGTAAGAGATGAGTCGTTGGAACGTATTCTTACACCAATATTCGTAAAATTGAGCGGTAAAGTATTATCTACAATCTACATAAACTAAGGCTTCAGAGTTAAATCTAATTGCACATCTAGCTCTTCTTTGTAGCGCTCAGCTCATATTGATGACATACGTGCGGTCTATTACTTAACAGATACATACACATGTACAAATTCATAATGCATAGTTGCCAATCATTTTAACCCTTGAATTATCTTTGCGTTTCATTACGTCAATAGACTTTAGACTAATCAGTATTATATTATGCTGTAACGGAATTTTTCCAGGGTTGAGAAGCATTTACAGGATCAATTAACGTGTGCAGAATGTGGGATCGCCACAGTACACACTCACTTGTAATATACCTTGGTACATTAATAAAAAATGATAATTACGTGTCCTTCTGCCGGCTACATCCAGCTTGAGCTATCATCCATTTACCTAGTGGAGGGTTTTACAACACTGCGTTTCCCAGTGCAGGGTCGCCATTCGAGCATCTTGGGACCACCTTGGTTAGTTGTGGTTTATTTGTCATCATAAAATTTTGTACTTATCATTATTTGGGTAAATACTACTGTTTTGCAAGCAAATTCATCTGACATTTTGCTTCATAAAACCGCCATATTTGCTTTGGCCGGCCACTGATTGCTTATAACTAAACTAATGAGTATAATATGTCGAAGGAAAAAAGAGAGGAACCCAATGTAAAAAAATTAAAAAAAAAAATGAGTATATTAGCAAATTATATTTAACCATGGTGAAGTGTGTGTATGATACGTTTGTGGTGATTCTGTTGTACACAATATATAAATTCAATCGAATTCACAAATCTTATGTGCCCTGCCTGCCTTTTCTGCCCTGCTTACTTTTTTCACAGCGAACATTATGATAATTGATATAAGGATAGCACTATTTATAAACATGTCAATTTAATTTAGCTTAGAGATAGTGTTTAGTACTTAGACATTTAGCACTTTATGTCTCTTTTCTACTTCGTATTAATTATTTCGATCGTGCGGGATAATTATTTACTTTGCAAAACTGTCATGGCTGTCACGTCAACAAGTAATTCAACCGATGGTAATTTAAACACTTCTCCACGTGTTGGAGAACAATACCCGGAAGCGTTTACCGTAATTACGCATTACATTGTTGATGTTATAAAAATATTTTGAATATTTACATATCCAGTACCTAACTTACCTAATATGTGGACTGTTAGCAATTTAAGGTGTTCATGTTCGGCCCTTCTTGAAATATGAGGACTACACCTGGAAGGTAGAGTGCCGATATAATGCAATGTGGACAGAATTATTTAAATATATTTGAGTTATTTTACCCTTCAGGATAAAATCAGTGTTTAAATTGCTTTCCGATACAAGGAGTTCTAGTTACTTCAAGTTGGGCTGCTTTGAATAAACTCCAGATTTTCATCAAACACAGTGCGAGCGGTGCGGTTTGTTTGAAATAAACAATACAATTCGGTTCATTCGTTTGAGGGCTTCGATGGCACACACAAACAGACAAAGCGGTAAAACTTGTCATATTCCTCTTCTCGAGTTGGAACTTGGGAGACAATTATAAATAAAATCTTATTATAAAAAGTCAATGTATGAACTATGTTATCGTTTTCGACAAGATCCTTTCCTTATTCATAGCTAATGATTTTATTATACACATCTTAATTTTTTTTACAAGCTTTTTTTAACTTTCAATGTATGCAATGTATGTTTAGGTCAAATCTTGCAAGATGAATTACAACCACTTCCGATTGAGCTGAAATTTTGCATGTACATGTAAATCGGATGACAATACAATATTATTGTGACATGGAGCTGAAAGATGGCTATGGGAACTCTGTAATAAAACAACGTAACTCCATTAAACGGCTCGTTTGATTCGTTTTGGTAAGTACTCTGGCCCTAAACTAGCGGCACGCTATGATGGCCGGTTTGACGTTTGTCCGCTCATGAAGTTCCGTATTAATTGATAACGACTTTGAAGGAAATAATTGTATTACTTTATTGACGATAGTGATGTGCAGAGATTCATAAATTTTATCGAATGTAGTTTTAGGTTTAGGACTCAAAATTTATTTATTAAATTGATTTCTAAAATGTATACAAGTGTAGAAAAATCAGTTTGCACCATTTAAGGGGTGAATGTACTTGTGAATATGAACAATTTTCACTATGTGGACAAACCTCTGAAATCGCAAAAAAATATCAGCTGTTTCATACAAAAGGTAAAATTTTTATTTTTATATGATATATACCACAACTCGGCATTTGGTTTTCTAAATTGAAAATTTTTAAAAATGGAATCTAATACGATCGTCACATAGGATCGCTGGCTAGCACAACTACTACCTCCGGCAAACTCGCGTCAATGCTCAATGCAAAACAAAGCAGTTTCGAATTGACGTTGCTTCGAAAAGTATAAACTGTCAGTGCAATGCGATTGTGATATAGTTTTGACCTGGCTTTGGATTTCAAATATTGATACTGCATTACTGTTGACCCTTGCTCGTTAATTTGGACTCTGTTCAAGCCCTTTGTTGTGGATTTCGTCGATATGACCGAACGTACGCAGAGAACTGTTCTAAATAGTCAGACACGTGAGTTCGTAATACGCCTTCGTAACTATTTCGATCGTGAAGCTCAAAATGGAGGGCCAATTTTACCTATAACGTCAGTGGTTGAACGCGTAGCTGATGCGCTTAATATTGGACAACGAACTGTTAGACGGATAACTAAAAAAAAATATGGCGAGACTGGCACAGAAGAAAATAAACTTCACACACCAAAAAAGAGAAAACGAGCAAAACCAGTCGTAGGCATCGATAGCTTTGATGCCGATGCTATCCGAAGACATGTTTACGGCTACTATTTACAGAAGGAGTATCCAACAAGAAAAAAGTTGGTGCATTCACTGAAGGAAGCTGGATTATTCTTCGGTGGGGAAAGTTCTTTAACGAAGATTTTGAAGACCATTGGATTTCGATACAAAAAATGTAACAAACGCAAAATATTGATGGAAAGATTTGATATAGCGATGGCAAGGTATACTTTTTTACGGCAAGTGAAAGAAATCAAAAATTGGCAAAATGTTGTGTTCTTGGATGAAACATGGCTTAATGCTAACCATACTGTAGGCCGTTCTTGGAACGATGACACAGCAGCATCTACTTCCAAAGTTCCTGTAGGAAAAGGATCGCGACTTATAATTTGTCACGCCGGAACCATCAACGGGTTTGTCGAAGGTTCTCTCATGGCTTTTGCGTCAAAAACCACTGGAGACTATCATGAAGACATGAATGGAGAAAAGTTTACTGAATGGTTTACCTCAATGTTGTGTAGCCTCCCTGAACCATCTATTATAATTATGGACAACGCCCCATACCACTCGATGCAAATTGACAAGCCACCTGCCCAATCCCAAAAGAAAGCTGATATCGTCGCATGGCTTCGTAAAAATGGCGTAGATGCAAACATGAATATGTTAAAAGCGGAATTAGTACGTCTTTTAAAAGAAAACAAACCAACCAAGATCCGATACGTCATTGACGAAATAGCATTAGAACATGGGCACAGAGTTATACGGTTACCGCCTTACCATTGTGAGTATAATGCGATTGAGTTGGTGTGGGCTCAAATTAAGGGATATGCTGCAAGACACAATACAGAACCCCCATTTACCACAAAAAAAATGCTAAAATTATTAGAAGAAGCTTGTGAACATGTGACTAAAGGAGACTGGGAAAAGGTTGTGAATAGAACTGTTAAATTAATAAGGGAAGATTATGAAAGAGATGTGAAAATAGATAATATTATAGAAAACGAACATATAATTATTAATGTAGGTGATGATAGCAGTGACGACAGTGAAAATAGTAGTATGGACGAATCTGATTAATTATGGCCTTTTGTGGCACCTTTTTTGGTATCTTTTGTATTCATATGTTTCTTGTGTGCATATAAAGTATGTATATTCATTTTCATTCAAATATTCAGTTCGTTCAAATAAATTAAATAAACATATACATTTTTGTTTTATTAAACCTATTTAATCAGGTACAAAAACAAAACTTAATTGTTTTTTGTTCGAGAATAAATTGACATTCCACATCACTATTGTAATGTGTCAAACCGGCCATCATAGCGTGCCGCTAGTGTAGATGATATATAGGGTCTGATGATAAAGCTGAGAGGTGGTTAAGGGAACTATGTGATGAAACTACGTAACCCTATCGAGTTTAGGCTCTTTGATTTGTCTTTATAAGTACTCTGGTCGTAGATGATATCCAGGGTCTGATGATGGAGCTCAAAGGTGCTTAAGGGAACTCTGTAATGAAACTACGTAACCCTATCGAGTTTGGGCGCGTTTGATTCATCTTGACAAGTGCTCTGGCCCTAGACGATGTCCAGGGTCTGATGATGGAGCTGAAAGGTGTTTAAGGGACTCTGTAATAAAACGACGTAACCCTATCGAGTTTGGGCTCGTTTGATTCATCTTGACAAGTACTCTGGTTCTAGATGATATCCAGGGTCTGATGATGTAGACTAGGTAGCTACTAAAAGCTTGTATTTTAAAAATATTTTTTTTATTTTACACTTGTTTAGCTTATCTACCCTGCAAATAAGTGCATAAAGCTGCTTAATATTACATAATATACCTACCTATGAAATCATAATAAAGCCTATTTTTAACTACTTACTCAATGGTCTGCATCGTATGCCATGAATTTTTTATAACAGTATACAAAAATAGGACCGGTTTTGTTTCAAATCTTGTAACACAGCCACTTGTTTTCATTTATTTTATTTTTTGTTCTACCTAGAGAGCCAAAACTGGCCAAATCTGGTCAGCCTTGAACCGAAACGATAGGTCGGTTCAAGGCTGACCAGATTATTCTAAGTAAGCATTAAATGCGAGATTTGGCTGTTTTGGATTCGTTCTCATGTTCTGTGCGTCGTTCGAGGCTCGGCGGGTGTGTCGCAAAAGCGTTGCCTAGGTGTTGGAGGCGCCAACGGCCATCGTAGCCCGTAGTAGGTAGTCAGTGCGCGCGCCGCTTGCTGGCTCCCCTCCGCGCGTGCCCCTCGCGCGGCCCGCTCCCAGTTCACCGCAACGCGTCGGTCTGCTCGCCCGCGTCTTTATACAACCGAAAACACCACTACCTCAATACGCACAACGTTCACAAACTCACTCGCAAAAACGGCTCCGCTACAACCGAAGGCCGGGACTCGAACGTCCCGCATAAATACCTCGCACGGCGACACGGGAGCCATGCAAACTAAATTCATAAGTGCAAACTACTCGTCAATCATGAACAAACAGGATTTGCTCAGAGAAGTCGTCGTCAAGTACATCGACTACTTCTACCCCGTGTGAGTACATTCTCGCTTTAGGCCATTTTGGTACCGCTCTCTGCCCGGTGACGCACTGCGTCTTTTCGTTATGTCAGCGTGTTCCAGCGGCACTGCGAGGGATGTGGTGGAGTTCAGCTGATTAATTATTTATTATCGAACCGGTAAGTCGGTGAAGGTTCTACGGCAACGATTCTAGCTGCAGGCGGGCAAATTGTTGCGATTGGCTGACGTCAGCGCCGCCTATTGAACCTGGTTATCTCTATCGTCTCGCTGCTGTATCGATCCACTGCACTAAACACAAAATCGTTTTAACACACCACGCGTTATACATATTATTATCTATTATTTTAAGTCTATGCTCACCTCCAAGAGCTCTTAAACTGTCATTGATCCTTGTTCACTTTGTTCATGACTAGTGTTGTTGCTATAATCTTACATTGTGCATTAGAAATTGTGGGCGTGGATGCTGTAATTTTTACACAAAATTGTTTATTGTTTATTTTAAATTGCCTTCTTCGCCATTCTTATCGTTAGGTCGTAGAACGTTGTCTCATTCATAATTAATTAAATCATTCATAACTGAGATCGCTGAGTATTGTACAATCGAAGGGAAAACATTGTTGCGTGACCTTTTCGCGTGACAACCATTGACCGGCATCCCCTCAATGTTCCACATTGCCCTTTGTCCGATTCATGTTATTGTTCAAGCTCTATAAAAAAGATTTGCTTCAAAACACTCGACAAAAATTGTATGTAACCTGGTTATTTTAATTAGATTAGGTGCTGCAGATTATGTGAAAGACCTAAGAATGTTGACTAAGTATTTTGTTTTCACGTTCTTTTAACGTGTTCACACGATTTCTTATTTAGACTAATGACTACACTAGCGGCACGCTATGATGGCCGGTTTGACGTTTGTCCGCTCATGAAGTTCCGTATTAATTGATAACGACTTTGAAGGAAATAATTGTATTACTTTATTGACGATAGTGATGTGCAGAGATTCATAAATTTTATCGAATGTAGTTTTAGGTTTAGGACTCAAAATTTATTTATTAAATTGATTTCTAAAATGTATACAAGTGTAGAAAAATCAGTTTGCACCATTTAAGGGGTGAATGTACTTGTGAATATGAACAATTTTCACTATGTGGACAAACCTCTGAAATCGCAAAAAAATATCAGCTGTTTCATACAAAAGGTAAAATTTTTATTTTTATATGATATATACCACAACTCGGCATTTGGTTTTCTAAATTGAAAATTTTTAAAAATGGAATCTAATACGATCGTCACATAGGATCGCTGGCTAGCACAACTACTACCTCCGGCAAACTCGCGTCAATGCTCAATGCAAAACAAAGCAGTTTCGAATTGACGTTGCTTCGAAAAGTATAAACTGTCAGTGCAATGCGATTGTGATATAGTTTTGACCTGGCTTTGGATTTCAAATATTGATACTGCATTACTGTTGACCCTTGCTCGTTAATTTGGACTCTGTTCAAGCCCTTTGTTGTGGATTTCGTCGATATGACCGAACGTACGCAGAGAACTGTTCTAAATAGTCAGACACGTGAGTTCGTAATACGCCTTCGTAACTATTTCGATCGTGAAGCTCAAAATGGAGGGCCAATTTTACCTATAACGTCAGTGGTTGAACGCGTAGCTGATGCGCTTAATATTGGACAACGAACTGTTAGACGGATAACTAAAAAAAAATATGGCGAGACTGGCACAGAAGAAAATAAACTTCACACACCAAAAAAGAGAAAACGAGCAAAACCAGTCGTAGGCATCGATAGCTTTGATGCCGATGCTATCCGAAGACATGTTTACGGCTACTATTTACAGAAGGAGTATCCAACAAGAAAAAAGTTGGTGCATTCACTGAAGGAAGCTGGATTATTCTTCGGTGGGGAAAGTTCTTTAACGAAGATTTTGAAGACCATTGGATTTCGATACAAAAAATGTAACAAACACAAAATATTGATGGAAAGATTTGATATAGCGATGGCAAGGTATACTTTTTTACGGCAAGTGAAAGAAATCAAAAATTGGCAAAATGTTGTGTTCTTGGATGAAACATGGCTTAATGCTAACCATACTGTAGGCCGTTCTTGGAACGATGACACAGCAGCATCTACTTCCAAAGTTCCTGTAGGAAAAGGATCGCGACTTATAATTTGTCACGCCGGAACCATCAACGGGTTTGTCGAAGGTTCTCTCATGGCTTTTGCGTCAAAAACCACTGGAGACTATCATGAAGACATGAATGGAGAAAAGTTTACTGAATGGTTTACCTCAATGTTGTGTAGCCTCCCTGAACCATCTATTATAATTATGGACAACGCCCCATACCACTCGATGCAAATTGACAAGCCACCTGCCCAATCCCAAAAGAAAGCTGATATCGTCGCATGGCTTCGTAAAAATGGCGTAGATGCAAACATGAATATGTTAAAAGCGGAATTAGTACGTCTTTTAAAAGAAAACAAACCAACCAAGATCCGATACGTCATTGACGAAATAGCATTAGAACATGGGCACAGAGTTATACGGTTACCGCCTTACCATTGTGAGTATAATGCGATTGAGTTGGTGTGGGCTCAAATTAAGGGATATGCTGCAAGACACAATACAGAACCCCCATTTACCACAAAAAAAATGCTAAAATTATTAGAAGAAGCTTGTGAACATGTGACTAAAGGAGACTGGGAAAAGGTTGTGAATAGAACTGTTAAATTAATAAGGGAAGATTATGAAAGAGATGTGAAAATAGATAATATTATAGAAAACGAACATATAATTATTAATGTAGGTGATGATAGCAGTGACGACAGTGAAAATAGTAGTATGGACGAATCTGATTAATTATGGCCTTTTGTGGCACCTTTTTTGGTATCTTTTGTATTCATATGTTTCTTGTGTGCATATAAAGTATGTATATTCATTTTCATTCAAATATTCAGTTCGTTCAAATAAATTAAATAAACATATACATTTTTGTTTTATTAAACCTATTTAATCAGGTACAAAAACAAAACTTAATTGTTTTTTGTTCGAGAATAAATTGACATTCCACATCACTATTGTAATGTGTCAAACCGGCCATCATAGCGTGCCGCTAGTTTAGGTTGTAATGTCCACTCTTTTAGACCGAACCACGCGTTTCGAAACCATCGAGTTCAATTGTCTTTTTCACGAAATATTTATTTTTGTACTTCCATTATTTACTTATGTATGAATGCACTACGGATGGTGTCACTATTTTCACCATAAATGTAACTACTGTATTAAGTAACATTGCTGAGATGAAACGATCGTTATGCTCATGTAATGGTGCAAGTAGGGTTTCGACATCACCCGTTGATTTCCCTTCAATGACCTTGGAAATATCGTAGTCCGTTCGCCTTACTGTTACTATATACTGCACTGTAACACGATAATCTATTACTATGTTATTTGATCATCTCGTGGAATGTTCTAGAATCGTCCACAAAAATATTGTAAAGATTTAATCGTTAAATCATATTGTATTGTATTTAACGGTTCGTCTTTTATAAACGTTTCTGTTGATACGCCTAAGTCCCTTAAAAAGAGGGATTTCTAAAAATGTTATACAACTTCGCTTATTATTGCTATAGTCTCAATTTGGTGATTTAGCATTCTTGTTGCAACAATGCAATTACGAGATGCAACCAATAGCGAGAGATTATCGACCAATCAGAGCTAATTGCGTTCATCACCCTGTGCAGCACAACTGTCATATTTAGACAGTCCCGTGGCTGAGCAATGCGCGAAATCAATCTATCGTTGGTTAGACACTTTTGGAACATAGAATACTTAATAGCTATTTATGCAACTGCATCGTAATGAGGGTCATTTTAATTCGAGTGCTTGCCGAGTATCAAAATAGGATAGTACGAGAATTAAAATGACTAATTACGTTCAGTTGCATACAAGATTTTATCTACGACAAGGAAAATAAAATCATTAACAAAATACGCCGTAGGCTCAATAAAGTAACAAAAAGTAACTCCGTAAGCCGCCACCAGCCGCCTGTAGCGCCTCTGTCGTATGAATGGTACAAAAGTGCCAGAACTCAGAGCCTTAGCTTTAGGTATCCTATTTTAAGAAGATAACCATTTCGATTCAGCTCCCATACAACGAGCTGCATCGAAATGAGAAGCAAAACCGAAAGAGGGTTCATTTTGATTTTCTGGAACGCAGTTTAAACTTTTCCAGTCGTCAACGTTCATAGATTTTAAGCACCTATGTAACAAAGAAAGGAAATAAATAATTTCAATTTCAATAATTTCAAGCTGTCAAATTCGAAATTGGAACTTTTCGATGTTGGAGTAGATAAATAATTTAATACTTTTGGAAGCTAAATAGACTTATTTTCACAAATAAAGGAAACGAAAAATTGGGCAGGGTCACAATTCACAAGTTCCTGATACAATTTAATGACTCATAAAGAATACTGAATTTTCATGAGTACTGCATATTTATTTCCTGACCTCTATCGTCGGTATTGTTTGTATCGTGGCGTAGTATGTGTGATTCATAGTGCAGCGTGGTTACAACATACAGGGCTTTGTTGATTAAGCAAATGAATGTGGTTGCAATCTCTCTTTTTACATTTTTCGTGAGAGTTTTCCTAAACACTATTGTTTAACTCTTTGTCTTTATATCAAGTACCTTGTAAGATTATATAGCAGCAATTTAACGTGTAAGACATTTTCATATTTTTTTGTACATGAAGATCAAAGATAAATAACGGAAATTTAATTTGTAGCACCGATTCATATAAAGATTAAGAAGAAGCACTATTCTATTTTTGCAGGATTTCATTCGGGACTATTTTTAGTGCAGATTGAGACGTTTTAAGTCTTTCTTTAATAAACGTAGGCCCACGGAGTTTGTATTAGTTGGGTTGGTTTTGACTAGTACATCTATATATATAAAAGAAAGTGGTGTTAGTTACACTATTTATAACTCAAGAACGGATGAACCGATTTGGCTGAAAATTGGTGGAGAGGTAGCTTAGAACCAGGAGACGGACATAGGATACTTTTTATCCCGTTCGACCGCGTTTCCGTCAAGTCACTATAAAACGTGGTATAACAAAAACGCATCTGACATGGAATAACAAAACGCAAATGACAGTGGAATAACAAAACGTAAATGACAGCTAAACGTAATTTTGTCTTTGTTGGTTTGTCCGTCAATCACGCTGCAAAAAACCTACGGATTGGCGTGATTTTTGGATAGGTATAGTTGAGAACCTGTAGAGTGTAAAGCATCCCGGAAAATCAAAGAGTACCCTCGGGATTTTGAAAACTGAATCCACGCGGACGAAGTCGCGGGCATCAGCTAGTTGTAGATAAATAGATTAATTTCTTATGACAGACCAGCAAGGTGGTGGCTAACAGAATGTCGTGTATAGGTACTATGTTTATTACAGGCTGTTTTAAGTGCAGATTGAATTTTTTTCAAGTCTTTGTCTGTCTTTAATAAACGTAGACCCGCGGAGTTTGTATTGGTTGGATTGGTCTTGACTAGCAGTATAAAGTAGTTTGTAGACAAATTGGTTACTTTCTTATGACAGATCAAAAAGATGGTGGGTTGTTGCCCACATCTTTCTGACCGTCAAAAGAAGTGTATGAGATGGGAGAGAAGGATTTGTATGTCTTTAATAAACGTAGACCCAGAGTTTGTGTTGGTTGGGTCATTACTGATTGTAGTTAGTAGAATAATTGGTTAAAATCGAATGTTGGATGTATGAAGGTAACTGGATGTCGGATGTATATATAATAATTATATTATTATATATTATATCGAGCATGGAATCATTGCTATAGTCTGGGTTCATGAAATATTTTAATTAACACGTGTTGTAGGCCTGCACTTATGATGCATTTAAAACTTGAGTGAATGGTGATCAGAAAAAATTACGCACCTGCGTGATGACAAAACGTTTATCCGCTCTTTGTCCACCATTGTACTGTGTACCTACTCGTACTACATATTATATACTACATATTTATATCTTTATAATATGTTAACCCTAGCGCCCTCGCTTCTAAGCGATAATACTGCTACCTTTATATTACGTATATTTTAAGTTTTATTTATTTTTCTGATATAGGCAATTATTTGGTATAAAGTAAAGTGTATTGAAATTCATTCTCCAGAGGTATAATTGTAATAAAACTTCAGTGAAAGTTCTCGTTTTCATTGCATTGTGGACACACTAATTATTTATTTGCGAAACTGTTGGACATTGCATATTGAAAAAAAAAAACGTTGAAACAAACCTTGTTTGCTAACCGTGTGGGTTAAATGTTCAAAGTATTATGAACCATGATATGTTACACAATTCGAAGAAGCAGTTAAATCACCTTACCGGATTTTGTTTGTCAGATAAGAACTTTACAAATTAGCTAAGCCAAAGCCAGTCGTTTCTTCAAAGCTGATACAATCAATATCGCAAGTTTTACTCTTGTCAAATTCTTAAGCGTCATTGCAGACATGGTTGACTGTTGTCACCAGTTTTGCCAAATGCTTTCTCTAATTTATTTTGTTTTGCCTTCTACTATCACATTCTTTTCATAATATGCTCCATTGATATGTGCAATTCTGTCACCACCTACTTATATAATCTGTCACAAAACACTAAAACTTGTTTCGCCGAAAACCGCGGAGAGAAAGCAAATTAAGCAAGTCTTTATTTTTCTGACACCATGACTTGAGTTTTAGCTTTCGAATACTGTGTGCCAATTAGCTGCTCAATCTTGAATAATGCAATTTTGAAGCGTGATCCCACAAGGATGTCGGATGCCAGATTGTGAACGTCACCGGCGGCGGTCATGCGGTTTGTAAAGGTTATTCAATACCTACTTTAAGTTCAGCAACGAACTGGTCGAAATCGATACGCAATCACTGCCACTGTTGTTCTTAATACTTCAGTGGGCTCGAATTGAGCATTGTGCTGTTCACCTCATCGACGCGCCATGGAATCCGAAGCGGGAGAAAGTCAAGTACGTACCCGTGCAACGTTCTACATACAAGCTACCGGATGATTACACGAGTGAGATTGGATCAAAATGGATATGGCAGACAACGAGCGAATCTAATAGCATCTTCAGACGAAGCCAAGTAGAGTGTGTCGGCCTACACATCATGTCCATGTGTTTAGAGTTGCTGTCGTAAAATATTCATCAGGTTCATAGCACCATAGCACATATAACGTTGGTCCTTTCTTCTGTTTGTAAAGACGGATATGTAGGTACCTGATAAGACCGTGGAGCGATGTAGAAAACTTCTCAGCATTTGTGCTTTTTATTGCATCAAAGTCTAAAACTTTCTCTCTTATTTGCATTTCTCTCTACATAAATCGACTCCAATTGGATTAATTACTTTCAACTGTCATTCGACAAAAATCGGTAATTCATGCGAAGATAGTTAGAAAATCCTACGCACTATACTTCATATTATTACAATCATGGAGTAAAGGTCTGCTATTATTATACAATCTTTCGTTTTCCCATTGTTCTCATAATTGCTACATAATTGTTCAGGTCACTGATCTAGCGATCTTACGTTATTTAATTACAGCACTGTAATTGTTAATGTTATTTTTAGTAGAGCAATTTCTGCAAGAGTATCTCCTTCTAAATGTACGTAACGTACCGGATTTCTAGTTTGAGATCACCTTTGCTTTACCTTTCATAATATCTGGCATATGGCTGCAATTGACTGATAAGCGATTTAAACATGCATTCCTTCGCGATAACGATGAAATCGGTTAGTGAAAACGTAAATTATTTAGTACATTATTATTTACTTGACTCAAGGCTAAGTATCAAGACTTTAATATTTTGGAGAAGAAAAGCTCCACTTGTTCACACACACACACACACACACACACAGTCAAAATAGAGTGCCAAGGTGCGTGTACTCGTAAATGCTCGAATTTCGTATTCGATTGAACGCTGCTGCATCCGTGCGACTATATAATTATGAATGCATCATATAATTTTCAATGTTCCGTTACACAATTTAACGGCTCAAACATCATGAATGATATCGTAGGATATATATAATATAATTGCTTTAATATTTAGATTTGAAGGTTTTATTCTGTTTTGATATCATCTGTTTCCAAATTAACGTTGTTCTAAAAACCGCGTTTTAATTTTGATTATTAAATCACCACCAGCTGATGTGTCCGAGCTCGAGAAATTTGTGTTTTTTTTTTTAATTTTCTGTTTTCCCTTGGAACTAAGATATTTTAGTCTAGGCAATGAAGCTAGTGGACCCCAACATCAATTCCTCAGGCGACGAAACTTTACAGAATGATAAAGTATCAGTAGTTAAACGTATTTTATAAATATCCAAAAAAAAATTAGAACGGAAGTTAGGTATTTTTACCTAAACTCTTTTATGCTTAATATCTCAGTTCGGAAAAAAGCTCGGTCAAAACTTTCTTCACCTGAAACATTCATGTAAAGTCTAGAAACAAAATATAAAATATCCAAAATATACTCCTAGTCGAAACCACCAAATTTTGAAAAATACGTTTTTTCAATGTAACTTGCAGCGAAAAATTGCTCTGTGAATTTTTTTCACTGGAATGTCCTTTTATAGCCGTTTTGTACCTACAACTTGAAAATCCAAACAATATACCAAGAGACTATATTTTTTTCAAAACTACCCTTTTACTCACAGTGCATAATTTCTCCATCCATTTTTTTTATTGATATGATTACAATTATTTTTTTTGTATCAAGTATCAAAATATCCAAAAAAATAATCAAGCGCATTAAAAAATATAAACATTTTAGAAAGAAATATTTTATATTTAATCCATCAAGGGAAGCAGGAGCGTGGTGACGTCACGAGACCCGACATATTATCTGCCTATTATATCGACATATTTTTTCTACGGTGACGCGAGCCTGCACTCGATAATCGACTGTATTTCGTTGAATCGACAGTGCTATTGTCAATCAAAATCTGTTGCCAACGACGGTGACTATGACGATCAATTATTCGTTATGATTTATGAACTATACCGAAGATGTCCCAGATGTTAGTCAGCCTATACGAGATTAGTATGGCTCTCAAACAGCTCAAGAACAATAAAGCGCTTGGTGATGACGGAATCATTGCGGAACTCCTGAAAGCGGGTGGACGTTTATAGGTTGATAAAGAAGAAATAGATATGAATATTTTTTACTTTTTAAAATTAAAAAATAATAATTTTGATGATATTATGTTAAAGCTCAAGCTTTACGACCATTAGAATAGAATAGAATAGAAATGTTTTTTTTTATTCAAATAAACTTTTACAAGTTTTTTTACAATCGTCAATGAGTCTACCACTGGTTCGGAATGCCGTTCCTGCCGAGAAGAACCAGCAAGAAACTCGGCAGTTGCTCTTTTCAAAATACTTTTACAATATACTTAATAGATATTATGCTATGTATGCATTACATAGTGTAGTACCATTAGTAGTGACCTATTTATTCGAAAATTCATGTTTAAGAACACCAAAAATCTAGATCGTTAACGACATTTTTAGCGAATATTGAGACGTAAATAAGACAGATCGAAAGAGCGTTAAAAACTGAGTATGATACCATTAAAAAGTTCAAGTTTTGGCCAAAATGTCCTTTACGCCCTTTGTTATCCGAGGTCCGTGTGTAATCCGATACATCGATGCTGGATATTTCAAATTTTGTAAGCGACAAACCCCTAATTTTCAGGAGGACCAAACAAAATTTTACCTTTTAAACTGTCATAACTCTCATTTTTAGGGTTCCGTACTCCGTACTAAAAACGGAACCCTTCTAGAATCACTTCGTTGTCCGTCAGTCTGTCCGTCTGTCAATACCCTTTTTCTCAGGAACACATGGAGGGTATCAAGTTGAAAATAGTATCAAATACTCAGGTCTGCAATCCCTTGAAGCTGTGACAAAGTCTAAGTCGACGCAATCAAAAGATACGGCCTTTTATGGTCCATCTATGCCGCATATTTTAACACTCGCAAGACCTAGAGGGTACTTCCAGTTGACCTAGAATCATGAAATTTGGCATGAAGCAATGTCAATTGTCATGTAGCGCAAGTAAAGGAAAAAATCCGAAAATCGTAAATTTGTAGTGATGCCCGGAAAATTACAGAGTTCCCGTGGGAATCGAAAAACCTTAAATCATGCGGACGAAGTCGCGGGCATCATCTTGTAATAGTATAACAAAAAAATTGGTTGTCTGTAAAGTCTGTTTACGGACCATAGTTTTACGTGATAACGTCATAAAGAAACATCGATGAATAAATGTGTCACAAGCCAACGCTTGGGCCGATCATGCCTCTCTATCGCTTGTTCCGCGCTCTCGCTTTCACCCTCAGGCTCAGGTGGAACGTGACACTTTGTCGTGCGTGCAGCTGGTGTTCATTGATTTATAAGACGTTATCACGTAAAAAGAATCTTACACCTTAAGCCTAATAGTATAATAGAAGTAATTTTGTCGTAACTGCCTGAAAAGTCTTGCTCACTCAGCTATTAATTCATGATATAAAGCTTATAAAATTATCAGATTAATGACGTCGCTTGTCAAAATTGGTTCGATGACAATAAATAGAAAATAGTAGTACTCTTAAATAGAAGACAACTCATTGCTTGATAATTTTAGAGTTTTTTTTTAGAACATTTGAAGTATAAAACCGTATTGATGTTGTTCTATATTTGCATTAAACTTTTCAGATCATTGCATTTTGCTACAGATATTTCAGGTTCCAATTCAATTCTTACATCTTTAGAAGATTTTTGGTGCATTTGAAATGTTGGACTCTTCTTCCATTGATTTTTAACAATCATTAATTTTCATTGAGACACTTCTTTCATACATTTTTTCTAAATTGACTTACTTTATTAACAAAGAGCTTTTGCTATTTGTAAATAAACTAAGCTAACGCCTTTTGCTGTTTGTGTCGTTTAGGCTAAGGTCGATTCTTAAATATTTACAACTTATTATTTCAAGACATTACCAAGTATGTTAAAAACAATATACTTTGTAATGTCTGTGGATGTTATCTAGCACATTCGATTGGAATCAGACCATTGCATGGACAGGGTCGTCTTAACCACACTGGACGCCGGGGTGCGAAAATCCGCCTGCGCCCCCCTTGCCAACAAAAAAAAAATTAATTAATTTTCCATTTTTAGGGTTCCGTACCCAAAGGGTACCAACGGGACCCTATTACTAAGCCTACGCTGTCCGTCCGTCCGTCCCTCCGTCCGTCCGTCCGTCCGTCCCTCCGTCCGTCCGTCCGTCTGTCAGCGGGCTGTATCTCGTAAACCGTAATAGATAAACAGATGAAATTTTCACATATTATGTATTTCTATTGCCGCTATAACAACAAATAATAAAAATTAAATTAAATTAAAAAATTAAATTAAAATGTTTCCATGGGTACATGAAAATATTTTAATTTAATTTTTTTAACGGAACCCTAAAAGAGCGAGGCCCGACTCGCACTTGGCCGATTTTTGTATTTCATTTACTCTAAAATAAAGTTAGATACTTTATAATTGACTTCAAAAAAAGGAAGTTTATATCGGCGCGCAATCGGCTCATATTTTTTTCCATGCAGGTATGTACACCAATTTCTTCGAGATTTCAGACCGTATCGCATTTTTTTTTTATTTGAAAGAGAATGTTTGCTATTAACTATGAAGATTTAGAAAATATCGATTGTGTATTAATAATGTAAGTAAAAGGTATCAAGCATAGACTACATCGTTAAGCTCGAGGCCCCAACTCCTCAATTCTGATGCTGCAGGGTGCTGCACTCTTAAGCTGTGAGAATTTAGGAATTTTTGATTGTGAATTCATATTGTAAAGACCAATTACCTTTAGTTAGACTACACCACGAACTCCAGATTCTATCACCTGACCTGAAAATCAGACCTGATGCTGCAGAATATTGCACTCCTAGGCCACTAAAAATAATAACGATTTTCAAAAAACTAACTTCAAACGCCTCCATAAATTACATATATAATCTTTGTTTCTACACGTATGTTGAAGTCGGATGGGCATATAAGAAACGTCGAAACAAACGGAGGCGCAACGCACACCAGATTTACACATTTGCCGCCAGTAGGCTATTCAAATTTTGCCGCCCCTACAAATCTCTACAATATTGTGTCAGTTCCTAGATTATTTTAACGACCCAATGATTTAATTAAGGCTAGCAGAGTCTGGTGGGCCGAAGCCCAGCAGCATCAGGATTGAGGAGTTGGTACCTTGAGCTCAATGATATAGGCCAGTGATTAACGGCCGTACTACGCAGCTATGTATTCCATACTTGATACCTAAAATATCAATCTGTAATGGAAATTTTCGCGAGCGAAGCGATCGTGAAAATATTTACTAAGTCAGAATCTAAAATTTGATCTATACGATCTAAAATTTTACTTTTTTTATTACTTACTACAAATATTACATCTCGTATCTCCAGTCCTTATTTATAAGAGATATCAAAATCTAAAATATACAGATCGATAGAGATAAAAATTTCGAGTTCAATGGTGTATCAAGTGTACTTAGGACAAAATGTCCCTTACGACATTTGAAATTTTCAGCGTCGATATCAATTCGTCGCTACTTACGTCAATGTTAATTCAAAATTTTTAAATACCAAAATAGATTTTAGATCGTAAAGAATTTTTAATTTTTGTAGACGCGTTACAGCATAGAAACCAGACAGTTTGAAATGAATTACGACATTACAAAAAGCTACAGTACCCGGCCATAAGGCCGATGTGCAATATATATCGCCGGGTACTGTATGTACTACTACTATACTATATATATATTGCACATCGGCATATATATTGCACCGGCGATATATATCTCACATCGGCTTAATGGCCGATGTGCAATATATATCGCCGGGTACTGTACAAGAAAGTTAGAATCTAAAATTTGATCTATACTAACTAAAATTTTACTTTTTTGTTACTTACTACAAAGTATTACATTTCGTATCTCCAGTCCTTATTTATAATTATAAGAGATATCAAAATTTTAAATAAATATACAGATCGATAGAAAGAAAAATTTCAAGTTCGATGGTGAATCAAGTGTACTTACGACAGAATGTCCCTTACGACATTTGAAATTTCAGCGTCGATATCAGTTGCATAAACTGTCTAAACAGTTTGCAAATTTCTGGCGTGCCAAATACGTACTTAAACAAAATATATTTAATACATTTCCTCCTTTATTTCCTCAAATCCAAGTAATGAAAAAAAATTGAATTTTAAGCTATTGCATAGCTTTTATCGCGGGCTTTGAACTAGGACAAACAGTTTGAGCGCGGCGACCGAATCAAGAAATTCCGTAACGAAAAAAAACCTAACACCGTCGTTCAGTAAGCGTTCAACATTTTAGAGGTTCACAAGTAGCTCTGTTCGGCGCAGTGGGCGAGCGGCCGCTTTCTTTACCGTATGGTGTATGATGTCGCAGGTTCGAATCTCACTCGCGAAGAAGTGACAGTGCGCTTTTCTTGTTTGTTTGTTTTTTAATTATTTTTTTGCATAATTTTTATTATGCAAAAAAAAAATTGCATAAATATTATAATTGCATAAGTTGATAAAAAATGCTATGCAATAGCTTTACTGCGGCAGTCCCCGAGTGCCACTTAATTTTTTATTTTAATTTACTTACCTAGACATAAGCTTACAAAAAAAATAATTTATGAGCCCTTATTTAAGCTCATTTATCTTGTACAAATAAATTAATGTTCTGTTACACGTTTATGTTCAATATTTAGCATTGTAGAAGGCATGTAGTAACATGTATATTATTTTGTGAAGTCGCTTCGCTCGCGCACGCTAAACTATACCCAATGTTTCAAGAATTAAGGTGCATTATCGCGAAACCGCAGTTTAGATTTCAAAAAATCTGTTTCAATATCAATGTTCTTCGTGATATTTTTTTTGGATATTTAGGCTATGAGTGTAAATGTGACTACCTACTATGATAAAAAAAAGAAATTGGATTGAGAAATTTTTCATACCGAGTTATAAACAATTTCCAGTTGAAGTAAGATAAATAGATTTTGGTATGGATTTTTTTTTTGGATTTTCTTACACGTTATGCTAAATTACATTTTAAGGACATTTAAAAATGAAAAATTGACTGAGCAATTTTGTGGTCGAAATTACGGACAAAAAAGGAAACCTCTTTAAAAAGTGACAGTTCCGTTTGAAAAAAGTTTTGGATTTTTATCAAGTACCTCTTATTAAGGCTAATAATTAGTTTGGTAAAAAAAAATTGGACGGAGAAATTATTTATTTCAAAATATTGAGCTATTTGTACTTTTAGGTATAAATACCTAACTTCCGCATGGATTTTTTTTTGGATATTTTTGTGTAAATTTTGGGTCATCCCATACTACAACCCCGCCAAATTTCATCGACTGAGGATTTGATGTGGGGGTCTCCATACAACAGACCGCCCCATTGCCTAGGCTATTTCTCGGGATAAAAAGAAGTCTATGTGCGTCTCCGGGATACTTGGGTATAGGGTCTGATGGAGGACAAGTTCAGAGTAAGTATTAGTAGGTATAGAGCGCTCGTTTCTAAGTGGGAACTGTGGACACCGGTGAGAACATTGGATCGGTCCGTTCGCAAGCGCTGGTAGTTGGCTGGTAGTCATACGAGTACTAGCGGTGTAAATGACTGTTGCGAGTTTTTAGCAGAATTAAACTAAAAAAATGGTTAAATGTGCCGTAAAAACTTGTAAGAATGCTACTAGAAAGACAACTAAACAAAATTCCAGCATCACATTTCACCGGTTGGTCAAGTTTTTATAATTTTAAGTAAAATAGAAATTACGCTTCGCGGGGTTGAAAGAGACGTGGGACGGGAGGCGACACGCACCGCCCGCACTGCCCCGCAACCCCGCTTCGATTGCAAACTCGGATAGTGATGTGACGCGTTCGATGCCGACTGCCGGTTAATTATTTATGATTGGTACTGCGAGCAATAAAGTTATACACCGCAGCACTCCTGCACTTGCGATTTTATTTTTATTTGTTATCAAGTTACAATACAAGTAAATCCTTGATTGCGATCGACTATGCAGTCTAACTTGGAAGAGAAGCTAAGGCAGTTTTTAATTAAGCCCATACTCCTAATCAGTTTTCATGTTATCAAGTCGGAACGCTAAGGCCGCGGCCGCACTGGTAAGGTGACTGGCGACGCGTCGCGACGCGATAAACCGTGTGTAACATTACAGTGACGATAAACTAGCGAATTTTGTATTTGACTGATATTTTCTTATTTATTTAAAATAATGTTTTTAAATATTATACTTAGCACTATGCCGTTTTTCTTTCTTAAATATATTAACTAGTCTCGGAAATATAAACCTCTAAAGTTTCCTGTTAGACAGATAAAGTGCTTTAGAAGTGTGATGTCACAAGTCAGCAGCTTCATACACGCTCCATAGAAAATTTCATTTTAGAAAGAGACAGATTTAGTAGTTATAATAAAAACGCTTATAACTTATTTGTTTTTTTGGCCGATTTATTTTCTGTTTTTACAAATTTCATTCTTACATGTTACAATTTGCTTTCATCGCGTAATGACTGGCTGTACTCAGTGCGGCCGCGGCCTTAATCGCTAAGCGGCACGTCCGAGTTATCCCGAGAGGCCGCTCTAGTAAGACGACTGCAACGTATTCAGCTGTATTCATCGACAATTGCGCTTGCGGCGCATTATTACCCATCCCTATTCGACACGTATCTATCAATATAGGTAACTATAGTTCACCTGTCTACGCTGCGTATTGGGCGAACAGTGCGATATTAGCACTCTCGAACATACTGATAAAGGTACTGACGACACTCTTTCGCATTAATATTAAAATGGATTTGTGTGAGGACTACACCTAAAATATCTAGGTACAAATATGGAGTTAGCATTGCGTTCACTAGCACCGAATCGCTTTTATTGTGTTTTAAATTGTCAAGTTTTTTACAGGATTGAAAAGAATCGGAAGGGCGGAATAAATATCTAAAAAACCAATTTCACAATTTAGTGGAAAAAGTCCGTACTAATCTGTCTTTTATCCTTGCTAATATGTGAAATGTAAATGATGTAAATGCGAAAGTGTGCTTGTTTATTTCGTTTGTTGGTTTTTCCTTCAATCTAAAAAAAATGGTACTATATTTATAATTCTTCTCCTTCTTCTTTATCAACTATAGACGTCCACTACTGGAAAAAGGTCTCCTGCATGGACTTCCACTAGGCTCGGTCCTGCGCCGCCTGAATCCAGCGGCTCCCTGTGACTCGTTTGATGTCGTCGGTCCACCTAGTGGGAGTATGCCAACACTGCCCTTCCCGGTGCGGGGTCGCCACTTCAACACCTTGGGACCCCAACCACCAATCAGCTCTTCGAACTATGTGCCCCGCCCATTTCCACTTACTAGCTACTGGCTTAGCTATGTGGTTATTTTTAATTATAAAATTAATTTGGTTTTTTCTTTGTTACAGCGCTTCAGGCACGAGCGCCGTGGCCATCGACAACAAGATCGAGCAAGCCATGGTGAGTAAAATTGCTTTACGTATACAAAACATAGACATTGTTTTTGTAGACAAGTGTGATTTTTATAGCTTCTTCAACGGATTAAAATTTTTTGCGAAGCTGTCCGAGCATGGCCTTGACTAAAGCTTAAAATATAAATACTACATCGCTGCTCGGAAGATAAAATCATAGCAAGAAAAATTAGTGTTAGAAGAACTCGTTAGACAATATAGGCGAGGGATATAAATTGTTTATTTAATTTATTTTGTATTCACCAAACTATATAACATACATATTAAACAAGAATAAAGAAAAGATGGTGAACAAGGAAACCTTTATACTTTAAGAAATACCAATACCTGGTAGACTTAAAGATATGTGTAGACTTGTAGAGGTATTGGTAGGGAGGGTGTATAAGGGAAAAAGAATCGGTACAGTATGGATAGAAGTTAGATTCACGAAAAACCTTAAACATAAAATAATATATAGTTAACTTTCTCTGAAATATTAGTATGTATAAAATAATGCACTACTTACAGAAATACACAAATCAGTAAAAAGGCATATAAAAACTGTACCTGCATATAACATAATATGTGTCATCATAGATATCAGTACCGTATAGAACGGTCTTGACTTGATATACCACCGCGGTGTAAATCTGTGATTTAATTAAGATTTCGCACCGATTGAACGTTAACAGTTAACACCCACGGCGCGGCGTCGGTAAAAGTTAACCTTTTCTATTCGTATGGAAAATCAAGTTTGACTGGATGCGGCTCTCAAGTGAAGACTCCCCGTTTCCCTTGTATAAGTAGAGGAAGCTCAAATGCTTCGCGTTAGAAAACAAATTTTCTAAATAAATAAAAATTCTTATCAAAAAACCGACTTCTAACGCCACTACAAAGTATAAAAATAGTTTTAGTTTGTCCACGTTTGTTGAAGTCGGGCGGGCCTAAATACAAACTATGAAACCGATGCGCGACGCTACACAATATGAGAGACTCGTTTGTAGAAGTTGAGCGAGCATCGCGAGTCGGTTTCATATTTTGTATTTTAGGCCCGCCCGACTTCAACAAACGTGGACAAACTAAAATTATTTTTATACTTTGTAGTGGCGTTAGAAGTCGGTTTTTTGAAAAGAATATTTATTTTAAGCTTTTAAGTGTAGTATCCTATGATTGAGGAGCTAGGACCTGGAGCTCCATGATGTAGTCCATACTTGTTGCCTACAATATCAATTCGTAATCGAAATTTCCTAAATCCCCATAGTTTTAGGTGAGTAATATCCCTGCAGCATCAGGCTTGAGGAGTTGAAGGTAGACATTTTTATGGGACCATTTCGCAAACATCCTCTGTCGATTAAAAAAAAATCACGCGAATCGGTCCAGTAATCCCGGAGAAATCGGTGGACATACATAAAAAAAAAAAAAAAAAAGATACCTGCCGAATTGAGAACCTCCTCCTTTTTAGGGTTCCGTACCCAAAGGGTACCAACGGGACCCTATTACTAAGCCTACGCTGTCCGTCCGTCCGTCCGTCCGTCCGTCCGTCCGTCCGTCTGTCAGCGGGCTGTATCTCGTAAACCGTAATAGATAAACAGATGAAATTTTCACATATTATGTATTTCTATTGCCGCTATAACAACAAATAATAAAAATTAAATTAAATTAAAAAAATTAAATTAAAATGTTTCCATGGGTACATGAAAATATTTTAATTTAATTTTTTTAGAACCCTAAAAGAGCGAGGCCCGACTCGCACTTGGCCGATTTTGTTGGAAGTGGGTTAATAACAGTCAGTGGGGCCTGTTCGCAGACTCTGCAATATGTTTCGCACCTGATAGGTCAATTAACTTACGAAGTCCGAACATTAATGGGATGTTGAAAAGATTTTTGAAATCGATGCATTTGTTTCGAGTTAATTATTGTGTGGTAGATTTATCATTTTACTAGCTGATGCCCCTCACTTCCTCCACGTGGATTTAGTTTTTAAAATCCCGCGGGAACTCTTTGATTTTCTGGGATAAAATGTAGCCTATGCCACTCTACAGGTCATAAACCAAATCCATGCAAAAACTACGACCTACTTAACGCCATTTTGGAGTAGTAAACAGTTACGAGTTAAAATTAACTAAAATTAATGAAGCCACTAGTTGACAACTGATAGTTGATGAGTACTTTTTGGCACTAACTGCATCCCTTTATATTATTACTTAGTTCCAGAGACCTCGGTATGTCAATTAATGTGATGCTCTCAATTTCTAGTTTTTCAATATAAGCTGTAATTTTTATAGGATATACAGCCAATCATAGATTAATTATAGAGGTTAGTGCTCCCAGCAGATCAGACCAGAGACAATTAAGAATAGAATAGAATAGAAATGTTTTTTATTCAAATAAACTTTTTTACAAGTGCTTTTGAATCGTCGATGAGTCTACCACTGCAACTGGTTCGGAATGCCCTTCCTGCAGAGAAGAACCAGCAAGAAACTCGGCGGTATGCTCTTTTCAAAACAAGTTTACAATAAGTACAATAGATACTAAGTGAAGTGTATGTATGCAGTGTTTCCACAATGAGAAGTTTCACAAAAGCATACCTAATTATAATTCAAAACATGTTAAGACGGGCAGACAGAAAGTAGTCCCATTCCCGCCGGTAGCACCCATTCACGAGCATGACGCATGACCCAGCCATTGCTTCGCTCAACTATATTTGAGCAACGTAACAACGGACTCGAATCCGAGACCTCCCAATAAAACGCAGTTCACTGCGCCAGGTAGATTCTCAATTAATTAATTGATACAGATAGATACAGTAATTTTCCTCTTAAGTATTTGCGCAGTGCGCACTGTATTCAGTGCCTAATCATAATAATAATAGGCTTTACGGATAATCTCTGTAAGACCTGTGAATTCTTTAATAGTAAACAACAAAATCAAAGTGATGAATTAGTTATTTCTAATCAAATATTTTGTTTTTGAATAAAAACATATAAGTACACTAGTAATAAAGTAAACAATAATATAAATAAACACGTAGCGTTCATGAAACTTTATAATTACATTGTTTTAGAATGTATAACATTAATATAGAATAGAATAGAAATGTTTTTTATTCAAATAAACTTTTTTACAAGTGCTTTTGAATCGTCGATGAGTCTACCACTGGTTCGGAGGAATGCCTCCCGAGAAGAACCAGCAAGAATCTCGGCGGTTGCTCTTTTCAAAACAAGTTTACAATTGCTAATGCTATGTGACTATCTCTGTGTCATGTTGCCGCCTTATACTATGATAAATTGGCTGTAAATATAGGAAACAGCGCAATAAAATATCTAAGAAAACATCGGCTTCGATGAATGGAACTAATTAGTTGACTTCAGGCCGTTTTCTGTGCGAATCCGCAATGCGTAAAATCGACCGAACAAATAAGCCTCTATATTCTATAACGACGTTAGTAGGACGTATTATGCACAGTTAGTTACTCGTTTTTTGTTCCTCAACTGACTACGGTGAAACCAAAAGGAAGTGTTATGACTACCAGTCTATTTACCTATACTTTACCTATATCGGCTCAGTACGGAGCGCTACGGAGGTGGCGCCTGAATTACTATAACTGTAGTTATCTCCAGTTAGGTAGATATGTCATTTGATAGAAAGCATGAACTGTCGGTTAGAAGGCTAAGGTAGAAGGTACAAAGCCTCTGTTAGAAGTAGAAGGTACAAAGGTAGTTTAAAGGTTTGGCAAACGACTAGGCGTACAATTAGCAGGGTAAACAAAATTATGCAATCGGTACGCGTGTCCGTAAATCGCAAAACATCGAAACGACGACGCCTGGTCCAATATCTATGTCAATAAGGCTAATTGACTGAATCGATTGAACTGAAACATTTTCATCGAAGACAAGAAGAAGCCATTTAGCTATTTGAGAAACAATAAATAAAAAAAACTTAATTTCGACTGGCTTTTACCTGCGACTTTATCCGCGTGGAGTTAGGTTTAAAAAATGCTGCAGGAACCCTCTGCTTTCTCGGAATAAAATGTACCATAACTCTTCAAGTCCTCAGCTATACGCTTGCAAAAAAATCACGTCAATTCGCTGCTCTGTTGCTGCGTGATTGAAGGACAAACCAATAAATAAAATACATATTTTATAAAGTTAGTAAAGATATTGGTTGGTCCACATTGCAATTAGTTCGACAAACCTCTTATGCCTTGGTGTTCTGTTGTCCTTCAATTAAGTAAAATAAGAGAAGGTTTCATGATAGTTGCTTATTTAACTTTGCACATATCGCTCCGTTCGTTATTTTGCCCATACCAATGCATCAAGGCCTTTGCGCCAAATTAACACACTACCAAGTTCAAACTAATTCAGACTATCAGTCTGGTTCTAATAGATGACAATGGAAATACTCTTTCCTATTTAAAGTAGGTTTTTTATATTATATGTCATAAATATAGATATTTCTATCGTTAGACGTGTTGTTCCATGGTTATAAAAACTGATACGTACCTACTTCTTTGTCTTTGTGACTAATTGACTATTATAGCAGTTGGTTATTTCTTTGTTTTTGTTACGAACAGCGGTTTACTGGTATAAGAACACTGGGTCTGTTTCTAAAATTTTAACCGACAAACATTCATTCATTGATTCATTTATCTCAACTTAGCACAGCTACAAGTTTCCTCTCGAACGAGAAAGGTTGAATGAACGAGAAACAAATTTTACAAATCATTCCTCGAATACAAAATATACCATCAAAATCTCATCTTTATTTATCGGTAAGACTCTATTCAGTGATAGAGAAAAATGCCCAAGGTCTTTATAAAATATGATAATCTGAATTCTTATATAAATATTACCATTTTGAGTCCAAAATGGCATATCATAGTGGCGTTGCAGATACATATTTTAGTCACCTTAGTCTAGCTTAGGTTTTCATTGCCAAGCCAAAACTCTGTTTTTAACAACAATGGCAATCATCCCGACCGTGTGTTTACCGTTTTCCAAGAACTCTTGCATTGAGCGCACACGGATCTTGCGCGGCACACTGGCATGGCCGTCATACGTTGCTACTTGCAGCACATTATCTCCGCCATGTACATTATGCGCAATGCCATTCGCACAATCGGCAATTCAAAAATGGTTGATGCCAGCCTCAAAAGAATGACTCTCCAGTCTCTATGGTAGTTCTTTCATTACATAAAGATCGCAATCGAGCTAATTTTTTACATTGTCTACCATCGTTGCCGTCTTCACGACTTCAAAGACATCGATTTACATTAAAGCTTAAAAAGATATCCTCACCTAAAAGAAGCATCACCGCATACAGTGGTTAATATTATGGACAGAATTCTAATATAGGAAACTTATGACGTAGTCAAAACGCGTTAAGTCATGGTGAGTTGGTCGTTGAAACTTAATTCAAGTTACAAATAACACAGGCAATAATATTAAAATTGATTAAATTATTCAATTTTAAACCTTGATAAATGGTTGATCACCTTGGAGTAAATTGTGGATATATTGTGGAGTTCTCCACATTTTTCTAGACAATTCTCAAGAATTATTGAGACGAAGAAATGACAATAATAGTGCAATTATCTGCAAATTGTATGTAACTAGGTATCTCCGGGTATGTATGTGCGTAGAGTTCATTTCATAATAATATACAGTTTCATAACGAATTTAAGTTACTGTACTTAGTTACAAGTTGAATCTAGAGCTACTGTAAATAGCGGAGCGATTACTAAATGCCGGATCCTTAGCACCATTTGATTTTTCATTGAATAATTGGCGATTACATAGATCTCTTCATTAAATTTAATAGAAAATGATGTAAAAATAAATTACAGTTTGTTAAGTCAATTAAGTTTCTGTTGCCAATAGGAATTGCTCATCTTTTACATTATATTAAAATACACATCTCAAGTTATCAAGCAAGAAATAATACATGTCAACAACTTTACATGTTCCTAATTATGTGAGCACGTCATTATTATAACAGGCATTTACTAACAACCGTTATTAAATCTTACACTGTGGTTTTAGTAATAACTAATGTAATTTTTTTTAATCCTTGAAGACTTGTATTTGCTTATTATTTTTTTACCAGAAATTGCTGTTTATTTAAATCTTGAGCAGTTTAGCATTTTTTAACTTATTTAAATATCGATTGACTTACCTTAGTTTAGGCATTAGATACTATGTTCTTCTACAAGTCTATAACTGCAGCAGTTTTTGTTGACACAATTTAAAGTTATAAGATTTTTGCTGAAACGAAGATATGTAATACCAAGAATGTACTGTTTTACACAGAATTAAGTACTAAGAAAAACTAAGCACTATCTACATAGATAGTGCTTAGTTCTTCTGAAATCGTACTTTTTGCACCTTTTCACACACATTGAGTATATTAGTATAGATAGCATGTCTATTGCCTATGCATATTTCTGTTATTTCTGTTTGGTTTCGACGTACCTAATTTGATTTATTGATATAAATATGGTCGAGCGAAGCAACGGCCTTATCATGCGTCATGCTCCTGAACGGGTGTCACCGACGGGAACGGGGCTACTTTCTAACTACCCGTCTTGAATTGTAGTACCTACGCTTTTTTACTTACCCTTACCCTCGTTGTGGAAATATTATATTATATTCTATTCTATTCTAACAAAGTTGAATGGGTTAAATCCATCGATGCTGGTTAAATCGGCTTGGCATCCGGCTGCCCACAAGATAGTATAAAAAACTTATTGCAATGTAAAAGCTGCATAATAATATTGTAAAATGATTTTTGGAAAAGAGCAACTGCTGAGTTTCTTGCCGGCTCTTCTCAGCAGAATCCGCTTTCTGAACCCGTGGTAGAGTCATGACGTGTCATAAGGGGCACAGGTTGGCCTACGTGAAATAAATAATTTTGAATTTTTTGAATTTTATAGGTAGTGAATCAATTACTTTTGTAAAATACCAAATCCTTCGCGATTCTATGGTAGATATAGGTGCAATCTTTTCGTGACTGAAATTAAGATACATAGAAGTGCGTTATTGGACGTGCAATGTCTATAATTAGCCATCACAGATGGCCTCAAGCGATTGACCCCAATCCAGTCCTAATGCCCACTAACAACGCAACGTATTTTTATCGCTCCATGTCCAGCACGCTTGTCTGATTCTTTTTGCTCTAATAACTCAGCAGCTTTAATGCTGTTTACTCGCTTGGCTTGCTTTCGAGTGACCTCATCAACACCGATGTATTTTTATTAAGTAACGGTATTAGCATTATAATAGTAATATACTCGCCTCTTTATTGTTTTACTCCCTTCTGCATTGTATTAAGTTGTTTTAGTTGTTGAATGCTATAAGTAATACATATTGAGATAATTAATCCAGGCAGTAGAGTTGACCCTAAGCATTACCATATTATTAATTAGTATTTACTGTGACTTTAAAGCATAAAAGTAGACAGTCATGGTCCGTGCGACACCGGATCGCCTTGAAACTACATCGAATGAAACGAGCAGTAAACGTCTTCTCTACTCAATGTATCATTTCTGTGACGTACCTTTGCTTGTTTCGCAAGATCATACGCTTTGACGCCATGTGTTACATCAACGCAGTTATGTTTATCCAAGATTCGCCCAATTGATGGTTGGAAGTCATAGCTCACACTTCTGACCTGGATTCCATTAGCTGCATGCTCTTAGATAAAATAGGCTATTTTTAGGGTTCCGTACCAAAATGGTTAAAATGGAACCCTTATGGAGACTTTCTCCGTCCGTCCGTCCGTCGGTCAGTCGATTATTTCAGAAACTAATAAAGCTATCGACATGAAATTTGGAATAGTTGTGTATAATAGTGGCCCAACATCAGTGGAATAAAAATAAATTGAAATTTATTTTTAGTTTCATTAAATAAAATAGGCCAAGTGCGAGTCGGGCCTCGCTCCTTTAGGGTTCCGTTAAAAAAAAATTAAATAAAAATATTTCCATTACCCATGGAAATATTTTAATTTAATTTTTTTAATTTAATTTAATTTTTATTGTTTGTTGTTATAGCGGCAATAGAAATACATAATATGTGAAAATTTCACGTGTCTATCTATTACGGTTTACGAGATACAGCCCGCTGACAGACGGACGGACGGACGGACGGACGGACGGACGGACGGACGGACGGACAGCGTAGGCTTAGTAATAGGGTCCCATTGGTACCCTTTGTACCTACCTACTTTTACTTCTAGAGTACGGAAGCCTCGGTGCGCGAGTCTGACTCGCACTTGACCGGTTTTTTTCTCTTTGATCACTCGCTTTGCACCGCTATGTATAACATCTTGTTTGTTTACATTCGAACACCCGTTAGTTCTTTGTTCTGCTCAACTCTCAAATAATACGTCATCTATTGTTATTTGTTACAGTAAAAGGTATTTTTGTCATTTATCGGCTCCATTTAACCTTTGAATATTTATTAATTTGAATACATACAGCCCAAAATACATTTTATTACCACCGTATAAACAGCCGGTGTCGGTCGGATTAAAATAACCTTGATAAAAATAAATTGTTTTGACAGACCGCTTCCTTTATTGAAGACGATATAAATGAAGGTGCGGTGTTAAGTTTTTCATTTGCTTTATGCGGCGCCGTATGCTAATTTGCTTTGTGTACGTGATTTGCATGACCCAGGCGTGACCGGCCTGGACTAAGAATAGACACGGAAGGAAAGCTGGCCCCGTTGTGCCACTGGAGTGGAGACACGTGCTCTGCTGATTACACTGTCGATTGCTGTAAAACGAGAGAGATAAGCAGTCACACTTGAGGGGTCACCCAATGGCGGTCGTAACCTAATGAAACGTAGTGACAAGAAAATTTCAAAGAAGCCGAATATAAAGTAGAACAGGTTTTTATTTTATTAAAGTGTTTACCTACACTTAAGGAAATATCAGAATAAATTTTATAAACACATATCAAAAATTCCGAAGCCAGCGGGATTCGAACCCACATCTCTTGGGAAACGCGCCCGAGTGTGTTAGCCACTTACACTATAGCCACGGTCGAACTACACGTCAGCATCGAAATTAGTGATATGTATCTACTTTCTCAGTTTAAGCAACTGCTAGCGACATCTAGTAGCAACACGTTACAGTTATTGATCTACTTTCCAAGACCCCATATTGCAATGGAGCTCGTTAGGAACTAGAGATGCCACAATGCTTTTTACTATTTTTATTTTATTAAAGTGTTTACCTACACTTAAGGAAATATCAGAATAAATTTTATAAACACATATCAAAAATTCCGAAGCCAGCGGGATTCGAACCCACATCTCTTGGGAAACTCTCTTAATAAAATAAAAATAGTAAAAAGCATTGTGGCATCTCTAGTTCCTAACGAGCTCCATTGCAATATGGGGTCTTGGAAAGTAGATCAATAACTGTAACGTGTTGCTACTAGATGTCGCTAGCAGTTGCTTAAACTGAGAAAGTAGATACATATCACTAATTTCGATGCTGACGTGTAGTTCGACCGTGGCTATAGTGTAAGTGGCTAACACACTCGGGCGCGTTTCCCAAGAGATGTGGGTTCGAATCCCGCTGGCTTCGGAATTTTTGATATGTGTTTATAAAATTTATTCTGAAGTAGAACAGGTGTTCAAATAGGCTGTACTATTATTTTAACTTCCTTATTCCTATTGCTTCAATAACTATTTTTATATGAACAACAGATTTCTATAATAACGTATTTGACAATTTTAAATTCAAAACATAAACCTGCTTGAAAAAATACTATAATGAACAGTAAAAACAGAATTCAAGTATGTATTTAATAAAACATAATTATTAAATAAATATTCAAATATTTGAGGAGCTTCATGAATACTTACTAGACAGATATTATGACGATATAAGGTACCAACGCAATTGCACTGTCCATATTCATTTTTTGTAAAGAGGATAGGCAAAAATTTGAAAAACTTAAAAAAATCGATACCTAAGTAAACTGCAAAAACTGCAGTTTATTTATCGATTTTAATCTATTTCAGCCATTGCATTCTGTTTGAAACTTTTATTACGTTGAGTACTTCAAGCGCTATGTTCATCAACAATTTAACACTTATAGCTGTTGTGCATCAGCCCAACACTAAGCTAAAAAAAATCTCAAGGTGGAAAATAGCTATTTGGTCCATGAGATTATACTCTATATCTATATTCAGTATTTGACCTAAAAATCTTTACTGCTAGGTGAGAAATCTACGGTAGGAGCAGAGCACAGATAGATCCCTCCTAATTTTTACCCTTAATCCACATTTTATACGAACAAAATCAATTTGACGATTGTCACATCTAATTTTCCATAGTCGGGTTACAGTTTTTAAACTTTTATCCTTGTTATAATATAAAAAAACATCCAAAAATATTTCCACATTGAATAATCTTTAATCGCGATTAAATTAGAAAGGACTCGCACTCTGCTGTAGAATAGGTTGTTTTGCAATTGCAAGGGTTTAACAATCTGCGTTATACACGATCCTAATAAAAGTTCAGCAATAAATTCGCATCGATGGAAAAATACTTTAAATGTGGAATCATACGGAGTTTATCTATCAAAGATTGGTTGTATCGGCCCGATATCAGATATGAAGTATTAGCCTATCGTAATGTACTTATTAATAAACAAGTTGCTATTGTTGAAATAATTGATGACCTTTTCTTGGGTAACAACTTTCCTTTAACTCTACATAAACAACAATAATGTTTGTTTTTTTATACAAAGTTGCGTTGTACATTGCGTTTTGCTTTAACATAAATAAAAAAATACCATTCATACTTACTAATATTATTATAAATGCGAAAGTGTGTTTGTTGGTTTGTCCTTCAAACACGCCGCAACAAAGCTACGGATCGACGTGATTTTTTGCATGGGTATAGTTGAGGACCATGAGAGTGACATAGGCTACTTTTTATCCCGGAAAATCAAAGAGTTCCCGAGGGATTTTAAAAACTAAATCTAAGCGGACGAAGTCGCGAGCATCAGCTAGTATTTAAAAAAATCACTCATTTGTTTTACTATCTTATTTATAAATATGAATATCAATAGCAGAATTTCTTAACTTCCTTTGTCAACTAATCACTATCCTATCACCGCGCCGTCTGCTGTTTCAACTGCGACTTACCAACTAATTTAGGTTACTTATTAAAGCTTGTCTGGGAACCTCAATCATAACTTATTATTTTATTATGCGCATCCTTATTTTTGCGTACCTCGAACTTTTGCATCAACAATGTTGTCAGCGATGTTTTTAGCTTTGAGGTCATTACTTCTCTATATAAATTTTATCTGACCAGAGTGAATTACTTACTTGTTATATTTATTTAATGTACTTTAAGGAGGATTATACGGGTCTGTCCGCGAAATTCAAATTCAATTTGGTTTTTCGCAATTTGTAAACTAATACGACAAAGTAGGCTTATGGCATTCTAATTGCGCCAATGGCAGTATCATCTTCACAGCTTTATATAAAAATCTTTACTTGAAAGTGTCCAGTTCAAGAAATTAGTCAGAATATCGAGTTGGACGTGAGTTACTCACAAATTAGTCGATATTCTGACTAATTTCTTAAACTGGACACTTTCAAGTGAAGATTTTTTTTATTTAAACCTGTGAAGATAATACTGCCATTGGCGCAATTAGAATGCTATAACCCTGCTTACAAATTACGAAAAACCAAATTAAATTTGAATTTCGCGGGCAGACCCGTATAATCCACCTTAAGTTCAAATATCAAATGCTAATTGCCTCTGTTTTCACTTCACTGTCTCTAACGTTATCAGTAGATGATAATAAAATTGAACGACGTCAGTGCATGTTTACTTAGAGTTTAATATGATTAAATCAAATGTTTTTGCGATATTTTGTACCATGAGGAAGTTGATAAAAAGTGTGCCTGTTAGCCCGGTCATGGACATTCTGCGCTTATCGGTATCAGGTTATAAGTATAATTTATACATATTATAATATATTCGTACAGTAAGTTTTATAAAAAGTAATAAAACTGTTTTTTTTTTTGTGAAAGTTTAACATCCTTTCAAACAGCAATGCGTTTCTTTTTGAATGTTTTTTTAATCATAAACTCAAACAGCAATCACCTGTAACCATAGCAAAATATCCATAAAACTGTGTCATAAGTATAAATAGTGCATTGTTATCAGTTTTTCAAGCATATATTTATATTGAGAGAACAGAATATAACCAGATATGATGGCAGCTATGTTTGCGCATGTGCTGTTAAAATACCTCAGGCCAGTGTCATTGAGGGTGCAAATTTTTATTTTCGCTTGACTTATGTTGACTTTGGCGTAACGATAAACAATTGTTCTTTGAACATATTTTAGTATAAGTAATTTAGTATTATAGTTCAGTCATTGTCTGCATTATTTAGACAGAAATCGAACAAAAAATAGTTTTAACATTAATTACATATTTTTTGTTACTTACCTACTCAAGAATTTTGTGACTAGAGAAGAAGATTCGATCTTCTTCTGGTGGAAGGCGTGGTACAAATAGAAAACGTTAGTTCTTGAAAAACTTACTGAATTTTTTATTTTAGTAGTTTTACAGAAGGCCTTGATTAATACATATTACTCTTTTATACTTATTTAATAGGTAATAGAAAATATGTTGCTTTTGAAATGCTATGGAACCCGCTTATTTTCATTTGACGTTTAATTATTTTTAAACAAAACTATAAGTCTACTAATTTTATTACCAAGAGATAAAAAACAGCCGATTTTGATATACACAATACAAGCACCAAAACGAGATAGATTGCCCAAACGAATTTGTAAACAAAAGAATAATTGGGGGTATTAATTGTGTCATTTGTAGCACGTCGACGTATCTCTTGTGTTTTTTACACTCGATTGTAAAGCGTGGCCGCCGATTAATATGACGATGATGTCATCCATAAACTTAGCGACCGTTTCTACATTTCCAACTTTTGTGCCTTGTTTACTTATTCCAGCTGGGGAACCTGTTGCTTTATCCATGTGATTTGAATGTTTAGTTATGTACTTGTCTTTCAAGATCTGATTTGTATCATAAGAACACATTTGTTGTTATTTTATGATTTAAATTCGTAATTTAATCTCAGTTTAGAATTTTTAAGTGTCATTTATTATTTTGATAAGGTTTTATTAATTAATTTTTTTGCCAGACTTCTGGGGGACATTAGCGTCTTATTTAGAGCTTACTTTATACATAAACAAGTCTTTTTACATACTTGTATATAGATTTGTATGTAGTTTATAATTGTTTAGTTGGTGTTTAGATTTAATTTTATTAATTTTGTTATATATAAAGTCCTTTTCTCAATTCACGTGAGGTATCCTGCAAATTTTTGTTTTTTTATTTTCTTTATTATATATGGATAAAATTTGTTGCATCGTTCCCACAAAAACCACATGTAATCTTTTTTTTTCAACTTCGATCTCGGTTGAATGCAAAGGGGCAGGTTTTATTCTTGTGCCCTTGGGTCCGTTATGTCATCGCTTTCTATATTTTCGTACGTGACTGTGAAAAAGTTCACTGCACTCGCGGATAAGGACATTGCACCGTTTCCGATTACCTTCAGCTCAAATGTCGTTTTAATATCAACTGTTTTAATATCAATTGAACAAACCTGTGCTTATTATCGTGTCCTCTAAACATATATAATATCTATCTCTTTATCTAATTATCCCACTGACATGCAAACGTCGAGACTTGCGATATCTGCTATTTTATTTATGCTATTGCCATTAGCGGATGAGTGATGTGCGTCTAATCGCAAGTTTCCTGTTTGCCGCACGCTCAGGTTGATGCGATCTCAGGAGTCAGAGTGGAGTGAGACTGCAACCAATTGAATATCAGTAATGCGATTCGTTTCAATGAACTTATTGGCGCCCTGTCAATCTAAATCTGTGACGCAGTCGTTCTAATGGTAACCGATACAATCCAGTATACTGTAATGAACATTCAAATTCTTCCCGACTCTCGAAGGTCGCAGCTCCCACGTGAACGCCACATCATTCTGTTTATTTTTAATAGGTTCTAATTATAAAATCAGGAAATTTAGCTCAGACCAGATTTATCATGAACACGTCGTCACGTAAGAAAATTCACATTCTATGTATGTAGGTGGCAAAGAAATAGATTAAATAGTTCAAACTTCATACATTAATTGGGTAAGGTATTATGAATGCGGAGATTCTTCGAATTACATACTTCGCCAACGATTGCTAATGCTAACATGGCCAATTGCATTAATGTGATTTTAATATAATCTTGTAACATAATTGATGTCCGCGTTCCTCCACTACATTATTATCATAAAAACCTATTGCTTGGTTAGATTAACTCTGCGTCTATATTCCTTATTCAGCTTGATAACATTTTTTACATAGTTCAAACTGATTTCGCCACACCTACTGCGATAAGGTTATTTATGACAGTCCGCACAGTTTTAACTTTTAATAAAAAAATTTAAAATAAACTACACTTTTCCATAAAAGGGTAAGATTTCAACGACGAAATCGTAAGGGAGACGAAAATAAAAACATTTAAGTAAAGATAAATAGTGCCACGGCCAACAGATAGTCTTGGCAAAATGTTCGAGCAATGCAACGTAGGTTCTAGAACGAGCAATAAACTGCTCTGCCGTTGACCGACGCTGCCTCTATTAATTATTATGTAGAGTTTTCCTTTTGCATCGCCTGATTAGAAACAATTACCTATTTAAAACTAGGTATGCATCACAGAAAACTTAATTCCACCAGCTACCTATAAAACATGTATTTCTTACCACAACAAAGGTAAACAAAACGATTACAAAATCCATAAAACATGGAGATAGACAGTGTTATATAAATTACTGTGATTATTCAGTATTAATATTTATGTGTACTAGGTTGCCGCGAACATATTTCATGTAACTTTGAAAACAAAGTTATCGATACACTCGTATCTGTAATACTGCGTAGCTATTATAGTATTGTTGTTAAGTACAGCATGCTTAGTCCGAGTTTCAATTCGTTTGATCGTCAAACTAAGCATCAAAGGAAAATGAACATTAGGTATTGAATTATTAGAGCTCAATTTCGTGTATGTATTCTTAAACGTTAACGTATACGAAAACGCTCCAAATTAAAATCGTCTGTATTGAATTTGTTACTTTATATCGATACTAATATGGTTCATTTGAAGCAGTGATAGCCTAGTGGTTAGGACTGTGGTCTCCTATTCGGGGGGTCGCAGGTTCGATCCCGGGTTTGACTCCGGGTTTGACGACCTCTGACTTTTCGGAGTTAAGTGCGTTTAAGCAATTAAATACCACACAAGTTGAATCTAGAGCTACTGTAAATAGCGGAGCGATTACTAAATGCCGGATCTTTAGCACCATTTGATTTTTCAATTGTCCGCCAATTCGCATTGGGCCAGCGTGGTGGACTATGGCCTATATCCCTTCTCTGAGAGGAGACCTGCGCTCAGTAGTGAGCCGTTGATGGGTTGCTGATGATGATGATGATGATGATGATGGTTCATTTTACTTTGATGCTAATGTCATCGTTTACTATTACGATCAAACGAATTAAAACTCGCACTGAGCATACAGGGTACATGTACGCCGATCGCGTGGCGATGACGTGTTGGGCCGCCATTTTAAATGGGACATGCTCGCGCGCAGACCATCAGTCGCCCGGTAGGACGCGCAGACGTTGCTCGGTATCGCGCCGCTTGTATCGTGTCCTGCGCTCTCAGTAGCACTTTAGTCATCATTGACTTACAACGCATATTCAGTCGTCCTGAAAACCTAGTCTAAAACTGAAGCATGATTGATGTCATCAAACCCCGTGATGCCTACCTCTACGAAATCAGACAGAAGGGTCAAAAGGATCCCTGTTACGTGGTCGTGCCTAATCCAAAAGTACGTCGTTGATTTTTTTCTATGTTGTTTTGTATATTTCTTTTCAACTTGTAAATTTTCGGACTCTGAGTCGAGTGTTCTCAACGCGGTATTATCCTCTTCGAGTTATTGAACCAAGTTCAATTTATTTGTTTTGTCTGACTCAAGAGTCTTTATTCTTGCTAAGTGTTTTGATTTGTTTCTATTTATTTTATAAATCTTTAGTTATCTAAACCGTAGTCCGTGGGTGTATTATAGCTATCTAAAATTAAAATGACTACCTATATTTTATTTTCTACGATTTTTTTGTCGTTGATCGTCGTTTGATTTAAAAGTAAATAGATACTTAAATAAACTTTTTTGAGGGCATTATATTTACTTATATTTTATTGTGTTTAAGTATTATATTATTTATCTAAGATTTCCTTTTTCTCGTGAATATTAATTTAAGCAAGATTACTTAAAAAGTTAAAATTTCCACTTGAATTTCCTTTTCTATCATCATCATCAGCAACCCAGCAACGGCTCTCTGCTGAACGCGGGTCTCCTCTCAGAGAAGGGTTGATCATTTTATACAGATATACTCTTTTAAATTAAATTCTTTCTCATGCTCTGGATTGTGACCTCTTATGTCGGTATGGGCAAGTGTTATTTCGCGACGTAGGTACCACGCGACCGTAAAGCTTTTTTTAAGGTTGACAGTTCGTGTTCAAATTAGAATTTTAGGGTTGCTAGTTTCGACGGAATCGATTGTGTCCACAGGTACAAGCGTCCATAGGAACAACTCTTGCCCCTATAATATGTGTTTTGTTTATAGGGTATATCCACGTGCAAATGTGATCACTGAGCAGTGATCACGTCACCGCTCACAATCTGACGCTAACGTGGCTGTTTCATTGTTGCAGGATCTGGTTAAGAGCCACTTGATGTTCGCGGTGCGCGAGGAGGTGGAAGTGCTGAAGGAGCGCATCGCGGAACTGATGGAGAGGATCAACCAGCTGGAGGTGGAGAACAGCTTCCTGCGCGCGCACGCCAGCCAGGACACGCTGGCGCAGCTGCCGGCCGCGGGCGCCAAGCCGCCGCCGCAGTCGCAGGGCCCGCCGCCGCCCGTGTCGTAGGGCGCCGCCCCGGCTGCTCCGGCCCCCGCCCGCGGTGACCCGGGGGGTCGCCCTGGCTGTGCTATGTTAGTTCGCGTGTGGAGACGGCCCGGCCGCGCGCCGAGGCCCGCGCTCACACCACTCCTCGTATCCAGATAGCGCGTCGCTCGCTCGGAGCGGCCGCGCTCGGCGAGCTTCGGTATTATGCTTGGATCCATAGAAGTGTATTTCCCCGTTATTTAATCTTTAGGGTGCAGAACTTCGTGCTAACCGCCACGCTTCCGCTACGCATCTCGACGACAAGCCTTTGCAGCGTCGACGTAACTAATTATATTTTCCGTTCGGTACGTCTAGGCATCGGTATCCGTAACGTACCTACTACCTACTACCTACTACTCCACATAAGAATGTATCTCGTAAGTCGTGTGTTTATGATATGATAAAATATAATAAAATAGTTAAATAATAATACGCATTGAACAATGACTGTTAATTTATTTTCTATTTTTTATAGTTTTATAATTTTAAGTTATTTATCGAGTTTTAAATGTGCTATCAATAAAATGACTTTGTGATGTGAACTGGACTCTACAGTTGTTTACGGAATTAAGAATATTTTTAGGTTTTATCCATTAGATTGAGGAGATTCTTAGAAATGAACGAGTGTTTCTGTTTATGGTGAATGAGTTTTGAGTTTGACCCTAAATGTTGCTTAGTTTATTACATAGAGACAAGCGTTTTATTTACTGGTCATTTTGAAGAAATAAGTCCATGTTACATAAATCATATACTAGCCACGCCTTACATTTTACAAATTTAGATCTATTAATTAACCTTCTGTCATTTCCCCACAAAATTTTAAGATCTATTCTATTATATTGTATTTTACATTTTATTATTTTTGTACGCCAATGTAATAGAAGGATTATCACCACAATCATATTGTTATTATTTTGGAAACTATCGCAATTACATAAACTCAGTACAATAATGACATATATATTTCAGTATACTTCGTTTTCAGTATTTCCTTGTATCAAACGAACGTTCATTTCACCCTGAGTCTTGCGAGGGCTGTGGAGCCTGCGAGTATAATGATCTGGCAGTAGTTGTTGCGTCTGAGATGTTATCGTTTAGTTGTACCTACTATTAATGAATACAGTTAACTTTAATGATCGGATGTACCATCAGTAATTGATGTTAGTTACTAAAGAGTAAAAAGTCATTTAGAATTTAGTCGTTGCGTGGGTGTAGCCTCGCCAACGCTGGCTTTAGTGGATTTTGCACGCTGTAACTAAAAAAAAAACTATTTTTATTCCAACCCTATATCCGATAATAGATAGAGGTTAAAAAGTCGAAAAGCGATTAACATTGTATTTTTTTAATGGTTTAAATTGTTTGTATATAGAACAAGATTTAATAGTCGCGAGTTGGTTGTAAATAGAGTGGTTGGAAAGAAAGGGTATAATAGCCTCGGAGACTGGAGACTCCGTCAGACGTGTAATTAAGTTGTACGCTGTATTTAAATTTGCTTTATTGTTTATCGTTGAGTAACCGAACAAAGTTGCTGGGTGGTGCGTAGTTGTGGAACTCCGGGCCCAGCGACTATTCAGACTATTTCCTAGTAATTATATAATATAGTATTTTGTACAAGGCTACGTCACTACGTATTTGTATAGATGTTCTATGGACTCTTTAATTATTGTGAATACTTATGCAGTAATTTACTCCATTTATTAGATATGAAATTATATTATTATGATTCTGATATTGTAAATATACTGTAAACAGAATGTCCATTGTAGCTTATGTTGACCAGATGGTTCCTCGTACCCAATAAATGCAAAATTACTCGAAATTTTTGTCGTATTCTTTAATTTTTATCCTAACCCTGATTCCTACCTACTCAATTGAATAAGCTATGCATATCAAGTGAAGGAAAACATCGTGAGGAGACCTGCACACCTGAGAGTTCTCCATAATGTTCTCGAAGGTGTGTGAAGTTCGCCAATTCACATTGGGCCAGCGTGGTGGAGTATGGCCTATAACCCTTCTCTGCGAGGAGACCTCACTCAGTAGTGAGCAGATGATGGGTTGACACTGATGATGATAATGATGCATATCAAAAACACCTACCGGCTGCCTATGAAATACCCCATATTAGTTTTGAGGAAACACTGATTCTTACAATTAAAGTTAAAATCACCCACTACGACCGTAGAGCATAGCTACGAACTCGTAGGCGTGATTGAGAAAGCTCTACGGAGCGAGTTAGGTTCTATACGTGCTATAGGTTCGAGTCCTATGTAGGTATGTTCCCACATCCCATGATAATAATGAATTGATGTCTGTACCTATCACCAATTCATTACCTACCTATTAGTGGTTTAACTAGCTTTTGCCCGCGATTTTGTACCTTAGTTTGTTGGGGACAAAAAGTCTCCAGGTTCTCAACTAAGTATCTCTACCATTTGTACTCGTAACAAAAGAAAACTTAAGGAAGTTGAACTATTGAATTAACGTATAAGATCCAAGGGTTCTTGTAAGTTAGTGGGATAATAGATTAGGTACCTTAGGTGAGAGAATAGATTAAACTTCGAATCTCTAACCTCTAACTTTTAGGGTTGAAGCCATAATTTTTTTCTTTATAATTAATATAATTAATAAATTGAATAGAATATCAATAAAATAAAGATGAATTACCTACTTAAATAAATAAATAATGGGTATAAAAATACCTTAGATCTCATGCAGGTAGAGTGAGCAGAAACTAACTACATTGGAATACATACACATCGAGTATCCGGAATCCGGGTTAGTGTTACGACCGAGCGGCCCACCCCTCCTATCGTGATCACACTATGCCTTGGAATAATGATTTCAAGCTAATAAAGATCCACATTCATTTTTTTTTTAGTTGAATGTAAAAGTGGAAAAAAACATTGGTGCCATCTCTGTTCCTGATAAATCAATGTTGACTAGATGGCTGGATAGGACCACCCTTCCGACCCCGATGGCTAGCTTTATGGGTGGTTAGAACAACCGTTCCAGTTTACCTATTCGTCACAAGATGGCGTAAGTACTTAAATTGTTTATTCAACAATGAGTGGTTAGAACAACCGTTCTAGTTTACCTATTCGTCACAAGATGGCGTAAGTACTTAAATTGTTTATCTATTCAACACTAGATGACATTGTGATTGATAATGAAACAACAGAGTACTTTGGTGTAGGTATTAAATGATTGAAAATAAAACAACCATGGAACTAGGAATTACGACTAAGTTCCATGAAAACACCAAATAGGTTGTCATTTTCAAACTGCAATAGAAAACAATATTTTAAACCGTAGTCGTAAATCCTAATTCCATGTTTTAAGCCTAAATCAATAATTAATTCTTATAATTCCGAATTTGCCTAATCGTTTTTGTCATGGAACTAGGAATTACGACTACGTTTAGTCTTCCTAGTTCCATGGTTTTTGTTGACTGTTGGTTGACGTAAATAGTACTGACAATGACATTTGACGTCTCACGTCATAATAAGTGTTCGTGGTACGTACCTTTAAGATATGATAAAGTGATGATAAATAAATGATAATAAGTTTGCTTTGCCGAGAGGACGAATTTGGTGTTTTCAAACGAAATGTGAATTTTTGTAGAAAGACATGGATAATATGACTTTGAAAGAGATTCAAAACAAATTGCTACTATGGGAGGCTGCTGATAATCCTCTGGCACCGCTCACATCGAGTCAAAGGGAAGCTATACTTGATTTAGAAGCTCTATCGCTTGGTGCAACAGCTGATGAAGAAGTATACAATATATTTTTCATATCTTTCTATTTTTTATATTCTTTTTAATATTTATTAAAATCCTTAGCTACGTATTATTTGAGTATTTTTCAATTTATTTTTTATTTTTTAATAAGCTTGCCATGAAACATCTGCTGTGTAAAACTTTGTGCAAACCTTATTCAAGATTACCTAATTTATTCAATTAAGTAAATATTTACAAGGGTTTATTGTAAAAGCTTACAAAAAAAAGGAGTGCATACAACAATAGTGCAATGGGTGAAGTTCAAACCTGCAACCTTTCAGTTTTCAATCCGCACCTTAAAGCCTCAATGACCATTAGGGCTTTAATAATGATGCTAGTTGTGTTGTGCAAACTAAAATCATCTCTAAATGTAGTGATGATGGGTAGTGTTTTTATTTTTATGCTTTTCAATTAAAATAAAAGTTTCTTGGCTAATTCTGCTAGACTAGACTGTATTGGTCTTGGTGGTTGACTTAACTATTTAGGTCAAAACCTTGTGGTCTTTGTGGTAAGGATAACACTGGATTAAAGCCTAGTTTGGATGACATTAGTATTTAGTTGTGTGGAGAGTATTTTGGTAGGTGACTAAAATACTCTTTACTGCCCAAAAATCATTGGCACTTTGTTTGAGTACTGATACCCATTTTTTAATGCGATGAGGCAGTGACTGTTAGTGATTGACACTACTAAATAATATACTAATCTACTCAACTTAATTTTTATTGTTCAGACACATTTAGTTACTAAATTACTTGCTACTCAACTAAATAGTCCAAACTAGCCTTTCTTCTTTGTCAACCGATAGATGTCCACTGCTGGACAAAAGTCTGTTGCATTGAGTTTCACAGGCCTTGGTCTTGCGCCACATGAATCCAGCGGCTCCCGGTTTGATGTTGTCGGTCCACTTAGTGAGGGGGTCTGCCAACACTGCGCTTCCTGGGGTTGCCACTCCAACACCTTGAACTAGCCTTAAGTAATTCTTACTAAATCAGGCTCTCTAATGACTGAATCTAGCATTAAATTTTCTTTTCAGTCCCCACCAGAACACATCCCTTCAGATCATGCAGATGATATACCTAAACTGGACACTACATATGAATTCTTGGACTGGTATAACAGACTTAATGAGGCAGACATCAAAAAGTATGATGAGCCATATGAGGCATATTATAAGCAACTGGAGGACCGACGGAATGAGTGTGTTGCTTTGACTAATCAGGTATCTATTTAGTTCCATTAGAGGGTTTTGCAGACAGTTACAATGTTTTTGATCACAATATGTGTACAATCCAGGACCGCACAGTAATAAAAATGCTTGATGTAGAGGTTCAATTTTATTGACTAATGGATAATATATACTTAGGCTAATGACTTGATTACAGTAATGTGAGCGTGCTGCTATATGGAATGTGCACTGATGTGTGAATAACAGAAAGGTATATCCAGAGTTGAGCAAAATTTATTTGAATAAGAAATAAATAAATTGATTTTTATATTATTCGTAAAATATATAACTTCTCTCTCTAAATTGCTCCAATTTACTAGTACGCCAATGGTATCTAGTCAGTGTGAAGTGACTACAAATCCTAAATCTATGGATTTTATATGGTTCTACATATTTATTATTCTACATAGGTATTTTATATTGTTCTACATATTTATTATTCTACATAGGTATTTTATATGGTTCTACATATTTATTATTCTACATAGGTATTTTATATTGTTCTACATATTTATTATTCTACATAGGTATTTTATATGGTTCTACATATTTATTATTCTACATAGGTATTTTATATTGTTCTACATATTTATTATTCTACATAGGTATTTTATATTGTTCTACATATTTATTATTCTACATAGGTATTTTATATGGTTCTACATATTTATTATTCTACATAGGTATTTTATATGGTTCTACATATTTATTATTCTACATAGGTATTTTATATGGTTCTACATATTTATTATTCTACATAGGTATTTTATATGGTTCTACATATTTATTATTCTACATAGGTATTTTATATGGTTCTACATATTTATTATTCTACATAGGTATTTTATATGGTTCTACATATTTATTATTCTACATAGGTATTTTATATGGTTCTACATATTTATTATTCTACATAGGTATTTTATATGGTTCTACATATTTATTATTCTACATAGGTATTTTATATGGTTCTACATATTTATTATTCTACATAGGTATTTTATATGGTTCTACATATTTATTATTCTACATAGGTATTTTATATGGTTCTACATATTTATTATTCTACATAGGTATTTTATATTGTTCTACATATTTATTATTCTACATAGGTATTTTATATGGTTCTACATATTTATTATTCTACATAGGTATTTTATATGGTTCTACATATTTATTATTCTACATAGGTATTTTATATGGTTCTACATATTTATTATTCTACATAGGTATTTTATATGGTTCTACATATTTATTATTCTACATAGGTATTTTATATGGTTCTACATATTTATTATTCTACATAGGTATTTTATATGGTTCTACATATTTATTATTCTACATAGGTATTTTATATGGTTCTACATATTTATTATTCTACATAGGTATTTTATATGGTTCTACATATTTATTATTCTACATAGGTATTTTATATGGTTCTACATATTTATTATTCTACATAGGTATTTTATATGGTTCTACATATTTATTATTCTACATAGGTATTTTATATGGTTCTACATATTTATTATTCTACATAGGTATTTTATATGGTTCTACATATTTATTATTCTACATAGGTATTTTATATGGTTCTACATATTTTATATGGTTCTACATATTTATTATTCTACATAGGTATTTTATATGGTTCTACATATTTATTATTCTACATAGGTATTTTATATGGTTCTACATATTTATTATTCTACATAGGTATTTTATATGGTTCTACATATTTATTATTCTACATAGGTATTTTATATGGTTCTACATATTTATTATTCTACATAGGTATTTTATATGGTTCTACATATTTATTATTCTACATAGGTATTTTATATGGTTCTACATATTTATTATTCTACATAGGTATTTTATATTGTTCTACATATTTATTATTCTACATAGGTATTTTATATGGTTCTACATATTTATTATTCTACATAGGTATTTTATATGGTTCTACATATTTATTATTCTACATAGGTATTTTATATGGTTCTACATATTTATTATTCTACATAGGTATTTTATATGGTTCTACATATTTATTATTCTACATAGGTATTTTATATGGTTCTACATATTTATTATTCTACATAGGTATTTTATATGGTTCTACATATTTATTATTCTACATAGGTATTTTATATGGTTCTACATATTTATTATTCTACATAGGTATTTTATATGGTTCTACATATTTATTATTCTACATAGGTATTTTATATGGTTCTACATATTTATTATTCTACATAGGTATTTTATATGGTTCTACATATTTATTATTCTACATAGGTATTTTATATGGTTCTACATATTTATTATTCTACATAGGTATTTTATATTGTTCTACATATTTATTATTCTACATAGGTATTTTATATGGTTCTACATATTTATTATTCTACATAGGTATTTTATATGGTTCTACATATTTATTATTCTACATAGGTATTTTATATGGTTCTACATATTTATTATTCTACATAGGTATTTTATATGGTTCTACATATTTATTATTCTACATAGGTATTTTATATGGTTCTACATATTTATTATTCTACATAGGTATTTTATATGGTTCTACATATTTATTATTCTACATAGGTATTTTATATGGTTCTACATATTTATTATTCTACATAGGTATTTTATATGGTTCTACATATTTATTATTCTACATAGGTATTTTATATGGTTCTACATATTTATTATTCTACATAGGTATTTTATATGGTTCTACATATTTTATATGGTTCTACATATTTATTATTCTACATAGGTATTTTATATGGTTCTACATATTTATTATTCTACATAGGTATTTTATATGGTTCTACATATTTATTATTCTACATAGGTATTTTATATGGTTCTACATATTTATTATTCTACATAGGTATTTTATATGGTTCTACATATTTTATATGGTTCTACATATTTATTATTCTACATAGGTATTTTATATGGTTCTACATATTTATTATTCTACATAGGTATTTTATATGGTTCTACATATTTATTATTCTACATAGGTATTTTATATGGTTCTACATATTTTATATGGTTCTACATATTTATTATTCTACATAGGTATTTTATATGGTTCTACATATTTATTATTCTACATAGGTATTTTATATGGTTCTACATATTTTATATGGTTCTACATATTTATTATTCTACATAGGTATTTTATATGGTTCTACATATTTATTATTCTACATAGGTATTTTATATGGTTCTACATATTTTATATGGTTCTACATATTTATTATTCTACATAGGTATTTTATATGGTTCTACATATTTATTATTCTACATAGGTATTTTATATGGTTCTACATATTTTATATTGTTCTACATATTTTTACAGATAACAGCAACATTGTCCGATTTGAGTAAACTGTCAGATGAATACAACTTGGTGTCAAACAAAACGAATGCCCTGCATTCCATGAGTGAGCAGTTGCTGGCTGACCAAAACAAGCTCTCAGAAATTGGTAAGATCAGGTTTTTAAAGAAACATGGATGGATGAATTTTGTAACTCATGTAACACACTCTCAATTCCCTCACTCTCTTAGTCCGATGGGATGGAAATCTGATACGAACGGAGAGATATTAGGCGCAGGACCGACGGCTTTACGGGTGACTCACCGCCAACTTTCTAACTCCGGGCTAGTACTGAGAACTCCTTGACAGAAAACCCCAATATGTACTTACATTTTTAGCCCGACTTGAGAATCGAACCCGGTACCTTGTCATCCACAGTTGAACATGCTAACCACTAGACCAACAAGGCAGTTATAGATATGCATAGGTTCTGACAGAGACACACTACACAGGCTCAGTCAATAAGACACAATTTGTATAACGTGTTCACTGTTCAGGTGAGGACATAAAACACAAGCTGCACTACTTCACGCAAGTGGAGCACCTGTCGCAGCGCCTCAGCAGCCCCACCATGTCCGTGAACAGCGAGGCGTTCTTCACTGTGCTGGCCAAGATCGACGACTGCCTGGACTACACCAGGGCTAATGTCAGTATTGTCTTGTTATATCTTAATATGTATTTAATAATTGTAAGTAGTATGCACTTTTGGGACTTCCCCTCATTGTGGAAACACTGGATACATAGCATAATATCTATTGTATTGTAAACTTGTTTTAAAAAGAGCAACCGCAGAGTTTCTTGCTGGTTCTTCTCGGCAGGAAGGCCATTTCGAACCAGTGGTAGACTCACCGACGATTCAAAATCACTTGTAAAAAAGTTTATTTGAATAAAAAATATTTCTATTCTATTCTATTCTATTGATCATGATGCATGAATTATAAAAATTAATGAATAATTAATTAGTATCTATATCTATATACACCAGTCAGCTAAGCAGAGTACAATAAATTGCTCCTTAAATAAATTTGCAATGAAACCAAAGGCATAATCCCTTTATTTAAATCAAGCAAGTTAATATTTAGAAGTTTTACTACAGTAAAAATATTATTAATATTGAAGAAAAGGGTTTATTTAGGTTTTACAATGCTGGCCACATTAGCGAACTTCACACATCTTTGAGAACATCATGGAGAACTCTCAGGTTGTTCTTAATAGAATAGAATAGAAATGTTTTTTATTCAAATAAACTTTTTTACAAGTGCTTTTTAACCATCTATGAGTCTACCACTGGTTCGGAATGCCCTTCCTGCCAAGAAGAACCAGCAAGAAACTCGGCAGTTGCTCTTTTCAAAACAAGTTTACAATATAATAGATATTATGCTATGTATGCAGTGTTTCCACAATGAGGGGAAGTTCCACAAAATCATACCTAATTATAATTCAACACATGTTAAGACGGGCAGACAGAAAGTAGCCCCATTCCCGCCGGTGGCACCCGTTCGCGAGCATGACGCATGGCCCAGCCATTGCTTCGCTCAACCATATTTGAGGGAACGTAACAACCCGCATCACACAATAATTACACATGGTATGGTAAAGGCAGCTCGGATTTCATTATTGTTTTAATTCACTTTACTCGTGGTAATTGGTAAAGGGTGGTAAAGGCAGCTCGGATTTAATTATTGTTTGAATTCACTTCCAGAGCTCGTTCAAGGAGGCGCACACGTACTCGGTGAAGTACCGGCACCTGCAGAGCCGCGCCATATCGCAGATCCGCGCGTACGTGACGCACGTGCTCGACCGCGCCACGGAGCACGTGCTCGCGCCGGAGGAGCCGTGCGCGGGCGCGGGCGCGGACACGGCGTACGCGGTCTACTTCGGCAAGTTCCAGGCCGCCGCGCCCAAGCTGAAGCTCGTGCTGGGCGAGGTGGAGAAGCGCGCGCCCAACAACCAAGAGTGACTGGCTTTTATGTGAACTTAACCGTCTTAACATGAATTGAATAGGGTATTTGACTATATTAAAAATATCGTTTCATTTGGTGTCATCCTAAAAGATTATTATCTAAAAACATTATTCCATACGACAAAACTAAAAAATAAAGTTTTATTTAATTAGAAAACATTAAATAAAATTGCTATGATTCCGGCCATGGTCACGTGATCGAAAACGTTCCGTGATCTCGAATGACGTCACAGTCCACACCGTCATTGTTTGAAATGTGAACTGTGACGTCATGAGAGCAAATGGAACGTTTCGGCGTCAATTTATTTTTAATTGATTTCTCGATTTTTATGAAAAATACTGAAAATTATGCCGAAATATACGTTTTGTTAGCTTCAGCATAGCATTATTAACAATTTAAGATGATTTTCTAAAAGTAGTCAAATACCCTATTGTAGTACGCTTTTTTTGAACTTTTTTTTTATTCAATGACAAACTAATCCTTGACTGCGATCTCACCTGATGGTAAGTGACGATGCAGTCTAAGATGGTAGCGGGCTAACTTGTAAGGGGTATGGCAGTGAACATTCAACCCATAACCCAAATCGGTTTCTACACGCCATCATGCCGGAAGGCTAAATCGCTTGGTGGCACGTTTTTGACGGCAGGGTGGTAACTAGCCACGGCCAAAGCCTCCCACCAGACCAGACCAGAGACAATTCTGAAATTATAAATTCCCAAATTGACCCCGCCGGGAATCGAACCCGAGACTTCCCAGTTATAAGACCACAGCGCTCACCACTGCGCCAGGGAGTTTGTCAAACCGTCTTAACATGAATTGAATTGTAGTACGCTTTTTGGAACTTCCCCTCACTGTGGAAATATTATATTCTATATTCGCCTGCGTTAGAGTGAGTACACACTAGTGGATTTCCGCGATCGGAAATATGCACTGCTGTGGTTTCAAATGTTATAAAAGCGCCATATATACGCAGATAAGACTTATTATTTTAATAAATCGATTTTGACGTGATTTTCACAAGCAAGTAGAGGATTACAAGAGGAGTAAGCTGGACTACGTTTTATAAAATTACTAATATTTCAAAATTCTAAATATACATTTAAAAGGAAAAGGTGACTGACTCACTGATCTATAAACGCACAGCTCATACCACTGGACGGATCGGGCTGTTTGTATATATAGACAGCTATTATGACATAGGCATCAGCTAAGAAAGGATTTTAGAAAATTCAACCCGTAAGGGGGTAAACCGCAGGCAAAAGGTCGCGTAAAAGACAACTATAAAAGAACCTATAGGAAGGATTCTTTAAAAACATTTTAGGGATAATTTTTCAAAATGTTGCCATCCCCATCTACTGTAACAAAGTTGCATGGGTTAAATCGACTTGGCATCCTGCTGCCCACAAGATAGTATAATAAACTTATTACGATGTAATAGCTACATAATAATATTGTAAAATGATTAATTTGAAAAGAGCTACTGCTGAGATTCTTGCCGGCTCTTCTCAGCAGAATCCGCTTTCCGAACCGGTGCAGTGGTAGAGTCATGACATGTCATAAGAGCCACAGGTTGGCCTCAGTGAAATAAATAATTTTGAATTTGAATTTATTATGGCTCTTTATTGGATAGGAGTTTGAGTTCCACTTTGTGGAAATCCATGATACGCTAGGAAAAATAAACTTATTGGAACTAAGTTCCTTATAGGACGGTACGCCCACTTCCATTTCAGTTTCGCGACTCGTTGAGCTATGTCGGTGGCTTCGGTCCTCTTACGGATTTCATTTTTATTTTGATCTCGCAGTGAACTACAGTTGTATACTAAACAGAATTTTCTAGTATAGCGGATTATGGCAAAACAAGTTTATTTTTCCTGGCGTATCATGAATTTCTACAAAGTGACGACTGCTCCTATCCAATAAAAAAATTGCTTGAGTGTCGTGGAACACTCGGCTGGAACGAAGTTCCTTTTAATAATGAAAACATTACCTTTTAGAATCAACGCCATCTCTCGCCACATGTTAGAACCAGCCCGTAAAAAATAAGCGCGTACCTATGACTGGGCACAGCCCTACAGCAATACGCGCTATGGTTAACTGTCTACACTATTCGGGAAAATTCTTATTAGAATCAACGCCATCTCTCGCCACATGTTAGAATCAGGTCGTAATAAATAAGCGTACCTATGATTGGGTGCATCCCTATAGCAATACGCGCTATGGATAACCGTCTGCACTACTCGGGAAAATTCTTATTAGAATCAACGCCATCTCTCGCCACATGTTAGAATCAGGTCGTAATAAATGAGCGCGCACCTATTACTGGGCACAGCCCTACAGCAATACACGCTATGGATAACCGTCTACACTACTCGTGATGGAAAATTCTTACACTTTTTTTCGCCTAGCCCCCATCCGCCAAGTCCGTACCGTCCGATAAGGAACATCGTTCCAACAATCCTATCTCTGTCGCCAGTTACGCCTCGCTGCTATCGGACCTGCAGCGCGAGTACGCGTCGCGCCGACAGCGCGTGGCGGGTGGCGCCACTGCGGGCGCGCTGCGGAGCGCCGCGGACGGCCACGCGCGCGACCACTGCGCGTTGCTGCGCGCCGCGTGCTCGCTGCTCGCGCTCGCCGTGCGAGACGAGTGCGCGTTGTATACGCACTTCTTCACGGAAACTTCGCCTGCGTTAGAGTGAGTACACACTAGTGGAATTCCGCGATCGGAAATATGCACTGATGTGGTTTCAAATGTTAAAAAAGCGCCATATATATGCAGATAAGACTTATTGTGAGTGGCTAAATTGATTTTGACGTGATTTTCACAAGGAAATAGAGGATTTATTTATTTTTTATTTATTTTATTTTATTTGACAAGCCAACAATATTCATGCACAAATATGAAGATATAAACAATTAGACTTACAACTAAGAGAAACATAGCAAAAATATCAATAACTGGCATGTACAAAAGATTTAGATACATACAGTTTAGTTTGAGTAGGTAGTGTTACAAAGGTTACAAAATAAAGATCATATAAAGAAAAATCTGAGTTGTTACAAATTGGCTCCCTTGCGAAGGGATTCGATGACATTACGACGAAAGCAGGCTGACGTGGAATCAAATAAATTCAGTTGCTGATTGTTTAGGTTAATTGTATTATATTGGCGGCAAATGCGATTGATGCATGAGTGGAAAGCAAGGTTAGTACGGCTGCGATTATATCTAAATATGTTGTAAGTACAGACTGTGCGTTTAGGGATTTTACAATTCAAATTAATTTTAGGTAATAATGATGTATCAGTTTGATTGTTAATTATTTTATGAAGTAGCATCGTGTCAAGCAGCATACGACGCAAGCGTAGAGAATCGAGTTTAAAATATTTTAATTTATCTTCATAAGACGTATTTACAAGTTGTCTATTAAATTTGAACAAAAGTCTTCGCAGGAATCGTCTTTGTACTGACTCAATAGTGTCAGCGTATGTTTTTTGGTAAGGGGACCAAACAGGAGAACCATATTCTAAGACACTGCGAATGAGACTTTTGTAAAGATGCAAAAGGCTTAAAGGATTCTTAAACCCCTTTGCAATTCTGAATATAAATCCCATCATTCTATTTGCTTTCGTGATAACATTATTTATATGTAATTTAAATGTAAGGGATGTATCAAATGTTATACCAAGGTCTTTAGCACTTGTTTTAGTAGAGAGTTTCTTACTATTTATAAAGTAGTCAAATATAATTTGGTTGCGTTTTTTAGTGAAAGTAAGCACAAAGCATTTATTTACATTTAAAAACATAGCGTTCTGTTTGCACCACAATTCTACAGAATTCAGGTCAGCTTGTAGCGACCTGCAATCTTGGATACTATTAATGTCACAAAATATCTTTAAATCGTCAGCGTAAAGAAGGCACTTATTTTTTATGACTGATGTGATGTCATTTATAAAAATAATAAAAAGCAATGGACCCAGATGTGATCCCTGAGGAACACCTGACGGAACAGTTATTGGTTTAGAATAAAACCCATTAACAGCAACTAATTGTGATCTATTGGTAACATACGATATAACCCATCTTAATAAATCCCCATGAACTCCATACTTTTTAAGTTTCTGGAAAAGTAATCGATGATTCACTTTATCGAACGCCTTTTGGAAATCAGTGTAAACCGCGTCAACTTGCTTCTTATTGTCAAGACAATCCACTATAAAATTCGAATATTCAATTAGATTTGTAACGGTTGATTTATTTTTAACAAAACCATGTTGTTGTGGAGAGATTAACGGTTTAAACAAGAAATAGATATGATCATAAACAATACTCTCAAATATTTTGGCAAAACAGTTCAAAATGCATATAGGGCGATAATTACTACATTCTGTTCTTGTACCTGCTTTGAAAATAGGAATTACATGAGCTACCTTCCATAACTCTGGAAAGCACCCTGTAGCTAAAGATTTATTGAAAATTAACATCAAAGGTAGCACAAGTTCTTTACCACAAGCTTTAATGAAAAATGAGGGAATACCATCTGGTCCCGGGCCTTTGTTTGAATCTAGAATTTTGATCTTTTTTAAAATGTCGTTTTCAGACAGAGTTAACTTGCTCAAAGTGTTCGAGGGAATATCTTGGAAGCTAGAATTTAATGATTTACTATGGTTATCTTGAACATACACCGATGCAAAGTAATCAGAAAATAACTGACAAATTTCAAACCCAGACGTTGCAACTCGATTATTATAACTTAGGGTCTGTGGTAAAACATTACATTTTCGTTTTGATTTGGTGAAATTCCAAAACAATTTATTGTTGCAAGCCACAAGAGACATTTCAACATTATTAGTGTAAGCATTATAACATTCATTCATCAAACTTCGGACTCTAGATCTAAGAAGAGAAAAGGCATCGTAATCTCTAGGATTATGATACATTTTGTATTTAGCGTGCATTTTCTGTTTTTCTTTTAAACATTTAACAAGTGGTTGACTAAACCAAACGGGTTGTCTTTCTTTAATTAATTTTTTTGTATGGTGTATTGTTTTTTATAATAAAAATGAGTTTGTCGTAGAAGATACTAAGTAGTTCATTAATATTAACTGATGACAGTATTGAATACCAATTAGTTAGCTTAAGTTCTTTCTTGACAGATATTAAATCGCATTTTTTAAAATTGAAAACCGGATTTGAACTATTTTTTTTCAAATAATTTGTGACGTTAAGTTTAATATCTATTTCGAAAGAAGGATGATGTATATCCTCCTTACATAACGCAAGGGCTGGTACGAGTTTAACATTTGATATGTTACTAAGGAAAATATCAAGAGTCCTTTTGTTACTATTTTTCAAATAATTGTACTGACTCAAACCACCTAAAGATATAAGCTGCAGTAATAACCGTGATTTCAGATCATAAGATATACAATTAGGAGCCACTGCTTTCGTCCCATCGCCATTCCAGTCAATTGAGGGTGTATTAAAATCACCAAGAATAATAACAAATCCATCATGTTCAGAAATAAAATCATTAGACTTATCATAGAATCTGTGCAACCGATCAATAGTAATATCTGGGGGTAAGTATACTAAGCACAGGGTAATACGTTTTCCTGGATTCAAAGATAACCATATACATTCGGAGTCGCTTTCTAAATGAAAAAGTCTAAGCGCCGAAATATTTTTCCTAACCGCCACTAAGATACCACCCCCATTCTGTTTATGACTATTTAATGAATCTCTATCACGTCTAAAAATGGTATAGCGACTATCTACGAATTCAGTATCGCCAATTGAGCTATCTAAGTTAGTCTCGGTTAGACAAATAATATCATAATTACTGTTTAATACATTAAGATAAAATTCATTCAGTTTTGTGCGAAATCTATTGACATTCTGATAAAATAGCAACATTTTAAAATTAACTAAAATTATTTACAAACATATATATATATATATATATATATAGACTATGAAGTAAAAAACTAAGTTACAATTTATTCAAGATATCTATATTTTTGATATATATAGCAGGACTGCTATCACTTTTGCGAATGAAAATCTTCCCATTTCTTGCCCAAACATATTTATATTTTTTCTCTTTTTTAAACTTTCGCGCTGCCGCATAAATAGCCTTGCATTCCGGGGTAAGATGCTCCGTTACATATATAAAGCATTTTTCGCCAACAACTCCCAGGTCCAGAGAGTTGAGCATGTCCCCTGAGTGTGATTTATTGTATCTGTGCGCTGCTGATATTAAATTATCACGTTGTCTAGGTGACTGTAAAGTGACAATTATGTTTCGGGGTCGGCTTGAATTATTATTCATTTTCGGTACACGACTGCAAAATGAAATTGAATCCTTTGAAAATTGCAACGAAAGTTTATCAAAAAGATTTCTCAGTATACCTACAATATTCTCGTTTTTACGCTCCGGTACCGATTGTATTTCCACGTTGTAGCTCCTTGAGATACTTTCCAGCATGTTAACTTAAGACTGCAAATGAGTCAGAAACTTGTCATCACTTGTAGTACGCATTTCAGTCAACGTATTCATGTGTTTTTTGAAGTCGACAGTCATTTCATCATACTGAGCGGAAATAAAGCTTTGTGATGATTTTAATTCATTAAGGGATGACTCAAATTCAGCGATTTTCGCGCTATGCTTGACCAAGGTAGTCTCGTTTCGTTGAGTGTTGGTTTGCAGCGCGCCCACCGTCGATATAAGACCGTCGAACTCTGAGCGGATTGTTGACATCTTCAGGCCAAGCTCACTGACTTCGCCTTTTAGGTCATTTAGTACAAGAGTGAAAGAGTCAAGTTTTCTATCCTGTAATTTAAATTGATTGATCATGTCGATACGAAGATTTTTGATCTCAATCAAAATAGCATTGTCAGAGCTTATATCGCTGCTTGTATTACTCGTATATGCATCTGGAGTACTGATACCGACATCAATAATACTCGACTGTTGTGGCTTGACTGGCGTATTCGAGTTATCACCACCTTTGCGCGCTGCAGCAATACACGTTGGGCAAGTCCAGTTTGCACGCGGTAGGTTTGGTTCATTGGTGATGCATTCGAGATGGTAAGTAAGAAGACACTTAGTGCATTTTATTCTCTTTTGCGTTACGTAAACTACTAAATTACAAGCTGAGCATTCACCAGACATTTTATAAAATTATAATTTGACAACTCTGACACCAACCTCCTCTGTCCCCCCGAAACAGTGTAAATCCAAAAACTCGCTATTCCACTACACTGGTGTAAAACACAAAAACAGGAATACTATTATTTCGCTGGCAGTCCGAAACTTTGAATCTCAAAACCATTAGTATAGTAATTAGTTTTATCTCGCACACCAAACTGACGTAGGTATGATGATCAGTTCCACTTCCTGTACTCGTGCTGATTATAGATGGCAAGATTTATTCACTTAATCACAGTTATTGGACTCTTAGTTATATGTTTACATAATAAAATGTAAAGAAAACACCTTTAAACTATTTAAAACTAGTTAAAAACTCACGACAAAACAATAATACGTGTAATTTGTTCTCCTACCCACAATATGGGATAGTTTATAGGATTACAAGAAGAGTAAGCTGGACTACGCTTTACAAAATTACTAATATTTCAAACTTCTAAATATATAAAAGGAAAAGGTGACTGTCTGAATGATCTATAAACGCACAGCTCATATCACTGGACGGATCGGGCTGAAATTTGGCATACAAACAGCTATTATGACGTAGGCATCGACTAAGGAAGGATTTTTGAAAATTCAACCCGTAAGGGGGTAAAATAAGGGTTTGAAAATCGAACTTAACGTGAGCGAAGCCGCGGGCAAAATTTCGCGTAAAAGACGACTATAAAAGAACCTACAGGAAGGATTCTTTAAAAACACATGATTTTAGGGATAATTTTTAATCCCCCATCTACTATGCAATTCAAACCATACTAGAATCGTCAAGAAATGCAGCATCTTTCACAGGGAGTACCTGCAGTCACTCTGTAACGGGCTGTACGAGACGCTGCGGCCGTACATCATCCACATCAACCACCTGGAGACGCTGGCCGAGCTGTGCGTCATCCTGCGGGTCGAGGTCATCGACGAGCAGGTCAACAACGACCGTGAGTGTGGATGTTACAGTCGCTCTGCAACGGGCTGTACGAGACGCTGCGGCCGTACATCATCCACATCAACCACCTGGAGACGCTGGCCGAGCTGTGCGTCATCCTGCGGGTCGAGGTCATCGACGAGCAGGTCAACAACGACCGTGAGTGTGGATGTTACAGTCGCTCTGCAACGGGCTGTACGAGACGCTGCGGCCGTACATCATCCACATCAACCACCTGGAGACGCTGGCCGAGCTGTGCGTCATCCTGCGGGTCGAGGTCATCGACGAGCAGGTCAACAACGACCGTGAGTGTGGATGTTACAGTCGCTCTGCAACGGGCTGTACGAGACGCTGCGGCCGTACATCATCCACATCAACCACCTGGAGACGCTGGCCGAGCTGTGCGTCATCCTGCGTGTCGAGGTCATCGACGAGCAGGTCAACAACGACCGTGAGTGTGGATGTTACAGTCGCTCTGCAACGGGCTGTACGAGACGCTGCGGCCGTACATCATCCACATCAACCAACTGGAGACGCTGGCCGAGCTGTGCGTCATCCTGCGGGTCGAGGTCATCGACGAGCAGGTCAACAACGACCGTGAGTGTGGATGTTACAGTCGCTCTGCAACGGGCTGTACGAGACGCTGCGGCCGTACATCATCCACATCAACCACCTGGAGACGCTGGCTGACCTGTGCCTCATCCTGCGGGTCGAGGTCATCGACGAGCAGGTCAACAACGACCGTGAGTGTGGATGTTACAGTCGCTCTGCAACGGGCTGTACGAGACGCTGCGGCCGTACATCATCCACATCAACCACCTGGAGACGCTGGCCGAGCTGTGCGTCATCCTGCGGGTCGAGGTCATCGACGAGCAGGTCAACAACGACCGTGAGTGTGGATGTTACAGTCGCTCTGCAACGGGCTGTACGAGACGCTGCGGCCGTACATCATCCACATCAACCACCTGGAGACGCTGGCCGAGCTGTGCGTCATCCTGCGGGTCGAGGTCATCGACGAGCAGGTCAACAACGACCGTGAGTGTGGATGTTACAGTCGCTCTGCAACGGGCTGTACGAGACGCTGCGGCCGTACATCATCCACATCAACCACCTGGAGACGCTGGCCGAGCTGTGCCTCATCCTGCGGGTCGAGGTCATCGACGAGCAGGTCAACAACGACCGTGAGTGTGGATGTTACAGTCGCTCTGCAACGGGCTGTACGAGACGCTGCGGCCGTACATCATCCACATCAACCACCTGGAGACGCTGGCCGAGCTGTGCGTCATCCTGCGGGTCGAGGTCATCGACGAGCAGGTCAACAACGACCGTGAGTGTGGATGTTACAGTCGCTCTGCAACGGGCTGTACGAGACGCTGCGGCCGTACATCATCCACATCAACCACCTGGAGACGCTGGCCGAGCTGTGCGTCATCCTTCGGGTCGAGGTCATCGACGAGCAGGTCAACAACGACCGTGAGTGTGGATGTTACAGTCGCTCTGCAACGGGCTGTACGAGACGCTGCGGCCGTACATCATCCACATCAACCACCTGGAGACGCTGGCCGTGCTGTGCGTCATCCTGCGGGTCGAGGTCATCGACGAGCAGGTCAACAACGACCGTGAGTGTGGATGTTACAGTCGCTCTGCAACGGGCTGTACGAGACGCTGCGGCCGTACATCATCCACATCAACCATCTGGAGACGCTGGCCGAGCTGTGCGTCATCCTGCGGGTCGAGGTCATTGACGAGCAGGTCAACAACGACCATGAGTGTGGATGTTACAGTCGCTCTGCAACGGGCTGTACGAGACGCTGCGGCCGTACATCATCCACATTAACCACCTGGAGACGCTGGCCGTGCTGTGCGTCATCCTGCGGGTCGAGGTCATCGACGAGCAGGTCAACAACGAACGTGAGTGTGGATGTTACAGTCGCTCTGCAACGGCCTGTACGAGACGCTGCGGCCGTACATCATCCACATCAACCACCTGGAGACGCTGGCCGTGCTGTGCGTCATCCTGCGGGTCGAGGTCATCGACGAGCAGGTCAACAACGAACGTGAGTGTGGATGTTACAGTCGCTCTGCAACGGGCTGTACGAGACGCTGCGGCCGTACATCATCCACATCAACCACCTGGAGACGCTGGCCGAGCTGTGCGTCATCCTGCGGGTCGAGGTCATCGACGAGCAGGTCAACAACAACCGTGAGTGTGGATGTTACACTATAGCAAAAGCTGAAGTGTGATTGTCTATAGGTATTCCATTGATCGTAATCGTATTCTTTGACAGTAACGTCAAAGTAAAATAAACCATGACTGCATTGAATTAGAGCTCAATTTCGTGTATGAATTCTTATGCGCTTAGGTATGTATGATGTGCTCCATAACGCTCCATGTTTAAATCGGTTGTACTGAATTTGTGACTTTACATCAATACTATCAAGGATTATTTTACTTTGACGCTACTGTCATCGAATACGAATACGATCAAAGGAATAACTTTTAGACAATTGGTGGTACCATGTTCTTATTAACCTACTTCAAAAAAAAGAGAAGGTTCTGAATTCGTTGGAATCTTTTTTTTTAATAAAGTTCCATAACGCACGGTACGGTTTTGACGGATGGGGGCTAGGCGAGAAAAGTGTAAGAATTTTCCGTCACGAACGTCACGTCAGCCCTTTCTGTAGTGTAGACATGTGGCGAGAGATGGCGTTGATTCTAAAAGGTAATGTTGTTTTCCCGTCAATCACGCATTTTTTTATGTATGTTCACCGATTACTAGAAGGCGCCTGAACCGATTTGGAAAATTCTATTTTTGTTTCAGAAGTTCAAAAAAAAAGTTTTCAAAAATTCGGTCGAGAGGTTTTTAAAAAATCAACAATAAATTATATACTTGGTAGTGGCGCGAGCGTTTTAAGTCGGGTTTTAAATAGAATTTTTTATTATAGACTAGCTGATGCCAGCGACTTCGTCCGCGTGGATTTCATTTTTAAAATCCCGCGGGAACTCTTTGATTTTCCCGGATAAAACTTAGCCTTTGTCACCCTCCAGGTTCTCAACTATACGACCCATTACCCATGCAAAAAATCACGTCGATCCGTAGCTTTTTGCTACTTGATTGAAAAACAAACCAACATACAAACACACTTTCGCATTTATAATATTAAAAAGTATCCTATGTCCGTCTCCTGGTTCTAAGCTACCTCCCCACCAATTTTCAGCCAAATCGGTTCAGCCGTTCTTGAGTTATAAATAGTGTAACTAACACGACTTTCTTTTATATATATAGATTATGAAAGATAACCTATACCATTGGGACTTGACAGTAATTTGAAAGATTGGTAATTTCTTTGCTGGCAACCTGTAACTGTAAATGATATTTTAAAAAATTATTGATCTGCTGGACATCGGTTTAACGGATGTCCCTCGATCCAGCGGTTCCCTGCGACTCGACGAGAGTGAATAATTTCTATTAATTTAGTTTTCATTTTCATGATCGCTTAATATGGGCCCTCATAAGAAGGCTCAGGGTCGCTCAACAGGCGATCGATAGAGGCTAGAGCTATGCTCGGAGTATCTCTGTTGGATCAAATCGGAATCAAGGAAATCCTTAAGAGAACCAGAGCTACCGATTTAGCTTATCAAGTTGTAAAGCTGAAATCGGTACATGGCTCGAAGCACCGATGTGCGTTGGGGTCCTGCTGGAATCAAGCGCAGTGTTGGCAAACCCCCACTAGGTGGAACGACAACAGCAGACTAATCGCTTGCAACCACTAGTCACAGGCAGAACAGGGTCGTGTTCTGGTGCGATTATTTCAAGAGTCCTATGTACAACAGTGGACGACTATCGACTGAGTGAGATGATGAGTTTCATTTTGTCCATGGACCGTAGCGGCACTGAGCGCGCTGGGCAGCGCGGCGCGTGCGCTGCTGCAGGACGCGCAGGAGAGGCTCGTGTTCCGCGCGCACGTGCACCTGCGCGCCGACGTGCTGCGCTACCGGCCCGCGCCCGGCGACCTCGCCTACCCCGACAAGCTGCTCATGATGGAGGTGAGAGACTCGTTACATGACGCGCAGGAGAGGCTCGTGTTCCGCGCGCACGTGCACCTGCGCGCCGACGTGCTGCGCTACCGGCCCGCGCCCGGCGACCTCGCCTACCCCGACAAGCTGCTCATGATGGAGGTGAGAGACTCGTTACATGACGCGCAGGAGAGGCTCGTGTTCCGCGCGCACGTGCACCTGCGCGCCGACGTGCTGCGCTACCGGCCCGCGCCCGGCGACCTCGCCTACCCCGACAAGCTGCTCATGATGGAGGTGAGAGACTCGTTACATGACGCGCAGGAGAGGCTCGTGTTCCGCGCGCACGTGCACCTGCGCGCCGACGTGCTGCGCTACCGGCCCGCGCCCGGCGACCTCGCCTACCCCGACAAGCTGCTCATGATGGAGGTGAGAGACTCGTTACATGACGCGCAGGAGAGGCTCGTGTTCCGCGCGCACGTGCACCTGCGCGCCGACGTGCTGCGCTACCGGCCCGCGCCCGGCGACCTCGCCTACCCCGACAAGCTGCTCATGATGGAGGTGAGAGACTCGTTACATGACGCGCAGGAGAGGCTCGTGTTCCGCGCGCACGTGCACCTGCGCGCCGACGTGCTGCGCTACCGGCCCGCGCCCGGCGACCTCGCCTACCCCGACAAGCTGCTCATGATGGAGGTGAGAGACTCGTTACATGACGCGCAGGAGAGGCTCGTGTTCCGCGCGCACGTGCACCTGCGCGCCGACGTGCTGCGCTACCGGCCCGCGCCCGGCGACCTCGCCTACCCCGACAAGCTGCTCATGATGGAGGTGAGAGACTCGTTACATGACGCGCAGGAGAGGCTCGTGTTCCGCGCGCACGTGCACCTGCGCGCCGACGTGCTGCGCTACCGGCCCGCGCCCGGCGACCTCGCCTACCCCGACAAGCTGCTCATGATGGAGGTGAGAGACTCGTTACATGACGCGCAGGAGAGGCTCGTGTTCCGCGCGCACGTGCACCTGCGCGCCGACGTGCTGCGCTACCGGCCCGCGCCCGGCGACCTCGCCTACCCCGACAAGCTGCTCATGATGGAGGTGAGAGACTCGTTACATGACGCGCAGGAGAGGCTCGTGTTCCGCGCGCACGTGCACCTGCGCGCCGACGTGCTGCGCTACCGGCCCGCGCCCGGCGACCTCGCCTACCCCGACAAGCTGCTCATGATGGAGGTGAGAGACTCGTTACATGACGCGCAGGAGAGGCTCGTGTTCCGCGCGCACGTGCACCTGCGCGCCGACGTGCTGCGCTACCGGCCCGCGCCCGGCGACCTCGCCTACCCCGACAAGCTGCTCATGATGGAGGTGAGAGACTCGTTACATGACGCGCAGGAGAGGCTCGTGTTCCGCGCGCACGTGCACCTGCGCGCCGACGTGCTGCGCTACCGGCCCGCGCCCGGCGACCTCGCCTACCCCGACAAGCTGCTCATGATGGAGGTGAGAGACTCGTTACATGACGCGCAGGAGAGGCTCGTGTTCCGCGCGCACGTGCACCTGCGCGCCGACGTGCTGCGCTACCGGCCCGCGCCCGGCGACCTCGCCTACCCCGACAAGCTGCTCATGATGGAGGTGAGAGACTCGTTACATGACGCGCAGGAGAGGCTCGTGTTCCGCGCGCACGTGCACCTGCGCGCCGACGTGCTGCGCTACCGGCCCGCGCCCGGCGACCTCGCCTACCCCGACAAGCTGCTCATGATGGAGGTGAGAGACTCGTTACATGACGCGCAGGAGAGGCTCGTGTTCCGCGCGCACGTGCACCTGCGCGCCGACGTGCTGCGCTACCGGCCCGCGCCCGGCGACCTCGCCTACCCCGACAAGCTGCTCATGATGGAGGTGAGAGACTCGTTACATGACGCGCAGGAGAGGCTCGTGTTCCGCGCGCACGTGCACCTGCGCGCCGACGTGCTGCGCTACCGGCCCGCGCCCGGCGACCTCGCCTACCCCGACAAGCTGCTCATGATGGAGGTGAGAGACTCGTTACATGACGCGCAGGAGAGGCTCGTGTTCCGCGCGCACGTGCACCTGCGCGCCGACGTGCTGCGCTACCGGCCCGCGCCCGGCGACCTCGCCTACCCCGACAAGCTGCTCATGATGGAGGTGAGAGACTCGTTACATGACGCGCAGGAGAGGCTCGTGTTCCGCGCGCACGTGCACCTGCGCGCCGACGTGCTGCGCTACCGGCCCGCGCCCGGCGACCTCGCCTACCCCGACAAGCTGCTCATGATTTTTTTTTAATCGTATGGCGTTATATACGTAAGCGTTTTTATAATATTAGATTTAAAATATTATGTCAAAAAGTAGTACCTACAAAATAGATAAATTATACCTTGACGTCCAGTTTTCCCAACCACGTGACAGCCGGGTCGGGGAGGTCAAAAAGATCCCAAACCCCTGAAACCTGGTAGGCGTGAGTAGGGCAGCGCTGGATGATGTGCTCCATCGTCTGCTCTTCCTTACCGCACTCACACATTGGAGAGGGTTTCCAGCCCCATTTGTGCAGGAGGTAGTTGCAGCGTCCGTGTCCTGTTCTCAGCCGGTTCAACCGACACCACAAGTTGCGGGGAAGCTGGAAACCTTTAGGTTTGACTGTCGGGTCGGGTACATAGGCCACTGGTCCACCAGATTCACTCCATTCCTTTCTCCAGCTCTCGCCCAGGTTAAAGTGCTTTAGCTCGGTAGCCTCTGCATAGGCAGGGCGACGAGATTTTAGTCGTTTTGGTGGCGGGTTGCAGAAGGCCTTATTTGCATGGAGCTGGGGGTTAGCACGGATCTTTTCTATTTCCCTCCGTAAAGCAAATTTCCTGCGCAGGTGAGGGGGAGCAATGTGAGATAATACTGGTAACCAGTGACGTGGCGTTGACTTCACAGTGCCAGAGACACAGCGCATTGCGTCATTTAGTTTTGTGTCCACTTTTTGCACGTGAGCGCTTTGCAACCATACAGGGGCACAATATTCAGCGGCAGAGAAGGTGAGCGCCAGAGTGGATGTCCGCAAGCAGTCGGCGGACGCTCCCCATGTCGTTCCACAAAGCTTTTGTATAATATTATTCCTCGATCCGATCTTCAAGGATAGTTTGTGCAAGTGTTCTTTGTATGTTAGGGTTCTGTCGAGTGTAACTCCGAGATACTTTGGGGATGCGCTGTATCTGAGCCTTTTACCCATAAATATGATATTTGGCTGGTAGCTAGCGAGCTGGTTATGAAGATGGAAACAGCATACCTCCGTCTTGCTCGCACTGGGAATAAGCCGCCAGGATTTAAAATAGTTTTCGAGATTGACGAGATCATTCGTTAGGATGTTTTCTCCGGTCACAAAATCTTTACTTTGGGCCACCACTGCTATGTCATCAGCGTATATAAACTTGGTGGCTGAAGTGGGCGGTAGATCGTAGATGTAAGTGTTGAAGAGAGTCGGAGCTAGTACGGATCCCTGAGGTAAGCCATTGTTAAGTATGGCACGTACGAGACGTGACCATACGGACCTCATAGCATATTTAATTCCGCAATAACAAAACCTTGTAATTTATTTCAACAAACTTATAATAATATTAGTTCAGCAACTTTTGCACGTACGTAATATCCAAGCACATCTCTCCCCACCTTTATTTATAAAATTAATTAGTATATAAGATCTTTTGTAAATACGTAATATATGCCACTACCATTAGACACTGCAGTCTGTGTTTCTCTATTTCCTTATTCCTTCACCGACGTCTCTCTACAAAGAACACGCTGTTACACTGCAGCCGTGGTGTAACGCAACAGTGGTGACCCCGACCGTGAAAAAACCTCAACGTGATTCTGCTCTCCGACGTACGAAGCAGTGATCCTCAACCGAGTCATCCGACGCGTTCATCCGACGAGATCGTACCCAACGTGTCCAACCAACCAACGAGATCGGCCAACACATCAAGACATCCTCATCATTGTGAGTCATATTTTTTCGTCATCATGGCTCGTCCAACACCTGTCAAAGGTTTCGGCGCTGGCAACTCTACAGACGAACAACTCAACGGCAGCACAGACTTGGTGGCATCAGTCTCAATAGCAGAGAGGATTCCGCAGTTCTGGACGGATTCACCGCGTCTTTGGTTCTCTCAATTTGACGCGATTGTGGCTCCACAGAAACAAGGCGATGAATACAAGTTCAACGCGGTCGTATCAAAATTACCCAAAGACGTCATCCATCAAGTCAGCGACATTTTAACGAGTCCGCCTTCAGAGAACAAGTACCACTGCATCCGGGAACGGCTCATCAGCTGTTATGAAGAAAGCGAACATCGGCGATTCCATAAGCTTTGGTCTGAGATGGACCTGGGAGATCAAAAGCCATCTCAACTATTAAGAAGAATGAAAGAAGCTGGCTGCGGCAAGATTAATGACGACACACTACGTTTATTATGGATGAGACAACTTCCTCCATCCGTAACCTCCGTGTTAGCGATTTCCGAAAATTTGGCACTGGACAAGCTAAGCGAAATGGCTGATCGCATCTACGAGAACAGCCGCTGCAATACGAACATATCGTCTTCGGCATCAGCTGACATAAATTTAATCACCCAACTGACGTCACAAATTGCAACGATGCAGTTAGAAATTGCAGCGGTACGCAATGACCGCGCGCGAACAATGCATCGACGCAGCAGTTTTAGTCAACCTCGGTACAATAGACCTAGGTCAAGTTCACGCCTGCATTCACGATCGGAACAACGAAGCAATTTTTGTTACTATCATAAAAACTTTAGAGGCAAAGCTCGAAAGTGTGAAAAACCCTGTTCTTGGGTAAACAAACATTCGGAAAACTAGATTCAGCACAGCGTGCGGCGAGACTCTGTGCTATTCTTCCCTCAAATCGCCTAACGATTACCGACTCTAACAGTGGTTATCGATTCCTCGTGGACACTGGGGCGAACATTTCAGTAATTTCAAAGCCATCACAGAGCTCAAAAAAGGCAAGCGAGTTAAAATTATTTGCCGCCAACGGAACCATTATCAATACATATGGAGAAAAAACCCTAACCTTAAATTTGGGGTTACGCCGCCCATTCATCTGGACCTTCGTTATTGCCGACGTCAAGATGCCTATATTAGGAGCTGATTTCCTAGACCACTACCAACTTTTGGTAGACATACACGGGAAAACCTTAATCGACAAAACTACTGAAATCAAGAAACCAATGAATTCTATACGAGTAAATATTCCGTCTGTCCGCTCCATCGACTACAACTTATCCGCTCCTCTCAAACAATTACTAGAAAAATACGAAAGTATTACAAGGCCAACTTCAATGAAAGGACCTACGCAGCACAATGTTCAACATCACATCATCACGGAAGGATTTCCAGTATGCGCCAAAGCTCGTCCACTTCCTCCTGACAAGTACAAAATCGCCAAAAAAGAATTTCAAGAGATGATGGAGATGGGAATTTGCAGACCATCCAGTAGCCCATGGGCCAGTCCATTGCACATGGTAAAAAAGAAGAATGGTGAATGGAGACCTTGCGGTGACTACCGCGCCTTAAACAAGATTACTGTTCCAGACAGATACCCGTTGCCAAGGTTACTGGATTTTACATATATCGCAAACGGGAAAAACATATTTAGCAAAATCGACATTAGGAAGGCTTATCATTCTATACCAGTAGCGGAACCCGAGAAAACCGCGATCGTTTCACCGATCGGTTTATACGAATTTTTAAAAATACCTTTCGGTTTACGTAATTCAGGACAGACCTTCCAGAGATTCATGGATTCAATATTCCGAGATTTGGACTACGTTTTCATTTTTGTCGACGACATTTTAATCGCAAGCAAGTCCGAAGAACAACACTACAATCATTTGGAAACAGTTTTCAAGAGATTGCAACAAAATGGTATTACAATCAACATGAACAAATGCGAGTTCGCCAAACGAGAACTAGATTTTCTTGGTTATCATATAACGAGCCAAGGAATGAAACCAACACAAGAAAAAATTCAAGCAATCATCGATTATCCCAAACCCAAAACTGTGAAGGAACTTCGTCGTTTCCTGGGCATGGTCAACTTTTACAGACATGCAATCAAGCAATCCGCCAATCATCAAGCTCCACTCAACATATTTTTAATAAATTCAAGAAAAAACGATAATACGCTGATTAAGTGGAACGCAGAGGCCGAGCGTGCCTTTCAACAATGCAAGCAAGATTTACGTGACATTGCAACGTTAGCATTTCCTGATGAAAACGCACCGATCGCAATAATGACCGACGCTAGTTTAAAATGCGTCGGCGCAGTTTTACAACAAAAGGTCAAGCAAAAATGGATACCTATTGCATATTTTTCAAAATCCTTATCGGATACGCAAGTCAAGTATTCAACTTATGATCGAGAGCTACTCGGAATTTATATGGCGGTAAAACATTTCCGACGACTGATAGAAGGTCGCATTTTTACGATTTACACCGACCACAAACCATTGGTGCACGCTTTCGACAAGAAGCCGTCACTAGATGACACTCCGAGGAGAATAAGATATTTGGATTTTATATCACAATTTAGCACCGATATACAGCACGTAAGCGGGAATCACAACGTAGTGGCTGACGCCTTGTCTCGAGTTGTGGAAACTATCACGTTACCCACCGTTATCGATTATTCTGAGCTAGAAAAATACCAAGAAGGTGACATCGAGCTACAGCAACTCAAACAAAATAGGTCATTATACATGACGCGAGTAGCAGTACCCAATACAAATAGCAAGATTTATTGCGACATTTCTACTGGAATTACGCGACCATACATTCCGAAGCAACTTAGAAGAACTATTTTCGACAGCTATCATAACTTCAGCCATCCTGGCAAAAATACGACAAGGAAATTAATCGGAAGAAATTACATTTGGCCTAAAATGAACACAGAAATAAATCAGTGGTGCGATTCGTGCATACCATGCCAACTATCAAAAGTGCATAGGCACACAGTATCGCCACTCGGGAAATTTATGCCTGCACAGCGTTTTTCGCACATACATATTGACATCGTCGGACCATTACCTACATCACAAAACAAAAGGTATTTAGTAACGATGATCGATCGATGCACGTCATGGCCAGAAGCTTTTCCTGTATCTGATATTACAGCCACCACTGTAGCCAGACTGGTGTATGAAGGATGGATTTGCAGGTACGGGACCCCTATCCATTTAACGTCAGATTTGGGGCTTCAAATGGAGAGTGAGATACTCAAAAGTCTCGCGAAATTAATGGGAATTGAGAAGATCCGGACCACACCTTACCACCCACAATCAAACGCGAAAGTTGAAAGATTGCACAGGACAATTAAAACAGCATTAAGGGCTCGTGCAAACACAGCGAATTGGACCAAAGAATTGCCATCAGTTCTATTAGGCATACGTTCCAGTTATCGACAAGATACTGGCTATAGCGCCGCAGAACTCGTTTATGGCACAGCTATTCGGTTACCGGCAAGTTTTTTCGGCGACAAGACAGAGACCACATACCCCGAATTCGTTCAAGATATCAAAGAAAACATAAGTCGAGCCACGAACATTCCGCAGAGAGAGAGTTCAAATCGAAACGTTTTCGTCCACCCGCGCCTGTCAGACTGTACGCACGTATTCCTGAGGTGCGATAGACTACGTCCATCTTTAACTCCTCCGTATGAGGGACCTTTCCGTGTAATCAGACGAAACGATAAGGTGTTCACCATCAAACGTGACGATAAGGAGTACAACGTATCAATAGACCGGATCAAGCCAGCATTTCTGTTAAACGAAGATAAGAATGAACGTGACAACGCTATAAGATACGACATAGCAACAGGTCACAGAGAGATTCAACAGCAGAAGGTTACGCGTTCAGGACGCATATCTCGTCCTACAGTTCGTTTTCAACAATGTTAATTAGTAGTAGTTTTTCTTCCCTTTTGATGTATTCGTCATTTTTCCTAAAGGGGGGAATATCTATGGCACGTACGAGACGTGACCATACGGACCTCATAGCATATTTAATTCCGCAATAACAAAACCTTGTAATTTATTTCAACAAACTTATAATAATATTAGTTCAGCAACTTTTGCACGTACGTAATATCCAAGCACATCTCTCCCCACCTTTATTTATAAAATTAATTAGTATATAAGATCTTTTGTAAATACGTAATATATGCCACTACCATTAGACACTGCAGTCTGTGTTTCTCTATTTCCTTATTCCTTCACCGACGTCTCTCTACAAAGAACACGCTGTTACACTGCAGCCGTGGTGTAACGCAACATTAAGTTTTCTTTTTTTGCTTTTGCAGTCCCCCAGGAAAACTTCAAATTCTCTTTCGCTAAGCATACTAGAAATAAGATTAACTATCTCCATGCTCGGGATGACTTTCATGAGTTTATAAATTAAGCCTTGTCTCCACACCGTGTCGTATGCTGCTGTAAGATCGATGAATACGGCGGTCGATTTCATTTGGGTCTGAAATCCCACTTCAATATGTGACGTTGGAGCAAGAACCTGGTCAGTGCAACTCCGTCCACTCCTGAAGCCAGCTTGTTCCGGTGGAATAACTGCCTCAATATAAGGAGAGATCCTTGTGAGGATCATGCGTTCAAGCAGCTTCAAAGTGCAGCTAAGGAGAGCAATAGGTCTATAGCTTTCGGCCATATCTTCTGGCTTTCCTGGCTTCAGAATGGCAACTACTTTGGCTAGTTTGAATGCTCTGGGCAGCCTGTTTTGAAGTAAAATATTTGTGAAAAATGTGGCCAACCAATTGACACAGCAGGGACCCATGTGACGCAGGAACTCGTTAAAGATGTTGTCTGGCCCAGCGGCTTTATTATTTTTCAAGATCTTGATAGCCTCCATGGTTTCTTTAATGCTAAATGGTCTAGATAGCTCTGGGTTACAAACTGGATTGCGCTTCAAAGCTCTAAGTTCTTTTTTCACGCTTTTGGTAAATAGTTTGTCCCGCTTTACTCTTGTTACCTCAACCATGCGAGCGGCAATAGCATCAGGTTTTATCAACGTGTTCAGTTTGGGAGGGTGGTGTTTTCCAGTCAGATTGTGAAGCGTCCTCCAGGCTTTTCTGCTGGACCTGGTAAAATCCATGCTGGATACTATTGAATCCCATTTGTCTCTACGGTTCTTATCAAGGAACTGGAGTAGTTTGGTTCCAGTGGCGTGATCCTCAGATGATTGGTACTCCTTAAATAGGTTTTCGCTTTCTTGGCTCCAGCCAGGTACATATTCCTTTCTGTAGCCCCTGGGAATATTTCTCTTTGCGGCTTTTACTATGAGCTCAGTGAATCTGTGGTAGTTAGAAGGAGTAGGTTCCAGATTTTCAATGTTCAAGTCAGAATCCAGGTCTTCTCGGAACCCATTCCAGTTTGCTCGCTTAAAGTTCCATCTGGGCAGCGGCATTGAATAGGATAGGGGTATTTTAATACCGATCTCTAGTAAAACTGGCCGGTGTTGGCTGCGCGGAAAATCTGGCAGAACTCTGCGGGCTACAGGAAAAGGTTGTTCCAGAGCGTCTTTAGAGACAAAGGTTAGATCTTTATTGTAGTCTTTATTCCACCTCGCAGAGTGGAAAGTGCCTTTATCTTTGGCGTCAAACACTAAGTGTAGGTTGGAGAGCTCGGCCCATTGAGACAGTGCTGATCCATTTTGATCTGTGATCTCGTATTTCCAGTCAGTGTGGTGGCTATTAAAATCCCCAGTATAAAGGCTTGGATGATCGTATGTTGGTAAGACCTCTGGTGACCATGAGGTGCTTGGTGGCTTGTACACATTTACTATTGTCAGGTTGGTGACCTGTATAGCGATTATGAAGATGTTGTTTTCATCGCGTGAGTAAATTAACTGAACTTGTCTAAGAGAAGACCTCGCATATGTGGCTATGCCATATTTGGGGTGGTGTAAGGCTTTAACCAGCGTGTATCCCGGAATATTCCCTCGGTTGGTAATGTCTGCATCATCATTAGTATGGGTTTCCTGGACGTTCAATATGTCGATATTATTATCGTGTAAGATTTTTTGTAGGTAGTCAGATTTAGCGGCACTTATGCCTTCAATATTAATATGATGGAGGTGAGAGACTCGTTACATGACGCGCAGGAGAGGCTCGTGTTCCGCGCGCACGTGCACCTGCGCGCCGACGTGCTGCGCTACCGGCCCGCGCCCGGCGACCTCGCCTACCCCGACAAGCTGCTCATGATGGAGGTGAGAGACTCGTTACATGACGCGCAGGAGAGGCTCGTGTTCCGCGCGCACGTGCACCTGCGCGCCGACGTGCTGCGCTACCGGCCCGCGCCCGGCGACCTCGCCTACCCCGACAAGCTGCTCATGATGGAGGTGAGAGACTCGTTACATGACGCGCAGGAGAGGCTCGTGTTCCGCGCGCACGTGCACCTGCGCGCCGACGTGCTGCGCTACCGGCCCGCGCCCGGCGACCTCGCCTACCCCGACAAGCTGCTCATGATGGAGGTGAGAGACTCGTTACATGACGCGCAGGAGAGGCTCGTGTTCCGCGCGCACGTGCACCTGCGCGCCGACGTGCTGCGCTACCGGCCCGCGCCCGGCGACCTCGCCTACCCCGACAAGCTGCTCATGATGGAGGTGAGAGACTCGTTACATGACGCGCAGGAGAGGCTCGTGTTCCGCGCGCACGTGCACCTGCGCGCCGACGTGCTGCGCTACCGGCCCGCGCCCGGCGACCTCGCCTACCCCGACAAGCTGCTCATGATGGAGGTGAGAGACTCGTTACATGACGCGCAGGAGAGGCTCGTGTTCCGCGCGCACGTGCACCTGCGCGCCGACGTGCTGCGCTACCGGCCCGCGCCCGGCGACCTCGCCTACCCCGACAAGCTGCTCATGATGGAGGTGAGAGACTCGTTACATGACGCGCAGGAGAGGCTCGTGTTCCGCGCGCACGTGCACCTGCGCGCCGACGTGCTGCGCTACCGGCCCGCGCCCGGCGACCTCGCCTACCCCGACAAGCTGCTCATGATGGAGGTGAGAGACTCGTTACATGACGCGCAGGAGAGGCTCGTGTTCCGCGCGCACGTGCACCTGCGCGCCGACGTGCTGCGCTACCGGCCCGCGCCCGGCGACCTCGCCTACCCCGACAAGCTGCTCATGATGGAGGTGAGAGACTCGTTACATGACGCGCAGGAGAGGCTCGTGTTCCGCGCGCACGTGCACCTGCGCGCCGACGTGCTGCGCTACCGGCCCGCGCCCGGCGACCTCGCCTACCCCGACAAGCTGCTCATGATGGAGGTGAGAGACTCGTTACATGACGCGCAGGAGAGGCTCGTGTTCCGCGCGCACGTGCACCTGCGCGCCGACGTGCTGCGCTACCGGCCCGCGCCCGGCGACCTCGCCTACCCCGACAAGCTGCTCATGATGGAGGTGAGAGACTCGTTACATGACGCGCAGGAGAGGCTCGTGTTCCGCGCGCACGTGCACCTGCGCGCCGACGTGCTGCGCTACCGGCCCGCGCCCGGCGACCTCGCCTACCCCGACAAGCTGCTCATGATGGAGGTGAGAGACTCGTTACATGACGCGCAGGAGAGGCTCGTGTTCCGCGCGCACGTGCACCTGCGCGCCGACGTGCTGCGCTACCGGCCCGCGCCCGGCGACCTCGCCTACCCCGACAAGCTGCTCATGATGGAGGTGAGAGACTCGTTACATGACGCGCAGGAGAGGCTCGTGTTCCGCGCGCACGTGCACCTGCGCGCCGACGTGCTGCGCTACCGGCCCGCGCCCGGCGACCTCGCCTACCCCGACAAGCTGCTCATGATGGAGGTGAGAGACTCGTTACATGACGCGCAACCAACCAAAGTATACAACACTGACCAATCAGAGGAAGGGCCACATTTTAAATGGCGGTATTATGTTCAAAAACAATTGTTGTCTTGAATAGTAGTAACTAACTCCAATTAATATTCTAAACATTGCAATTCAAATAATATTTTAATATATTTTCAGCAAATAGCCCTATCCATTCAAGAGCAGAGTCTAAAACGGAGCGACTCACGCAACTCGATGATATCAGACATTTCGACAACTTCCCTAGAAGTCGCTAACATAAATGTCGAAGCGCAAAGACGACCGCAGGCTTCCCCCGCCGACCTGCACGGCATGTGGTACCCTGCGGTCAGACGGACATTGGCAGCCCTGTCCAGGCTCTACAGGTGTCTAGAGAAACGGGTGTTCCAAGGGCTAGCGCAAGAGGCGATATCCCTTTGCGTCCAAAACGTCGACAACGCGGCAAAGCAAATATCCGCAACAAAAACCGACATAGACGGCGAACTGTTCCAAATAAAACACCTGCTCATATTGCGGGAGCAGATTGCCCCGTTTCAAGTCGATTTCATTGTCAAGGAAACAACTTTAGACTTCAGTAACATGAGGTCGGCTGCGTATGGTTTAATACAGAAGCCGAGGCAAATCTTCTTCCTAAATAGCAACAACGCACTGTTGGAATTCCTTTTGGAAGGCACTCCGATTGTGAGGGAACATCTATTGGATTCGAGGAAGGAAGTGGATAGACAGTTGAAGAGCTGCTGCGAGACTTTTATTAAATTTTCTACGGAGATTATGGCCGGGCCGATAATGGAGTTTATTGAAAAGGTTGGTATAAACACGTGCGCTATTTAGGACTTAAATAATTGTCGGTTTACTGGTATATTTTGATTGGATCAGATGGTACTTATTGAGCTCCGATTTTGTATGATACCTCGCAATAAACGCAAAATTTTGCCAAATAAAAATACATAGAATCTTCTAATTTACCAACCGATAGACATCCACTGCTGGACAAAGGTCCCTTGCATGGACTTCCACCACAAGCCTTGCCGCCGCCTGAATCCAGCTGCTCCCTGCGAACCTGCGAAAAATAGAATAGTAATATCCCAATATTATACATTTTAGGACACTTTGTGAATATTTTTTCATCTTTTGTTTGTATAAACGTGGACTTACGGTGTGACTTTATGTAGGTATTGACAATTACGCTTATTTCTAATTTACGTAACAGATTTTCCTCACATTTCAGGCGCAAGCTTTTACCCCAGCAGATCAACTAAAGTCCCAGCCGTGGGCAACGCCCGAACAGTTGGCGGTCGTGGTCAAGGAGGCACAGAGACGAATTAAGGCACACTTGGCCCCCATACAGCGATCGATGCAGTTGTATTTGGCCAATAAGGAGACTGAGTTCATCCTGTTTAGACCTATCAGGGTGGGTAATTTTAATTAATATATAACTCTTTTTAGGCATTTTAAGTCCGAGTTAAAGTTCAGTCAAACTGAAGCAAATTTCACATGGGCTTAGGGAAGCATTTGTCTAGAGTTCTAAACCAATAGCATCAAAGAACCTTTATAGCCTTGTTAATTGAAATATATTCGCATACTGCATTCCCTGTGGGGTATGCCATAATTTGACCAAAGCTTTGATATGCTGTGCTACATAGATCTGAAAATAAACCCCACAAAAATGGGAAAAGGACTACCTTACTAAACATGAAGTGTAAAATGGAAATTGCTACTTTTAATTGCATCAGTATATAATTATTGTAAAGTTGTTCTTTCATTAATTCAGTATCAAGTGTCTCTTTATAAAAAACTATTTTTTTCTCATTTCAGAACAATGTTGTGGGTTACTTTGTTCAATTGGAACAAATTCTTACAAACTCTGGATATTCATATGAAGACACACTAATAGTTGCCTGTCCCACTCCAGAGCAAGTATCAGTTTTTATTTCATCTGCAAGCCTGATCAGTCATGCTGAACCTGTGTTGCCATATGGGAAGAAGAAGCAAACTACTGTTGTGAGGAAACCTAGTGTTACTAGCGTGCCAGAAAAATCTGAAGAAAAACCCACAGAAAACTCTCCTGTTCAGGGCTCTTAAATGTATAATTAATAATTAATAATATATTGTAATAATTAAGAAATATTATGCAATAGTGCAATGTTTGTAGTAAATAGGAAACCTAATTCCATAAAATTATTAATATAATAATTAATAATAATAAAATAAAAATAATGTAGAAATTTATTCCAATTATTTATTTACATGTTTTTGTAACTTATATTAGTATACTATTAATAAATACATCCACCATCCAAAGACAAGTGTTTTATTAGAATAAAACAAAAGACATTTGGGTGAGAAGTTTTAATGAGTTTAACTTAACTGATTTGAATTGTTACTAAATATAATAATTACTAGTTATGAGTTTATGCTCTGAGCCAGTACATGCCAGCACGGATCCTGGTGTAGTCTGGAAGACCTTCTGTGGGGCCAACTGCTGCAATGACTGGGCAGCGGTCATATAGGAATTTGTAGCAAACATCTCTGACAGTCTTTGCAGAGACTGAGTCGATCCTTGCATCAAGCTCATGTAGAGGAATACGCCTATTGTAGCATAAGATTTGACGGCCAATGTCCTCACACACTGGAGTTGTGCCATCCAGTTGCAGCAACATATTGGTCTTGAGAAGGTTCTTTGCTCTTTCAACCTCTCCTTCAGTAACTGAGGTACATAGCTTCATCCATTCCTTCTGAATGTTGTACACCATGTCTTCAATCTGCATTGGCTCAGCCACAAAGTAGATGCCCCAGAGACCTGTGTCCTTGTAGCAAGTGTTGAACGACTGGAAGCTGTGGCAGAGGTTCTCACAAGACGCTGCCCTTGCTAAGTAGGAGGCGTTGTTAGCACCACCACCCTGGGACCTGTCCCAAGCTCCGATAAGAGTGTTGGCGACCATCAGAGGAATGTTATCAGCGTCCGTCCATCCAGCTCCTTCAACTGCAATTGCGATGTGAGCGAGGGGCATTGAATCATCTCTAACACGGATCTCTGAGCCAGTGTAACGGCAAGGCAGTAACTCAACATCAGTTGCTGTGTTCTTCAGACCACCCAAATGCTTTCCAGCTAAATCTACAAGTTTGCTGTGTTCTATACCACCAGCACCAGAGAGCACAATCCTGCTCGGCTGGTAATGAGTCTTAATGTACTGCTGGAGATCAGCCTTGGAGATCTTCTTGATGTTTTTGGTGGGTCCAAGGATTGTCTGTCCCAGAGGAGTGCCCTGGAATGCTGTGGCATGCAAGTGGTCAAACACCACTTCTTGCAAGTTGCTCTCGACATCCTGCATTTCGCGAAGGATGACGCCGCGTTCTCGTTCGATTTCGGGTTCAGCGAGCGAAGAGTTCTGTATGATGTCGGCAAGGATTTCAACGGCAGCAGGGACATCGTTGGCGGGACATTTGGCGTAGAACACTGTCTGCTCCCGAGACGTGTACGCGTTCAAGTGTGCGCCCATGTTCTCAACGAGGAGCTCCAAGTCCGTCTGGGACCTTTTGCTGGTACCTTTGAAAGCCATGTGCTCTAAGAAGTGGGCGACACCATTGTTCTTAGAATTCTCGTACCTCGATCCGGCGTCGATCCAGAGCCCCACAGTGGCAGTAGCGGCGCCGGAATCTTCAGAGGCAACGCGGATCCCATTGTCGAGTACTGTAAGCTGGGTCGGAGGAACGTTGACGAGGGCCTGTTTGTAGGCGGCGGCTGTGGCTAGGGCACGAACATTGTTGCCCTTTTTTGCAATAAACCTTACAGTACTTGCTACTTTCAACATTTTTCCTCCTCAATCCTTGGACTTATGAAATTTTTGCTTGCTGATTTACGTAATGTTGAATTTCTTGCAATCTTGAAAGATGTCAACCTTAAATTGTCAATGTCAAAATGTGAATTTTTTTAATGTATTACAAAGCAGTTTAAGTTTCCGTGAAATGGAACACATATCATTTCAAAATACAGCTGAAGCGGGTAACTTTAGAAAAATAATCTTTATTATAATGCATATGCCACTTATTCGTCCAACAGTCCAACTGTTCGTCCAAACGAAGTGGCATATGCATTATAATAAAGATTATTTTTCTAAAGTTACCCGCTTCAGCTGTATATTGAAATGATATGTGTTCCACGTGTAAAAAAATAGTTCGTAGTTCGTACATGTTTGACGATGTTGGATCGTGTTGGTGCACGATCGCTCCGATAGGGCTCCGAAGGCGGTAAATAGTACCCAGTTCAATTCCAAATTAATAAAAAATAAAAAAAAAATAAAAAAAATAGCTTTATTGCCATAAGGAATAAAATAATACATTAGTTTTGCCGTTGGTCTTCACACTAGGAAGAACCTGTGTCGTGGAGACCTTGAAATGATTTATTTGCTAGATAAAAAAAAAATTGCTAGATTGATTAATTTAAGATCTTAAACAAAAACAATTATCTAATCAAAGGAGTTGTCCAACTCACACGAACATGCTCCACACATCAGTGTGTGTTCTATTTCTATTTAGACTTAGCACCTACCTACCTTACTATCTTCGTTTCCGCAGTGGTTTTGTGATTTTACGTCGATTAAATACTTGAAAAAAATGTGTAGCGCTGAAACAGCTATTACTTCGTCTTCAATGTCCTTCATAGTGAATGAGGTTGGAATGTTTACGTGAGGCGAGTCTGTTTTGAATTTTGATTGATCGTGAGTTAGGACTAATGAGAAAAGAATTAAGTGTCCTTCCATGGCTGGCACACGTTGGAGTCGTGTTGGAGTGTTGGACAGTTGAACGATAATGTGAAGCCGGCATAAAAGTAGGTATTCTTTGCAAGCGCATTCCACAAAAAACAAAAAAACCTAAGAATATTTACTCCTAGAAACGCAGTAGTCGACGCGGCGATAAGCCATTTTTAGGGAGACGGAGCGTCTTCCGACGCCTATCGTCGCGTTAGTGTTCAAGGACCAGTCTTAGTACGACGAGCTCGCAAAAAAATATTTAAAAATGCCATACTGCGCTGTGAAAGGATGAAATAATTCATCACAAATGACTCCAAAACATTTAAAGATCGCATTTCACAAGTAAGAACTACCGAAAAACTAACATTTTTGAGTAAAACATTCTTCAAAAGATAAAAATAAATCGTAGGTATAACAGACCCTATTGCAAGGAAAATGTTGCTAGCTCTAGGCGAAATATTTTACCCCAATGTACCTTTTTTTCTCATTCTAAGTTCCTGTTGTTTTTAATCCCTATTCACATTAGTACATTTTTATGTAATACTAGGGTGACCAAATATTAATTAATACGATGACGAAGTGGTACTATAGAAAAAAAAATGTGATGATTTTATTTTGTTCTGATGAAAACAAGATGTTTTAACTAGTTTTGGGTATGTGTAGGTATATTATTAAGGTTGCCACATTTATTAAATTATTCCCTTCTGATCCTATTGTTGCTGCTATATGGATTGAAAAACTTAGAATTAATCGCAAGTAAACCAATTGGAAGCCAAGTAAATTAACTGTAATTTGTCCAAAACATTTCTATGACAAAGTAAAGTACACGACTAAAGGTGGCTTGTGCAAATTACGTCAGGGTGCAGTCCCAACAAAGGTAAGTATGAAAATATAAAATACGGCCGCTTTGTGTAGGCGTTACAAAGGACGCCAACCATTTGAGCGAACGAATTAACTATACAATCGACGTCATCACATGGCGTCTAGCGTTTACGCGCGGAAATTTAAAATGCAAAATTTATATGCATTTTTTTGGTATGTACTCGTACATATCGATTGAATAAAATTTTAGTAAATCATCTATTAGTATATAGTAGTAACACCTTAGGATCAAATTAAGACACTTTTTAAAAAGAGTTAAATATCCTATTGTCTGCCCGTTTATGAAAGTGCTATCAAAATCGGTTCAGTCCAAACAGACAGACAAAAATTTTAAAAACGTGTATTTGAATTATGATATCTTTCAAATACACTTTTGGAACGGCATTCCAAACCAGTGGTAGATACTTTTAAAGATTCGAAAGCACTTTGTAAAAGTTTATTTGCATAAAAATTCTTCTATTCTATTCTGTTTGAATAATATGAGTTTATAAAGAGCCCATTCATACAGAAACGTCAATTTTATTTATTTATATTTAAATTTAAAATTGGCGCTCAAGGTGAAATCGGAAGGTGAATTTTCCCTACATCTAGGGAGAATTTATTTTCGATCGTTCCGCTTGTAGCATGACTCACGCACACAAATGCAAGTCGGTGAATGTAATTACATGAACTCACACATTGTTGTGGTTGTTTTTGAGCCTACGTTTCGAGCGGAACTTTGTTAGAAACTTCTGATCTACGAGTAATTAATCTAAGAAAAAAACGTAAGATTGGTAGGTAGTTTTAAGTGCCTTATGGCCGATTTAACCAATGTAATTTAAGTCTTATCAGACATTGAATTTGATAACTAATATTTTGTCATATTTTTAATACAAAAAATGCCAGAACTCCCAATTTATTCGGTTAAACGTTACTCGACGTTTGTCACATAGACAATGTTTGTCCAATCAATCCATAGACGAATAATATAGACTCCAAAGATTTACAAGATGGAGCCTAAAGGCTGTGAATGCGTCGAAAATTTGTGCTGCCACATGTGGTTCACGCCCTTTTCCCGTGCTCAGTTTGAATTAGGTCATCACCAGATATGGAGCTCGCGAGCCAATATTTTGTTTTTTTAAATGGCGGTTTTTGGTAAATAAAATGTGAAAAAAACTTAACAGGACGATCTAAAATAACCAATAACATCACCTACCATCAGTAAATAACATTCAAGCACATCAGTTCCTGCAAAATAAGAAATTGAAATTTGTAGAAAATAATTAAATTAGAGTTCGCCATTTAATGTGTGTTGCCAGTTTACGAACCCAAAATTTCCCTAATAAATAATGAAACCTTAGAATGTAGATACCGATAATATTCGAAAAGCGATTGCAGATAATGTAATTTTTTAATTTTCTTTCCAAGACAGTCCTTGTTCTACGATCTCACCTGATGGTAAGTGACGATGCAGTTTAGATGGTAACGGGCTAACTTGGAAGGGGATAAGCTAGGATTTATTAAATTTTTATACGCTATCGAGCCGGAACGCTAAATAGCTTAGCGATACGTCTTTGATGGTAGAATGGTAACTAGCCACGGCCGAAGCCTCCCACCAGACCAGATCTGAGATATTTCAGAAATTATAAATTTCGAAATTGTCTCCATCGATAATCGAACTCAAGAATTCCCCTCTCATTTTTTTTTAACTTTTTCGTTTCTGATTTTCTTTTACTTATATTCATCTTAAATTTTTTTTTATTTTTTTAAACGAATATTTTACCGGGAGAGAGTTTTTATGACTTCAGCGATTTAGCGATTCACCGATCGAGTTGGAAATAGGGTTTAGGGTTACCTTGGATCAAAAATAGGAAATGGTTGCCAAAATTTTTAAAAGTCAGCGCCATATTGAAATTCTTTGTTATTGCACCGATGTCGTTCAAAATCGATATTTAGGGTTCCCTGGGGTCAAGGAAGACGAATTGGTGGCCAAAATTTTAAAAAGTCAGCGCCATATTGAAATTCTTTGTTATTGCACCGATGTCGTTCAAAATCGATATTTAGGGTTCCCTGGGGTCAAGAAAGACGAATTGGTGGCCAAAATTTTAAAAAATCAGCGCCATATTGAAATTCTTTGTTATTGCACCGATGTCGTTCAAAATCGATATTTAGGGTTCCCTGGGGTCAAGAAAGACGAATTGGTCGCCAAAATTTTAAAAAGTCAGCGCCATATTGAAATTCTTTGTTATTGCACCGATGTCGTTCAAAATCGATATTTAGGGTTCACTGGGGTCAAGAGAGACGAATTCGTTGCCAAAATTTTAAAAAGTCAGCGCCATATTGAAATTCTTTGTTATTGCACCGATGTAGTTCAAAATCGATATTTAGGGTCCCCTAGCGTCAAAAGAGAGGGAATAGTTGCCAAAATGTTGAAAAGTCAGCGTCATGTTGAAATTTTTTGTTATTGACGCTTGGGGACCCTAAATATAGATTATCAGTATTGCGCTGACTTTTTAAAATTTTGGCAACCAATTCGTCTTTTTTGACCCCAGGGAACCCTAAATATCGATTTTGAACGACATCGGTGCAATAACAAAGAATTTCAATATGGCGCTGACTTTTAAAAAAATACTGGCAACCATTTCCTCTCATTTGACGCTAGGGGACCCTAAATATCGATTTTGAACGACATCGGTGCAATAACAAAGATTTTCAGTATGGAGCTGACTTTTTAAAATTTTGGAAACCATTTATCTAAAACAAAATACTAAATACTCACTATAGTTAAAGGTATTAATAAAATTATTGTTTTATGATAAAAATTAAAAAAAAGTAGATATTAATTTTATTTTTAAAGTTTAAAAATTTTAATGACATAATTCTCCCCATTTTATTGGAATCACCTGCGTACCTGGTATCATTACGCACGCTCAGTAATCCACGCCGCGCATGCGCGGCACTCACGTCACGCACACGAGCATATTCTCATTGGCCTGTTTTTTTTCGTTCTTTAGTAGCGCGATACTCCTTCTAGACATATATGTATTCATAGATAGACTCAATCCAGCAGATTTAAAAATAAATAAACAGAAAGCAAGAAAATCTTAATAAATTGCAAGATTGTGAAGTAAGACCTTGTTTTATTAAATACTTTGAGTATTAAAAGTTAAACATAATTTTAACAATTTTGTTTGAATTTTTCGGTAGTGACCTTGACTATTTCAAAGTACAAATATTTATCGCGTTTCTAAAGTTACCCTCTTCCATTGTAACCTAACCTAAATAGGTAGATTTAATCATTAGCATTTACTATAGAGTAATAAACGTGTAAAGGAACGTCACAAAGAATTACATGAAAGAAATCATGTGGAAATCATTTCGTTCACGCCTATTCCATTTCATCGGAATATTACGAAAGCAATGATGTGCAGTGAAAATCATTATTTATTAAATTTCGCTAAAGATACGTGGGAAAGTGTCGGGCAGGCGTAAGCGTGAAATACAGTCCTATCAAAATGTACCTTTGATTTGTTGCTTTCATCATGACTACAATGAAGAATCCTAATCCGTCTTCTAAACTCGCACTTCTTAGCCATATCAAGTACGAGCACCTGGTAGCTGGTATATCAGGTGGCGTCACATCAACGTTAATTCTGCACCCCTTGGATCTGATAAAAATTCGTTTTGCTGGTAAGTTAAAAGTTTAACCATAAAATAGTGTGTCATTCACAACAATGTTATGTTATGTTACGCTTCCGTTATAGTTTTTCTTGTCCAAACATACTCTTTCGACTTAGAAGTCTTGAAGGTACCTACTTTTGATGTAGTGTTCAGTTGAAAACAGAAAAATAATTCAGGTTTCATTGTTTGAGGACCTTGAACTTGATACTAGACAGTAGTACCTATACTTAGTGAAAGTGATTCTGCTAAATACCACATTAACAAAAGAAACCCTGATGCAATCAATATTTCAGTTTACACCATTATGGTGTTTATTATTGTTTCAAGTAATTTCCATTGTATGGTATTACAGTGAAGCCAATATTCATTGTTTATTATTGTTTGTGTTTCAAGTATTTTCCATTGTATGGTATTACATTCAAGCCAATATTCACCTTCAGCCTTTAAGTTCATCTCAATAACATAGCCCTTTCAGAACGATGAGAAAATTATTTGATTTTTAAACATTTTTTGTTTTACGCTTTTACGTTTACGCCCTAGAACCCCTCCGCACGAGCGTGCGTTCCCGGTTTTACTGTACTAACGCACGATCGTGCGTTACTATGGAAACGAGGTAAATAAAAGCGATTTTTGATAATTGAAACAAGTATTTATTACTTTTCTTATATAACACAGACTTTAGAGATCATCTTTTATTTATAACACGGAATCAAAGTTAAGATTAAGATTTACGTTCAAGTTACGGAGCCGTAACTTGAACGTAAATCTTTTGTTTCTTGTCCCATCTCGAAATAGATGAAGTATCATTCCCGCCAGTACAATTAGAGGCCATCAATACACCTTTGTTATCCTTCCACTTAACAAGAGCTACATCGTCCGATGTAAACTGTAGTATATCACCCCGCTTCATTGCTGTATCCTTTTTTAGGTTTAACTTTTTGTGATTTGGAACACGATTAAGCATAATCGTTCCTGTTCCATGTAACTGCATGCTGTTTAGACGGTCCAAAAGTGGAATTGTATTAAAATATCTATCAAAATATAAGCAGCTATTTGCGGGAACATTCTTAGCCAGACATAAAATAACTGCAGGTCCTTCCCCGAGAGATCTGTCTGTAAAAGCCGGATTATTAGGGTAATAGATTTCAAAATCGAGCATTAGACCATTGCTGGTTGTGAGGACGTAATTTTTAATTCCGAGAGGTCGTGGTTTGTTTTTAACCAATATACGTAGTTTGCATTTACCAGTGAAGGGAATAATCTGCTCGTCTATTGAGTAGGTGCTACGAACCCTTTCTATTGACCTGCAAGCATTTTTCACGGCGTCGAGCATAGGTTGTACTTTCCAAAGTGGGTTAGTATTCTCTGGCGGTGGCTCATCTGAGTTTACAACATGCATATTATTTCTTAATTGAAAAAAGCGATCTCTAGGCATTTGATTGGCGATTATTTCTAATCTCATACCGGTACGCCAATACATATTAATACGTGGATATGGGATGCATCCCATCAACAGAAGTATACCGAACAACTTACGAATTTCTGGACTGTTCGTATTTAAGACTGATCCGGTTTTACGAAGGTAGTATAAATTAGTACAGTTGGCAATGTTTTCAAAGAAATCTTCGTTAAAGTATTTTTCAAGATAATGTAATGGAGTCTTGACTTCTGTGGCACTCGGGAATAATGGATAATCATGAGCCTTATCAGTGAAATCTGTGGCCTTCCAAAGTCTCGATCTTTTCCGCGTTTTCTAACCTGGGTGCTCCTGTTAGCGGCAGTTCGAGCAGTAGGTGGTATGTTTTCCTGGTTCCTAAGACGCAATTGAGTTAGTGGAACATCGAATTCTGGATCACTATCACGAACGTTGTCATCAGGCGAACCCAGCAATGGTAAATCCTCATCAAGAAGACGAGGGCGCTGAACTACTGGTTCTGTCTCCTCATCAGATATCTCCAGTTCAGAATGACACCCATCTCCAAGCAATTCTTGCAATAAATTGAAATCTAGAGGCCGTCCTACGAATAAAAAAAACATCCATTAGTTGTATGAATCTTCAACTTCATTCGAACAATTTCAAACGACAGCGCAAGATCGTGCGTTCAAAATTCGTGGACACATTGTGATGTGAAATACTTTAAAATTTAGAAAAAAAATATCATATTACTATATTTTAACATTTAAAGAAACTTATTAAATGAAATCAGTATTTATTAATCAATTTTAAACAAACAAATAAAATACTTACGTATGCCGGCGTCGTCCGCAAACATAACCTCCATCTTTGAACACGTTTTGACTGGTCGCTGAGTCCCCACCGCACCGCTATCCCCTCTAATCCTGTGTACTAGATCAACGCACGAACGATCGAGTCCGTTTCGGTTGCATGAACGGATAATAAGACAGACATAGAGAAAAGACAGGATTACAACTAAATCTTAGATTTAGTTGTAACCCTGTCTTTGTGTATTTTATTGTCTTTTGTTGAGCTGAATAATATGTTTATTTGTATATTTTCTCTCAGCTACCATGTACTGCATTGTCAATTAATTCTACAATAGTTTCTGTTTTGTTTTTCATAAAATTTCGTTTTCTTAGTAAATGATGGGCGGACGGCAACGGTGCCGCGCTACGACGGGCTGGGCAGCGCGTTCGTCACGATAGTGAAGAAGGAAGGCGTGCGGGGTCTGTACCGCGGCGTCACGCCCAACGTGTGGGGCTCTGGATCGGCCTGGGGGTTCTACTTTTTGTTGTGAGTACCTCTTTACATTCTCTTTTCGATTGAAGGGAAGGAAAAGAAGGGGCTCATCAACAATTATAATAATTAGAGTAAATGCCCAATGAAAGGTTTTAATTTTTTAATAAGGCGATTTATCATGAGCATCCTCTTTTTGATATTGAATACGTCATATGAAAGGCTAGTTCATTTATCAAAAATGTGATTATTTGATTTCACGAGCCATTTCTTTTCTGTAGCCTTCAATTGTGTTTACGCTAGTTCAAGGAATCGATAAACCTCGAAAATCTAGTATCAGAGGGTGCATTGATGGAAAACCTTCCACTGACTGGATGAATGACATCAAGAAAGTTTGGGACTTGGGATTAGTCATTGGATTAAAAAGCAAAATCAAGGCTTATGGAAGTTGCTATTAGAAACCTATATGCAGCAGTGGAAGTTTTAATGGTCGATTAAGAAAATAGTGAAGATTTGGTGCAGTGTTTCAGTGAAAATGACCTAACAAATCTTGGGGTAACAAAATAACCCACCACTCTACGGGGGTCATTTTTACTTCACAAAAGCTACAGGTAGATTCAAGGAAGGTATAGCTCGTTCGCGTTAAGAATGCAGTGAGTAATCATTGTTCGCCGGCCTAGCCCCGCCCCCTAACCAATCAAATCTTTTCAAATTACAAGGTCTTGGTTCACAGTGACCAGTTGAATTGAAGGCATAGCTTCGAATGCGACGGTTGTGTCCTGTAATTGTGTTAACTGATTTATATAAAAAAAAATGAATACCTCACCAATTCGTAAAAATAAAAGTGGTTCGGTAATTCATAGTGGAGAGAGAAAAGTAATCTACAATGTTTTAAGTATTTAAAAAAAATATTTTATGACGCAATTCGGTTAGTAGACGCTGATCAATGGAAGAAATGCTGCGACCACATCTTACAAGAAGAAAATACCATGTGGGTACCAAAATACCATTTAGATGACGTCTAAACTTAATCTTTAAAAATATAATTTGTTTGAATTTTAACACCACTGTGAATACACCTTTACCCTGCAGTTGCACTGATGACTCACTGCATTCTTAACGCGGACGAACTATAGTCTGCCGATACACAAGTTACCTGTGTCCAATGGAGCATTGTGTGATTTGTGTGTAATGGTTCTGCTAATACGAGACAAATACCCTCATGGCAACCTCTATAAGTACATACAATAGATGAAGATAACTGCAGGAGAAATTCATAATTCATAATTCATTTATTGTCCAGAACATGGTAGGTACATTATTATAGATGTCACATAACATAGTAGATAAGATCTGCATGTTCTACCTTTGCCGGTGTACAGTATTATAGTAATTAACCAGTACATTACAATTACAGGCACACATCAACCAAGCTTATTACAACTCCATAACATGCATTACCAATCTTAATTATTTTTTACAATAACAAACATCTAAATATACTTGAATTATTTTATCTTAGTCTAATGCATAGTATTAATATTAATAGTCATTGTGAATGTTAAATGTCAATGGATATCAAAAATACATGTGATTTCTTTAATTAATTAATTTAAGTTCGAAAAATTCTTTGAGGTCATAGAAATTATGCATAGTAAGCCATTGAAACAACTTAGTTTTAAATCTTTTTTGAAAGGAGGGATTCTGTGCCACACTTAGTACCTAGTCTATTTAAGACAATTGACAGTTTAATAAAATATAGTGGACTGGTGATTGGTGAAATATTGAACCTGGTGGAGGAAATCTACTTTTGTAATATATAGATTAGCACTTGACAGCAATCTGGCCCATCTTCATGCATCCTAAGATAGAGCGCCCTCGCCTAGAAACCTATTGCCTATTCCCCTTGATTTAAGGTGCTGCGCACACGGCGCAACTTTCTTGTTGCTTTTCTTCTGCCGAAGTCTTTTAAAAGTTTCTTTAACAGTTGGATTTGCAGAAACCAGTAACTGCGCTTGCCATGTCTGCACAGTTTCTCGAAATTATTTGAAAATCTTAAAAACAGCTAGTTGCGAGTTGCCGATTGCCGCAACAGGCGTGTGCGCAGCGCCTTAAGGTACACAAGCTAAAGTTAGTTCGAAATAATTTAATATAAAAAATTATTTTTAAACAACCGACTTCAAACTCATGCTTTACTACATTACATACACATTATACAAAGTATTTAATTTATTGTTAATATTTTAAAAACCGCTCGATCGATTTCGATAATATTATTTACATAAGACCACCTGGGAAGTATACCCTTTCAAACAAAAAAAGAATTTTCCAAATCGGTTCAGGCATCTTCGAGTAATCGGTGGACATACCAACATAAAAAAAAAGATTCCGACGAATTGATAACCTCCTCCTTTTTTGAAGTCGGTTAAAAAAGGAAGCTGGGTATTCTAAATTTTAGCGGTGCTGCTTATGTTCCAGCTATAACGCGATAAAGACGTGGATCCAGGGCGGCAACGCGCGCACGCCGCTCGGGCCCGGCCTGCACATGCTGGCGGCGGCGCAGGCGGGCGTGCTGTCGCTCGTCATGACCAACCCCATCTGGGTGGTGAAGACGCGCCTGTGCCTGCAGTACAGCGAGGTCGCGCTCGCCGAGCACAAGCGCTACAACGGCATGGTGGACGGCCTCACCAAGATCTACCGCACCGAGGGCGTCAGGGGCTTGTACAGGGTGAGTTTATTGCTCTTCTTCTTTATGAACCGCCTAGCTAACGCTCGCGACTTTGTTCATGTGGATCTTGTAGTGTACAGGGCATAGTATTGTATTGTATTTGTGGAGGGGACGCCTGCTAACACCAGGCGGGTGATCAGTACTGTGTCGGAACTATTCCACCCAATTCCCCGTGTTTGCACACAGGTTACTGGTGACAGGGCATAGTATATAGCAACAAGCAGTGGGTAGAAAAAGAAGCGGGTAGAAGCGAAAACAAAAATACAGTGTAGTGCGAGTAGTGTGTGCGTATGTTTTATCTACATGTAGAATGAATGAGCATTCTACAGATCTAGTTTTTTTTCCCTTTATTTTCCTGGGCAAAAGTAGCCTATTTCACTCTCCAGATACTCAACTGTACCCACACAAAAAATCACATTGATCCGTAGCTCTGTTGTGGTGTGATTGAAGAACAAACCAAGAAACCAACAAATAAATACCCTTTCGCATCTATAATATTAAATGAGGAAGTAAGGATAGATGTCCACTTCTGAACATAGGTCTCTTGCATGGATTTCCACAGATCTCGGTTTTACGCTGCCTGTATCCAACGGCTAATGTCGTCAGTCCACCTAGTGGAGGGTCTGCCACTACTGTGCTTTCTGTTGTGGGTTTGCCACTCCAATACCTTACTCTGGCCTGTATTATTTACTTATACTAAGTGCCAGGCATATATGTTGTCGCTCGTGACTCCATCTAGATTCTAGTTGATGAAAACCCGCCTATGTCTGCAGTAGGTACAGCACGCCAAGGTCGCTGACCACAAGCCAGACAACGACATGGTTGACAGTCAAGGTTATTTGTTGAAACTTATCAGTTAAATTGTACCTTACCGGTAAATTGAGCCATAGGAAACTGGAAAATTGCAGAGTTCCTGTGGGAATTAAAAACCTTAATCCACGCAGATGAAGTCGCGGGCATCATCTAGTTAATAATAATAATATTATACTCAGAACAGCGCTAAATATGTATATATAAGCACTTCTCGATAATAATCTGCACTTCCTGTATATAAATATGTATAAATATTTAAACCTTACGGTAAAATTTACAAAAAAGTTAGCGCTCACTGCGCTCGAGTTCTCAACGCACTATCTTTGAAACGCCGCTTCTTTCGAAAATTACTGGTAGGATTTTCGAATTAATTACACTTTTCTGAAATTCTCTGTGTAAGCATCTCATTTAAGAGACTCGATAATCGATATAATTGATGTAAATAACGAAATATGCACTCGGCAACTTGTTATTGACCTTAGGAGACACATTCAATGTAATCAGACTCATGTAAAGTACAGTGTTGATAAACAAACCCACTAACACCAGTTCATAAGAAAACCATCGTAAAACCATATAGGATTTTATTATGAGTTCTGCACAATTAGTGTGTGCGCAAACACAGTTACCCCTATTCCCTCACCCTCACAGTCCGATGGGAAGGAAATCCGACACAACCGGAGAGAGATCAGGCGCAGGACCGACGGCGTTACGATGCTCTCAGAGGCACGGGGGTGACTCACCGCTGACTTCCTAACTCCGGCCTAGTACTGAAGATTTCTTAACAGAAAACCTAATAGTTTTTTTTAGACCCGAGCTGGCAATCGAACCCAGGACCTCGTTTTGCGCAGTTGAACATGCTAACCACTAGACCGTCGCGGCACATCGAACGATATAATGTTATGTTAAATATAAAAAGTGACGCATATTTGATATTATATTTTTATCGATATCAATTTGATCGATCTTGTCTCATATTATATTGCCAAGGGTAGATAAAATGGGAACGAACACGAACAACATTAGTTTAATCTGCGTCCTTAATTTTTTTTTAACTTCTATCATGGCAAAACTTTACGAAACTGACAGATCTTAAAGTGGAGCTTTATATCGATCCCCGTAGGAATAGAACAAGAACGGTGTCGATCCAAACTTAATTAGAATAGGACTGCATTTAGACTGCAATTCAGGTGCAGTTATAGTGTAGTTGACATAACTTAATCGGGTCTGCCGACAGCTGTCAACTATATCTAATGCACCGGCTTCACGCTCCGTCTTGCCTGTGCAGTTTTAACTTCGCAGTCCAATCGTAACTTGCAGACTAGATGCAGTTCTATACCTAGTATAATCCTTAGTAAAATTCGACTCTCCCAAAATTAAGAATTTTCCTAAGATCCTCCTTTATTATTGGCAATTTCTTTAAAAACTGCGAGTCTTGAAGGTCTATTATTCTAATTTTACTTTTTCACCAAAACCATATAATTTATCTACAACATAATTTTAGGAAATCTGTATGAAGTCATCATGTTTTTAATTACACTAGCGGCACGCTATGATGGCCGGTTTGACACATTACAATAGTGATGTGGAATGTCAATTTATTCTCGAACAAAAAACAATTAAGTTTTGTTTTTGTACCTGATTAAATAGGTTTACAGTTCTCTGCGTACGTTCGGTCATATCGACGAAATCCACAACAAAGGGCTTGAACAGAGTCCAAATTAACGAGCAAGGGTCAACAGTAATGCAGTATCAATATTTGAAATCCAAAGCCAGGTCAAAACTATATCACAATCGCATTGCACTGACAGTTTATACTTTTCGAAGCAACGTCAATTCGAAACTGCTTTGTTTTGCATTGAGCATTGACGCGAGTTTGCCGGAGGTAGTAGTTGTGCTAGCCAGCGATCCTATGTGACGATCGTATTAGATTCCATTTTTAAAAATTTTCAATTTAGAAAACCAAATGCCGAGTTGTGGTATATATCATATAAAAATAAAAATTTTACCTTTTGTATGAAACAGCTGATATTTTTTTGCGATTTCAGAGGTTTGTCCACATAGTGAAAATTGTTCATATTCACAAGTACATTCACCCCTTAAATGGTGCAAACTGATTTTTCTACACTTGTATACATTTTAGAAATCAATTTAATAAATAAATTTTGAGTCCTAAACCTAAAACTACATTCGATAAAATTTATGAATCTCTGCACATCACTATCGTCAATAAAGTAATACAATTATTTCCTTCAAAGTCGTTATCAATTAATACGGAACTTCATGAGCGGACAAACGTCAAACCGGCCATCATAGCGTGCCGCTAGTTTAGGTCACATACGTGAGCTGCGTTTTTTGTTGTATAACAAGACGAGCTTTTGCCCGCGGCTTTGCTCACGTTAAGTTCGACTTTTCAAAAACTTATTTCACCCCCTTTATAGAGGTTGAATTTTCAAAAATTCTTTCTTAACGGATGCCTACGTTATAATAGCTATCTGTATGCCTAGCCCGATCCGTCCAGTGGTTTGAGCTATGCGTTGATAGATCAGTCAGTCAGTCAGGCACCCTTTCCTCTTATATTTATTTAGATGAAGCCCGCCACTTCCTCCGCGCAGATTTTTTTTTAATATCGTGGGAACTCGTTCATTTGGCGGGATAAAAAGTAGTGCAAGCTATCTTTGTGCTTTTATATCAACAGTTTTTATATGTTTACTAAGGAACCCTTTAATATTTGTGGGATACATGTTGCCTAGATCAGATCTATCTTGTCTATGGAACTCCTTTAAAAATAAGTTCAGTCGTTTGAAGATAAACACGTTCAAGCGTGTAGAGAGGTACAGACAAAAATTAAAAAATGTGTGTTTGAGTTAATGGTATCGTTCAAATAAATCGTTGAGCTTAATAAAACTCGGTTATTTCGAAAGCGCAGACAAACACTACAGATTAATTTATTTGTGTACTATAGATAACTGCTTATTATGAATATTTGGATAATAATAGAAATCATGGTAAATCACGGTATCCTCGCCAAGAATTTGCCGTGAAAATACGAGACTATAAACTATTTTTAATTGTTATGTCTGTGTGGTTGGAGTTCTATTTCCGTGATAGGTATACCTAGTCGTGGTGTAAAAGTTTTTTTTTTTTATCGCTAATGATGTACTTACCGCGATCTCACATGATGGAAAGTGGTGACGCAGGTTTATTTTTGTGGCATGTTTCACTCGATGTAAGTTAGCGAATAATTTAATTTAAATTAAAAAAAAAATCGGCCAAGTGCGAGTCGGGCCTCGCTCTTTTAGGGTTCCGTTAAAAAAAATTAAATTAAAAGATTTCCATCTACCCACCTACCCATTTTAATTTAATTTTTTTAATTTAATTTAATTTTTATTATTTGTTGTTATAGCGGCAATAGAAATACATAATATGTGAAAATTTCATCTGTCTATCTATTACGGTTTACGAGATACAGCCCGCTGACAGACGGACGGACGGACGGACGGACGGACGGACGGACGGACGGACGGACAGCGTAGGCTTAGTAATAGGGTCCCGTTGGTACCCTTTGGGTACGGAACCCTAAAAAACGACTAAACACCCTCGCCACTACAACGGACATACTTATTGTTGATATTTTAAAAACCGATCGACCGATTTCGATAAAATTTCAATGGGAAGAATACCCTTTCAAACAAAAAAAGAATTTTCCAAATCAGGTCAGGCGTCTTCGAGTAATCGGTGAACATATTATATAAAAAAAATATATATAAAAAAAGATTCCGACGAATTGATAACCTCCTTTTTTGAAGTCGGTTAATAAAAATGTTTTGACAGATTTTAATGCAAAAACTGTTAGAATGTTATTCCTTGGTTAAATTTTGGTGAAGTTGGCCCTAAGTCATGTCCTTTCCGATTAAAAGAAAACTGAAAACTAACGAAAAGATAATTTCCTGTTCTGATGACAGTTTAGAATTTTCACTCTTAGGTCTGCAGACTTATTTCTTAAATCATTGACTGTGTTAATTAGTTCTGAAAGGTACCTACTAATTATGTTGTTTATACAACCTAGAGGTTTAAGACCTCTAGACTTTAAGTCTAAAACAAGACAGTTATAAAAATAACCCAATTGCGTTTAACTCATCTGAAAAATTAAATAGAGTCGTTAGTTTTTTTGCGGACACCACGTTTAAAGTTTATATATACCCTATGCGACTGCCACATTTAAGACAAATCTAATGACATTTTAAACTTTAAAATCCGTCTAAACGTTAAGACTAGCATCCCAAATAAATTATTAGACATGCTCCCGAGAAACATTACCTTCTTTTGGTGATCGTGAAAATACATTTTCCACACATTTAGGTATTCAAACTCGTTGGAAATGATGTTATTATAGTTGAGATATATTATGTAATTGCGTGACAGCAAAATGTTGAATTGCATGCGAATTTATTTTGACAGTGACCTACATAAAGCTCTCTACGGAGCGATGTTTTAGTTTATCGATTAAAGCTAAATCTGATTCTAGAAATCTGATGTCACCTCTTCCGAGCTATCGCAGTCCACTTATAGATTGCATCGTCTCCTATTTTGTCAAGGAAGAGCTCAGTTAATCGATAAAAAAGTCGCGACCTTATACGTTATGTAAACGCTTGATACCGTAGCATGATAATATCAAGCAGGGAATCTATATTTTAAATTCTTTTAGTGCCGATTTCACCAAAGTCGAGTGACGTTTTAGAGAGAGACGTGACATAGGTACTCTGTTGGCTTAATTTGTCTAAACTAAATTGACAGACATGTTTGTTTCAGGCTTAAAAGTTGAAACTCCCCCAAGGTTGTGATTACAACCTTGGGGGAGTTGGTTGTGATTTTATGCTATGTCAATCAGCCATATAATACATTGAGTAGGTATTCCCATAGACGAATGATACCCTTTGAAAAACAAAGTTTCTATATACAACCTCTAAGCTACTAGATATTTCAATATTACGTTTGGTAAAATTCATTAATTAAAGTCCTACAAAAAAGACATAAGATTGATCAAAGTTTATGCGTGTTAAATAATACTGGATTGACAAGCGTTTGTTAGTTATTCATACTTATTCCAATAATTAAGGCAACGTTCGTAAAGTGGGTTATCGTTGTAAAATAGTGTCGCACTAATTATATGATTGTTAACTATTCAGCGTATTACATAATTAACTATTATTATAATGGATAGATCTCATTCTCATTAGACCAGTAAAATACAACATGTTTCTCAATGAATTTTTATTAATAGAGTTTCTCAAAGCTGATTGATTGTTCACGTTAGATGATAGCTGATAATTTATATGTTGGAACAATCATGCAAATCGATCGTGCGATCGATTGTATGATTCTTTTTAATCAATAGAAATACGCTGATAAATACACACATCAAAAGTGTCTAGGGATCAAGCATTTTTATGCGGATTTCTTGAGATTGAGATGTGGCTTTGTAATAAATTTATGATTTTATAAATTTATATGGATCCTTTTTGGTGCATTTCATAATTTGAATCAGGAACTGTCAATCAAATTCGAGTAAAAGATGAAAATCAGCTGTCAATATTTTCCCTATAAAAACATACAACGCATTGAAGACATTATTAGTGCTACTGTTTCCCTACTACTGATTAAAACCAACGTTATTATGGAGCGGCGACGTCATTTAAGCAGGGAAGAAATGCTCAGAGCCGTGGGAATGATACAAGCTGGTTCCCGGCAACGTACTGTGGCTTTAGCTCTGAATACAAGTCAGAGTGTTATCAGTCGACTTTGGACACGTTACCGAAGCACTGGTACCGTGGCTGAGCGCCATGGAGGACGGTATCGCTGCACCACACGGAGACAAGACCGATACATTCAAATCTTAACTCGAAGAGCTCCAACAATAACCGCCATGATGTTAGCCGTGAGGCTTCATCACTCTTCAGGGAACTTAATTAGCGACCAAACAGTCAGAAACCGCTTGCATGAAGTGAACCTTCATTCCCGAAGACCGCTACGGGTACCACCTATAGCAATGCACAATCGTAGGATTCGATATCAATGGGCTCTTGAACACAGAAATTGGGCAGAAGAACAATGGCGTTTCGTGTGCTTTTCTGATGAGTCTCGTTTTGGTATGAGACCGGATACAAGACGTATACGACACTGGAGAACCCCTGGACGCCAACAGCGATTAAAATCCTGCCAGGAAGTCCATCCTTATAGTGGTGGAACCATCATGGTATGGGCGGGTATTTGGATCGGCGGAAGAACTGAGTTGATTTGGATCAGAGGCAACCTCAACGCTCAAATTTATGCTGAGACGATTGTATCAGACGTCATCGTTCCTCTACAAGTGCAAATCGGTCCCTTATTTCAGTTAATGCATGATAATGCACGACCGCACACCGCAAGAGTTGTAAGACAGACTCTCGCCGCAGCTAACATCAATGTCCTGCCCTGGCCTGCTCAGTCGCCAGACTTGAACCCGATTGAGCATGCATGGGATATGCTACAGAGAAGAGCTCTGCCGAATATGGAGGGTATCCAGTGGCAAGAAGACCTTTTTTTGTTGTTGCAACGAACATGGGCGGCCATTCCACAGCGTGATTTGGATGAACTCATTTTGAGTATGCCAAACCGATGTTCTTGTGTTGTTAGTGTTCGCGGTAGAAACACGGATTATTAATTGTTTAAGTTACCCAATAAAATTTTAAAGAAAACTGTTATTTCAGTCTTTTTTTCGAACTTTAATGTTAGTGGTTCAAATGTCAAAAATCCCTTTATTAGGAAAATGGCAAATTTCTTTATTAATGCAAAGGTGACTTGGTTTATCGTTACTGTGACAAACGAAAACACTTTATTTGATGAATCCTTAAAGAAAATTTTAATTAATATCAATCAGGAGAAAAGTTATTGCAAAAATATATGTTGATCCCTAGACACTTTTGATGTGTGTAATTTATTATGTAAGAGAATCTGCGGTTTGTGTGATTAAGTGATATTTTCATTTGCAGAAATCAAACTTGATTGACTATGTAGATAATGCAAGGATTTGAAAATGTTTCAGAAAATATAAAAACAACAGATTCATTCAATTTTTTACGTTTGGTTTTTATCAAATTCAAACTTTTAAACCATTATCAGTATTATTGTTTTTCATAATATTGCATTTGTTTTGCCAAGATGATTATTATATATTATCTTAATATTATATGTATTCACGTTTTATACAAACGCTAGCTGTAACGCGTGGCTTCGTCCTCGTTGATTTAAGTTTCAAACTCCCACAGGAACTGTTAGTTTCCCAGGGATGAGAGTAGTCTATGTTACCTTCAATGCCCGAACATAAAACAATACAATAACAAATACCGAAGTAGTTCGAAGAGCTGATGGTCGTTGGGGTCCCAAGGTGCTGGAGTGGCGACCCCGCACCGGGAAGCGCAGTGTTGGCAGACCCCCCACCAGGTGGACCGACGACATCAAACGAGTGTCAGGGAACCGCTGGATTCAGGCGGCGCAAGACCGAGGCCTGTGGAAGTCCATGCAAGAGACCTTTGTCCAGCAGTGGACGTCTATCGGTTGATAAAGAAGAAGAAGAAGAACCAATACCGATGCATAAAACGACTTCGATCCATAGCTCTGTTGCGACGTGATCGACAAGAACAAACAAATACATTTCCGCGTTTATAATAATATTAGCAGGGATTATTATTACTACACAGCTGATCCTATATCTTATATATATAAAAGAAAGTGGTGTTAGTTACACTATTTATAACTCAAGAACGGATGAACCGATTTGGCTGAAAATTGGTGGAGAGGTAGCTTAGAACCAGGAGAAGGACATAGGATACTTTTTATCCCGTTCGACCGCGTTTCCGTCAAGTCACTATAAAACGTGGTATAACAAAAACGCATCTGACATGGAATAACAAAACGCAAATGACAGTGGAATAACAAAACGTAAATGACAGCTAAACGTAATTTTGTCTTTGTTGGTTTGTCCGTCAATCACGCTGCAAAAAACCTACGGATTGGCGTGATTTTTGGATAGGTATAGTTGAGAACCTGTAGAGTGTAAAGCATCCCGGAAAATCAAAGAGTACCCTCGGGACTTTTTAATATTATACATGCGAAAGTGTGTTTGTATGTTGGTTTGTTTTTCAATTAAGTAGCAAAAAAGCTACGGATCGACGTGATTTTTTGGATGGGTATAGTTGAGAACCTGGAGGGTGACAAAGGCTAAGTTTTATTCGGAAAAATCAAAGAATTCCCGCGGGATTTTAAAAATGAAATCCACGCGGACGAAGTCGCGGGCATCAGCTAGTAAACAATAAAGTTAACTTGAAAATATTATGTATCTTTATCAGCTAAAACAGCATTGACCTCTTGTTATTGGATTTGTTTGTATAGCTTCTTTATAATCACTCAATCTATATAAATAAAAATGAATGTTGGTAAGCGCATAACTCAAGAATGGATGGACCAATTCGGTTAATTTATTTTTTTGTATGTTCCTTAAGGTCCACGGAAGGTTTTAATAAAAAAAAAACAAACAAAAAAAATTTAATTTTTACTTTTAACTTTGACAGAACGAAGTCTGTCCGGGCAGCTAGTGTAAAATAAATATTAATAATTTTTAATATTTTTGTAACAATTCGTTTAAGTTTTTACTGAAATCTTAGACCATTGAATGGAAATTGAACTACATATTATAAAAAAGAAGACAAACTCGGTTTTCGGATTCGGCTTGCTTAATGTAAACAGCTTCATATAAATTAATTCAGTCGTCTACACTTCCGGCTGTTTTGCTGGCCCGGCGAAGTAGCCGATCCTTCATGAGCATAATAAAAATCGGCGGGAACTAGTTTTTCGGGTTTTTTATTATTATTTGTTATTTCAGACAACTTAAAATCCTTAATAATATTATAGATGCGAGTGTGTTGCTTTGTTGGTTTGTCCTTCAATCACGCAGCAACAAAGCAACGGTACGAGTTACGAGCCGATTTTATTCTGATACGAATAAAGAAAACGGATAAAGAAGTTTTCACTTCAAAAATTGTTCTCTTTTATCGTATTCTACCCTACCGTCAAAGACGTGCCGCCAAGCGATTTAGCGTTCCGGCACGATGGCGTGTAGAACCGATTAGTCCGTCAAGGACTATCTTGTCATCAATAATAAAAAAAAAAAATCTATTCTATTCTGTTCTATTGTCGGTTGCAGGGCTTCGTCCCGGGCATGTTCGGCGTGTCGCACGGCGCGCTGCAGTTCATGACCTACGAGGAGATGAAGAACAGCTACAACCAGTACAGGAATCTGCCCATTGACATTAAACTGGTGAGCTGTCTTACACATATTATACACCATCTCATACAAAATGTATACACCACCTTACCAGCGGTGCGATTGCTAAAGTTATTCCATTGATCGTTATCGTATTCGATTACATTAGCGTCAAAGTAAAATAAACCATAATAGCATTGAATTATCTCAATTTCGTGTATGTATTATTATACGTTTAGGTATGTACGATACGCTCCATAACTCTCCATGTTAAAAAAGGTTGTTCTGAATTTGTGACTTTAATTCAATACAATCAAGGATTATTTTACTTTGAATAACTTTTAGACAATTGGTACCCAGACCATAATAATCCAATAATTTGGTAAGGACTGTGGTATATTCGGGGGGTCGCGGGTTCGATCCTGGGCACGCACTTCTTGAATTTTCGGAGCTTTGAGCGTTTAAAGCTATGCTCAACAATGAAGGTGTGGTACATACTTCAATTTGGAAACCAGATTTTTTAATCATATTCTGACTTGTCAGTCGTCATACTTACATCTGTACAGGGTCAATATTATTCAACTGTTTTCTCAAAATTCCAAAAGCCTGATAAGCAAAATGAAATTACAAACTTTTATAAAATATCGTGCAGTCGCTAGGTTTTTGACGTGATAACGTCATAAAAATCGATGAACACCGGCTGCACGCACGAAAAAGTGTCACGTTCCGCCTGAGCGTGCAAGCGAGAGCGCGGAACAAGCGATAGAGAGGCACGATCGGCCCAAGCGTTGGCTTGTGACACATTTATTCATCAATGTTTCTTTATGACTGTTATCACGTAAAACTATCGTCCGTAAACCGACTTTACAGACAACCAATTTTTTTTTAATATGAAGAAGTCCAATATAAATGGCAAAATTTGATAAATGGAAATGGGCCATAAATCTTTGATGAAAATTACGCAGAGATGACTAAACAGCTGTTGGTATAGTAGATCTGAATTATTCATCCCGTTGATTCCAGACCTCAATCGAGTACCTCACGTTCGCGGCGGTGTCCAAACTGATCGCTGCGGGTGCCACGTACCCGTACCAGGTGGTCCGAGCGCGTCTGCAGGACCAGCACCGCAGCTACAACGGCGCCTGGCACTGCATCACCGAGACCTGGAGGTATGAGCGCATCAGGGGCTTCTACAAGGGTCTGACGCCGTATCTCCTCCATGTAACGCCTAACATATGCCTCGTTATGCTCATATGGGAGAAATTCACCAACAACGATTGAGTTACTACCTTATCCGACCTTATGTATCTGATGGGAAAAGTACACGACTATTTAAAATTAGTAAAAATTTTGTTGGTTTACGTGATGCAATTTGCTTGCGAGAGAGTCGGCTCCACACGCTAGAAGTTTTTAAAGCCATGCATTTCTAACTATTTAACTTAGTTTTCTTAAACGGTAAACAACGTTTAGCGAAGCGCTTAACACAGCACATAGGACGTTAGCAGCAAAACCGTGCTACAAGTGAAAACTGAACGTCTTAGGCGCCCGTGCAAAGGTCGTCGGTTACGGGTTTCGCTGAAACATATTCTGCGATTTGTTTACCTTTTAAGGAAAAATAGACTATACACGTATTTTCTATGAAACCGACACAGACCGGCCAACACCCAATGTTGGCCTGAATATTGGGGCCAATACTGTTTTCTCGATCCACATGTTAAGCAAACAGTGTTGGGGCCAGATTTGAAATCACCGTATGGAGTCGGGTAAGCCCTTTCTCATCCGGGAAGGTCACAATCACAGGTTGGCAAACTATTATAGCACCTGTTAGGTCTAGTGTGACTTTTAAAGTTTACGTTAACTGTGCGTAAATCTGTCATTTAGTATGGACGGGAAAGGGATGGAGTATTTTTTTGTCCCTTTTCCGTACATATTAATTGACGTATTTACGCACAGTTAACGTTAGTTTGAAAAGTTGCACTAGGGTCTCTGTGCACATTGGCACAAAGCGCTGAGTGAATGTGTCTTAAGGTTGATTATACGGGTCTGCCCGCGAAATTCAAATTTAATTTGGTTTTTCGCAATTTGTAAACTAATACGACAAAGTAAGCTTATGGCATTCTAATTGCGACTATGGCAGTATGAAGTATCATCTTCACAGGTTTATATAAAAATCTTTACTTGAAAGTGTCCAGTTTAAGAAATTAGTCCAAATATCGAGTTTGACGTGAGCTACTCACAAATTAGTCGATATTCTGACTAATTTCTTAAACTGGACACTTTCAAGTAAAGATTTTTATATAAACCTGTGAAGATGATACTGCCATTGTCGCAATTAGAATGCCATAAGCCTACTTTGTCGTATTAGTTTACAAATTGCAAAAAACCAAATTAAATTTGAATTTAGCGGGCAAACCCGTATAGTCAACCTTAAACCATAGTACAAACAGAATAGTAGGCTAACTAAGGTCGATCGGCGAGTTAATTACCTACTCTTGCGTTGACGCCTAGGGTTGTCACTTTTATTTATTATTTTGAAGTCATAATTGTTATTAATAGGTAGATTACTACTTTTATTGAAAAATTAAACAAACAAAAAAGAGCGAGCGTGCGACGTAATACGCAATTGTGCGCGATTAGCACAGCGGCGCGATATATACAAAAGTACTCTGTGGCGCGCCGCGCGGCCCGTACTGCCGGCCGATTGAGCCGGTTGAGACTTTGCGAATGTGTGCGTGAAACTTCCGTGCGTACACGGCGCCCGCTGCTCACGCATACATTCAAACCGGCGGCGGCCACTTTGTATGAAGTTAGCCTACTATTCTGTTTGTACTATGCTTAAACGCTGCGCCTAGGTGCGTTTAATGTTTATAAGAATACCTACAAAAGTCAACGCTAGTCAGAGTCAGATATAAATTATAATATATATGCCAAATGTCACTGTACAGGTTCATTGAGCATATAATCATTACAATATATAGATTCGCTGAGCGCAATGGGCCAATGTTTTTTGACACTTTAAGATTCTATCATAAAGGCTTATTTATTCCACTTCAGAATATGATTTCTATAAACAGAATCGCATTCAGTTGCTTTTTACATATTCCGCGTGAGAATGGGCTACCTATGAGCCAATAATTATTATTATAATTATATTGTTATAATAATTGCCAATTTGATTGCATTGTTTATTTGTATGTGCTTGTGTTTTATAGTTTCGATTTTGGAAGCGTTTTATGGCTCGATTGTTTTATGGTTGCCTATGTATTTGTTTATATTTATTCGACGACGCCACCAACATTTATGACGTACTATCAAGTTTTTTTTGACAAACAAAAAATAAGTTATTAATAAAAATAAGTTTCATCATTACTTATTACACTAATTTACTTATTTTGACATAGCATTTTCAAGTAAATGTAGACCGGCCGCATATCATCAAAAAATTCTGTCAGAAAATTTTCTGTTCCATGCATCCGGTGAGCGTTAGAAGGAACATACAATTTCGATCAATTAAATACGTAGATAATATGCGGACGGCCTTAACCCTTATCTTACCATATTTTTTAAATATTATATCAATAAATAATACCACTACACGAATTAATATAATATACGTAGAATATCGTTAACCGTAATGTATTCGAGTGTATTGTAGTATATCAATTTTAGAAAAGATCTGGTAGGTTTGTAGTTATACTTGTAAATGCTTAAATTACGCTCGATATAACCTTTAAATTTTTAGGCTTTATTGATGTTGGTGGAGATAAATTCATTTAAATGTGTTTAAATTTTGACAGTTTGTCACCTTGACATTTCGGACAGGGTTTTTACGATGTCGTTTTTGTCGACGGTAAGGTAAGAGTTAATGTAAATGGTATTTATTGATTGTTTAGTGACAATTTCACCAACGTAGAGTGAAGTTTATCCTAGGAATAAATTGAGCATTCTGACAGTTTTTGTATTGAAAATACTGTCAAAATATCAAATTTACGCTCGGATAAGACTTATTTCACGTCGGTGAAATCGACCCTTAAAATACTAATGTGCATTTTTATTGTGAAGCCCCGTTTTCATCATATTTTTATATAATATATGTATATGACACAATACATTTATCCTCTTAAGATCTATTTTTTGCTGACTTAAAAGTTAAAGAAGCATGTTCTCGTTGAAACGTATAAATGACGCACTATGGACGGCGCTTAGGAGGTTTTTAACCAGAACTAACAAGTGAACTATAAAACGTCTAAAGCGCCGGACAAATCGCGTTGCTTAAGAGTATCTGCAATTTGTTTTTCTTTTAAGTTAGCGAAGCAAAAATAGATTAAACATAATTCTGTTTGTATTTGAGATCGACAAGGATTTTAGAATTATTTATTTGTACAGTTACGGCAGGTTTTGATAAGTTTTTGGTTATTTAAATTAAATAATTGTAAGTGTAACTAGTAAAACCTTTGTATGATCTACGACTTTTTTCTTTAAAAAAAAAAAAAGAAAAAAGAAACGCTAATCTGCTTTAGCTACAGTTTTTGTCGCTATCAATATTATGTATTACGTGATACTACGACGATGCTAAAGTAGATTTAGGAATTAAAATAAAAAAATACATTTAGGAATAGCATGGTTTTACCTATGTAATATGAGTGTATATTGGCTTTTTTATCTTTAATTTCAAGAAACTTGCTCAACAACAGCTCAACAGTTAAAGAGTTGATTGAAATCCGAAAGGTCGAGTGTTCAAACCCCACCCGTTGTTTTGTCATACCCACTCCTAACACAAACTTTACGCTTAATTTGAGTGAAAAAGGGAATATTATTTGTATTTACCATGACTAATATTCGTAAAAAAAATGTGTATTTGTTTTGAATCTATCAATAAATATTATATAAAAAAAACAGATATTAAAGCCAATGTGATAAGCCTGTCTCACGACATATGTTTTGTGTTTTATCGCTCATAGTGTTATAGGTAATTGCCATTTTGTAATCTCCTTTAAGTAGTAGATGTACTAATTTCCCATCAGATCGTAATATATTAACATGGCAACACTGACAGCGGTGTTGCCTCGATTAAGTTATTTATAAATTTTTTGTGATAATAGTACTTAGCTTAATTAGAATGTCTTATAGAAATATTTCCCATATCTTCATGTAAAAGACAATTTGTTTTATTTCTTTTACAAAACGTTACATGTGTGGTGAGACGACGTTAGGTTCTTTATATGTAATAGCGGGTTCGCACAGTTTGATTTTAGTTGATCAACTAAATGTACGAACGAACGAAAATCGCATGCCTTTCAATCTGTCTGAACACATATTCAATCTTTGGAATACAATATTCAAGCTTTGGAAAAGATGAATTATATTTATTGTTGTACAAGACATATTGATCAACTAAAACAGAACCATGTGAACCCGCTATAAGATAGGATTTATTTCAACTTGTCTATGGTAATACTTTTATAACAAAATCATTAAAAAGCGTAATAATTAAAATACCTTATTAAAAAGTTCTCCTTTTATAACTTTCCCGTAGCAAGTTTGAAAGCTTTCTATCATATTATATCTAGGCTTTTGTAGTCATAGCTCGCCTATTCATACAAACACAAATTTTATCCTTCGTTGTACTGTTTTCCGTTTGACGTATTACTAGTGTCGTTCGAAGATAATTTATCGATAAAAATCTAGCTCAATTTGCATTCGTTTCACGATTCGATTTTCGATTTAACGTATTGATACTTTTCGAAAACTATTCAAAAACGACACTATAAAGTACCTACACGTCACAAATTCTGTGCTTCCAACTCTGAAGTATGACATTGGTGCCTATTCTGTTGTCACGAATCTCTGGACCAATTGATGGTTCTAAACTTATTTATATTCCATTCACAACGAATAGCCTTGGAATATAACGGTCGGTTAAACCGTCGGTCGGTTATCTAATCCAAAACCTGAGAATCCTTTCTAGTATAAACCTGTCTCAACAATCAATCCACGTATTGTAATCAGTTTTACATTAGCAAACAATTTACTATTTATGTGGATTAAATATTCGACTTTCGATTTTTTACTTTTACTGAAACCAGACGTGTTGTAGAGTTTAAACTTTAAGCACATGCGTCCATCTTGATCAGGATCCACGAAGATCGCGATCCATTGACTGACATTCAATGCACATATTTCCCTCAAATAGGGTTGAGCGAAGCAGTGGCTGGATAATGCGTCATGCTTGTGAACGGGTGCCACCAGCGGAAATTGGGCTACTTTCTGTGTGCCCGTCTTAACATGTGTTGAATTATAATTAGGTATTCTTTCGTGGAACTCATTGTGGAAACACTGCATACATAGCATAGTATTTATTCTATTGAATTGTAAACTTGTTTTGAAAAGAGCAACCCCTGAGTTTCTTGCTGGTTCTTCTCGGCAGGAAGGGCATTCCGAACCAGTGGTAGACTCATCGACTATTCAAAAGCACTTGTAAAAAAGTTTATTTGAATAAAAAACATTTCTATTCTATTCTATTCTATACATATCAATACTTTGGGTCTCAAAATCTAGGGTGTGTTCCGATATACACTGCGAGCATTGCTCAGTCAAAAATTTGTTCCGTTATAGACTGCCAGTACACTGCCGCAGCACCCTAGGGAAATATATGACGTCATAACTCGCCGCCATTTTTGTACTGTGAGCACTGGCGCTTTCGAGGTAAGGTGCTCTCAGTACTTTGATCACGGGATCAAATAATAGAACAGCGCCTAGAGATTTGAAAAAATGGTGATCTAGTATACTGGACTGCGTATACACCTTATAGTGGTCCAGTGTGTATCGGAACACACCCCTAGTACTTTTGAAATCTTCATTAAACTCTTGAGCGCCGAATCTCGTCATTGCTGCACGTTTTCCAAAGTCAAATCTATGATGGAGTTCGTTGGATCGGGGTTCTGGATTAACCGGGGAGTCTGTCGCCTTATGGCCGGTTCCTATTATCAATCTATCTGTAATCTGAAGATAGGAGTTACCTAGCAGCGTTGCTATTTCTCAAAAAGTACATACAATTTTTGATTAAACATCGTTGCTAGGTAAATAAAAACGAGGTATTACGGATAGATTGAACATAGGAACAGGCCGTTATACATTTGTGTACAACCGAATAGACACCAATTTACTTATTTCAAAAGTCAAATACAAAATTGTATAACAGGCAAAGATTTATACATTTAAAAAATCATTACCTACTAATTATATTCAGCCATACTTAGTTGAAATTAGAATTTTCGGTCATTTTAACAATTTCTCATGAGGTAGTTTAATAACAAATAAACTTAAATAATTAATATTTTAGTGAAATATTATAAGTAATTAATTAATTATTTTTCTTATTACATTATAATATGAAATGTGATAATTAATGAGCGCTGTTGATGCATGTCAGTAAAAATATTTTGGAACACATACATATTTATTTTTTGACCATTCTCTGATTATGTAACTCATTTAACCATGACTGTAGCGAAAAGGTTAGATGGACCTTAAATTGCTACTACAATATAATTATATTGAAATTAAATAATTGAAATATCAATAGTTTGATGCAAACGTTTTGATTAAATGACAAAATCAGGCCAACACAAAATATCTCATTTTCGATATTTTCTTCATTTGTCTCTCCTTCATTTGTGTCTCCATAAATGCGGAAGTGTGTTTGTTGGTTTGTCCTTCAATCACGCTGCAACAGAGCTTGCAGCGTGATTGAAGGACAAACAACAAACTTTGTCCAACTTGACAACAGCAAACTTGACAACAACAATCAACAAACGACAAACAACAACAAACTTGATCGACGTGACTTTTTGCATGGGTATAGTTGACCTGGGGAGTGACATAGTGACATAGGTTAGGCCGGAAAATCAAAGAGTTCCCGCTAGATTTTAAAAACAAAATCAATGCGAACGAAGTCGCAGGCATCAGCTAATTAAGTAATAAAAACGTTTCAGTACTCGGGTATACTGTGATTTTTATAAAGTTATAGTAGGTACACAATATAGTGTTAGTTTTTTTTTAATTAACTCAAATATAATTTGGTTTGCAATTTTTTTACTGACATGTAGCCTAAGGGGAAAATATGTGACAACCAAAAAAATGTGATGTTTGAAATCTGAAGGTGTATTGTTAGATTCCTTTTCTTAATAATTCTTATTTAGTGTAACTTGTTTTGGTGGCTGGCCACGTTAATATAATCACTGAGACATATATATTTTTATACATATATATTCATTAGGATTTGTTTCAATTCGTCTTTTTCAATTTGTGTGATCAATAAAAGATTATTATTGCAAATTGACATACGGTATTTTGTTTTTATTTTTGAGATCTTCTGCCCTTGTCCATTAATGGTTCTAAGATAAACATTAAACATCTTATTTTATTTGCAATGAAATGTTTTAAATCTTTGGCAACTTTATTCATTCAATACTACCAACATTATAAACATCGAAAACCCCTGATTTCAGACCTTATTATTTGCACCGAAAATTTAATGAATGGCAACTTTATTCAATCAATTCTATACTAAAAGATATCACTAATTCGGTTGACTCAAACGCTCAACTAAAGTAAAAAGTATTGTTTACCTTCTCAGAATGTTTCGTGAGAAAAGGGTTAGCACTAGTTTTAGACGCTTCAAATTAGTTTTTTAGAGATTTTAGTGCCAATATCTTAGTTTTAAATGAAATATGGTGAGTATGGTACCTATTGGAGTTTTTGGCATTACTTTTTTTTATTAATGATAATTTTTGTATGGATTTTTCAGGCATGAAGGCTGGAGGGGCTTCTACAAAGGGCTCAAACCGAATTTGATCCGAGTGGTTCCCGCTACAATGGTGACGTTCCTAACGTATGAGAACGTGTCTCATTTTATGCTACAACGTAGACGGGACAATATTAAACTTCCCACTTAAAGGCCTCATTAGACTGGAGTACGAAATCTTACACCTTTTTGACCGTTTAGTGATGGATCTTAGATGGATGATTATGATTCATTAGAGGCTTCATGCTCAATATTTTATCACGATGTTTGTAACCTGGACCGCGATAACATGCCGTGAAAAGCTTAATTTTTTTAAGTCTGCTAAAAATGCTAACAACCTTCAACGAGAAATTTCTGGAAATAATAATTAATAACTTGGCAAAGAATTTAATAAACAAAACTTTCACCAATAATTTTTGAATTTTTTTATTTTTCTTACAAACTAAGGATTATTTTATTTTTGAGTGGATTTTTTTGAATAAAAAATTATAAAGTCTTGTAACATTAATATGTTAAGAATGACGTAGGTATATAAGTTGTTTGTAGAAGGTTGTTTGTATTTTATAATTAATCCTGCATATTGAGCATTTAAACCAGCATATTAATGGATAATACACATACATCCTACCCATAAGAGGATTGCAATTCTAACCAGTGAGGTGTAGGTAATTTCTACTTAAGCCTCATACTTTTTAGTGCAAGCATTTCGTTTTTTTTTTAATTTTTTAGAAAATAAAGAAAACCTTGACTTGCTTGGTTGCTTGCACTTGCTTTTAAGTAGTCTACGATAAAAGTGATTTGAGCGAATTCTTTGTAGAATAAGAAAATTATAATGATGTAAATTTTTTAAGTTTACGTCTTAAGTTTCTTATATACCTTTCTTACTCTTTTTATAATTTAAAATGCAGCGGCATTCTTTTAATTTAATTATGTTCTAGGTTAGCTTTAATGAAAAAGAAATACTATTTTGTTTGTTCTGGTATTAAAAAAAATCACAAATAATTAATCTAGATTTGTACTTACTATTATGTTAAAACAGGTCACAGCCAAAAATAACTTTCTAGGCATAGAATAAGTAATTCATAGCACATGCGAGGACCGCGTATACCTAAAAGGGACTGGTACAATAACCATTATCTATGCTCCTTACATCCTAATTATTTACAACTGTAACTTTAGTTCCATAAACACAAAGTTGTATATAATACCTATGTAAGAAATTGCATGAAAGATGATCTTTCATGCAATTTTTTTTTTTCACTATTTGTTAAGATCTTTCAAAGATCTTAACAAATAGTGAAAAACACGTTTCTTTTTAACAATTTCCTTGTTTGCTAGTACATAGTACTAGACAAAAATGTCGCATCTACTATGATAAAAACAAAAAACAAATAGCCACTTATTTTCTCTCGCTTCACTCTTAAATTTTCGCATACCTGCGTCTCCTTTCCACATAAGCTATTATTTTTATAAGTTAGCCATAGATATCCATATTTCCATGTTTTCATTAGTAGTTCAAATTAATCAGTAGGTTATTAAAATTATGGCTGTGTTATTACCTCCTTTGTTACATTACCCTGTTGTTTTACGATATTTTAATTGAAATAAAAGAATGTGTAGATGTTTACTTCTGTAATTATAGGTTAAAATGGACAAAATAAATAATTTTCCAATATGTCCCAGCAGCAGACACTTTAAAATTCAAATCTATAAACTTACTTATCAATAACATTTTCACGCACATATTTATTTTTAGTTATGCTTAAATTTCGCCGTACCTAAATGTCTAAAAAGAATAAGTATGCCTTTGATATTTCTGACCGTAATTATTGAAATAATACAGCTTTGTGAGAAATGTCAAGTATGCAGTAAAGATAAATAGCGCGTCGGATGAAACATTTGGTATTACTCGCTGTATTATGGAAGGATAATCCTTTTGATAAAAATGTTTAGCATGCTTCATTCATATCGTATGGTGTATCAAACTTGGTAGGTAACCAATTCTTTGACATCGACATGTCGAAGATCTCTCAGAGAAGGGTTATAGGGTATAGTCCACCACGCTGCAGCGAATTGGTAAACTTCAAACATCTTTGGGAACATCACGGAGAACTCTCAGGCATGCAGGTTTCCTTACCATGCTATCCTTCGCCGTTTTTAGGGTTCCGTACCCAAAGGGTACCAACGGGACCCTATTACTAAGCCTACGCTGTCCGTCCGTCCGTCCGTCCGTCCGTCCGTCTGTCAGCGGGCTGTATCTCGTAAACCGTAATAGATAAACAGATGAAATTTTCACATATTATGTATTTCTATTGCCGCTATACCAACAAATAATAAAAATTTAATTAAATTAAAATATTACCATGGGTACATGGAAATATTTTTATTTAATTTTTTTTAACGGAACCCTAAAAGAGCGAGGCCCGACTCGCACTTGGCCAATTTTTAACATTACTCCGGGGTGCGTGCCCAGGATCAAACCTGCGACCCCCGAATAGGAGGCCGCATTTCTAACGACTATGCTATCACTGCTTATTATTTTATCATTAGGAAGTATTCTTAAATGTTACCCTAACTCCGTGTTCTTCGACCAATTTCATGTCTTGGACGTTTAAATGGATAGGTATAGGTAGTTTAGATTTTTTTTATTCGATGACAAGCTAGTCCTTGACTGCGATCTCACCTGATGGTAAGTGACGATGCAGTCTAAGATGGTAGCGGGCTAACTTGGAAGGGGTATGGCAGTGAGAATTCAACCATACCCCTAATTGGTTTCTACACGCCATCGTGCCGGAAAGCTAAATCGCTTGGCGGCACGTCTGACGGTAGGGTGTAACTAGCCACGGCCAAAGCCTCTCACCAGACCAGACCAGAGAGAATTCAGAAATTATAAATTCTCAAATTGACCCCGCCGGGAATCGTACCAGTCGAGACCTCCCAGTTATAAGACAACAGCGCTCACCCCTGAGCCAGAAAATCAAAATTGCATATGATCGAGAGTATGTTTAGGAACTTCACAACCTTGTGCCTCCTTCACCGTTGTACCACCGAACTGCGGGTCGTGAGAGTTGTCATACTTGCGTGTTTGAAGTTCAACCTACTCCCACATAACGCTTTAGTTAACGTTTCTAAAACCGCTAAGGTGTGGAACGTCCTGCCTCGTATACCTATATGTGCTCCAACCTATAACCTCATCAGTGCGTTACTGTGTATATTGCAACTTTATGGGATATGTGCATATTATGTATCTTGTAATTTTATTAATATATCAAATTGAGCACCTAGCTTTTGCGGACTTTCTTCCTCGTGGGTAAAGGTTTTTGGAAATCCCAAAAGATGGCACTTTTAAATCCCGTAGTAATCCATTGTTTTTCCACCATAGATAACTAAAGTTTTACGATACTATCCAAGCTATCCATTGGGATTTATTGGAATCCCAATTTAATCCAGGATTTTGACTACGATCGTGACTGTTGCATGCAACCGTTTGATTGATTCTCTCTAGTAACAAACATCCAAACAAAGTCACAAACTTTGGCATTTACCTATATAATAAGTACCTAATATGAATATTGAATAGTAGGTAATAGGATAAATGTTAAAATTTATTTTATAACTTGTAGAGATTAGGTGGATTGGCACTTATTCTGTTGTACATGATTTCTAGATTAAATTAAATAGACACTAACTACCTTTTTCACAATAATTATTATTATTGTTCCCTGCAGAAAAGGGTAGAACTATTAGACTTATGAACTCAATTAAAGATTGTGTACAGCCGAATCAGCACCATCATTATTTTATATTATTAAATTATTTTGTCACAATGCCACTGATTTTACCGCACCTTTCATGATTCATCTCACTTTTAAATAAATACCTACTTTCTAAATACTAATACTATCCAGTGTTTTATTTGACATACCCACCCATATTGTCCTTGTATTCTAAATAGCGTGAAGCAAAATATTATAAGCAGTTTTATAATTATATATAGTATATAGAGGTTATTCAACAGAAAATGGTAACGATTAGAACATTCGATAAATGGCGTAAGTACATACAAAGTACATTTTACCACGGATCGAGTGTCCGTCGGTCCTTCGCCTGAGGTGCGATTGTCTAAAGTTATTCCATTGATCGTAATCGTATTCGATGACACTAGCGTCAAAAATAATAATAATAATTCCTTTATTTGCAAGATTGCATGTTTACATAATAGGTGTTTCATAATTAACAGATGCCAAGCTACAATCAGCCATACTATGGCATGCAAATGATTTGTACATAATGTCATTAATTAATAGCATGTCAATGAATTAAATTATGATATAAATAATAATTTCAATAAGATTAATCGAATTACCTTGCAGTTTAACATTAAAGCATTCTTATCATAAATAAGGCATGTCCAACTCAAATCATTTTTACAAATTCAAATAATCGTTTACGGAATAAAAACATTTATCCAGGAGCCACGTATACAAACGGGTTTTAAATGGTATTAGTGACCTAATATATTTTAATTAGAGCTCAATTTCGTGTATGTACGATAAGCGTATCGTACACATTTTAACATGGAGCTTTATGGAGCGCCATAACGCTCCGTGTTAAAATCGGTTGTGCTGAATTTGTGACTAAATCAATACAATCAAGGATTATTTTACTTTGACGCTAATGTTATCGAATACGAATACGATCAATAGAATAACTTTTAGACTACTTATTGGTATCCAGATCACTCTCCGGTCTGATGTGAGGGAATAGAGAATGCGGCTGTGTTTGGTACCTACACACTTGCGCACTATAATATCTGCAGCGCAGATGGCTTTTCTCCGTGGAGATTAGCTACCGTGGCCAGATTTGGTCGGGAATAAGTCCTTAATAATTTATACTAGCTGTTGCCCGCGACAACGTCGGCGTGGATAAACTTTTCAAAAAATCCCGCGAGAACTCTGATTTCCAGGGATAAAAAGTAGCCTTTGTCACTTTCGGTCCGCAACTACGAGTATAGGTAGGGACCCATCATTGTACTTATGCAGAATATCACTTCGATCCGTATCTCTGTTGCGGCGTGATTGACGGACAAACAAACACACTTTCGCATTTAGTATTAGTAAAGTGTATTAAGTTTGTATAAGTACAACAACACCTTATCAGTTCTATTCGCCTCGATGTGCAGCGTCGCCGCGCACCGCCGCAGTGCTTGCGCGGGAAACTGAGACATGCCGACGTCAGAAAGTTGTTGCATCGTCTGTGAAGAGCAGAAACGTTCTAAAACGGACGCCATCTAGGAAAAATTCAAATTTCTCAAATATGGTAAGTATGTTTTTTTTTTGTTTTATGTGTCGACTTCGCATGTTATTAAAAGAAAAAAAACCGGCCAAGTGCGTGTCGGGCCACGCGCAGTGTAGGTTCCGTAGTTGAAAGTCTCAACATACATTTTGAGTTCCATGGTTTAAATACTATAATATACTACAAAATATGCAACTTACACTACGTGTAATATCTAACTTAGAAAAACCGATATAACTCTTTCACTAATGAACCCTACTTAGCCGTGATAGTTTTCCTTTAAAATTCATTATATATACTACTGCTGTGAATTTTTTCTTGTATCCTATATACAACCATTTAGCTGGCAGAGGGGGGGGGGGGGGGGGGGACACTTGACTCTAATAAAATTTAGCACTTTAAAATATCATATTTCACAAACGGATCCCTGAATTGAAAAATGGTGTTCCCACACCCACAACGTTTTTGAAAGACCTATTCAACGACACCCCACACTATGGGATAGATAAGAAAAAAAAAATTCATCCCCACTTTACATGTAGGGGAGGTACCCTAAAAAAAAATATTTTTCACAATTTTATTTCACCACTTTGTCGGCGTGATTGATATTTATACCCTTGTCAAATTACAGATTTCTAGTACCAATAGTCTCTGAGCTAAACCGCGGACAGACAGACCGACAGACAGACAGACAGACAGACGGACGGACATGGCGAAACTATAAGGGTTCCTTGTTTACTACGGAACCCTAAAAAGATTCCGCCAAACCAGAAAAAATCTGTGGGTATGGCAAAACGCGCCGTTCGCGCGTTTGCCATACAAACAGTTTTTTCTCCAGGCATAGAAGAAACGCGGGAACAAAACAACACCAGCACCACACAAACTCTTCGAAACACACTGGATTCACTTTTCTCCGAAACCGGAGTATCATCAGGAGATGTTGACGGCACAATGCACAATTGCTATTGTGGTAGGTAGACTATAGGTATACACTATACATACCACAGATTAAAGTTCTAATGTTATTCACGTGTTATTCACACGCGTCGTTCAGTATTTTTTGACATTGAAAACGGTAATTTGAGTCGAGGTTGCTTGAATGGCTTCATTTAGACGTTATTTGGATTTGATATTTTTGTTATCAGGCTATCGATACGGGATTATCGATAAAATGTGAAGATGAGTCGAGTAGGTAGGTATATTTACTATACCTACCTACGTGTTGAACCGTGAACGACTATAATGTAGACATAATACGGTAAATATAAATTAATGTACCTATTGGTACCTACTTACTATTAACTTATTAGGTACTAGATGATGCCCGCGACTTCGTAATGTGGGATGCTAAACTTCCTACTAACTGAGCATTATCTCTTCCTAACGAGAGAGCTGTATCTGCCTAACGGCTACTAAGGCTGTAGTCTATAGGTAGGTACGTTGAATTCTCACTCTATTCAGACTAAAGAGAGAGTTAAATCGGGACAGATTTATGTCAGGACACATATTTTGTGTCACGTTTCTGCCTCAAGTTCGAGCTAATTCATAGCACGTTTTCTAGATTTCGTCTTTACAGCTAAATTCTGAAACGAATCTTAGCAACTAAAAGCTCCTAAGCGCTAAGCAATAACGAGCTACGCCTATATCGCACTCAGAGATATTAAGTCGACTCTACGCACGGCCGAATTGTTCCATAAATGAGGTAACTTTTATAAGTAGGTATATCTTATCCTTCTTGCCGAATTAGTCCATCCATTGCTGAAAGCCAAATGACTTCAGTAGTTTTTGAGATTAGCGGGTACAAAAATTGGCGCCTGGTAATTTTTGAAAAGTTTTCTTTTTTTGACTATCCCACAGGCTAAAGTTTCTGTGACGATTCAGTTGTAACTTCGTACAGTTTTGAAATAAATGGGCTCTGACAGATAAATACCGAGATAATTCCAAAAAGTGTTCAGTGTTTTACTTTTGCTCGTGAACAAAAAACAGCACCATGTAAAGTGACTGTCCTCGCATGTCAGAGTTATTTCAAAGGTACGAAGGTACGAGGTAGAGCATTTTTCCACGAATCACTGCACGGCACGACACATGACACATCAGCATCACGTTAAATTGCGGTGCGGTGCGAACTTCATCTATACTAATAAAACAGAAACGAAACCAATTCTGTACATGAAATAGATTCAAAAAAGGGTTTTTGCTTCTAATTGTGTTCAAGATACAGATATCAAAACAGAAGCTAAATTTTTTTTGTCTGTTTGTTTGTCCTTCTTTCACGTAAAAACTACCGCACAGATTTCTACAAAATTTTATACCGTGGTAGCTTACTCGGGTCAACATCTAGGCTACTTTTTATCCCGGAAAATCAAGGAGTTCCCGAGGGACTTTAAAAACTAAATCCACGCGGACAAAGTCGCGGGCATCAGCTAGTATATTTATATTTCTGTGCGATGTCGTTGAATGAGTAGGTAAACGGTCCATAGAAAATACATAATATGGTGCTCGGAATCGTCCCCGCAATTTATCGTGTCGTGCGGTGGCTCGTGGAAAAACGCCCTAAGATCTAGGCCGCGTAATTTTCCGCCGTCGCGTCGCGTCGTCACTTGACAAACAGCGTACAATGTTGCAAAGATTCAATTGATGATATGACTTAGCGACCTATGAGATAATGACGTACTATGTATGATATTGACTGAAGGTGTTTCTATGCGGCCAATAAGTCTCTAACAAAGATTTACAAACATGGTCATGGTGTCTGAAGTCCTTAGACAGTACTTAGTCTAAAAGATTTTTCGCAAAAAATCTTTTCGCGTGGCGAGCTTTCACCGTGAAAGGTCACTCATCCATACATTCCATACTAAATTATAAAATATAAGATAGTAACCATAAACCATGTCTATCTGTTTATTACCTACTTTTACGCCTAAACCACTAAACTGGTTTCGAAAACATTGAATATTTCTATGTCGTTCCTTTAGCTTTAGGTTCGTATCGCAGGCACCTTGAACTTTTCAGAGTTATGTCAGTATTTTATGCGTTGCAAGCAATTTCTCACAGGTTTCCTCACGATGTTTTCTTTCGCACCGTTACAGTAAAACGGTGCGAAAGAAAACATCTGCATTCTGCATAATGATCTCAAAGGGAAGTCTGTCAATCTTCTGATTCTGAGAGGAGAGCCGTGCCCAGTGGACGTGGATCGGCGATAAGTTGAAATGTAGATGTTAATGGTCAAGTGAATTTCGAAAGTAGGTAGTGGATTATTTTGAAAACTCTCCAGGTAAATTGACAGGCGTAATCCAAGTCCAATGACGAGCTTTCTATACCTGCCTTATAATATGCATACATGCCTGAAACACAGCAATGCATTGTAGAATTTGTAGAGACTATAGAGTCATCATCTCCGACGATTCTCCGATGAGGTATCGGAGTTAAATGTGCGTAGGATGCGTTTTGCAGTTGCATGGTTAATTGCTTTCTTGGCACTTGTTTCTATTTGTAGGTACCTATAGTAGGTATAGTAGCGGTGGGCGGGCGATGCATACGGTATGAACCTAGTAGCTAGCGAATGTTGCACGTGCCGTACGTCATACATTTACACTTTTCGTAAGTACTTAATTTGATTAAACGAATTCGATTTAGCTTGGTAAATCGATGGATGGTGGGTGGATATGGGATTATAGTAAAATAAGCTCGTTATACGTTATAGACTATTACATATTACAGAGTTGACATCACTACCTTGTGCTCTATTATTGACTATCCACGGATTTGGATGCAGTTTTCACCTTTTCTTCTTATTCTCCTTTCCTTCCGAATAAGCGGAAAGCTAGTGTATACTACAATAGTGCAACGGGTGGATATCGAATCTTTCAGTTTTCAGTCCGCGCTATAATATATATATGTATATATATAATATAATAATATATATATAATAATTGTTGGGCTATTTAGGCTATAGCGATACAATAGTGTGTGTGATACAAATTGTGGTTCCATCGATTACATCGGCTTTCTCACATTGTTGAAGTCATTTAGGGAGCTGATCAATAAACTCCTGAAACGCTGACAATTGACGGTTCATTCGATATAATCGCAGGTGGCCCGTCTTACCCGCTCATTTGCTCAATCGTTACTAATATATATTTTTAAGGAATATCAGTATTATCAGTATTTCTTCTATTAGTGTTTCGTCGTTAGGTTGCCTGGAAGAGCGCGCTTCTTAGCGATAGATAAGGCCGCCTATTGTACAGCTTCTTCCCTTATATGTATGTTTTATGTTCTTTTGTTTTGTGTTGATTGGTGTACAATACAGTGTATTTTCATTTCATTTTCATATCAGCCAAATTGACTAATAGTCTCCTCTCCCCTCCAAATAAGCGGAAAGCTTGTGTTCGGAGTGGGTACGACAATAGTGCAACGGGTGGGATTCGAACTTGCGACCTTTTCAGTTTTCAGTCCGTACCTTTAACCGTTGGGCTATTGAGGCTTTATTAATCTTATAAATGCGAAGGACGTGTACTTATTTGTTTGTTGGTTTGTCCTTCAATCACGCAGCAGGACGAAAGTAGCAGCGGATCGACGTGTTTTTTTGCGTGGGTGTAGTTGAGGACCTGGAGAGTGACATACTTATATACCTTTTAGGCCGCAAAAACAGAGAGTTCCCGCGGGTTTTAAAAACCTATTTCCCGCGAAGTTGCAGGTGAAACCTAGCAAGTATTCATAAAAAAAATAGATGTATACGAACTTACTTACCTAGTTAATTGAGTCTTAAACAAATATCGTATTAATTATTATAATGTGCTAAGCCTCAGCCTATGTTGACCTGAGACCTTGGCTTAGTTAGAAATAGAATAAGTAAAAAAAATACCAGCCTAAGTAATTAACTAATATTTGTACCTGATATGCTAATAGCTAATACCATAATACTAAATAGCTAGTATTTGTACTCTTGATTAAGAATCTCACTAATAATATTATTATTTATTATAAACTAGCTGATGCCCGCGACTTCGTCTGCGTGGATTTAGTTCATAACATCCCGCGGGAAATCTTTGTCACTCTCCAGGTTCTCAACTATACCTATCCAATAAATCACGTCAATCCGTAGCTTTGAAGCAGGAAACATTTGATCGTCTTGCTCGCGGCATTGTTAATGATGATTCAAAGAGAAAACATATTACTGATGATATTATCAATTACGTTTAGCTATCATTTTTATAATTGTCAAATTTTTTACCATACTTAACCAAGGACAAAATTACGTTTAGCTGTCATTTACGTTTTGTTATTCCACTGTCATTTGCGTTTTGTTATTCCATGTCAGATGCGTTTTTGTTATACCACGTTTTATAGGGACTTGACGGAAACGCGGTCGAACGGGATAAAAAGTATCCTATGTCCGTCTCCTGGTTCTAAGCTACCTCTCCACCAATTTTCAGCCAAATCGGTTCATCCGTTCTTGAGTTATAAATAGTGTAACTAACACCACTTTCTTTTATATATATAGATGTGCAAGTGTGATTATTTGTTGGTTTGTCCTTCAATCGCGCTGAAACAGAGCTACGGATTGACGCGATTTGACTTGGACAGTGAAAAAGGTTACTCTTTATCCCGGAAAATCAAAAGTTCCCGCGTGATTTTAATAACTAAATCAACGCGGACGAAGTTGCGGGCATCAGCTAGTACCTACATAATAATGTCGAGTCACAGAAAACATACTACGTAATGTACAGCAGAAGATTCAATTCGCTAAATCATTAAAATAAATAGCGACTCTTGTTACCACAATAAACGAATCCAGCCCCCGCCGTAGCCAAGTTACACTTCGTTGTATCTATTCTCTTGACGCTTGAAGTTTTGGCTACGGCTAGACTAGATGGCGCTACAGCTGATCAAAGACAGAAGTGTATTGATAATATTTTGCGGCATTTTGTATTGTTTTTTTGACGTGATAACGTCTTATAAATCGATGAACACGGCTGCAGGCACGAAAAAGTGTCACGTTCCGCCTGAGCCTGAGGGTGCAAGTGAGAGCGCGGAACAAGCAATAGAGAGGCACGATCGGCCCAAGCGTTGGCTTGTGCCGCCCGCCAGTCATCGTCAATGTTTCTTTATGACGTTATCACGTTAAACTATCGTCCGTGTTTACGGACAACCAACTACGTTAGTCATTGAATTGGCGTGATAGGCCGGGACGACCGACGCCGGGTAGACATGTAGCACATTTCTTCACTCATGTGCGTGTTATACCTAAAATACCTACTTTTTAGGGTTCCGTACCAAAATGGTAAAAATGGAACCTTTATGGTGAGACTTTCTCCGTCCGTCCGTCCGTCCGTCTGTCACAGTCAATTATTTCAGTAACTATTAAAGCTATCGACATAAAATTCGGAATAGTTGTGTATAAGAGTGGAACATTGGAAGATTCCAACATCATTGGAAAAAAATCAAAATTATTTTTAGTTTAATTAAAAAAGGGGGAGTTTGAAATTTCAAAGTAAGATAACTATACCGAGTGGGGTATCATATGAAAGGCCTTTACTTGTACATTCTAAAACAGATTTTTATTTATTTTTAAGTATAATAGTTTTTGATAAATCGGGCAAAATGTCGAAAAAAAAATACCGTCCCTCCCTTAAATTGGTAAACTTATCTCTATTGGTAAGTTTACCAATCGAAAAATCAGAAATAATTATGGTCAATAGAAGTTTATGTATATTTTACAGGAAAAATAAAACCAACGCTCTAACTGGCATAGTTTTTTTTATATTAACAATAAACTTCTACAAACAAAGTTAACGATTAATAAGCAAATTAATATAATATTATCGTTTTACTTTTACTTCTAGAGTACGGAACCCTCGGTGCGCGAGTCCGACTCGCACTTTCCCGGTTTTTTATACTTACCTAATTTATTTGACGGAAGATCGAAAATATATTCTACCTACTATCGTTTATTCTTAACCCCCTTATCTCACAAGAGGGCAAATGTTTACTACACTGCTCTTCTTATGAATTCTGATAACAAATAATTGCGTCCTGTCAATTGTTAGGGACAAACGCGTCATTGTCGCCATCTTTTTATAAAAATATCATTAATTTATGATATCTAAAATTAATAAAAATAAAAATAAGTAAATTAAACAAATCGAAGTGATAATTAAAAAATTCAAGCAGACGTTAAAAAGTTACAGTAACCTAAAGTAAAACGAAATCTCATAACAAGACCAAATAAGTGTTTATTAAAATATGAATAATGATAAAAGAGTTAAGTAAACGGACTGTTCACGAGCAATTGTTGCAGCAAGAGAAGTTGTTTGAATCGAGAAATAAACAAAAGAACAGCACTAACATGCCTGTCACTAAAAACGGAAAGCGTTCACAGGTAAGCAATTTTTTATTCAAGAGATAACCTAGAATGCCTAGAATACGTCCTATACAAACGAAGTTTGATTTACATATTTAAATAGGTAGGTATATTAAATAGGTACCTACATGGTATACTTAGGTACACTGAACTATCTACCTATCAAACTCGTTGAAATTTTGTAGAAGCACTTACTTTTTAATACTCAAAGAGCACTTAAGAAAGAAATCTGTGTCTATGGTTTTTTTGATTTTCATAGAAATTTACTATTATAAAATAAGTTTCTTCATTTAAAAAAAAAAAAAAAACTTGACAATGGCTCGAACGCTCAACGCGCGGAGCCACTAAAAAGAAGAAGAAGTATAACGGCACCCCTCTCGCCGAGCGTCTAATAAAGGCAATCACACACTATCTCAGAACAGAATAATATCATTCTCAGCAATCATCTTCTTTCAATAATAATAACTACCCTCAAGAAGGAGGGTACATTTTAATCGTTATGTGACAAGTATGGAACCCAAATTTTCCATGTCTGACTAGACGAACCCGGCTAACTATGCTAGCCTAGGTGCAGCCTCCACCACCCCTCTAGCTGCCCTGTCTCCACCATTAACCTAGCAACTATTATACAGCCAGTAACACCCAACAATAATTGCATAATCACTCTACACTATCACATATCGCTATCAAAATCACTAATCTTAATCTTGAAATCCTAAATCCCACAAATTAATGACAAAACTGCAAACGTAGGTAACAGAATTCCGAATCATCGACCATGAACCCTAGAATATCTCTGACCATAGACCACATAGTTACACAGACACCAAGACTAGCATCCCTGACAAATTCCACCATAGACTACAAACATTAAGGAATGCAACACGATACAACCGTCCACAGAGCAATCGATAGCACATGGAACTAGGAATCACGACTACGTCTAACAGATCGCGCCTCACAAATTTGTACAAGTATTTTATAGTTTCTGTACGTAAGCTTTACAGACAAATAAATAAATAAACATTTAATTTAAATAAATCTAGGCATGAGTACGTGAATTAAATTACTAACGATAATAATATAATTAACTAGCAAAAAGCTGAGCTTTGTGATTGTGAGGGCTCGCGTACTTTTTCTAACGGGTAATAAGTTCGGTTGCAGCGATGTTAACTCTTTGGTTTTCTAACAGATGGCGTTAGTAGTACAATAACATTCCATCCAATGAATACAAAATAATTGTTAATGTTCATTTTTTAATTGGTTATAAAATTATTATTTTTTTGACAGATAACACATCTGGATATGAAGTTGAATAATTACTATGTTAAAGCAAAAATCTATAGGCGTGATAGTTTTTCAGTGAAGTGTACCACAATAATGCTCAGGTTGTGGCGAAGCGAAGCGAGCCCTAATTATTCATCCTTAGCAACCCATCAATGGCTCACTACTGAGCTCAGGTCTCCTCTCAGAGAAGGGTGTTATGCCATAATCCACCACGCTGGCCCAATGCGAATTGGCGGACTTCACACACATTCAAGATAAACATGAAGAACTCTCAGGTGTGCAGGTTTCCTCACGATGTTTTCCTTCACCGTTGAAGCAAGCGATATTTAATTGCTAAATCGCACTTGACTCCGAAGTCAGAGGTGTGTGCCCGGGATCGAACCTGCGACCCCCCGAATAGGAGACCACAAGGCTATCCACTGCTTATCCTATACCTAACGTATAAGCAGGACGAAATCTGTGATCCAACAATTTTTAGTCCGTAGCTACGGACTACCTGATAGAACTAGTAGAACTAGGAATTTAGTCTTCCTACGTCCATGGACTATCTACCTACGCGTAGGTACTTAATTAACCGTTGCCGGTTGCTCTGTCGTTTATCGAGATTCGAGACTTATTTTTTCGATACCGATCGATTAAAGAATTGATACAAAGAAGTTTAAAAACAACTTGTTTTCAATAAAATGGTTTCCCAACGAATACCTAGGTAAAATATTAAAAATACATGTAAGTAAATAATCCTGCGTGACTCTTATTTATCAGGTGCCCTGATAAGTTTCATCTGATAAAGTGAACCAGTACAATAATATATCGATAGTTATTCCAAATATACGGGGGAATGTAGACATAAAACGTGTATACCGGATGTTATACGAACGTATTTTTGTGCTTTAGAGAACGAAATATTAGGGTACCTATACCTCTGTTTTCCAAATATATTTTTAGTACCTGTTTATTTTTAATTTGGTATATATAGAATATAGATATACCATAGCATAGGCAATAAGACAATTTTTCAGAATATAGTTTGATATTTTAATATTTTTTGATAAGTGATAGTGTTCCGTAGTCGTTAAAAATTAATAGCAATTTTTCGTAATTATTACAATGATTGTTACCTATAAATAAATACTTAAATGAACTCTTAGTACCTGGGTATTATCATTGTTATTCCATATGAGTAACTAGTGTACTAAATATAGCTAATATACGATTGGTGTAGGTAGTGTACATAGTAATTAATAATATAATTAGTGTCAGGTATTAGTTAACTTTGTGTTCGGATATGAAAGCCGAGGATGCGTGGGAAGCTCAGGCTAAAGGACGGTTGACTGTAAGTATTCGTAATTCGGTAATTTCATTAAGTGTTCCACCTTACAGCATTCTTAATTAGTAATAAGCCACAGAAAAAATAGATAGAACGGAAAAATTGGCGGAAAACGCGTGTCAACAATAGGTTATTTAATATGTTGTTGACATAAGGCTACAACTGCACTAGTAAGTTTTTACGTAAGTATAGCTTACGGAAGTAACTTACGTAACTAAGTTGGCAAACTATAATATTATGTGAATTACATGACTGTCTACATTTCGTTAGTTACTCTTTCTCTCTTTCTTTCTTCTGGCTGGGCTGGTTTCCACACGTAAACCGTGATGGTCTGTTGTGTGTGATGTACCATTCCTTCCGGTGTTATTACTCTAGCCCTCCCAGATCACTCCAGAAGCTTAGAAGGCCGCCCAGCGGCCCAGGTTGCCAAGGACTTCTCGAAGTGAGGCTGGAGATCCGAGATGGTTCTTGCGTTGTTCTTCCAAGCCCGTGCATGACAAGAGCACGTGCGTGGGCGTTTCATCTGCCTCCAAGAAGGCCTGGCACAGAGGACTGTCGGTCGGTGGCACCTATAATAAAAAGGTGTTTGTTTAGTGGGCTGTGCCCACTGCCCCGTTATAATTCCCACCACCTTCCTGAGTTTACCTCTGTCCAGGCGGAGTAGTCTGTTTGTTAGTTGTTTGTCTAGATAAGGAAAGGCTTCTTTAGTCTGTTTGCATTCTGTTGCATTCGACCAAAGTAGGGAAGTTCGTTAGTACTCATGCTTACGTGAATAAAACTTACATGTGTAGCCATGCTACTTTAATGATACAAAATGACCGTCAATAACTGATTCTGATGCGATCATTGATACTTCCCGTGCCGAAGTAGATAATAGGTTCCGTATAAAGAATGTCTTGCCTATCTATTGCGCATTATCAATGGATGATATCTGTTTGCTTAGACATAGTCAGGATACGATCTGTGGTTGAGTCGTGAAAAGCTAAGTCTCACAGAGTTAATTATTTTGAATTTTATTTTATAATATATTTAGTAGCAAGCTTGTTCCGTTGCGGATAAAGTCCTGCTTAAAAAGTTCAAACAAGTTATTGGAGTTTTCTATCAAGAAATCGACAGTATCAGATTTCGTTACGATTTTGGATATTTTTTAGTTTCCTTAACTTTTATAACATATCAATATTACTACATATTTTAATAGACCTAGTAGTATACAAGTAATCTATGATAAATTGATAATAAAGTAAAAACTATGATGGGTTCATCATAGTTCGACGCAGCATCGCACTTAATCGGTACAAATTGCACTGACGAGAAGATTTTTAATAAGTCACTAGGTAAATAATAAATAATTAACTTGTTAAGACAAGTTACGAGATTTACTCCTACTGTTATTTATTTATAAGCAATATTATTTAAAGCTAATTTTATTGCACAATCTTTTGTAAGAGACAAGAGTGACTCAATTGTGATCGAAAATATTTTAATTAAGTTTTAACAACTATAGGTTCACCTGTATTATTTACAACGTGAAAACCGGTTTTCTAACATAAAAAAATGTTGTTTCCACCATGTTTTAACTAATGGAATTTAAAACGGCTACCTACTTAAAAAGCCTATGGCACCCCGCACACAGTCAATATTATTGTCAATATTCACGAATATTGACAATATTATTGACTGTGTGCGGGGTTTGATCAATATTATTGTCGAAGTCCGGAAATTTCGTCAATATCGGGGGGAGGCAGGGATATTGACAATAATATTGACAGTGTGCGGGCGCGCGTCAATATTTTAGTTGAAAAAAGATTTCAAGGCAGGAGGACGTGCGCTCGCAACCAAAAATGGAGGACATCCCCAGTGCAACAAGCAATGAAAAAGAATATTTAATAGAATTTATTAGAATGTGGGAGACGTAACGATTTTCGCATCAGTATACCTATCTTGTTTTTTTAAGTAAGGGGTTACTAAAGATAGTATTTTTTGAAAGCTACTACCTTTTATTCTCATGTAATTTTTAAAATCATCTTTTTCTGTATTTCGAAGTTCTTTTATTAGATTTAAATTATTTAATTCCACTTTTCCACTTTGTCATCCAGTATTTAAGCCATCATTAATGGTAAAAATGGAACCCTTATGGTGAGACTTTCTCCGTCCGTCCGTCCGTCTGTCACAGTCGATTATTTCAGTAACTATTAAAGCTATCGACATGAAATTGGGCATTGTATATAATAATATATAATATATAATAATGTATAATAGTGGCCCAACATCATTGGGTTTTCATTCAAATTATTTTTAGGGTTCCGTACCCAAAGGGTACCAACGGAACCCTAAGCCTACGCTGTCCGTCCGTCCGTCCGTCCGTCTGTCAGCGGGCTGTATCTCGTAAACCGTAATAGATAGACAGATGAAATTTTCACATATTATTATGTATTTCTATTGCCGCTATAACAACAAATAATAAAAATTAAATTAAATTAAAAAAATTAAATTAAAATATTTCTATGGGTACATGGAAATATAATAATTTAATTTTTTTTAACGGAACCCTAAAAGAGCCTTTCTGAAATCACTTTTTGTTAGAAATATTGACAATATTACTGCGTAGTGTGCGGGGTCTAAATATTGACGAAAATATTGTCAATATTTTCGTCAATATTTTCGACAATATTATTGACTGTGTGCGGGCTGCTTATGAATAAACAAACGGCACGCGCATCGAACTATCTCGCTTAGAAGCGCAATAGTCGATTCAGTTACGGGTTGAAAAGCCATTTTTAGTAAGCCTTTAAAGGCCGACTACGCAGTACCATCGCGTAAGTACGACGAGCTCGCAGAAAATTGTTAAAAAATGAAATAGGTAGGTACTGTGAGCTGTGCTGTGAAAGGGTGTCATAATTCATCCCAAATCCCAATAAGCATCGAAAACGTAATTTAGTATCAGTACCAGAAAATAATTTCATGGCTCTCACACATTCATTGGTTGTTTTGAGCCTACATTTGGAGCGGAACGTGTGGCGGAACTTTGTTAGATACCTACCTACTTCTGTTCTAAGTTCGATAGATTGGGCCGCGCTTTATTAGCCCAGTCGACAGGTAGGAAAAAGTGGGGTCTGGTGGAAAAAGGTCGGAAGTTAATGAAACTGTAGGATGTTGTTCAGGGATGTTTAAATAATATTTTCTCAAGTTTTGGACCTCGTTTTGGAGGAGAGGAGGGGGGAAAGCTGCAAAATTTTCGACCTTCCTCCGGTTTTTCCTCAATAACTTTTTTCCTACATACTGAGGCAAAAGCATTTCTTTACTTTTTTGTAGAACGTTAAATTTCCTACAAGTATGATAACACAAAAATTTTTGTACTTATGTCAATTCGTGTCCGAGATATGGCGCTACGAAAAAAAAATTTGTAAATTCGCTAAAAAAATGCGACAAAAATGCAGAATTCCATCTTATTTCTTCTGTTATTCCCGAATTATGATGAAATGTTGTTGTAATTATGGTACCTGGTTACAATCACAAACTTTGGACACCCCATTCCCCGCTCACCCCACTCAACCCCAATTCACAAAAGGTTTTTAGCGAATTTTGACAAAACCCTTTGTTTTGACGAAACCCTTTGTTTTCCGGGGAAAAAAGTAGCCTTTGTCATCGATTTATGGTAAATAGATGCATATCAAATAAATAAAAAAAAACGCTGAAGTTGGACAGTTCGGAATCAGCTGCTAAGAAAAATTTCAGCACCTTTATAGGTCAAGTGAACACAGTTTTAAACCCAGAACCTGATGATGAAGTTAATACTGAAGTTATTCTGTCTTCAGGGGACACCACTTTTCTATCCACGTATAACAAATAACTAGAAGCTCTTTAACGCGTGGACGCCACATACATAGTGCCCGCGTACAGTCCAGAGTTCGAGGCCTGGCGCTCGAGTCAAAAAGGGGATCCCAACACTACCCTATTGAACCGAATGGTGGCGGTTCTATGCTTTCCACCAACAAAAGCATTCCCAAAGAGGGTTGACGTCAGGCAGGCGACCGGTCGTACAATGTCACGCCGAAACACTTACAACATGGCTTGCAAGACATGTTGTGCCGACCATACGTAGCGTGGGACAAGGAGATGATGATAATGATCGATTTATGGTAAATCGATGTATGATAAGTACAATCCGTATGTGGCGGTCGATACCAAAACTTCAAGTAGGTGTCATAACCATAAGGCTTCTCTTCCGCTAGCTGACGCCCCACAAATGCAACATGACTATTGACTACGGTACATACGGTATATGGTTCACTCGCTTATGGCACTAAGGCAGACCGCTGAAATGTTTTCACGTATCGCGTTACCTTAATACCTTGCCCCACGGATTTACGCAACTGTTCATTTATGGAAGTAATGATAATCCGCCGAAACAATTTCAGTTATGTATAGGTACCTGGTGACACATGGTCGAATGTAAAAACTCCTATTATAGACAGGTGACCCGGCGACTTCGTACCGCTAACTTAAACATCTGTATAAATAAAACAAATAAACTACAACTACAACTACTAGTACAATTACAACTACAACAACAACAACAACTACTACTACTACTACTACTACAACTACTAATACGACTACTACTACAACAACAACTACTACTACAACTACAACTACAACTACAACTACAACTACTACTACTACTACAACTACTACTACCACTACTACTACAACTACAACTACTACTACTACGACTACTACTACAACTACTACTACTACTTCTACTACTACTACTACAACTACTACTACAACAACTACTACAACTACAACTACTACAACTACAACCACTACAACTACAACTACCACTATAACCACTACAACCACTACAATTACAACTACTACAACAACAACAACTACTACAACTACAACTACTAATACTAATACTACTACCACAATTACAACCACTACAACTACAACTATCACTATAACCACTACAACCACTACAATTACAACTACTACAACAACTACTAATACAACAACTACTACAACTACTACAACTACAACTACTACTACAACTACTAAAACAAATACTACTATAACTACTACCACAACTACTACTACAACTACTTACTACAACTACTACTACTACTACTACTACTACTAAAACTATCCTATCTTTCAAGTTGGAGCAAATTACGTATAGTAGGTAAGGTATATATTATAATATACAGCCTCTTGCAGTTGAAACATTATTGTATAGATGACGTTACATACAAGAAGTAATTTACTGAGAACTCTATCTAACTGCCGCACTCAGAGACATTCATTCAATTATAATTAATGAATCATTAAATCATCTGTCAACCATAGACAAAGCTTTACGCGACCGTAAAGCTTTGTCTATGGTTGACAGTTCACGTTCAAATTAGAATTTTAGGATTGCTAGTTTTGACTGAATTGATTGTGTCCACAGGTACAAGCGTGGATACGACTTGATTACAAAACGTATTTTGTAATCAAAACGTAATTATTTTCATTCACATCACGGGATTTTGTAAAACTAATCGTGGTCACAATCGAGTTGGATACCTACTCATACAACTTTCGCTAATTGTATCAAAGTATGGAGAAGACATTCCAATATTTATGGAGTGTTTGCAAGATAGAATATGTATGCAACAGGCTAATAGGTAGCAAATTAATTCACAATTTACGAGTTTCATTCAAATGCTATACCTACTTCGAAAGAGATTCAAAAATAAAAAATAAAACATCCAAAGTCCCCGAACAGGTTTTTTTATTTTTCAAAACGACTATGATAATAGTGATTAATTAAAAATATATTAAATTTAAGCCCGTAAATTATCAATTACATTTAATTGCCATTTAATTTTTAGATATATTGATAAACCTTCATTTACCTACTAGAGACGGTAGAGCGGTTTGAAGCGGGATGAAGTTTTATTTTTATACGAAGGAAGAATAACTAACTATTTCCGTAGGTAATAAAAGTAGCTAAGTTATTCTTAGTAGCACCTGATACGCATAGCTTACAGAGCTACATTCGACAACAATCATTAAAATTCAATTGGAATAATACTGAACATACAGTATTGAAAATTATAGTAATTCTACAGTGCAAATAATAATCATAAAATACAGTAAAATAATTACATAATAATATATCCTTTAGGTACTTAGGTACTACTTAGTAATTGGTCTGATATCCTTGAATATAATGAATTTTGAAAGCGTCGAATAAGATTTTGCTGTAGTAGCTAATTTTATTAATGTATACACTGAACTGATATCTGAACTTGATTTTAAAATATTTTGAAATACCTAGGTATTATTGTTTCTCGTGTCTGTGCCAAATATAGTAGAAATGAAGAAGGTACGAAGTATAAGATGAGGGTTCTTTATCTTCGCATTTAACTAAACGGAGCATGTTCTACTGTAAATAGCCCATTTTCAGGTTATGAAATAATATTAAGGGTCAACAGAAAATGGTTCTCAAGGAGGAAATTTTGTCGATACCGTAGAAAAACAAATTACCATTTAGATATTTAGCAGAGGTCGATATCCAATTAAAATATAGAAGTTAATACTTAATTACATTAGGCTAAATCGCCAGGTTTCGGGTACCGCTACCCACCACCGCTCTTATCGGATTGGCGCGAGCTGGAGGACCTTGTCGGAGGTTGATCCTCGGTTCACGCGCGCTGAGCAGGAGCAAGGCCGCGGCGCGAGCGGGCGGCGCGCGCGGCATTCCGTCCGGCGCGCTCGCCGCACCACCATGCGGGCCGACGACGAGCCCCCGCTGCCGCCCGCCTCCCCCGCACCCCCCGCCGCCCCCGGCCGCAGCCCCGGCGCGGGCCCTTCCCGCTTCAAGCGCGCGCTCCACTCGCTCCGCTCGTCGTTCCGCTCCGCCTCACCCTTCCACTTCGCTTCGCTCAAGCGCAGTGGCTCCACTAAATCCTCAGTATCGGACAGTGAGATCGTGCGAGGCGAACGCACTATGCGTAGGAAAAACAAAAAACAACGCGCAGACTCGGCGACCGCCCGCGCCGCCTCGCGGAGCACCGACAGCTCGCCCGCGGCCGAGATAAAGAAAACAGGCTTACTCAAACGAATGAGCACCATCGGCAAGAGGCGAGTGGAGAGCTCCACGCCGTCGTCGACCGACATGGATCCCGAAATGGACATGGACCCCGAACTCGTATCCGATTCCAAGCTCGACGAAAGACCGATCCTAGAAACTAACCAGGAGCCGGAAAATCAGGAGGAGATAGCTTCCACGGATAATGTTGACCAAAACCTTAGCACCTCCGTGCCGGAGTCCGCTTCTCCGGAGCCCCCGTTCATCCCCATAGCGGTCGAGCACCCGGTGGCGATGCGCTGTTTCACGAAAGAGGCCTGGAAGCGACGCAGCAAAACCGAAATTCCTAAGCCGATCGAGGAGTCGGGTCCCGGGAGCGCCCTGAAGCGCCGCATCGCATTCGTCGCGCAGACGTCGGCCGCGATGTCGGAGGACCGCGACGACGACGACGACGACGACGACGCGGAGAAGGGCGGGGGCGAGGTGGGGTCGCTGGAGGAGGCCGTGGCGCTGGCGCGGCAGCGGCTGGCGCAGGCCGCGCACTCGCCCGCGCCGCCGCAGTCGAGCGACACCCACGAGCCGGACGAGGAGGGGCGCGCGGACAGCATGCCGGCCTACGGAGACCTCATCGAGCCGGAGCACAAGGTTGAGGCCTACGACGAACCGGTGAGTGTAGCGCTCACCGCTCGCCGCTCGCGGTCCGCTCAGTGGGCGCAGGCTGTCCGTGCGATGCGCGCGCGCCATGACCTTCGAGCACACCGCCGCCGATGAGTGCTACCTGACGGTGTGCGAGTGTTGCGGCTTCAGCGCCGAGACGTCGCTGTTGTATCCTGTACGTTTCATTTCACGATAGTTTACGAGGAAGGACTCACCGCTATGCCGTTCGTGAGTACACGTCAAGCTTGCCCGCCCGTGTGCTTTGCATTGCAACATTGAGACACTTCTTATTTGTACAAGTGTTCCATAAACATAGATCTGGCTTATATATTACAGATTTTAGGATTGATTCAGATCGGTTTTCATAAATTTCAGTCGTCACGTAACTAAAGGTGAATAAATCTTCAATCTATCTGAAACCAGATTTTTGTTGAGGTAGACTAAAGTTAAATGTTGTGATAGGTTCCTAATTCCATTCCAACCATTCCGAATACCTACTTGCCCAGAATATTTACAAGCGTTATGAAAGAAAATTTGAAATACCTAACGTTTTATTTATTATCGTTACGAGTAGGTACATAGCATACATAGCATAATCGGCTGAATTGTAAATCTTTAAATATTGTGTAAACGGAGTTATCAGGAAAAACATTTACGGTAGATAGGTACTCGAAGGTAGGTACGATTATTTGATTGAACTTCCGATAGGTGATGAGAAATAAATAATGTAGTAATAAATTGAAATTCTTAACTATTATCCGCGCACGCGCTTTACCAACACGTTTTTTCTATCCGTTAATTTTTTTAAACATAGGTACCGGTTTGACTGAATTCTTTTTTATTAATTAATTTTTTACGTCTACTTAATGGATAAATAATTAATTTAAATTTTAAGTAGTTTCTGAAGACACAGTTTATGTAAGTTCAACCTTGTTTTTCTGATATTCTGTTATGGTAGAAGATAGTCCAGTTTAGTGTACTGTAGAATGTTGCATAAGCTGTATTTATTTCTTCGATTGAGCCAATCTTCTTTTTTTTTGTTATGTTGCTTCTAAAGTTTGTCTTTAATTTATTGCCATTGAAAATTTTTCATCGTCATCATCATCATCATCATCACCATCATCATCATCATCAGCAGCAACCCATCAACGGCTCACTACTGAGCGCAGGTCTCCTCTCAGCAAGGGTTATAGGCCATAGTCTTATAGGTCACATCGTGAACGGGTTCCACCGGCGGGAATGGGGCTACTTTCAGTCTGCCCGTCTTAACGTGAATTGAATTGTAGTACCTACGCTTTTTTTGGAACTTCACGTCATTGTGGAAATATTATATTCTAAAAGTTGCATGGGTTAAATCGGCATGGCATCCGGCTGCCCACAAGATAGTATAAAAAACTTATTACAATGTAATAGCTGTATAATATTGTAAAATGATTATTTTGAAAAGAGCACCTGCTGAGTTTCTTGCCGGCACTTCTCAGCAGAATCCGCTTTCCGAACCGGTGGTAGATTCATGACGTGTCATAAGAGCCACAGGTTGGCCTACGTGAAATAAATAATTTTGAATTTGAATTTGAATTCAGTCCATCACGCTGACAAAATGCAAATTGGCAGACAATTTTAATTGATTGCGGTTGAATATTTTTAATTTAGTAAAAATAATATTCATAAAATATATGAATTTTCCTCAGCAGTTTCGTCTATAATAATAATTGTTTTTGAATTAGTTTTGGTTTTCTCGTAATTTTTCTTTTCTTCTTCTTCTTTTCTTCAACATCGATTTATGAAATCATTATTTTTATCAGAACGGCCATTTATAACTAATGTATAACCAATATTTTCTACGAAATATATAGAACTCAGACTAACGTATACAATTTTCTTTAGCTTAAGGGTCTGTTTCATCACTTGCTGATAAAGGTCTCATAGCCTATCCACAACTTATCTGACGGATAGCGTTTAAATTTTTGTTTCATAAATATTTTATAAGTCAATCTGGTAGTTAAACTTAAAAAGAAATCACACAGATTTATACAGCAGATATTTTATCTGTTAGATATATATCAGGCACTTTATCAGCAAGTGGTGAAACAGGCCATATAAATGTTATAAAACTAAAGCAGAAGCAGTTGAACTGACAAAGTTTCAAGGTCCTAAAACCATTCAGAATAATTAGGTATTTGACTGTAGGCAAAATGTTGATATTCATTATTTATAATCGAAAATGTAACATGTAAGAATAACATTTGTAAAAACAGAAAATAAATCGGTCAAAAAACAAATAAGATAAAGAGCTTTAAAATTTCCTGTTAGACAGAGACAGCGCTAGTGAACTGTGATTTCACAACTCACCAGCTCTCCATACACGCTCCATAGAAAATTTCGTTTTAGAATAAGAGACCGTACCAGTCACAATAAAACAGCTTATAATTCCGAGACTAGTAAAGATATTTAAAAAACAGAAATGGCAATATGTTATAACATTTAATAACGTTATTTTGAATAAATAAAAAAATATCAGTCAAATACCCAATTACCTACCTATGCCTAACCCATTTTTTCGACACGATGGATTTTAAATAATTATTATAACTAACTAAAGTAACAACTAAAAACTTTCTAATGTTACAAAACTCTATTAAACCGACATACTTTCAAGGCCCATAAAAATAATAAAGCCAGCCAAGTGTGAGTTGGAAGAAATCGTAATTGGTAATTTAATTTAATTTGGTTAGATTAAATTATTCAACCGCTTCAAAACAAACTGTTTTGTTTCTTCTTCTTTCTCAACCGATAGACGTCTGGACATAGGTCTCTTTCATAGACTTCCACAAGGCTCGGGCTTGCGCTCCCTGTATCCAATGCAGCGGCTCCCTGCGACTCGTCTGACGTCGTCTTTGAGTATCAAAAAGAACATCGTCGATCCACCTAGTAGGGTTCTGCCAACATTGCGCTTTCCGATTTGTTTGGGGAGCATTTAAACTATGATCAATTAATTTTATTTCAGTTTATTATTATATTGTTAGTTTAACTAGTCTTCCTATCTAAGTCAGAAAAAAATTGTGTGGCTGTGGCTTGTGGCTGAATTAAAATAGACGTGTGGTGTCGTGGGACACCAGGTAGGAACGAAGTTATTATTATAAAAATATTAATTTCAAGCTCTATTCGAGGTATAAAGAAAATAATTTTTCGGGTATACATTTTTATCATGATTTTTTTATCGACAAAAATCAAAATGACCCCAGGGAAGCCTAAATATCGATTTTATAAAATATTAAGAATAAATAATTTTATAAAATAAAAATGAAAATAAAATTGCGCGCCCTCGGGTGGGCTCGAACCACCAATTTTTCGGTTAACAGCCGCACGCGAACCAATTGAGCCACGGGAGCGATGCACAACTTGTTGAAATTATTATTTATGATATTTTTTAGGCCATCAAAAAGTGTCGTTACAACTTTTGGTGCTAATTTCCGTCTTGCCCCCTTTCGCAACGCGCGATAAGGAACTTCGTTCCAATAGAGTTTCTTATACTTAGTACTCGTCCCCACTGTAATCTGGATTTAAACCATGCGCACGCGGCGCCGCTAAGTGTGCGTGAATTGTTCACGTAACTATTCCATCGTAGCATTTTTGGAATTATTGGCGCATGTGGATTGTGGGCGGCGGCGGGAGGACCCTAGTAGAAAATGTTTTTCGCGTACAACTCCTAGCTTCGAAAGGCGACTCTATTCACTCTGTTTTTCTTGACGTTGACTTCGCATACAACTCCTAGCTCTAAAGGCGACTCTATTAATTAATCTATGTTTTTCTTTATATTATGTAACTTACTTTTCTTTCTGAAACGTTGAATGTCTAAGTTGTACTGACGGTATCGAATCACTAAAGTTTCTGTAGCAACTTAATTATACTTTAATAGTTTCTGAAAAAAAAGTAACTTGTGGACGGACAGACGTAACAGACGTAAAACTAAGTAAATCAATAAGATGTTATACGTTACTTACTCTCGATTACGAAACATTTTAAAGATAAAATAAACAAGAAAGAAAAATAAAACTTTCTTCTTTGTGAAAATCGTGTGTGTGGTTCTGACTTGGCTCGAACTTGAGTCAGGATAAAAAACCGGCCAAGTGCGAGTCGAACTAGGGCACCGAGAGTTCCATACTCCAGAAGTAAAAGAATTCAAGTAAAACGATAATATTATTATATTAATTTGCTTATTTATCGTTAACTTTGTTTGTAGAGGTTTATTGATAATATCAAAAAAACTATGCTAGTTATAGCGTTGGTTTTATTTTTCCTGTAAAATATACATAATATTATATACCTCTATTGACCGTAATTATTTCTGATATTTCGATTTGTAAACTTCGAAGATAAGGGGGGGACGGTATAGTTATCTATCTTACTTTGAAATTTCAAATCCCTGATTTTCCCTGCTTTTTAATTAAACTAAAAAATTATTTTCGTTTTTCTTTTATTCCAATGATGTTGGGCCATTGTTATGTATTTTAATTCTGTTGAGAGTGTGATCTCTGCCTAAGAGCTTACTGGAAAACTTACACTCTCTTTTTAATATCAAGCAACTAGCTGATGCTCGCGACTTCATCCGCGTGGGTTTAGTGTTTAAAATCCCTCGGGAACTTTGATTTTCCGGGATAAAAAGTAGCCAATGTAGTGACATAGTTTGGCATGGGTATAGTTGAGGACCTGGAGAGTGCTCCAGGTCCTCAACTATACCCATGCCAAAATCACGTCAATCCGTAGCTCTGTTGCAGCGTGATTGAAGGACAAACCAACAAACAAACACACATTCGCATTTATAATATTAGTATAATTATTTGGCATACAACTATTGCATCTTGATTTGTAATAATTGTATGCGAAAAACCTGATCACCACTTGCATGTTATCAAAAGTTCATTATAGTTCGGCCGTTCAGAGAATGCGTTCCTGACACCTATTAGAAAAATATTGTTTACCAAGTTATTTGACACTCAGTTTGGCACAAAATTATAACATTAATTGATTATTGATATAATAATTTTGTTTTAATGCTCATCAATTGTTAAAACGGTAAACAACCAGCAATAATATTTTTATCGTAACTGCAACGCCATTACAAAGTTACGTGGTCAGTTCAATCGCGACGTGTCAGGAACGCATTCTCCGAACGGCCGTAGTATACTCAATCAAATTCCGATAACCTATTTTTATTTGTTGACAGCACCAACCAGTTTTTTTCAACTTAATTACTTAATTTAAAATAGAATTTAGTGTTGCAGTTTGGTTGCTTTCTTAGTGCCGATTTCACTAACGTCGAGTGACGTTTATCCGAGGGATAAATTGGGCATTTTGACAGTTATTGTATTGAAACCTCTGTCAAAATATAAAATTTACGCTCGGATAAGACTTATTTTAGGTTGGTGAAATCGGCCCTTAGTAGTAATTAGCTGACGCGAATGGAGTTGTAGCGACTTTGTGCGCTGTAGGCAACAGCGCGAGCTGGTCAAAAATCTCTGAGATTCGTGACTCGATCGTGTATGACTTGTGATCGAATCAAAGTGATTCGATCAATCGTGATCAACATAGCTCTGATTTTTGAGTCGCACTTGTTACAGAATATACCTGAGCGAACTGTATTGAAGGAACTGTACTGTAGGAAGTGATTGCGTCGCGTGGCAATCGCTCTCAGTTCGCTCAGGCTAAGCGCCAGATTCTGTAACTTAGGCACCCCGCACACAGTCAATATTATTGTCAATATTTACGAATATTGACAATATTATTGACTGTGTGCGGGGTTTGATCAATATTATTGTCGAAGTCCGGAAATTTCGTCAATATCGGGGGGAGGCAGGGATATTGACAATAATATTGACAGTGTGCGGGCGCGCGTCAATATTTTAGTTGAAAAAAGATTTCAAGGCAGGAGGACGTGCGCTCGCAACCAAAAATGGAGGACATCCCCAGTGCAACAAGCAATGAAAAAGAATATTTAATAGAATTTATTAGAATGTGGGAGACGTAACGATTTTCGCATCAGTATATCTTGTTTTTTTAAGTAAGGGGTTACTAAAGATAGTATTTTTTGAAAGCTACTACCTTTTATTCTCATGTAATTTTTAAAATCATCTTTTTCTGTATTTCGAAGTTCTTTTATTAGATTTAAATGATTTAATTCCACTTTTCCACTTTGTCATCCAGTATTTAAGCCATCGTTTCTTTCTTTTTTAGGGTTCCGTACCAAAATGGTAAAAATGGAACCCTTATGGTGAGACTTTCTCCGTCCGTCCGTCCGTCCGTCCGTCTGTCACAGTCGATTATTTCAGTAACTATAGCTATCGACATGAAATTGGGCATTGTATATAATAATATATAATATAAAATATATAATATATTGGGCATTGTATATAATAATATATAATTTAAAATAATGTCTAATAGTCGCCCAACATCATTGGAATAAAGAAAAATCGAAAATTATTTTTAGGGTTCCGTACCCAAAGGGTACCAACGGAACCCTATTACTAAGCCTACGCTGTCCGTCCGTCCGTCCGTCCGTCCGTCCGTCTGTCAGCGGGCTGTATCTCGTAAACCGTAATAGATAGACAGATGAAATTTTCACATATTATGTATTTCTATTGCCGCTATAACAACAAATAATAAATATTAAATTAAATTAAAAAAATTAAATTAAAATATTTCCATGGGTACATGGAAATATAATAATTTAATTTTTTTTAACGGAACCCTAAAAGAGCGAGGCCCAACTCGCACTTGGCCAATTTTGGTTTTATTAAAAATTTTCAATTTTGGTTTTATTGTTTTGGTTTGGTTGGTTTTATTAAAAAAAAATCGGCCAAGTGCGAGTCGGGCCTCGCTCTTTTAGGGTTCCGTTAAAAAAAATTAAATAAAAATATTTCCATGTACCCATGGAAATATTTTAATTTAATTTTTTAATTTAATTTAATTTTTATTATTTGTTGTTATAGCGGCAATAGAAATACATAATATGTGAAAATTTCAGCTGTCTATCTATTACGGTTTACGAGATACAGCCCGCTGACAGACGGACGGACGGATGGACGGACGGACGGACGGACAGCGTAGGCTTAGTAATAGGGTCCCGTTGGTACCCTTTGGGTACGGAACCCTAAAAAGGGGGAAAATCGGGGGTTTGAAATTTCAAAGTAAGATAACTATACCGAGTGAGGTATCATATGAAAGGCCTTTACTTGTGCATTCTAAAACAGTTTTTTATTTATTTCTATATGTAATAGTTTTTGATAGATCGGCCAAAATGTCGAAAAAAATACCGTTCCCCCCCTTATCTCCGAAGTTTACCAATCGAAAAATCTGAAATAATTATGGTCAATAGAGGTTTATGTATATTTTACAGGAAAAATAAAATAAATGCGAAATTTTTTTTGTCATCCAGTATTTAAGCCATCGTTTCTTTCTTTTTTTATTCAATAAAGTTAATGCAATAACCAATGCAATGGTTTTTTCTTTGTATCCATTTTAGCACACGTGCATGCAAATCAAGCTTCTACGTCTTACTGAATCACTTTTTGTTAGAAATATTGACAATATTATTTGCGTAGTGTGCGGGGTCTAAATATTGACGAAAATATTGTCAATATTTTCGTCAATATTTTCGTCAATATTATTGACTGTGTGCGGGCTGCCATACGCAATTGAGGTTCACCACTGATGCGAAGACGTAATGCGACACTCCATCTAAGCTTACTAGTTTGCGGTTCGTACGGTTGTGCAATTCGGTATCGATAACTGCCGCTCACTCAATGCTCAATTATTTCAAAAAGTATAGTTCGAGGGCTGGCCGCTACTCTCTCGCTATTGGTAGAAATGCAGCATTGGTTGGTAATTCAGTAAGAACGCCATAAATTAAGCCAATCAGAGGTAATTGCGATCGTCATTTCTAGACAATCCCACAGTTGATGTATCCGCAATTTAATTTGATGTGCATTATTATCATCATAATCACCAAATTCAAAATTATTTATTTCATGTAGGCTTACCTGAGGCTCTTCTAACACTCATCAACTCAACCGATACAATATATCTGTCGCAGGAAGATGATACAAACCGAGATTTGATCAACATTGACAATTTGATTTTGCCATTTCCCTGCAGAAAAAGTCCCTAAACAATTAATGGTTTTTTAATTCGGTCCAATAATAATGAGTCATATTCTATGTGTGTATATACCAATATACCTACTTGCATGACTGATTACCAAAATCCAATAATACGGATATATTTCACTTTACGCTCCAAAGAATCTTACTATGTATATCGGATTATAATGATCTATTAACCTGTCTAACGTTTAGGGCTTCTTTACTAAGTTATATATAAATTAATATGTATCAAGTAGGTAGGTACATTATACTAAACCTCAAATGTAGCACCCGCCCACATAACTTGCGGTTCTTCTTTATTAGCATTAATAAGCCTTAATAGCCCAACGGTTAAAGGTGCGGACTGAAAACTGAAAGGTCGCAGGTTCGAATCCCACCCGCTGCACTATTGTCGTACCCACTCGTAGCACAAGCTTTCCGCTTATTTGGAGGGGAGAGGAAAATATTAGTCAACCTCAACTTGGCTGATATTCTTTAAAAAAAATTCATTATTAACTTGGACAGTTGTTTAAAAACAATTTGATAGTAGGTAATAAATATTTGAATAACTTTTGCGTTACTATTTACCCTACGCTTCATCATATTTGGTTCCCTCATGACGTAATAGCCTCCGATAAATAAGGTATCATTGGGGTTTTTAGGGTTCCATAGTAGAGCAAAAAAGAACCGTTATAGTTTTGCCAACGTCGCGTCGCGGTCTGTCCACGGTTTAAGACTCTAGGTTCTAAGAAGCTGTAATTTGGCAGGGTTAAACTACATTATTAATCACGCCTACAAAGTTGTGAAATAAAATCCTGAATAAACCTAAAACGGGGTAGGTAATTTTACAATAAAAATCAATGTTATTGTTAACATGTAAAAAATAAACATTTTATGATGAAAAGTATATAATTTGTTTGTATGTACATAAGTAAGTGCAAGTAGCATATTGTAACAGACAATAACTACGGAACTCTATACTGCGCAAGGTACGACACACACTTGGTCATTTTTTTAACAGTCTTAGTATGAGTGACAGTTTTTTTATGAATAATTCAATATGCCGGATATGAGAACAAAAAATGACATGAAAAATATAAAGTTGTGATAAATCTATCGAGTTAAGTTTCAAATGAAAAGTCTCATTTTGTCATAAACATTAACAAAAATGTATGCGTAATACCTAGGTATAAGGCCCACTTGCAGAGACGCCGGGCTAGTTAACCCAGGAATAAATTTGTAATTTTGACAGAAGCTTTACACGAAATCTGTCAAATCTGTCCTTTTAAACCAGGGTTAGCTGCTAACTCTGGGTTAAAAGGATAACTCGGCCTTTCTCCAAGCGCGCCTAGGTAATAATGACAGGATGTAGTCCCCTCATAGCGGATTCGAAAACTTTGTATTCGAATTGATAGTTAAACATTATAAGTTTAAAATAAGCTCGGTATGCGTTAATTTGAAAAGCCGAAACAATATTAAAAGTTTTTTAATGCATGTATGCCCTATTAAGAGATCGTTACTAATATTAACCGTTACATTATTTACCCGTTACTGTTACCGTATTAACAGTGTGGTGAGTCTGAGTTTTAATTCATTTGATCGTAATAGTAAACTATCGTAAAAGTAAAATAAACCATAATAGAATCGATTTAAAGTCACAAATTCAATACAGACGATTTTAATTTGGAGCGTTTTCGTTACGTACCTAAGCGTATAAGAATACACGAAATTGAGCTCAAACTCAATACTTTTTTTTTACTTTTTGATGGTAATGTCATAGTTTACTACTTATAGTTCTGATCAAATCTTGTACTAAGCGTACCGTTGACCGTACCGACAAATGTAAAACTTACGTGCGTAGGTACTTCGTAGCGAACATCATGGCCGCTACGAAAAAAAACTACGACAGTCTCGTGAAAACTGAAAAAACAGTTTCGAACTGCAGCTTACCTACACTTGATACGATTACGAATCGCATCATAGGTATTGTGCAGTAATGCGCAGTGATAAAATGGATTTATTCAATGGAAATAAAGTATTACTGTCTTATACAACACATAAGCCTGGTATCTATTTATTTAATCATTGGGTTCTTTCTATGTAGCAGCGACTATGTAACTGTGAGGTGTGAGGGCGTTTCTAAACGAAAATTGGATTACTGTCGGTTGTCCTCGTGGAAGAAATTAAGGTTCTCGGTGTAGGTGTCAAGTAGGTTCTTTTTTTTAATGCAGTGTTCAATAACTGCTACCTATTTAACAGTTAAGGTTCATTATATGGGTCTGCCTGCGAAATTCTAAGTTAATTTGGTTTTTGTTATTTGTAAACTAATACGACAAAGTAGGTTTAAAGCATTCTAATTGCGCCAATGGCAGTATCATCTTCACAGGTTAATATAAAAATCTTTACTTGAAAGTGTCCAGTGTAAGAAATTAGTCAGAATATCGACTAATTTGTGAGTAACGTCAAACTCAACTACCTACAGCCACAGAACAGCCTACTTTTTAGCATTAGTTCACAAATGCGAAAAACCAAATTAAATTTGAATTTCGCGGGCAGACCCGTATAATCCACCTTAAGGGACCTTAATGGCTAATCTCACCACACGCATACTACGCCGGAAACATTGCAGTACATAAGTGTTTCCGCAAACAAAGATACACCCTCTATTCTCTCACTCTCATAGTCCCATCAGAATATGTGGGTAAACATCCCCCGAGTTACCGTCTCATCACGGGATGCCAATCCGACAGTTCAACCGAGGAGAGATCAGGCGGACGACCGACGTTTTTACATAGAAAAATAAACCTCATGACGTACTTTAGTATCATCGGTTGTATACCATATGGCTGTTGCCGAATAAGTAAGCCACTAGACCAACGATGCGGTTAGTTAAAAACAAAACGATATTTTAACTTTCAAATCCGGTTTTTGAACGTAACTTAAATTCTTTTGGTTCATTCACGTTGGCCCAGGTATTTCTGACCCCGTTGGAAATCTACCCAAAGATACCATAAAAGACATTAAAATGAACGCAATACCGTATAACGTATTTGATTAACCCAGAAGTAAGCGGTGATAGCCTAGTGGTTAACATTCCGGTATCCTTTTCGGTGGTACCGGGTTCGATCTCATCAGTTATCTCTGTTTCGGAGTTAAATAATTATGTCTGTTTAAAGCAATTAAATATCACTTGATTTAATCTTGAAGGAAAACATCGAGAGGAGATGTGTCCAGATGTGGGTTAGTGATGGGGTTTGGTGATGATAACGATGATTCGGAGTAAATACAGAAATTGAAGCAGTGATAGCCTGGTGTGAGGACTGCGGTCTCCTATTCGGGGGGTCGCATCCGCACCCGGGCACGCACGAATTTTCGGAGAATTATGTTTGAGCAATTTAATACCACATGGTTCCACGGTGAAGAAAAACATCGTGAGGAAACCTGAGAGTTCTCCATAAAGAAGTCTACCAATTCGCATTGGGCCAGCGTGGTGGATTATGGCCTATAACCCTTCTCTGAGAGGAGACCTGCGCTCAGTAGTGAGACGTTAGTTGCTCATGATGATGGAGTAAATCCTTAACATTGCTTAGGACGCGAAATGAGTATTCAGAGAGTAGAGAGAGTTGAGTTGGGTATACCTACTTTATATTTTAGAGTTAGTAGTGAGCTTAGTTGCACCTAAGTAGTTGTGTAAGAATTTATATCTAGATTCTAGATAGATAGAATTGAAGCAGTATATTGTTGCATTTGTGGTAAGTTCATATCAGTGTCCATATCGAATAGCATTAGGTAATTACTTTAATTGCTTTCTATTTAAATTATGCTATTAATATTATATTACTTTAACTAGAAAAATGTTACTGATTGAGTAACATTTTTCTAGTTAAAGTAATATAATCTTTGATGGATTCCCGTTATTAATTAATTATTGTCGAAATTCCGGTTAGCATATTATGTTAGAAAGCGTTTTGAATGCGCCCTAAATTTCTTGTCTATGTAGATCAGCTTGTACGTGTAAATACATAGTCACGTGTGGGTTTAATTTTCGTTTAGTTTTGTAACTTCATCTTAAATAACTATCTCTTACCGATGTAGTAGGCTACTTGAATCAAGACAGAGAATTTTGTTAACAATGCAAAAGGCTTAGTAAATTAGGAATACGAATAGGATTCATGGATTATAAAAAATCAGTCAGCGCGATACGTCACATATATCTTTAAAGTTTGACAAACTATTACGAAAAAGTTTTAAAATTCAAAAACTTTAAATTGAAAAAATCAATTTGATCTACCAAACCTTTTATTTTTTGCTGAAATAAGATATTAATTTTCGAAATAGTAGATACCGAAAACATCCAACAGTTTTTCAAAATCAGTCAACGTGCCCATCGTGCATTGTAGACTCAAACTCTTCAGATTCCTGAAGATGCTCCAGTTTCGGAGTGAAACGTGCATAGAGCGTATTTTATAGGGTTTCTGGGTATTGCGCTGTTGTTTATTTGGTTGCTTATGTTTTTCCTTCTATTCGAGTAGCACGGTATGTAGGGCGGTACACAGCGCGAGTTGCTCGCTCTATTATACAGGTTTTTCGGTTTACATGGAAGAAACGTAATGGCCGAATTCGGACCACCAAAATCGCTCACTCATCTAGTTACTATAACTCGTGTCAACGTTCCTTACCCAGAGCAATCGATTGATATGCATTTCAGTACTTGGCGACACGTCCCTCGATGATTAGGAACAGGTACCTATTTGAAATTCTAGTTACATAATATGAAATGTAAGCTCGTGTCAGAATTGAGGTGTTTATCTCAGTTAAAATTTAACGGGCAGGAACTTGTTTTTCTTGTTCTCATAAACGGGAAGTACGTAGTCTTAGAGGCGACATTGAAAAAGCCAGGGTTGCTTAGGCGTAAAATATGAAAATAATAGTTTCGACATCGACTAACAACCAGTTTCTGAAACGCATTTTAATGATCAGGTTAGTGAATCAGCCGTTTAATCGATCATCATATTTTGGAAATTGATAATTCCTAATGTGTTTAATTAATTGAAATAAGTGGGACATATAAATATAGAACCCATACCTACTAATAAACTAAATGAGAAAGTGTGTTTGTTTGTTAGTTTGCCCTTCAATCACACCGCAACATAGCTACGGATTGATGTAATGTTTTGCATGGGTGTAGGTGAGTGATGGTAGGCTTATAGGCTTTTTTATCCTGGAAAATCAAAGAGCTTCCACGGGATTATTAAATATTAAATCCACGTGGTCTAAGTCGCGGGCATCACCAAGTTAATTGTTAACGTACTGAACAGACTCTACATAAAGAAAATTGAACATAATTATACTTATTACATTGTGGATACCTAACTGCATCTCGTAATCATTCGTTACTTTTTGCCTACTAAGTACTTTCGAGGAAGTCTGAGGAAGTTCGAGTTAGTATAACTCAGGACAGAACGCATTGATAAAAATTTAGACAAGACCTTTATTTTATCATAAAAAAATTCAAAAGAAACATAAAAAAATTCAAAAGAAAAACCTAGTGCACCTATGTATAATTATTTTAATACGGTTTGTTTAAAACCCAAGATAGTAAACAGAATAAACAACGTGTACCTAACTAAACAGATACACGGTGTCGTCGGTGGTTAGTGTACTGTGATGACAAATACTCAAGTACCTACGTCTTATCAAGTGCCCGATAAGCGCCAGCCACAGCCAACTTAGGTACTCAATAAATACCCGATCACTGCTACGAAGCAGTTCAATAGTATCATTATTTAGCGATGAAACGTTTCTACTTAGTCCATTCTAAAGAACTTAAATCGTTACTTAAAATAACATTAAAATGTGTATAGGACAAAAAGTTATGTAAACGTTGATTTTGAGTTAATTTTACGTTACAGAACAGTGTATTTCAGTGAATAGATGGTTATCTAATGCGTAATTAATATCATGCGAACACAAAGCATGATACTGTTGTAAAAAAATAGCGTACGGAAAAAAACAACATTATTTTTTTAACATTGATACCTTACACTCATAATTATTGACGATACTTAAGTAATTAATATAAAAAGGATAATTAAGTAATGGTATCATTGAATGATTTTTAAAGTATAATATTAATAAGTAAGTAATCCTCGTAATGTGGTAAGAGTAGGGGGAGTAAGTAGCGGGGGTGTGGACATGTGTGTTTTTACGAAACAGTTTTCTTACTCGACGGTTGTGTTTTACTGGATAATATTATATTCTTATAGTTTTTGTGTTTTTTGATATTTACTTAAACAAAGTTTTTGGAGATGCCACAAAAGTATAATAGAAATGTAAGTACCTATGAAGATTTATAAGTTATTTATATTTTGGTATTTGGTACGTTAGCAAACATTGTTCTAGAAAATAGAATTTATTTTAAATGTGCCTTTGATATTCATATTTTATTATGTTCTACGTGTTGTAGGTATTTAAATGAACTGAGTGGCTTCTTTTGAAATGAACCCACGGAAAAACATTTTTGAAGTTGTTATTCATGACGACTACGAAAAAGTTTTTAAATTGAGTGATCTAAATAAATTAGTGTGGTTGCTCAATTATAATATTATCTTGGCTGTCAATAGCATAGTAGCAGATATCTACTCGTAAATATACTACATAGTCCTTTTTATCTATTAAAAATATATGCAACAAAAATAAATAGGTACCAAATAGTTCGTGTTCTGTATTTAATATAATATTTCCACCTATTTTTATTCTAATTATTTTTATTATTCTTGTACAAAAAAAATAGTAATAAACATACTATGTATTATATGAAGTGAATATAGGTTAAGCTTTATAATATATCCCTAAACTAGAAATTTCTTACCGTGCCTCGTGCTCTTTAGACATGAATTTTGTTTATATCACGAATACCTATTTAATAGAAATCCTTAAAACTTATTCTATTTAATGTGACACTCTTATTTCGAATAGTACCTATTGCATAATCTGTAACCCATTAAACTTTGCATGGAACTAGGAATTACGACTACGTCTGAACTTTGAATGCCCTATGTCATTGTAGGCACGAGCAATATATCTAAACATAATATCTGCGTACTTAGTAGAATTTACATAAAGTGAGTGATGATACAAACGGGTTCTTAAGTTACTTAACCCTTAACAACCTATAGTTATTTTCTGTCAGGTATGTAGTAATGCAGTGTAATATAAATATAGTTTTTATACATAAATACTGCAAGTACTAAAGTTGTTTTCTGAATGCCACACCCAAAACTAAAAAAGATCCAAAACATTTGAAATATGTAATAATATGTACAACAACACGTCAACACCGGCAAGGAAAACCATCGTATCTCATTTTTCGTAACTTTAGAGGAGGCGTCAAAAATTTAAAAAATCTTATTATTTAGGTAAATTTGATAATCTTCAATGAATGCTGATAAATACTGATACCTAATCTTTTTCCATTGGCTAAAATCGTAACGCCATTGAATTTTAGACAGGGGTAATGCGCTCACAAGAACATCTTTTAGCTCAAAATCACTAAAAGTGAGTTACGAGCTTAGATTAATTACTCGGTTACGAGGTTTTTCCTTGCAGGTGTCGACGTAATTGTAGTTGTATATGAGACCTTGAGCCCCAAGCGGCTTATAGCTTAGGAGCATAGTAGGTATACTTAGTTTACCTTCTGAAGTTCCAACTTTCAAAAATACATGGATAAATGGTGATAATGATATGTATGTATAATGAAATGGACATAGGGGGATTCTAATCGCCCACTAGTGCTGTTAAAAGTTAATCATTGAATATTGTATGCAAGTCATATTACGTAGGTTCATGATAATAATATGTTAAGCATGTCACGACGCTCCTGCATATATATTTACAGAATATTAATCTCTCATGATCATGATTAAATATAGCAATATGTCATAGTCACCGGTAAATACTTACATCAATGCAGCATCAATAAATTCCCGTTCGGTCGCATGCGGTAAATTGTCTTTTAATTGATGTGAATTAACTGATGGACATCTTTAAATAGGAAGTGCAAAGTGTGTACGTTAGACATATCGTTTGTGATGTGAAATATACTGTTATCCTAATGATTATTATCTAGCTATTAAATACCTATGTAAAATAAAAGCAAGTTGGTTAAGTCAGTATTTGTACCTTCATGAGTAGCTAAGAAATTAAGACTTCAGCAAAAAGTTCTCATCTGATGGTAAGTGACGATGCAGTCTAAGATCGTAACGGGCTAAGTTGGAAAGGATATGACAGTGTACATTCAACCCATACCCCTAATCTCTTTCTACACGTCATTTTGCCGGTACACTAATTGGCTTGGCGGCACGTCTTTGAGCCACGGCCAAAGCCTCCCACCTGACCAGACCAGAGACATTTCAGAAATTATAAATTCCGAACTAAAACCGATGGTAAAAACCGAACCCGAGACCTCCCAGTTATACGACCTCACCACTGCGCCAGGGAGGTCGTCATTCAGCAAAAAATCCAATGCTGGATTATGCACAGATAAACTTACACTCGGCTATTATTAACAGCTCTATGCATGCAATCCCACTAAAGGTATGAAGCCCATACATAAACAGTTTATCGACGGCAAAGCTTCGCCTGATTGTCTAAAACTTATTGTATCCATGTGACAATTGCAATCACCTAAAAATTAACTCGCTATTGGTTAAAATGCATCGATGCAGCAAGAACGTCATGAACTCATCCAATCAGATATGATTGCGATCGTCACAATCATGTAATCATTTTGAGACAGTCTCACAGCAGCTCTTACTATACGAGTAGTTCTAAGAGACTTCATCTTGTCACAGGCCCATGCCACAGCAAGCGCTGAGAGGCGGGAGCACCTGTACAAGATCCTGGTGATTGGAGAGCTTGGCACCGGGAAGACGTCCATCATCAAGCGATATGTTCACCAGTTCTTCAGTCAGCACTATAGGGCGACGATTGGAGTGGACTTCGCCCTGAAAGTGCTCAATTGGGACGCGAATACGATAATACGATTGCAGTTATGGGATATTGCAGGTAAGTTCATTTTTTTTGCTCTTTAACTCCAATAAGATTCGAAGCAAAATACGATTTTTGCTTTGTTAAAATTTTCCTTTAACAGTTACTTAGCAATTTCTTAGTTCTTGTGCTAAATATGTTTTTGCAACACTCGTCCAAGTAATGTTGAGGAATAAGCTGGACTTTCTGATTTGTTTTTTTTTTTTACTAAGATCTCCTTTACAAACTTTTTGATTTCACTTTTACTTTACCTCTTCAACTCAACTTATGATGGATACGTAAATGACATTGATATGTAGTTAAAAATGGACGACATGGGATTGGTATTTTCTTGGATATTTATGTCTCTGATGCTTATTTATTTATTACTGTTCATGTCCTTATTATTGATGATTCCATATTAGCGCAACTTAGGTAAGCTTAATTAAATTTCGACGGTAAATATGAAAATCTCTATCTATCGAACTTTATTTCTGGCTTTGGAGAAATCTATTATACCCATATTACAGTATAATATTATGGTTATAATCATTGATATAAATAAGTGTATGGGTTATAATAGATTTAGTTCAAAAGTTTAAGAAAAGAGCAAGAAGCTGTTAATTGTGTAGATTTTGATAGGTACTAACTGAATTTGAATATCTGATGTTATCAAAAAGAGGCTAAATTGATATGTACATGAAATTATTATTTGGCGGAAATCTGCATAGTTTAATATTATTGCCTGCATATTTCGCGACAATTTATGATTATCCGCCGGATTGATATGATCTATTAATCCGGCGGGAGGTTCTACCGGCTAAAAAATATTAAATACCACAGACAAACCTATAAAATTGTCGCAATTTTTATCTCATTTACTTACGAACATCGTCTATCCTGAAAAAGTACTAAAAAAGTTTATGTTTCCTTTGTGTTACTATATTATCCTTTGGTCGCTATTTCGCATGGTTAATGGTTTTTGAAACAATCTCTCGAGCGCCTGTTTGTTTTCCCGAGATACTTAGTATCCTATGTACATATGTTCTTTTGTTGATGCATTGACTATGTCTTAGGTCAAGAGCGCTTCGGCAACATGACCCGCGTATACTACAAGGAGGCCGTGGGCGCGTTCATAGTGTTTGACGTGTCGCGCGTGGCCACCTTCGACGCGGTGGTCAAGTGGAAGAACGACCTGGACACGAAGGTGCAGCTGCCCGACGGCTCGCCCATACCTTGCATATTACTGGCGAATAAGGTAACTCAATGGCAGCCATGATCGCCAGCTTCTTCGGTATATTAATTATATTATACGGTATTTTTCGCGATTTTTGAGGGAGGTTGAGAAAGATTGTTTTTTTATTACGAGATAGGCTTGCACTTGATGACAGTCAATGATGGCAAGCACTGGTGAGGTGTAGGTTGGAGCGCGCTTGCATAGAAAATTCCTATTCACTCCTCAGGGTATGTTTATGCACACGTGGCGCGTGGCGTGGCGCGTGGCGTGGCGCGTGCCGCATCGTGTCGCGCGCTAAACTCAATTATAATAAATTTAAGTGTTATGGCCAACTATGAGAGCGTCACGCGATTTTTTTTTAGAAGGGCAACTGCTGAGTTTCTTGCCGGCTCTTCTCAGCAGAATCCGCTTTCCGAAGCGGTGGTAGAGTCATGACTTGTTATAAGAGCCACAGGTTGGCCTACGTGAAATAAATAATTTTGACTTTGACTGAGTTTGACCGCCGCGGCGCCCGCCGCGGTGCCCGCGTGAACCCACGTCAACCCGCGTGAACTTGGCGTTTCAGAGTTTTTTAGCCAACTGATCTTCAGTTTCAGAACACGCAAAAAATTAAATTCAACAGCATCTTCAGATTCAAAGGGTGGATCCTTTGTGTTTGTTGTGTTGTGAGTGTTTTGGTTAGAGCCTTTAAAACTAACCAATCAACGCTCAAGGACTATCTAACTGATACTAACTAACTAACTAGAGACTAAGTTTAATCTTTTGATTTTGTCCCACAGTGCGACCAACAAAAGGAGGGAATAGTGAGTTCACCCACAAAAATGGAAGAATACTGTCGGGAAAAAGGGTTCGCGGGCTGGTTTGAGACGTCCGCCAAGGAAAACATTAACATTGAAGAGGCAGCACGATCTTTAGTTAATAAGGTAAAAATCATACTTTTTTTAATTTAATTTAATACTTATTTAGGTACCTACTCAAAATCACGGCAGAACCGAGGGGTAAACAGGCAATAAAATTTTTTTTTAACTTTGCAACTGAAGTGTTTTTATTATTCCGTGATTTTATATAGATTTTAAGTTTTAGGTATTACGCAGGCCTGCACTCAGTAGTGAGACGTTAACTGGTTGCTCATGATGATGATGATGTTGAATGTAAATTAGAATTATTCATCAAAAAGTCATTCATCGGTTAAAGTTTACTTGGCGATGCCGAAATAGGCCCTAACCTTAATATCATCGCTGTAGTTGGAAAACTTTTTTCGAAATCGTTTTTATAGCATTTCCAGAAAGTCTAAACTCTAATTTTTGATTCATCATTTATTAAAAATATATATATTGAACTACAACAAAATTGATAAATCGGTAAACATAGAAGGTAAATCAGTTCTCACACCAGCTAAATATCCATGCGTTCCCACGCCCAATATATCTACCTAAATCAGCATATTTTGCTATTATTCTAGCGTGTTATAATATAAATTATACTTAAATTACGCATATAATGTGTTTTTTAAGTTTTTATCTGATTAATATTAAATATTTTTAATCCATAAGATTCTAGCGCGTAGGTATAATATGATAAGCGCATGCTTACGAGTATAATTCGTATTTCGTTCACATAAAATAAATCTTGGCGAAGAAGAATAGATTTTATTTAAATAAAAATACAGATAGGAAATATCAGAGTTCCTACTAGGTACATACCTACTTAGTTACAGTTCTTTCGGGTTCGACTCCCACGTAAAAAAAAAGAGTAAGTAGGAGTTTAAAAACGGGTTTATGAAGCGTCCGATCCCTTTTAACTTAGATTGAATCTTCATCTTTTTTACCACAAAGAGAAAAAAAATAAAGCATACATTAAGAAAATAAACTGTCAATAAAAAGTAAAGAGTTATTTCTTCATTAGATTATTAGATATATTTGATTTTTGTTAGAGTTAAAAATTTTTGACCATTATAGACTTAAAGAAAGAAATTTTAAATACCTACTACAGTACTACTACTAAAGTCGGAATTTTAATTCGATTCCAGATTTGACAATTTCAGTGTTGCAACGTTATGACAAGTACTAAATAGTGACGTTACGAAATTGTTCGATACGGAAATGGAATATTTCCGAATCGATTCCTCTCGTTTATAGTAGTATATCTAAACAACTACTACTTTAATAGAAACTAAGTATATCAGGAAATTAAATATTTCTGAACGGATAATTTAGTTATGACGATTAATTTTATTAAGGATCTGAGAGTTTTCTTTAATAATTGTGTGTGAAATAAATAAAAAAATGTGATCATGAAGGAACATGAGAAATAAAACAAATAGATGTATTATGGTAATATTTTATTTTATAAATCGTCGCCGTCTTCGCTATCGCTATCGCTGTCATTTTCTGTAATATGTATTATAAATGTGTCTGTGATATTGTCAATTAAAATATCTAGCCTACTCATTTTTTCCTCTTCTTTGACAACATGCGATACGCATTTAGACCATTCGGTAGCCGTAATTTTTTGAATGCCTTCCTCAAATAAATTTCTCACGTCTGTCAATTTGAAGGTTTTATTATTTTGAGCTACATGCCCCTTTACCTGCACCCATATCAATTCGATAGGGTTCAGCTCGCAATGGTAAGGGGGCAGTCTTAAAACCGTGATCCCATGTTGTGCTGCTATTTCGTCTACAGCGTACCTACTTATTAAAAGACTCGTTATGTGGAATCAGTTCTTAAAGCGTAGCTTTAACCATATCTGGTTCGTAATGAATATTTTTATTTAAAAGCCAGTCTTGAATGGCAGCTTTTTTCCAGCTCATTTTTGGTGCCGTTTCCAATTTTCGGGAGTGGTAAGGTGCATTATCCATCACCACAATTGAGTTTGGTCTTAATTTTGGTAAGACTCCAGCGAACCACTCCTCAAAACAAACTGCGTTCATCTCATCATGGTAATCTTCACAATTTTTCTTTGCTTCAAAAATCATGAGCCCCTTTTCCAGGAAGCCTTCTTCACTACCTATATGGCTAATTATGAGACGTTTGCCTTTTCCAGATGGATTTTTTAATCCACTGGTCAGTCCCTCCAAAAACGCTTGCCGAGATGATGTGACTTTCTTGTCCACCCAAGTTTTTTTTACAGTATGACCTAAAAATAAATATAGTACATTAACATTCAATATTACTATTAAATTTAATGTAAAATGTATATAAATTCAAAATGTTAGCCTTACCTGCGTTAACCCAAGTTTCATCTTGATAATATATATGTCTCCCTTCTCGTCGAAACTGACATATAGATCGCAAGTAACGCTGGCGCCATGTTATTATATCATTTCGATCAATAAGTTTGCTCTTGCGTGACCGTGCAACAAATTTAAAATTAAGATGCTTCAAAATTTTTCTGAGGGTGTCTTTGGAAACCTTGGCCATTTCTGGATCATCGTTCATCACTTGTAAAATCTAAAATAGTAAATTTTATAATAGTTTGGAATCATTACTTATATATATATATATATATATATATATATATATATATATATAAGATGTAGGTATAAAATAATTCTGTCTGACTGATTGACTAACCTTTGCAATCGTTGGAGGTTCATTTCGGTAAAAGAACTGATGAACAAGTCTTCGTATTGCGGAGAATGTAAATTCATCAATTTTGTCTTTGAAACTTCGCTTTGGTCCAGTTTTTTTAGGAGGAGTTGGCGCCGCACCTTTATTTACTTCCTTCAAAACGTTACAAACAGAGCGTGAGGTTATTCCCAATATGTCAGCAACTTTGCTCATACATTCATTTTCTTCCACTACTTCAAAGGCCTCCAATTGCGCAGAAGTTTCATTTTTCACGTACTTGTAGGCATTGCGGATCATTACTTTTTCAGTAACAGTGAAAGCTTTTCGTGGACGTTTTTTTCTTGGGGACAAGAAAACATCCACGTCTTTTTGTGATGTACTTGGCTGAGGATCCATTTTGATGGAAAACCAAAACAAATAGATTCACTCAAAGTTCACAAAAAAACTATAAACGTAACAACAAACACAACGTAACAAAACTTTAACAAAAACCCAACAAAATAACAAAATATCGATTCGCAATGAAACAAGATATTCGTGCAGTCAGACTGGGAGAATGAAGCCGAATAACAAGATAAACAAAATGGCGATAGCTGCACGAGCGCGCACGGGTTGCCAATACAGAAAACTATCTAGGTTCTTTTATTATAAGTTTTGTTTTTAATATAAAAAACAAAAATATTAACTTTTATAAAATAAAGCAGCGGTTACTAATTAATAAATAATTATTATGAGTAATTATGTATTTATTTAAATAAAAATCAATAATTTAGTCTTTAATTGGCACACCAATATTATGATTACATAAACATAAATCGCGATTGTTTATCGATTTTTGTGTTCATCACTACACTATTATATGTGGTATCATTATTTTACAAAATGACAGTAGCTAATGTCAAACGTGGAATCGAATTATAATTCCGACCATAGGTAGAAACATTTATGTTTGTAGTTTTTTCTAATTATAATTAGAAAAAACTACAAATTAATCGACCTTAACATTTATAACTAAAAAGATGTTTCGTAATGGTGGGACGTTTTAGAGGCCTGGATTTAAGCTATTACTTTTAATGATATGGGGCACAAATGATTCTTTGTGTGGTAAAAAATGGCTTCACTATCGCAATGATATTATAAAAATGTCATTTGGTTCAAGCATAAAAATGTAAATGGGTATATTTTCTTATCAACAGTTAGAATAATGGCCATCTGTTCAGGATCTTAATAGTCCAAATAAGAGGCCTAATTTCAGAAGTTTCATATATTATAATATTGAGTAAAACATGTACAAATAATTTAGATTAAGTACCTATAGATATGAGTGAATGATCACCAAAAACTAGTTGTGTATTTTGCATGAAATGTTTTTGTAACGAAGTGATGTGGACCTTACGTTACCTTATTTCAGTCCGACTTTTTTTTGTTGGCTTTTCCTTTAGAGTTCCTTTAGAGAACACGCTACACAATTGTGCCGATGTGTGATATTTAATGATATTGACTGATCACTGAATACCTACATAGTAAGGCTATGGTTACACAGCGGCTGTTCTAGCACCCAATAATAATATCTATTGAAAACAGTGACAGCAGAAAATATTTTTTGACTCGAGTTACTAGAGTTGGTATGGCTACTGACTCGAGTCGCAACCCGAGTTGACTCGAGTCGGTTCTTAGTAGCGTAGCGCGACGGTATTGCCATTAGAACGGTTATTTATAATATGTAATTGTGAATTATTATTTTTGATCCCCAACTTCTAAAAATATGGGGTTTACACAGAAAATGATTTCTGAATCTGAACGGTTTTTAAAATACTGGGTCAAAATTCGCCGTCCTCCTTTCATAATCCATAACAATTATGGCCTGAACTTTAAGTTTGAAATATGTTTGCAGACTAATTCGCCACAAGCATTGTTTCATTAAAAAAATACCAAACTTGATGGATTAAATATATTCCACATACATTCCAACTCTTTGGTTAATATTTGTAGTACTTAAATTGCCTCCTTCTTTTCTCTTTGAAAAATCTGACAGAGTTAATGTTTTATCAATAATGAAAATTTTAATAATAGTGAAAAACTAGTACTTAAACTACTTTTCTACGGATCAGGAACCAATTTACTGGTATGTGTGTTATTAAAATAGTTTAAGAAATGCGTTTTTGGTTAAAAATGACAAAATAAATTTTATTATATTTCGCCAAACGTATTAACACGATTAATTTTGTGGTGCAGTTGGAGACATCATGCATGTATAATTAGTATTACATTTATGTACGTGCATTTTTTATAAGCATAAAAAAAGTTAAATTAAAAATTTTAAAAACCCCCGACACAAAAAATAATCTCTAAAAACTAACAAATAATATTTTATACCTATATATAATTATTATCATCACATATATTATGTAAGTTCAAATATTTTTATTTTCCAAGTGTCGTCGTCGCGTCGCGGGACCGCTAAAGTTTATAAAGTATTTTTCCAACAGCTAATTAATTATTACGAATTACATTAAGTTACGAGCGATCTTAAGTTTCATGCATGTATAGTCTACGCTCTACGTAATGCCGCGCGCGACACGTGAGGGCAGACGACGTTGACGGTTGTGTCGATTTTGAGTAAATTCTTTTGTTGCAATCTGCGACTACACCTGTTTTTCTCACTTAGCGGTCCCCCGACGCGACGAAGACACTTGGAAAATAAAAATATTTGAACTTACATAATATATGTGACGATAATAATTATATATAGGTATAAAATATTATTTGTTAGTTTTTAGAGATTATTTTTTGTGTCGGGGGGTTTTTAAAATTTTTAATTTTACTTTTATTTAGTCCTTTTTAAAGTAGGTATAAATATTAGGAAGGTAAAGTCTATCCAACGAGTCGAGATCCTACATATAAACAAACCTACAAACCTAGACTTTATTTTGTTCTGTCGTCGGGCAATGTTTATATGTAGGATCTCGACTCGTTGGACTTACTTTATTTATAGTGATTTGTTAGCGCAGTGGTAATTGAGCCTAATTGATCCCATTTAATTACCCACCTTCGAAATCTAAACCTTACTCTAACATGTCATATTTAAAGTCATGGTTACCTTACCATGTTCTTTCAATATCATTGAAGTAATACGGTACCTTTCGAATCGATAGGACATATGGAAGGTAGTCAGATCCCTTCATCAACTATTAAAGAGCTGATGATGTTCAAAGGGCTGATCAGGTCATGGTTACCTTACCATATACTTTCAATATCATTGAAGTAACAAGGTACCAAATTTCGAATCGACAGGACATATGGAAGGTAGTCAGATCCCCTCATCAACTATTAAAGAGTTGATGATCTTCAAACGGCTGATCAGGTCATGGTTACCTTACCATATACTTTCAATATCATTGAAGTAACACGGTACCAAATTTCGAATCGATAGGACATATGAAAGGTAGTCAGATCCCCTCATCAACTATTAAAGAGTTGATGATCTTCAAACGGCTGATCAGGTCATGGTTACCTTACCATATACTTTCAATGTCATTGAAGTAACACGGTACCAAATTTCGAATCGATCGGACATAAGGAAGTTAGTCAGATCCCCTAATCAACTAGAAAAGAGCTGATAATCTTCAAACGGCTGAACAGATTTTCATGAAACATGGCTAAGAACACTCGGGATAAAATTATCTATGACACAAAAAAAAACTAAACGAAAATCGGTTCATCCGTTTGGCGGCTACGCTACCACAGACAGATACACAGATACACAGACACGTTAAACTTATAACACCCCTCTCTTTTTGCGTCGGGGGTTAAAAAGCAAAGATGCACACCGTCACCGGCCTTTTGATCCTTAAAAATCGTCATCACCTAAGAATTCTTGATACATATTATCTTTTCTATTCCAGATACTTTTAAATGACAAATTACTTCAGAGCAACGACAAGGATGGCGAGAAATTCGCGCTTGACCACAAAATAGCAAACGGAGAGAACAGTCGAGAAGCGAGTACAGGCAAGTCCTGCGCTTGCTGACCAACCCGTGCGAAATTAGACGTTGATGACAATGTAATAAATAATAAATTTGTAGGTTTGCATAACGATGTAAGATTTTCCATAGTCGTTGATTTGACGAGGCTTGCTTAGTTTTAATTCTGTCGGACTAATCCGTTGGTTGGAAGAATAAAGTTGAGGGTGCGACAGTCAATTAGTATATAGTTTAAGAATTTAATTACGTCGATATGTAAACCTAGCTTAAGCTTATATCGATCAAAATAATGATTTTACAGTTTTAATTTATGTGTGTTATGGCACGAAGCTGAAGAACTAAATACCCTTCTGTTTATAATGACGGAACGAACAAAGTAGTACCTATCTTTAATAAGTTATTATAATGCCAACGCAGACCGTCCTTTACACAGGGCTAACCAGAACCGCTTACTAAAGCCATGCATTCACTTAGCAATATTTGGGCGCAAAACGTGATGCTCAAAAGGATGGTCAACACGGCACAACAGCGCGCCACATGACGCGTGTCTCATTGTTACTTTAAAACCAAAGTTCCGCGTCATCGCTCAATATGTTGGATTAGAAGTTGAGCAGTATGTTTCATGGCATTTGTTGCTTAGTGATTATTACATGGCTTAAGATTTGAATTCTATTGACAAAAACTTCAGCGTCATAGCTGTTGCATAGCATAGCATAGCTAAACATGTTGAGCTAGATGGTGAGGATTTATGTTTACGAACAAAAGCCCAAATGAGTTGCCCAGATACGCTAACCGAACATGTACAAGAAGAGCCTATAAGATATCAGCCAAATTATAGAGGGCTTCATAATATTAAGAGGTTCACACACGATTGTGTAATATGTTAAATACAACTATAAATTACACATGAAGTTGTGTATTTATATTATGCATTGTTAATAATTTATAGTGATTTTAAATTTGTATAGAATTTGTTCATCTGTGTGGCTTTGTTAAATCACAAAAAGCTTCAATTCATAGTTCGTAAAAAACGAAGAAGTTTTAATGTAATATGTCTTTAACGAACGAAATAGATACCTTATAATAAATACTAGTAGGTACTGCAGCGTTTCTTAATACATACCTACATACCGAAGAGTGACTGCCAGTCTTAAACAATTTCCAACGTTGCAGTATTTGGCGCTTAGAAAGCCAGCAGCTTTTTTATTTTTTATAATATGGACAGAAAAAATAATAATACTATATTTGTTTTGCCAAAAATGACCAATTTTGATTTTGTAATGAAAATTGTAATTAATCTATTACTAATGAAATTTTTACAATTTACGTGAAATGATAAAATATGATGTATGATGTATCGTTGTTTGTTTATTAAGTAAAATTTCTTTGTTTTATTTTATTAACAAAATATTTTTGTTGTACAAAATGTATTGTTCATATTTTTAACATAGAAATCCTACGCTTTAACGTCCATTTTCTATATTCAATCTAGCTTTAATCTATTTTATTTCTAAGAAACAGTTATTGTCAAAAAGTACTATAAATTTTTTTACATAAAGAAATGCTAATTTACTTTTCGGCAGATTAGAGATGTATTGAATATAGAAAACAGACATAAGTGGACTGTTTATTTAAATCTCATATCATTATAGGAGTTTTACTATGTGTTGCAATCATAGATTTCAGTGTAAATTGATATGAAAAAAATAACTCAATAACTCGCCTGGACCACTGACAACTTTAGTTGCTCAACTGTCTTTGTCGGAAGTCCACATATAATGTGCAACTAGCCTTATATAATTTTGTGTTGCCAATTATATAAATTTTAATATGCTTAGGCCTGCTTGCAGAAACACCGGGTTATCCTTTTAACCCAGAGTTAACTGCTGCTTTGACAAGATTACGTATAGAGCTTCTGTCAAATTGCAAATTTATTTAAACCTAACCCGGCGTCTCTGCAAGGGGGCCTTAGTTTCAAAATCAGGATTTAAAATATTTGATGACAGTTTAGATTCTTTCGGATGAACAGCCTTTGTAATGAAATATTATTTAATATTACAAATACATAATATATTACAACTCTTGCAATAAACTTAAGAAAATGTTAAAATGTTGATTGTCTCCAAAAATCGGTAGCCTTTTAAATTAATTTTTATATTTACGTCATGTAATAAAAATGAAAATTTTTTTTTTTGGGGGTTTTTACCAACTGGCATGTCAACCCCATCGATTCAAAATGAAATATTTAAAAACTGAAGTAACTTTTTATATGGCGCATAAGCCGTGTTTCTACTTAAACCTTAAAATAATATTTTTAATAATTAACCTTTATGAGTACATTTAATAAAAATATTTTCCCTTAATGTTTTGATATTATAAAGGAAAATTAATAACGAAGTGCCTCTTTAAATCGAATTTATATTGTTATGATTGCATTGTATAGACTCTCATATACCTAAACAAAATAGTATTTTTATTTTTCAAGTAACATTCAAATAGGTTTACTATTTGAATGTTACTTGAAAAATAAAAATATTTAAAATTTAATATTATTTATACATAATTTGTAAATTATTGTTCATTACAGATTATTTAATTAAAAATCGGAAATGATTTGATTACTTAATTACTAATGCCAATATTACCCTATCGTATAGTTCAACGTATTATGGTTGGGCGGAAATGAGGCGATTTTTGTTTGTCTTGTGTTGCACTTAGACTGAGATCTATAGAGTGAGCTCTGACTTGACTCGGACTTGAGACACAGTTCAAACTATACACAAATCATAAAAACTTGAGAGGTGTCAAGGGACACCCGGATGGAACGAAGTTCCTTTCGATTAATTAATTTGGCATTGTGTTAAATATTTTCACATTACAATATTAGATCTCCGTAGCCTTGTGGTTTCTACAGTCGCTAAACAGTTAAAGGTCGATGGTTCGAATCCCAGCTCGACAGACTGAATTTTCTATTTTCAATTTTATTTTAAATAATTTCTACATGTGGAATTTTTCCCTATTTTTTTTATTTTTATTAATAATTTATTACCTGTTATTTTAAATAATTTCTACATGTGGAATTTTTCCCTAGAAATAAAAGAAAAAAAAGTAGAAATTATTTAAAATAAAATTGAAAATAGAAAATTCAGTCTGTCGAGCTGGTATTCGAACCATCGACCCTTATCGACCTTTATGCGACTGTAGAAACCACAAGGCTACGGAGATCTAATATTGAACACAATGCCAAATTCACATTCAAAAAAGTGTCGGTTTCAAAAAAGTGTCGATTCAATTTTGTCTTAATTTTTTCCGTCTAGCCTCCTTCCGCACCGCGCGATAAGGAACTACGTTCCAATTATTGTGTCGTAAGATAAATCTGTCTCATTCTAATCTGTCTGAGAATGCGATCTATAGATTTCAGCCTTAGTGACTGCCCCAATGCCAAACTACTTCTATTACATCCAGTAAAATAATGTAACATAAATAGTTATTGGGCCATTGCGTCCGGCCTCATGAAATAATTTCAAGATTTAAGGTAGGTTTTTACTGATCCAGTGTCTGTCGACTGTCACTGACTCTAGACACTATTCAATCCAGTTAGTAAGTAAAAGTGTTTATGCACGACTCCCACTATCATGCTAGCGCGGACATGCCAGCATCTCTGCCGACAGTGGCTCAATGAAAACCTGCCTTTAGTTGATTGTTTTTTAATGTCTTGATGAGCTACTGTTACTCGTAAACTTTATTCTGAAAGTGTTAAGTGCCATTTTCAACTGATGTCCTGATGATATTTAACTTTATGGACATGTGAAGGTATATTATTGGAGTTATCTTATTGTAATAAGTATTACTTATTGTGTGAGAGCGCGTGATGTTACTTTATAATATAATAAAATTGTTTTGAAATGGTAATGATGTTTGATTTCACTTTGATTTTAGGGCTCCGTATCACAATCGTAAAAAGGACTATTATGGTGCTAGTCGTTACAAAGGTACTTCGTCACAACCTCTTGTTTACTACCATATTACTACTTCGACAGGTAGGTAAGAGTTGATAGAAGTTTTTGTAATATCCCACCAAAAACATTTTCATGTAAAATGTTGCCAAGACCATATGGCTCGCACTGTCAAAAACTTATGATCTCATGTAGAGCCAAGCTTCTAATTTAGTCAAAATATGTGGCTTGGCCGTTTCACTACATGCACATGGACGTAAGGTTCATTCACTGTTCATTACTTTTCTGTTATACAATAGTTCTTGTAGTAACGAAACGGCCAAGCCACATTGACTAAGGTGTAGAGTCTGTGACGTTTGTAGTGTTAGAAGCTTGGCTCTACATGAGATCTGATAACTTTTTGACGGTGCGAGCCATAATATTATGGTCTCGGCAACATTTTACATGAAAATGTTTTTGGTGCGATTTCACTTCTTTTCGTAAGTTGCTTACGACAATATTATTTTATAATAAGGAGTCCCTATATCAATTTTCAGACCTCTAGCATCAAAATTTGCGGAAGTTTCATACAAACTTCCATCCCCTAGTTTAAGGGGAGGGGGGTGTAAAGTTAAGTACTCTAACAATTTTGTTTATCATCAGTGAGTCAGTCAGTGATGTCGGGTTTTTTTTAGATATCAATAAAATCTCAAGTAGGAGCTATGTAATTGAAACTTTTATGATTAATAAGTCCACTATTGACATCATATCCCGAGAATTTTGTTTATCTGGTGTAATCCAAATCCAAGAAAGGGTTCAAAAAAACGACGAAGCGCTTCGAGAAAAGGTAGGTAGTGCCCTTGATAAGACGCCCGCGACTTGGTCTGTGCATGTACGTAGGTTCGTTTCAATATCCTTGAGAAATCTTTGATTTCACGGAATAAAAGTAGCCTATGTTCTTCTCAGAAATACAAGCTATCTGTTCCAAATAACGTCAAGTTGATGCAGCAGCTAGTCAATATTTACTTTTTTTTTTTTTAAACACTTTATTGCACAAAAAAAGTACAAAAGGCGGACTTAATGCTAAAGCATTTTCTACCAGTCAACCTTCCTTCCTTCCAACCTTCTTTAACACCTATCTAAATGGAGCCCCGTGGAATTTAGGTACTTCTCGTGAAAATCTTTCTCTACCTGTTTGTGAAAGTCCTGTCAAAATTGGTTTAGCCGTTTAGGAGATTAGTCAGTACAAAATATAAAAACTGTGTAGTTAGATTACTTATTTTTAAATCACAGACAGAAACTTTAATTTTATATCATCATCATCATCATCATCATAGCCTGCGGACGTCCACTGCTGAACATAGGCCTTTCCCAGAGAACGCCACCACACCCGGTCCTCAGCCTTCCTCATCCAGCCACTTCCCGCCACCCGCTTTATATCGTCGGTCCAACGTGCTGGAGGGCGCCCCACACTACGCTTACTAGTTCGCGGTCTCCACTCTAGAACTTTTCGGCCCCATCGGCCATCGCTTCTACGACAAGCTGGCCTGCCCACTGCCATTTCAGCTTGCTAATGGTTTGGGCTATGTCGGCGACCTTGGTTCTCTTGCGGATCTCTTCATTCCGAATCCTGTCCTTAAGAGAAACTCCTAACATAGCCCTCTCCATAGCTCTCTGAGTGACTTTAAATTTGTGGATCAAGCCTTTGTTAGTGTCCACGTTTCAGCGCCATAAGTGAGGACGGGAAGGACACATTGATTGAAGACTTTCGTCTTCAGGCATTGAGGTATTGACGATGAGAAGACCCGACTTAATTTTCCAAATGCCGCCCAGCCCAGCCGTATCCTTCTGTTGGCTTCTTCGTCGAAATTGTTTCTACTCAGTTGTATGTAATTTTATATAAAGTTGTATATTTATACAAATAAGTGTAATCTTACAGGAATAATAAATTGAGCTCTCTAACTAGCGCAGTTTTTTGGTAATCAACAAAAATCCTATACCTAAGTACAAAAGACTTAAGTGTGGTGTTCCAAGGTTTAATATTTGTTTTTGATGCGGTAGTGGTAGGACGGTGGGTCTGAAGCGGAATAATTATTATTTAACCAAATAACTGTATTTTAACTATACTTAGATACGTTTTTTAAAAGGTACCCTCAGTGCACGATTCTAACTCACACTAGACCGGTTTTATTTAGGTACATTTTACGTTTAAGTTTTATCTTAAAACAGCCTACACCTCGTACTACGTAGGTATAATAAAGTAGAGATGTAAGTTTTATCTTATCCTGTGAGATCGTAAAAAAATTTGAGTAGGTGTAATTTGATAAAAGTTGTAAGTGGCTATTATGGTGGCTTGTTTATTACCTGATTATGGTAAATTAGAATCCAACTTGATAGTAGACGTATTGTAGTAAGTATTGTCAGGCCTGTCTCACTCTTGGTACTTACGCGATTTATGTACCTACAATCGCTGGCTCTCTGAGAGTGATACTACAGTCGGGGCTAGCGCGCTCTAGGCGAGTGACGTACTACTGAATTTAACATTGCTTACGTAAATAGTTTTTCGTAAATATTATTTTAAATAGTTTACGTTTAGTGTTTAGTACATTTGTAGTAATAAAAATAGTTGTAAACATTAAAATGGGTATCTATCTAATGAAATAATGGCATAAAGTCGTTGCTACTGTAATTTTTGTGTGGATGGATGCTTAATCAGCAAAGAAAAGGATTCTAATTTATCATTTTTTACGTTGCTTATAAACTAATATAAATTTTATGAATCTGTGTCCATGTTTTCCCTCCCAATATTTACTAAAATTATATGTTTGTCTTAGAGTTTTTTCAACCCTTAAATTTAACAATCGTTATTTTAAAGACAGAAACAATCTTTAAAGACATTATATTAAAGTTAAACAGTTGATGTAAAATAAATAAATAGTTAAAAGTTATACCTACTGATTTTTTTACTCTTTGTTGACAGCCCCAGGCAACCACGCAACGTTGTCCGTGACGTAGGTAGGCGAACACCAAAGCAATATGGATCCTCGCGCCGAGCTATAAAGTCTAAATTAGCTTGCGTGCGTGATTTATCTATTTAATAAAAAATATGTAGGCTATTAAAGCGCCGGCAAGTAGTCAACATCAAAGGAGTGAAACTTCTGTACGTAGTACTATTATATATTCTGTGGTATTGTATGCTTTGGTTTAAGCAGCGTATAACCTTTTGTTTCTTTTTCAAATATAAAAAAAAACGGTCAAGTGCGTGTCGAACTCGTGCGCCAAGGGTTCTGTTCCTACCCATTATAGGTACCGCCATTATATTATTATTATTACTTATTATATATAATTTTCAACTTTTTTATTTTTTTGGAATTTTTCCTTTATTTGTGCTGTAAGACCTTACTTTTTTCCTTTCGTGATTCTAGGTCAACGGTAACTACTATGTAGGTTTTCGACCCAAAACCTAAAGGGTACTTCCGGTTGACCTAGAATTGTCAATTTTGGTTAAAAGCAAGGTCTTGCAGCAATAGACCTTAGTATCAGGTATAAATTTCAACTTGCTAGGTCCACCCCTTCTTGAGAAAATCGGTGGTGACAGAGTGATCTTATAAGGGTTTCTTTTTTACCTTTTGGGGTAGGTAACCCTAAAAATTACTGAGGGAGACTCCGATTTTATTCATTTCTATACATTGTGGCGGCAAATATCGTAAAGTTTGATGGTATGGAGGATATTGTTTGCGAGAGTTAGAATCTGACCTTCCTTTAAAAAATCCATTGGCTGTTTAAACAGCTTAGCTCGCATTGAAAAACTCGAGCAACCAAGTCGAGGCATTCATGTTTACTTTTTAGACCCACGGTCAGAACGACCGAAGTTTTGATTTCAGTTTCGGCCAGATTTGGCCGAAAATCCAGTTCCGCCTCCGGTTTCAGTTTCAGCCAATAATTACATAACTTCCGTTCCCAAGGAACTTACGGTCGCGTATTTTCTGTTCGACCTCGCCTTGCCTCGGTCGTGTATCGACGCCGCCGGTCGATCGTAAGTGACCTTTAATCAGTTCGCTGATCTCCCATTTCAGTGTATTGTGCAATCGCGACAAAATAAATGGTAAGCATAATAATTATGTTTCTATTAATACTTTACCACCTTTACCACTACCACTACTTTACTACAAAATGTACGTAATAATGAATTACCTAAGTACGTTACTGAAGTCTGAACTGCGATGGATCTTTTCGTAAGTAAATAATAATTAGATTTTTATCCTGACATTTGGTGATAGAATATCTTCTTTTCTAAATCTACACATATGGCTTGTTATGGGAATTGTGGTAAGTATATTGCTTTCTAGTTACATGTCTAATCGGTTTTAGTAATTAATTTACACCATGTCTAAGTATATGTAGTAGAGTTTTATTTGATATTACTTAATTGTCAATTTTAATCCAAAAAAATCCAAGGTACAATTAACCGTAGATAACATTAACCTAGATTTAAAAAAGTTGCGGTTTCGGCCGAAAGTATTAAGTTTCGGCCGAACGATAAAACCGTAGGCTTCGTAGGCCGGAATTCGGTTAAAGTTTCGGTTTCGGCTAAAAAACCGGATTTCGCCCGTCTCTAACGCTATGGCGATCATTTTCGCCCAGTTATTGCTATGGATATGATGGTGATGATAAACACATAATATATTTTTTATGATCTTTATTCATTGTAAAAGGCTTTTATACAATATAAAGAAGGTATATGACAGCCCCATCGTACTCTTATAAAAAACACAAAATTAAATTATTCTTATTTATTTAGATTCTTTGATAAAATATTTGTCTAAAATGACACGTAATAGTGCTGTCACAAATAAAAAAAACCGGCCAAGTGCCAGTCGGGAGTACGGAACCCTCGGTGGGCGCACCGAGGCGAGGGTTGCGTACTCAGGAAGTTAAAGTATTCAAGTAAAACGATAATATTATATTTATTTGCTTATTCATATTTTTTTGTTCTTATTAATCGTTAACTTTGTTTGTAGAGGTTTATTGTTAATATAAAAAAAAATATGCTAGTTAGAGCGTTGGTTTTATTTTCCTGTAAAATATACATAAACTTCTATTGACTATAATTATTTCTGATTTTTCTGTATTTATTTCGTCATATCGCACGATTAATCACAAACTATTATGTATAAAAATAAATAAAAATCTGTTTTAGAATGTACAGGTAAAGCCCTTTCATATGATACCCCTACCTACCTACCTATACTTACTCGGTATAGTTATATTACTTTGAAATTTCAAACCCCCGATTTTCCGCCCTTTTTAATTAAACTAAAAATATTTTTCGCTTTTTTTATTCTAATGATGTTGGGCCACTAATATATAAACTATTCCAAATTTCATGTCGATAGCTAAGTAATCTATCTACTGTGACAGACGGACGGACGGAGATAAGGGTTCCATTTTTACCATTTTGGTACAGAGCCCTAAAAATAGTGTTTTTCACCATAATATAATTATGTAGTACCTCGCAGAAAACGATTGCATCATATTTGCTTGTTAAATGCAGTAAGCTTTTAGTTTAGAGATTGGGTATAACAGACCAATAGCACCTATTTGTATGTAGGCAATATACGGTTTACGGTAAATAATTATTATTATAGGTATTGAATTTATTTATTCTAAGTTTTATTGGATTAATAAAAATCCAAAATTTTATGGCCCTAGCCTACATTACAGATGTCGACGTTGATTTATCGATATTCTTTTGTCACCATTTTATAGGCTATAACTTATAACAGTAAGTAGGTAGGTACAGTTGTTTTTTTACTTTATTCATCTCATGTAGGTTTTTTCTCGGAAATAACGACTTTCGAATCCGAGGGCAAAATCCAATTTCAAAATGTTAATCCAGGTGGATAAACATTTCGAAAATTGGCCATCGTGGGATTTACAATCAACATGCTGACATTGGAGATAAGTTGCAAGAAGTCCGTCTAAGATGGTTACGGTCAAGCACAGAAACCATAAAGTTACGTCGCTCGGTAATAGATGTCTTATCATCGCCATCCCTGGAGTTAAATCTCGCAGCCGACCAAGCAAGCGCGCTGGCTAGATCATGTAATCCTACTAATATATTAAATGCGAAAGTTTGTGAGGATGGATGGATAGAGTCACAAAACCAGGTCCTCACACCCAACACAGACCCATCTCCTGTGAAGTAAGTGCTCTGGTTCAACCTATTGCAGTCCTTTCCGGAGGCGCTTCAACTTCAACAAAGCTCATTGGGAGAAGTTCTCAAAAACAATAGACAGCAGAATTCGCACAATGGACGCCACCCCACAGAACTATGGCATATTCATAGACATGGTAAAGGAAGTGTCTCGCAAGACCATTCCAAGAGGATGTGCCACATCCTATGTGCCGCGGCTGTCTGATGACGCTGTCTGTCTAGAGAAATACCAAAAAGCATTCGAAAGAGACGCCTACTCCCAATCCACTATCTCCCTCGGAGAACATATAATGCAATGTATTGGTGAATGCCCAAGTGGAAATGGCAACCCACAACAGCAAAAAGGCTTTGTCAACTTTCAAAAAACTAACTGGCACCCAAAATTCACCCAGAGAGTACACAAACATCTGCAAACCAGGTCGCCGACTAACTACTCCTGAACGGAAAAACTAAACCCCTCTCAGGAGCTTCTAAAATCCTGAGAAACCCAACCACAGAAACTGATGCTCTGAGCACTAACATTAGCCTCAATGAATTGAAATCTGCACTCAAGAAGCTGAAGAGTAGTAAAGCGTGTGGGCTCGACGATCTCACAGTCAAACAGATAAAGCACTTTGGGCCTGCAACGCTAGATTGGAATTTGAGGCTCTTTAACAACTGCCTAGAAACTAAAAAAATCCCAAAAATCTGGCGCAAGGCCCGGGTCTTTGCGTTACTTAAGCCTGGTAAACCTGCTGACGATCTCAAAACTTCCAACCAATTTCCCTTCTTTGCCACTTGTACAAGCTGTTTGAAAGGATCCTCCTTGGTAGACTTACACCACACATCGATGAAAAACTTATCGCCGAACAGTCAGGCTTTCGCCCAAGCAAGTCCTGCACGTCGCAAATTCTCAACATAACAACCTTCTCAACATATTGAGAATGGCTTCGAGAGGGGGAAAATTACAGGTGTCGCTTTTTTATACCTATCGGCAGCTTACGATACTGTAAACACCAACGTAAAGATTAAGATGCTCTATGAAATCACGGTTGACCGTAGTCAAGAGGCGTACCTTGCCAGATTGTGAGGCAAATACTGAGCAACCGCCAATTCCAAGTTATCCTTCAAAACTATAAGTGCCGGTGGAGGAAACAGCGTAACGGATTGCCACAGGGTAGCGTCCTGGCGCCAACTCTATTCAATATCTACACAAACGACCAGCCTAGGGCACAGGACACTAGAAGCTTAATTTATGCTGACGACCTAGCACTAGCGGCTCAAGCGGACACCTTCACGATTGCAGAGGAAGCAATAACTAGATCCTTGAACCAGCTCGGTGACTACTACATGGCAAACAGACTGAAACCGAATCCAAGTAAAACTGAAGTCTGCGCATGTCATCTACGTAATAAAGATGCTAAAAGGGAACTTATCATCACATGGCAAAACACAAAACTATCTCATAATCGATTCCCCAAATACCTGGGCGTAACCCTCGATTGAAGCCTGACAATGAAACAGCACTGCATGAACACCCAGCAAAAGGTTTTCACACGCAATAACTTACTGAGAAAGCTGACAGCCACTTCTTGGGGAGCTAAACCAACCGTCTTGCGCACTACAAGGGCTGTCCCTTGCACTCTGCTATTCCGCTGCCAAATATGCCTCCACTGCATGGGAACGGTGGGTACACGCAAAGATGGTCGATGGTGGATGTCTCTGAATGAGTCTTGTCGCCTAATAACAGGGTGTTTCAAGCCAACACCGACGGACAAATTATACCAGCTGGAAGGAATACCCCCCCCCCCCCCCCCCGGAAGTGCGAAGAGTGGTCTCTAGCTCGATAGAAAGAACAAAGCAGACAAAGGACAGACGTCACATACTATTCGACCATAAACCGCCCCGACCTAGGTTACGCTCCAGGAATAGTTTCTTTCACTCAGTACAGACTCTCAACCAACCCGCTGAAACTACGCGTCTTGCTATGTGGAGGTCGCAGCTAATCGCCTCAAACCTGAACATCAGCGTGAAGGAGAGACTAGCTGAGGGATACAACCTCAGCTGGCCTATCTGGAAGTCGCTCAACCACCTCAGGGCAGGGGTGGGGAGGTCTAGGGCAAATCTAGCAAAGTGGGGCTTCATCTCTGGACATGATACGGAGTGCATCTGCGGTCATCCGAGACAGACCATTGCGCACATGACTGGGTGCCCTGCGTGCCCGACAACCTGCACGAACGAGGAGCTGCACGAGGCTACCGATCGAGCTATCGCGGTTGCGGCTTTTTCGGCTGCCCGTGTTTGAGGTGACCGTCGACTCGAGAAGAAGAAGATCTAGTAACTTAAATGAGAGCCAATAAATTGAAAAAATGTCGATGCACAACCACAAGATTGGGAAAAGTGAGAATAAGTATGCCGGAAACCGGACCCTCCCCCCCACACCTAGTGGATAACGCTTATAGTGGGATAACGCTTAGTCGAAGAAGTTGAACATGCTGCATATCAAGATTCCCAGCCAGGGTGGATTACGTATGGTCCAAGTAAATATTGAACAATCGGCATCTCGACCGACAGACGTTCACTGTTGGACAATTATGTCTCATGCAAGGATCTCACAGGATACAATTTTGTGTCGCTTGTATCTGGCGGCTCTTAACAACAATATGAAAATATAAACATCATGACATCAGCTATAATATCACAACGTTTCAAAATTATTTAAGCATAGCAGACATTTATTTAAATTAGGGCAGATTTTTCAATCTATTTATATTGTCGGATTTTGTATAAAACTATCAAAGCGACCAATATTAATCATTTGGCGATTGGAATATTTACCTACCAGCATATAAGCAAATATACTTAATAAAACTGGTAAAGTGGGTGTCCGAGCTGCACTCAAAATGTAGGGTTCCGTAGGCATGTTGGTAATAGAAAACTCTCGTCATAAACTAAAAGGAACAATTATAAGAAACAAACATATGCTGTAAACCTCACTCGGCACAGCTTTCGTACCAAGCTTAGCAACGCTTGAACTAGACATATTATTAGGTATTATCTTGGTCGTTGCTGCTTGGTCGTTGCTGCAAACTGCTTAAGAAATTATCATAATAATTTTCAATATACATATTCAGAGAGACATTACTCGTATATCCGGGAGTAATTTTTAAAAAAAGGAGTACACGCCTTTGTGATAATGAGTTCCTATAACCAACCGTGCCAAAAACAAATTTTAAATTTTACAGACATACGGTCTGGACGCAACTACAAGTTAACTTTAGAGTTTAGATAATTTGTTTTTCCTTATCCTGATGTATGTTATGTTGCTTTGTTGTTGTCACTACGTGCTGATTAATTTAAAATAAATTTAAAGGATTCATCGTTTCAATACGGAACCCTAAGAAACGGGTTGAAATATACACAGTACTACTTAGTCGGGTCTCAGTATTTACGAATGTGAGATGCATTTTATCTAGCATTATCACTCATCAAATAAGTAACTCCTTGTTAGGTAAACTCGTCTTGAGTCAGCATTCACAATTATTTTGTAATCATCATAGCAGTTTGTCAAATGTCCTACCTCCTACACTTATATAATTGCGTTGCTGATTTGAGTGCACCTAACAAATAAGTTAATTTTAGTGAAAAGTGCTGGTGTTTGGGAATATGGATTTGAGTGAGGTATAGTAATACTCGTATATATTATACTTGTATGTGTTTTTTAAACATACTATAAATATTTAGCATTTAAAGTTTCGTAATGTACCTACTGCTTCTTTATAGATATTCTTACTACAATTTTTAATAATTCGTATTTTTGCATTAACTAGGTTAAATCGGGAATAATTTTATTTAAAAAAATCAATTTTTTTAAATATTATTTACGTATTAATATTAATATTTTTTTGTTATATTACCAAATCGATTGATTTCACTGGTGTTGCTTCTTTTTATAACATCCTCTTTGGATTTTATTAATTTTTGTTGTAACTAGGTATTTAGTGTAATTTTTTCCGTAAAAATTAATAAACAAAATGTTAATGGCTACGCTAAATTGATTGATAGCTTGGATAAATTGATTTCATGAATAAACTGAATATTTAATTAAGGATGTAAGGAACGACGAACGAATAGGTAGGTACCAATATTCGTTTTTTAGGGTTCCGTACCAATTCCGTACCCAAAGAGTACTAACAGGTCCCTATCACTAAGCCTCCGCTATCCGTCTGTCAGCGGGCTGTAGGTATCTCATGAACCGTAATACGTAGGGAGATACTTAAAATTTTCCCAGAATGTGTATTTCTGTTACCTTAATAGTAAATAATCAAAAAAAAACATAAAATTAAACAGGGTCTCGATACAATGAACACACATACAAATCTTGTACGATCCCCTTCGTTTACAACTCGCACCTGGCCGGTTTTTTATTTTAAATTAATGTGTTGACGACCAGAAAAAAATTTCGTCTGATATTAGTGGCTATGATTTGCAACAAATCCACAATAATTATAGTATACTTAAGTTGTAATTAATTAATTATTATTGATTCTAAATTACAGGTATTTAATATCTATTAAGTTCGTAGCTGGTTAGTAGTTGTTACATATTAATATTGTAGGAGCACTGAACAGGTATAAGTACATAATATAATAATAATAAATTATTCTAGCTTGTGCCCGCGATTTCGCTCACGTTAAGTTCGAATTTTAAAACACCTATTTTACCCGCTTAGGGGGTGAATTTTCAAAAATCCTGCCTCCAGGTGCCTGCGTTATAACTTATAATAGCTATCTGTATGCCAAATTTCAGCCAGATCCGTCAAGTGGTTTGAGCTGTGCGTTGATAGATCAGTCAGTTAGTCAGTCACCTTTTCTTTTTATATATTTAGAAGAAGAAGATTATGTATTTTAAAAAGACTAGCGACCCGCACTGGTCTTGCACGGGTGAAATTTTCTAATGAAGAAATTTAGTTTTTCATACTAAAATATCATCCAAGGTTCCGAATTTTCCGCTGGATTTTCCAAAAAAAAAATCTTTCATACAAACCTTGTATGTACTAACTCTTCTCTGAGAGGAGGAGACGCGCGCTAAGTAGTGAGCTGTTGATGGGTTGCTGATCATGATCAGTAATATGATAAAACCTTGCATTGCAAATTAGAAACACATCAATCAAGACAGCCAAATCAATAACTAATAGCAAACTCGTAACATACTTTTGTCACCATTTTTCTCGAGTCACTGAGTTCACGCTGGTGCTCCTAAGAACTTAAAGCCTCACCGAGCCGATGTTATATTATATTATTTTGCTAGTTAAATGATCCGATGCATACACAGTATACCTAATCTTCTTCTTCTTCATTATCAAGACGTCCACTGATGAACAAAGGTCTCTTGCATGGATTTCCAAGGCCTCGTTCTTGCGCTGCCTGCATCCAGCGGCTCCCTGCGATTCGATTTATGTATTGGTCCACCTAGTGGGGGGTCTGCTAACACTGCGCTTCCCGATGCGGGGTCGCCACTCCAGCACCTTGGGACCCAACGACCATCAGCTCTTCGAACTATGTGCTCCACCCATTTCCTCTTCAGTTTCGCGACTCGCTGAGCTATGTCGTATACACAGTATAATACCATAAGTCAATGACCAAATCGGTCGAGCCGTTCTCAAGTCTTTCGTGCATTTATTTATTCATAAAGAATAAATATATACTAATAATGAAGGTGCAGACTGCAGACACACTGTGTGTATTGCATCAGGCATGCAACCTAATCTGGCGTGAAGATTTACTATTCGGAGCGTGCTTCGAGCGAAACGTGTAAGATAGGATAGAGCCTATTTCAACACCTCCAAATCAACTTTCATTTTTTTTCATTCTTCTCTACCCACAGACATTTTAAAGTTTGGTACAGGTCTTCTCTGTGACGATAAGGGTTTAGGCCTTATTGCACAACGGCCAAGAGCTGGTAGACTTCACACATCTTTAAGAACATTATGGAGAGCTCTCAGGCATGCAGGTTTCCTCACAATGTTTTGCTTCACCTTTAAAGCAAGTGATATTTAATTGCTTAGAACCTTCATGGAAATGAAAATGATGTTAGTAGTCAAGACAAAATTAACACCAGAAATTAAAAATATTATTTTGGTTTAATGACATCTGTAGGATGACTAATAAGTAGAACTGACCAAATAATTTTTTCAAAAATTCGATGTCAAACAGGTTTTGCTTCGTTCTATGGTATTTAAACAATCAAACGATTGTAATACTTTAAGAACAAAAGTTGAATGACAGAACCTTTATGACCAATATCCCATGTCCCAAATAGAAAGGATTTATTTTGTGATAGTCGTATAATTTTATCAAATGTATAATATATATATAATTGTACGGAACCCTTGGTACCCGAGTGTGACTTGCAATTAGCCGATTTTTACCTTGCAAGGTTTTAGATTAGGTATAGGCATAGCTCGAAAGGTTGGAATGAACTTTGTAGTAGGTATCTTATCTGGCAAGTAGGTAAAGTCCTTAACTACAATGTATTAATCTACAGCAATAACATTAAAGTAAATATTATTGAGTTGGTATCATCATGTATCATGTAGTTTCATTAATAATATTGCAATGCAAATGTTGACATGTCGTGTTATTTTATTAACATTGCAATATTATTTTTATTAAAAATTAAAAATAGGTACATACCAATTTATAATATAATATACATATATTTATGACATTGCAAAATATTTTATTAACCGACTAAAAAAGGAGGATTTTCTCAATTCGTCATATATGTAATGTATAACATAATATGTCCGATTTTGATGATTTTTTTATTACGATGTCATCGCTCTGCATCGTATTTCTCAGCAATGAGGAATAAAGAGCAAGAGCTCTATACATATTAAACCACCCGGGGTTGAAACCAGAGATCTTGCTTTTGAGGGGAGTATAGGTAAGAAGTACACACCACTGCGAATACCCTCCCCCGCCCCCCCTCGGGCGATTTTGTTCATTTTGAGGAGGTCATGGAGGACGCCATAGGGCGGCTATGTAGGTCATCAAAGAAAATAGTAATTTGTGGAGATTTTAATATAGATATTTTGCATTACACTCCTTTCACAGGAAGATTACTAAACTTATTTAAAAGTTTCAACCTGGAAAGTATTTTTGTTGAAGCTACAAGAATAACAGCGAATACGGCAACTTGTATTGATAACATTTTCTCTGATTGTAAAATTATCAAAAAATCGATTATCACTTATTTAAGTTCTGACCATTGCGGGCAAATGATATCTATTCCGAGCAGTGAGCAGAATGTAACAAAAGTAGTAAAATATAGGCCAGTTACCACCAAAAAATTAAGGCAATTTAAACAAAATATCGCAGCTGCAATGCCGACGCTTGATGTTGCACAGGGTGGTCCGGATGAAATTTATAGAGAGTTTTTTGATCTATTAAACTCTCAATTTAACTCTGTCTTTAAGGTAATAGAAAAAAGATTATTTAAAAATCTTAAATTTAGTGATTGGGCAACTGTTGGCATCTATAAAAGTAGAAATAGGCTGTTTGACTTGTATGCAGAAAAACAATATAATTATGCCCCCGCGTTTATAGAATATGTAAGAAATTATTCCAAATTGTTTAGAAATGTGTGCATACAAGCAAAGTCACTTCACATAAAACAAAAAATTGTCAATTCGGATAGTAAAATAAAAGCAGTATGGGACATCATTGGTGATGAAATGGGTAAGAATAAGGTACATTATAATAAACTGGAGCTTAAAATTAACAACCGTGTAATTGACTCCGATATAGAAATTGCAAATACATTTGAGAACTTTTTCAAAAATATACCAGTAACCACGACCAGTTCTCTAAATTTCTCGCCAACAGAAGCCTATAATCTTCTAAGAAGCAATGTCTCTGAGTGCAATAAATTATTTAGGTTTAAACACGTTACCCCATATGATATTATCAAAACATTTAAATCATTGCAAAATAAAAAAACAGGAGATCTATGGGGAATATCAGTTAAAATAATTCACAATATCATTGATATTATTGCGCCCTATCTTGCTTTAATTTTTAATAAGTCTGTTTTAGTAAGTTTGATTCTGGATCTTTTCCAGACCTGATGAAATGTAGTAAATTAATACCTCTTTTTAAATCGGGAAGCAAATGTGACCCGAATAACTACAGACCAATTTCAATTTTGCCAACTCTCAGCAAGATATTTGAAAAAGTAATGCTCAACCAACTGCTTCTACACTTTAATTTAAATAAACTTCTTCACCCTGAGCAGTACGGTTTTACTAAGGGTCGATCAACAACCGATGCAGCCGCAACGCTGTTGCAACACATATTCGATGCATGGAATAACTCACAGAATGCCATTGGTAGTTTCTGTGATTTATCAAAAGCATTCGACTGCGTTGATCACGAGACCCTTTTGCTTAAACTGAGCCACTATGGTATTAAAGATTTTGCGCTTAGCCTCATTGCGTCTTATCTTAGTGATCGTGTTCAAAGAGTGTGTTTCAATGATGTAAAATCATCCGGATCAGCCTCGGTAATGGGTGTACCCCAGGGTTCTATTCTAGGTCCATTCATGTTTTTGATTTACATAAATGATTTACCACATTTTGTCCAAAATACTTGCGATATTGTACTATTTTCTGATGATACGTCTTTGTTTTTTAAAGTCGATAGGACGAAAAACAATTTTGACGATGTAAATATTGCATTATCTCAAGTTTCTGAATGGTTTACGGCAAATAATCTACTTTTAAATGCTAAAAAAACCAAATGTGTTAAGTTTTTATTGCCCAACACCAGAACTGTCAGTAAAAATTTAAAGATAAGTAATGAACCCTTGAAAAGTGAGGACTCCACAGTGTTCTTGGGATTAACCCTGGACTCAAAGCTGCAATGGGGCACCCATATAGCAACACTTGCTGGCAAGCTTAGCTCTGCTGCTTACGCTGTTAGGAAGATTCGACAGTTAACTGACATAGAAACTGCAAAAATTGTTTATTTTGCATATTTCCATAGTATTATGTCATACGGAATCTTATTATGGGGTAAAGCAGCCGATATTGGAAAAATTTTTGTATTGCAGAAGAGGGCAATTCGCGCAATATATAATTATATTAATTACAGTAGCTTCACAATATATTTACAACAATATAGTATTTTTCAGACAAAACATTGTGAATTACAAAAAAAAGGGTGATTTACACGATAGGCAAGTTAGAAATCCAAACAGGCTCGTGATTTCTCGATGTCGCCTCAAGAGGGTCCGAAAGACATTTGTGGGAATGGGCGTGACGTTTTATAATAAAATTCCACAGTCGATCTTAGACTTGCCTTTACACAAGTTTAAGAAATCAGTTAAAACTAATCTCATGAAAAAAGCATATTATGCAATTGAAGACTATTCAGATGATAAAAAAGCGTGGACATAATTCGTTCCAGCGATTCATGAGACAGCAGGTGGTAATTGAACTGTATAACTATTCTATTGAATTGTAAACTTATTTTGAAAAGAGCAACTGCCAAGTTTCTTGCTGGTTCTTCTCGGCAGGAACGGCATTCCGAAAAAGTGGTAGACTCATCGACGATTCAAAAGCACTTGTAAAAAAGTTTATTTGAATAAAAAACATTTCTATTCTATTCTAATAAGAGTCATTAGGGCAAGCAAAGCGAGCCCTTACACTATCCCACAACCTGAGCATTTTGTGGTACATTTTACTGAAAAACTATCACGCCTATAGATTTGTGCTTTAACATAGTAATTTAACTTCATATCCAGATGTGTGTTATCTGTTAAAAAAATATAATTTTATAAACATTAAAAAAAAATTGTATTCATTGGATAGAATGTTATTGTACTACTAACGGCATCTGTTAGAAAACCAAAGAGTTAACATCGCTGCAACAGAACTTATTACCAGTTAGAAAAACTACGCGAGCCCTCACAAAACTCAGCTTTTTGCTAGTATAAATAAGATTTTGTTTGATTTCAGTCAATCAAAGCAAAACTGAACAAAAATCATGAGGTAATAAAAGTAAAGCATTTGAAAGTTTGGACTCCGGTAGAAAAATCATGGTGGAGACGTAAACCTACGAAGCCTGAAGTGATCATTTTGAATAATGGTTTGTATAATTCAGTACAGTAGATACAGTAGGATTTTTTATTAATTAAAACGTAAAATTGTATACTATGTTACCTACTTAATCTCAAATTGATTTTACTTTTTAAAAAAACGAAAAATGACAATATTTAGCACAAAACAGCGATGTAGGTAATACGATCAGATGTTTGTAGAACATGTGGAGTTAAAGGCACCTACTTTCCTGTGAAATAAGACAAAATAACACGTACAAACAGACAGACATACAAACTTTCTAAAAATGTGTGTTAGGGTTATGGGGAGTATGATATGTACTGGGAAATAGAAAAAAGTCATGGATTTAACTTGTATAACTTGTATAAAATGACGAATTTTTATACAAACATGCTCTTTTTAACCGACTTCCAAAAAGGAGGAGGTTCTCAATTCGGCCGGTATCTTTTTTTTTTTTTTTTCTTTTTTTTTTCTATGTATGTCCACCGATTTCTCCGGGATTACTGGACCGATTCGCGTGATTTTTTTTTAATCGACAGAGGATGTTTGCGAAATGGTCCCATAAAAATTTTAACCTTCAACTCCTCAAGCCTGATGCTGCAGGCTAAAACTATGGCGATTCAGGAAATTTCGATTACGAATTGATATTGTAGGTAACAAGTATGGACTACATCATGGAGCTCCAGGTCCTAGCTCCTCAATCATAGGATACTACACTTAAAAGCTTAAAATAAAAATTCTTTTCAAAAAACCGACTTCTAACGCCACTACAAAGTATAAAAATAATTTTAGTTTGTCCACGTTTGTTGAAGTCGGGCGGGCCTAAAATACAAACTATGAAACCGACTCGCGATGCTCGCTCGACTTCTACAAACGAGTCTATCATATTCTGTAGCGTCGCGCATCGGTTTCATAGTTTGTATATAGGCCCGCCCGACTTCAACAAACGTGGACAAACTAAAATTATTTTTATACTTTGTAGTGGCGTTAGAAGTCGGTTTTTTGAAAAGAATTTTTAAAACCGTAAATCGTGGAATTAGATAAATCCTCCATTACACAACTTGACGTCGTCCCCTCCTCAGTCCAGAAGATCCAATCATAATCGAAAATGAAAATTTCACCAAGCAACGTCGAATAACGTATATAACTGAGAAAAATTGGATGTTCTGACTTGTTTTTTAGGTATTGAAAATCTGCCAAAACATCAAATTCCCTTAGTTATACGTTATTCGGCTGCGGTGAAATTGGCACTTGATAAATAAACCAAATATATTCATTGCAGTTTCCGCTTCTTTTAAAACTGGCGAATTTGTTGCTGTTATTGGGCCAAGGTAAGAATTATTTTCACGAAAAATGTTAAAGAAAGCAGTAATATATACCTGCCTTTAAATAGCATGGATTTCAAATAAAGTATTTTTCATCATACCTATTCGAAAAACGAATATTGGCTTCAGAGGATAGCGGGAGCAAAATTTCATTTTAACCCCATGGGACTTTTCATTTTTCTCTTCTGATTGGTCCGGGTTCGTGCTTTAGTATGTGTCGAAATTCAAATATGTTTAAGAAGCTGTTGTCTTCGATAAGTCACGTGATCAATTTTTCGATCGGATATAGTTACGCCCATACTGTATCCAACACAAATATTAATGTTTAATTATTTAATAATAATTTATTTGTGTTTTATTTAAACTTTCAATATACAATGTCTATACATCTACTATGTACCTATGTATGTTGATACTCCTAGCTTTTTCTCATAGGTAATGATGAAAAATAGTGTGTGTCATTCGGGGCCAAAATATTTTGTTCTCGGGCGGCGTATATTGAATTCCTCGCTACGCTCAGGATTCTACTTTAGAATCCCTCGCTGCGCTCGGGATTCTACTATAGAGTCCTTCCCTTCGCTCTGAATTCAAAATAACGCCCTCGGGGAACAAAAAATTTCTTTGGCCCCATATAACACAAATAACTATTTCAGTGGTGCAGGAAAGACCACTTTCCTCGTGTCACTGGCGGGAAAATGCACTCTCCCGAACACTGGCACGGTGACAGTGAATGGTACTGATGTGAGCAAGGTGCAGCGAGGTATGATAGAGATTGTGCCACAGTTCGACTGCTTTATGGCCAGCATAAGTGTATGGGAACATTTAGTGTTTATGGTTAGTGTTTGTACTTCAACAACTTGGTACGTACCCGTAATATTGAAAAAGCGAAAGTGTTTTTTTTTTAAATATTAACTATGTATATTTACACAATTTATGCACAATTTTAACAAAATAAAGTTCTTCCCGCCAAACTACATATGCAGTTATTTGGCGAGTTCGCGCTCAGAGAAAAGTTATAAAAAACGTGCACTAATCACTTACTAATAGTTAACACTCTAAAAAAAAATCATCATCATCATCATTATCAACCCATCATCGGCTCACTACTGAGCGAGGTCTCCTCTCAGAGAAGGGTTATAGGCCATAGTCCACCACGCTGGCCCAATGCGAATTGGCGGACTTCCCACACCTTCGAGAACATTATGGAGAACTCTCAGGTGTGCAGGTTTCCTCACGATGTTTTCCTTGCATGCATGTATGTGATATTTAATTTCTTAAACGCACTTAACTTCGAAAAGTCAAAGGTGCGTACCCGGAATTGAACCTGCGACCCCCCGAATAGGAGACCACAGTCCTAACCACTAGGCTATCACTGCTTGTAATTATCAACACACATTGCTTTTATTTACAAAATTATGATGAACATCATCCTCATCACAGTCTATTTATTATTATTATATGAATAAAAGAACACCATGCTATTTAGGATTTTTAATACTTTCTTTATTATCGCAATACTATAATATTCATGATATTCTTGCTCATCACATATTCATGGTCAAACAGCTGATCCGATCTTGACGAATTTAAAACAAAAGTAGGTTATATTTTGAAGGTGGATGTAGGCTGTATATCGTCTCGGGGAAGAATTTCTTCGGGATTTTGAAATCATCGCAAACGAAGTCGCGGGTCGCAGCTAAACATAATAATAATCCTTCATTATATAAATGCAAAAGTGTGTTTGTTTGTCGGTTCGACTTTTAATCACGCAGCAACGGAGCAAGCGACGTGATTTTTTGCATAATAGGCAAAGACTTCGAGAGTGACATAGGCTACTTTTTATACCGAAAAGACAGATTTTTAAAAACCTAACCACTCAAGTCGCAGGCTAAGCTAGTTATTAGATCGCGCGGTAGAGTCCGTTCAACACGTCAGTTTACATAAATAGGTAAATTTTAAAACTGTGAAAGAGTCATCGGTGAATCCAACAGTTTTGATACATAAATAAAAAAAACTGATTTTAATAAAAATAAACTGTATAGAAAAATGGAACCCATGTAAGTAAACTGACTGGACAGACTAGCGATAAAGCCGCCAAACTTTGACCTGATTCTTTGAATTTATTTTGTATTTACGTTTCATAATGTTTCAGACAGAAATGAAACTGGGAAGCATAAAGAAGGATTCACACCGACAAATATTAAAACAACTGTTGACTGAACTCAAACTTGTGTTGCTTCAAGATTCACCCATCAGTGCACTGTCTGGAGGCGAACGAAGGTTGCTGTCTTTGGCTACATCGGTGAGGATATGGGACACCTATATTTAGTATATAAGGCTAACACAATTAAAATGCGTACGTGCGTAAGGCCTAGATCGAACTGGTTGTACAAAAATATAATTAATTAATCATCATAGTTCGAAGATGATCGTCGGGTCCCAAGGTGCTGGATTGGTGTTCCACCAATCCAGCACCTTGGTGTTGGACCTTTGTTCAACAGAGGACGCCTATCGGTTGATAAAGAAGAAGAAAGGGGCACTCAACTGGCGACTGAGAGAGCTATGCTCGGTGCATCTCTCCAGGATCAAATCAGAAAACAAGAGATCAATTTTGTTTATTCCAATGATGTTGGCCACTATTATACACATCTGTTCCAAATTTCATGTCGATAGCTTTAATAGTCACTTAAATAATCGACTGTGACAGACGGACGGACGGACAGAGAAAGTCTCACCATAAGGGTTCCATTTTTACCATTTTGGCACGGAACCCTAAAAAGTGAGAGAGTATGTGGACATCTATCGGTTTACATAAAAGAAGAAACGTACACTACGTTTCTTCTTTATGCTTTTTCGCAGAGAAAATTGTGAAGTTGTGTACAAAATAACTTACGTTTTGAACGTTTTTCATATTAAACATTCTGTGTGCAGATGCATTTTTGTAAGACCTGTCTATTTAGTTTTTTTTATTACAATGTAAGCTAGCCCTGGACGATAATCATGCCTATATATCTATGATGTATGGTTGGTTAGTTGGTTGGAAGGCGCTGGCCTATAAGATGTTTTATGCCTATTCACTCTTGAGTCTTGCCTTAAAGGTGAGCTATTTCCAAGGCAACCATGATCATTATTTATTTAAGTAATCATATATTTTAGTACTTTGGCTAGGTAGTATTAAGTGTAGTACTTAGTAGTATCTAGTATGTAAGACGCTGGAAGCGGACGGCATTGAGTCCAAATCTTTGTTTTTTCAATATCTTCATCATCATCATCAACCTATCAACGGCTCACTACTGAGCGCAGGTCTCCTCTCAGAGAAGGGTTATAGGCCATAGTCCACCACGCTGGATCACCTTCGATAACATTTTGGAAAACTCTCAGGTGTGCAGGTTTCCTCGCGATGTTTTCCTTCATCGTTAAACTATGTGATATTTAATTTCTTAAACGCACATAACTTCAAAAAGTCAGAGGTCCCTGGATCGAACCTGCGACCCCCCGAATAGGAGACCACAGTCCTAACCACTAGGCTATCACAGCTACACTAGGATATCAATTATCTGTTATTTAAGTGTTAATAAGTAAAAAGGTTTGTTCCAGCTTCTCTGCAGCCCACAGATCCTCATTTGCGACGAGCCGACCACAGGTCTGGACAGTTACAACGCGGCTCTCGTGGTGGGAGTGCTGAAGCAGCTGGCAGCCAGCGGCAAGACCGTGGTCTGCTCCGTGCACCAACCCTCGTCAGACCTCTTCAAGGAGTTCACCTCTGTCGCCTTGATGTCCGAGGGGAGACTAGTGTTCCATGGCTCACAAGAGGATTGCAGGCAATTGTTTGACAGGTAATAGTACATTATGGTACAAGTGTGTAATGTTGGTGATTGCCGCTGAGGCTCAAACGGCTCGGGTGTGAGGGTCTTCAGATAGCCGAGGACGGTAATCATCAATACACACGTGTATCATACGACGTTTTTCAACACACTTGTGAAGAAAATAATACTAAAAAATTTGCACAACAACATTGGGCGCAGTAGGTATCCTGCCGCGGTGACAACTTCTGGAATCTATAACTCACTTGTGAATAATAGTAATGTCTAAGTCACAGTTTGATTATAGGTGTCATTATGTGCCTAATTGCGGTGAACTTAGAGCCACTTTATGAGCAAGTGTGTTGAAAAGGTATTTTTTACAAGGTGTAGGTACTAAGCTTCTTTGGAGATGAAATAAGCCCTAAAGTATCATAAAAACAACGGGCATTCCAATCTTAGAGAGGACGCCTTGCTGTATGACTATGATTACCAAACCCGAATCCGAACTATAATAGCATGTTCATCACGTGATTAATATTTAACTAGAACTGCATTCCCACGCTTACTTTATAATAGGGCTACCAACCTTATTTGTATTTTTTTATTGTATTAATAAATTATAAATAATATTTTAACAGATCCGAAATACAGTACCTAATACTTTACGACTTTAAAAGAAATAATATAGTTATGTAATACATATACATACATATTACTTTAACAGTATAGTAAAATTAATAGTATATTTCAATTGGACTCCTTTTTGCAGCAAGGCCGAAACTATTAAAAAAATTATATTTTGTCCACATTATTTAAAAAATCGAATGCGATAAAGCCTAATAATATGACACTCTTATGGTAGATAAAAAGTTGTATTATAAAAAATGAAAATACATGCATACCATTGTCTTTTTTAACTTTTCCATAAAACAAGTAGGTGAAATATTTTTTTATTTAGTTTATTAATTTAACGAAAAAATGGTGCAAATTGCATAAAGGCAATCGGCTTTACATTCGATTCAGATGCTTTCGGACAGCTTTTCAGCTGCGACAGAAGATTTTCTATTTTGATTTTCATTCGATAAACCAGCTTGACGTTGCGTTTTAAAGGTATTTTGATCCAATATTGAAACAAAAGGAAAATAATAGTTACTTACATAACTAATCCGCAAATATTCAGATAATAACCTAATTTCGTCACAAGATCTGCTTTACAACCCTAGGCCCTAACACTATACAGAAGAGATAAGAGTTGAATAGGTATTTTATGTATTTATGCGATAAAAAGAGAGGTGCCTTGCAGCTGAATGAAATAGACACGCGTGAATACCTTAACGTCGGATAAATAGTGTTCAATATGGGAATGAACCATCGAGCACCTACCTTTAAGCGCCGTGCGAGTTGTTAGCCGGGCCCGGCATAATCCGTCGATGTCTTCCCGATATCTCCCACAATTAGAATGTCACTGGTCCAGTCCATAAACACTATACACGTTAACACAAGGAAGTGTAAGAAACCACCAGTTAAAGGTTAGAATAAAAGAGGAATTAATAAACAATTACACTGGAGCGCGTGTAATGCTCGACATTGAAGTGTGTTCAATGAAAAAAAAGTAGGTAGTCATCAATCTAGCCGCTTCAAGCGCAGTGGCTCGCAAGTCGGCGGCAGGAGGGTACTCAAAAAGATCAACCCATAGTAAACATAATGATGTTAATAATATGCTAATGAAAAATAAAGAAAATCACCAAATTGTGTGTCCTTTTATTAATATCTGTTCCGATACGGAACAAATAGAAAAGTGTCATTTGTCACCTTTGGCTCGTATGACAGACTTTACCAGCGCGGTTCGAAAAGCGGATTGTGCTGAGAAGAGCCGGCAAGAAACTCAGCAGTTGCTCTTTTCAAAATAATCATTTTACAATATTTTTATGTAGCTATTTACGTGTATCTTTGCTATTTACATTGTAATAAGTTTTTTATACTATCCTATGGGCCAAGCCAAGCCGATTTATCCCATGCAACTTGAATAGAATATTTCCACAATAATGGGAAGACTGTATCCAAATATTATATCTGCGTGAGTTTAGCTTCGCTTAAACATGGATTGAACGTATTATAATGATTGATCTGTTTACAGATTCAACCTGCGATGCCCCAAAAACTATAATCCGGCCGAGTTCTACATCAAGACGGTGTCGGAGTCGGGCAGCGATTACGCGAAGGTTTTGGAAAATAACTGTGACCAGTCGGACGGGGACCACGAAAGCGGGCCCATGCCGGTGCGCTCGCTGCCTTCACAAAAGTAACCCGTTTACACTATCACCTTACGATATTTTACAGCCGAATATACTTAACCTTAGCTTATCTATGCCTACAGCGACGAAAGCCCCTCTTCTTCTCTCTTTATCAACCGATACACTTCCACTGTTGTCAAATTTGTTGTTGAACAAAGATCACAGACTCCCGCCTCCTCGCCGCCTGCATACAGCGGCTCCCTGCGACTCGTTTGATGTCGTCGGTCCACTAGTGTGGGAGGGGGGGGAGGGGGGGGGGGGTCGCCACTCGCCACTCCAGCATCTTGGGTTTTTTACATTACAATTAGAAAGATGTATTTCAATTAAACATGACGTATATAATTTAATCATTAGATAAAAGGAACTTTTTATAATTCATGGAGGTAGGTAGCTAGGTAGGTATTAATTAACATATTTTATCCAAAGACATATATATTTCAAGCATTTAAATGGACGCTGAAATACCTATAAACTAATACAAATTGACCAATAAACATAATTCAGAAATCTTTTGCAAAGTAATTTTTCCATGAACTAAACCAATAATCTAGGATTAATTTATTAGAATATCGTAAAACTAGTGAAATGTTGTGGGTGTGGAGCTTTTTACAAGTCCATTAGTTAAGCAATAGAGATAAAATAAAAACTACACAAATAAATAAAATCTCTAAGTCTCTATCTACAATTCCGCCTTCTTACGGCCTTTTATTTTAGCTAGCCACTATACACTCTGTATTATAATAATCTGTCTGTTTTTTTGTTCTGGATAATCTTCGAAAAGGTGAGGTTACTTTGACTGGACTTTTCACCCGACTGCGCGACGCAAATAATAATAATAAATAATGAGAATTATTTATTTAGGTAAACCCATGTACATGACACAAAATAAAATAATGTACAAATGATTAGGTACAATATAGTATAAGATTAAAAAATTAACTAAGTACATTAAAAACATAATATATTATTATAAAATTCATCCTTCATGAACAGAATTATTTCCTATTTGGATCTCGATGTATCGAGATCCAATGTGTCATCATTGGACTGCGCAAGTCCCGGCCCACGACCTGAAGGATGCCGTTACCAGAGTTACGCAATGTTTCCCAGAAGGAAGATATACGCGTTCTGATAACAGCAAAGAAATCGGGCATTCCCGATTCGGCAAACATGCCCGATGCGCTGCAGTATCTGGGAAACTTCATAAGGATACGGTATGCATTATTATACTGCACCCTTATAGTGCAGAAGTATACCCTCTTGTACCTGTACCATAACTGACAGGTATAAAAACACTGGCAGTAGGCTCTGAAGAGGGTGCACCTCACTTAATCTTTACTGCATTTAGCAAATCTGCGCGCGAGCATGTTGGACCGAATCGACAATGCCCGCCTTTCCCGCTCCATGTCAAGATTAGTCTTGCGGTCGTCAGTGACGATTTAACCAAGGTATTTGAACTGCTTAACACCCCGAACTGCTGTTCCATTCAAACAGTCTTCGGGAACCCTCTCCGGACCCTTTCCTGTCTTGAAAACAAGCATCTCAGTTTTTGAAGCGTTATACTTCAGCCCGTGAGAGTTGGCATAACTCTAAACTAGAAAACTGTAATTGACAAGGGTATAAATATTAATCACGCCAACAAAGTGGTGATATAAAATTGTGAAAAATATTTTTTTTAGGGTACCTCCCCTACATGTAAAGTGGGGAAGAATTTGTTTTTTCTCGTCTATCCCACAGTGTGGGGTGTCGTTGAATAGGTCTTTCATAAATATTGTGGGTGTGTGAACACCATTTTCGATTCAGGGATCCGTTTGTGAAATATGACATTTTAAAGTGCTAAATTTTATTAGAGTCAAGTGTCCCCCCTCTCTGCCAGCTAAATCACCAGTAGTATATTCAAAGAATTTTATAGGAAAACTGTCATGGCTAAGTAGGGTTCATAAGATAAGGAGTTATATCTGTTTTTCTAGGTTAGGTATTACACGTAGTGAAAGTTGCATATTTTGTAGTACATTATAGTATAAATTTAGATTATGGAACTCAAAATATATTCAATATTCATAAATAAAATAAAAGCAATAATATTTGTGACTTGCAACTACGGAACCCTACACTGCGCGTGGCCCGACACGCACTTGGCCGGTTTTATTATTCTTTTTTAATATTTTGCTTGTTATCAAGGGAAACAAAACCTTCTTTTTCAATACAAAAATCCACACGGAGAAAGTTAACAAAAGCTACAAATATTATTAACTTGAGCTAAAGTTGTCACACTTGAATAAAATTTGGTTAATTAAACAATTAGAATATTTTTGTTTTAAAATTTATGATTCATCAGATTCAATTCTTAACTATTTCAATGACTGGCATAAAAAATTATGAATGGTAATATATGTTATAAATAGACTGTTTTAGGCCGGAGCCGCAGACAAAGCGACAGCGATATCGTTAAAACAAACTATACAAGAGTTCCTCTGGAAAGAAATGAAATAATATTTTCACATTCTGGAAACGAACATAGTATACTTTTTATCCCGGAAAATCAAAGCGAGATTTTCTAAAAATGCGAGAGTGTCGTGGATCACTCGGTTGGAACGAAGTGCCTTTTAATAATAAAATAAATAATAATAAGTAATCTGAAGTTAGGATTCGAACCCCGAACATCGTGGGCTTCATTCATTAGCTCAATAATTGTTAACCTTAGCAATTATTTATTTGGATCAATCAACCAATCTTTTTATTTTGAACGAATATGGTAGATAATGTAGATGTCTAGACGTTAGCGACATTTTCCACGAGATCAAAGGCGTCAAACTACTGTATCTCCTTATACTGTGTTAAGTTTACAATTATATAGTGTCAACATATCCTGCCAAGCTTGGCGTGCAAGAATAATCCTTACTTAATCTAAATGTTTAAAATCCTTGATAATAATAATTGAAAACATAGAAACAGGAGTGAGTATAATTATGTCAATTACACTTAATAAAATACAATAATTACAATTCCAACCACATCCACCAAACCAAATTAAAACATGTCAGTAAAATACGGAGAATCAATTTAACTCTGCAATTAGGTAACCATTATTCTTATAATACATTTTATCTCTAAGCATAGACCTATACTCTAAGCAGTAAGACCTATACTCTGAGGTATACTCTAAGCATATCACACAGTGCTTTTTTAAATCGACTTAAAGGAAAACTTTTGATAGTATCAAATGCAAATAGCCCATACCTTATGCATTTTGTTTGGCTACCGCCAGCTTCTGCATAGGGACACATAGGTGTTTCTTATTTTGGTTTCTAGCTCTTTTTATTGTACTATCAGTTTTGAGTATTTTAGGATGTACAGATAGGCACTAAAAAAAGAGTAATTGTTTTTCGTTTTCAGTCACCAAAGGTTTTGGTTGCGTCAGGTGCAGTTGTTACTGTGGCGATCGACACTTACATTCAAAAGGGATATAAAAAGTTACGTTTTCCAACTGTTATTAAGCACAGTGAGTATATTTAAAATAATTATTAACTAGCTGATGCCCGCGACTTCGTCTGCGTGGATTTTTTTATAAATCACTCGGGGACTCTTTGATTTTCCGGAATAAAAAGTAGCCTATGTCAATCTCCAGGTCCTCAACTATACCCATGCAAAAAATCACGTCGATCCGTAGCTCTGTTGCGGCGTGATCCCAACAAACCAACAAACAAACACACTTTCGCATTAATAATATTAGTAAGGAAGTAAGGATACAAAAAAGATATAATAAGTAAATAATCAATGGTACAGCCCAGCAAAATGCCTGGTCCCCAAGGAATCCCTATGGGTCGACATTGAATAACTGTAGTTATTTTTGTAATCTTGTAAAATAATACTTGTATGGTTGGGAAGCTTATTAATAAGATTATAACATCAAACCCATTTCTTACTAATTAATAGAGAAATAAGACTAAGTTATATTTTAATATATTATGGTGATAAAAATCATGAGCAACCCATGAACGGTTCACTACTGAGCGCAGGTCTCCTCTCAGAGAGTCCACCACGCTGGTCCAATGCGAATTGCCGGATTTCACACACCGTCGAGAACATTATGTGGAACTCTCAGGTTCCAGGTGTGCAGGTTGCCTCACGATGTTTTCCTTTACCGTTGAAGCATATGATATTTAATTACTTAAGCGCACATTAACCTAGAAAAGTCAGAGGTGCGTAACTGCGTACCCGGAATGGAACCTGCGACCCCCCGAAAACAACCTCCACACACCACCCACAGTCCTAACCACTAGGCTAGGTGATATAAATGGTAAATATTATATGGGCTCACTTCGTCGTCTCTTCATTCACTACCACCATTTTCGTGTTTTGTTTCGCTACGAATATTAGCAGCTCGCTTTATTCATCACCTCCTTTTCCTACCCTTCCTTCCCTTCGAGGTTCCTACCCTTGTTAACTTCAAAAGTTTTGATCGATACAACTGTTACAAAATAAGTACTAGTAACTAAGTGGTAATAGTAACTTTTGATCGGGATCTTAGTCGAAACTTCCTTCAAACGAATTTTTGTTTGATTGTTTTTTTCCGTGAAAAATAGATACTTTTTACTATAATATTATAGATAATATACCTAATTATTATTTATTTAAATTTCACTATAATATATTATTCTATAAAACTAAATTATTTCACATCACAATCTTACCACAGCTAACATTTGTAACATGGCGGATAAAGAATACATAAAATTTAAATAATTGAATTCTAGCTATTATTTTATCTCATTATAGATATTATTTATTTTGTAGAAATACCTTAGAAGATGTTTAGCAAACTCACGTAAGTAGGTATACTTATTAGATTAGACCATTTTTAGGGTTCCATACCAAAATGGTAAAAATGGAACCCTTATGGTGAGACTTTCTCCGTCCGTCTGTCCGTCCGTCTGTCACAGTCGATTATTTCAGTAACTATTAAAGCTATCGACATGAAATTTGGCATAATTGTGTATAATAGTGGCCCAAAAGCATTGAAGTAAAGAAAAGTCGAAAATTATTTTTAGTTTTATTAAAAAAAGGGGGAAAATCGGGGGTTTGAAATTTAAAAGTAAAATAACTATATCGAGTGGGGTATCATATGAAAGGCCTTTACTTGTGCATTCTAAAACAGTTTTTTATTTATTTCTATATGTAATATTTTTTGAGTAATCGGTCAAAATGTCGAAAAAAATACCGTTCCCCCCCCCTTATCTCCGAAGGTTACCAATCGAAAAATCTGAAATAATTATGGTCAATAGAGGTTTATGTATATTTTACAGGAAAAATAAAAGCAACGCGAAAATTATTTCAGTTTGATTAAAAAAGGGGGAAAATCGGGGGTTTGAAATTTCAAAGTAAGATAACTATACCGAGTGGGGTATCATATGAAAGGCCTTTACTTGTGCATTCTAAAACAGTTTTTTATTTATTTCTAGATATAATAGTTTTTGATTAATCGGCCAAAATGTCGAAAAAAATACCGTTCCCCCCCCCTTATCTCCAAAGTTTACCAATCGAACAATCTGAAATAATTATGGTCAATAGAAGTTTATGTATATTTTACATGAAAAATAAAATCAACGTGAAAATTATTTTAGTTTAATTAAAAAAGGGGGAAAATCAGGGGTTTGAAATTTCAAAGTAAGATAATTATACCGAGTGGGGTATCGTATGAAAGGCCTTTACTTGTGCATTCTAAAGCAGTTTTTTATTTATTTCTATATATAATAGCTTTTGAGTAATCGGCCAAAATGTCGAAAAAAATACCGTTCCCCCCCCCCCCTTATCTCCGAAGTTTACCAATCGAAAAATCTGAAATAATTATGTTCAATAGAGGTTTATGTATATTTTACAGGAAAAATAAAACCAACGCTCTAAATAGCATAGTTTTTTTAATATTAACAATAAACCTCTACAAACAAAGTTAACGATAATTATGCAAATTAATATAATATTATCGTTTTACTTTTACTTTTTGAGTATGGAACCCTCGGTGCGCGAGTACGACTCGCACTTGACCGGTTTTTGTTAATAATATTATTATGTGTGCTATTCAATGAATCACTAGCCTTACCAGCTTTAGCTTGTGACAGAATATATATTTATTTAAATGCAATAAATAAGAATACATTTTAGTTGCGTTGATAAATAATTCTATTATTAGTCAATAAATTGACTAATAGAATTATTAATTCTAATTTAACAAATCTGCGAACTAAAGTTCGTAGATGTGTTAAATTGTTAACTGTAATATTATTATGTCCAAGACGTCAATTTAATCAATAGGTCATTTTATTAGTTTTTAAACTTAAATTATATCTTTTGCTAACTTATCATTTTAATAGCATTTAACAAAAGATCTTTGTTATACTTAGAATTTAAATATAAAAGATTATTATTGAAACAGTCTAGACTCTAGATTGATGATTATGATGACGCCCAGATTAGTCTTGTGTAGTAGGTACATGAATGAACTAAGTACCGTAAGGAACGAATTCCCGAACGAATACGAATTAGTCCGTATGCTTAATAGTACATGGTTCTTGTAGTACATCGTTCACTCTGGCTCTGAATGAACGGAAACAAGGAACCTGCATTGACAATTATTATTATCGTACATCGTTCATTTAGTACTTCGTTGTTAATTGTGGACCTATTTAGTCTGTGATTCTGTCGCTTGTCTCCAAACTACTGTAGGTACTAATAGTACTCATGAAAGTAGTATACATATTACGTCCATGATAGTACTAGAAGTCCGAACTAGTACATTCTTTGGAATGTACTATACTTATAGTACCGCGGAGCGCTCATTTTAATGACCGTGCAAGAACAAGTCTAGCCCAGACGCCTCTCAAGTAAAGAATATATTTTTCAGATCATTTCATCAGTCATAATAGGGACATGCTACGTGGGTATATCGGGAACGACGCAGCGAGGTGTTCAGGATCTGCGTGGTTTCCTGTGGCTCATGTGTTCAGAAGTGTCATTCAGCATCTCATACTGTGCCTTGTTCGCGTTCGATGGTGACCTGGTGCTGTTCAGAAGAGAGGTGGGCGTATATAGGGCGTCCGCCTTCTACTTCAGCAGGTTTTTAAGTTTTGTAAGTAAACATTTTAGAACTAATAATGTAACCATTTTGCGAGATTAAATATGATATTAAGATGGAGAATTAAGGGTTTTAAAGCCCATTAACATAATCACTGATGCACACAATTATTGTGTATGTGTGTAAGTAGAAAGGCGGCATATTCCTTTCGGACAATTACCCAATTTTAATTATTTGTACCTATAAATTCCCAGTTTAATTTATTTGTTGATGTCATCCGTGCGGTTTATGTTAAAAATTGTGATCATTAATTTTCATGCTTTTGTTCACGCTTTAAAAATCGAACAAGGACGATCTATCTATCTAATATCTTTAAACGAGCATTTCTTGTATATATATAATCTGAATCTCGGAAACGGCTCCAACGAATTTCATGAAATTTAGTATGCAGGGGGTTTCCCCGGGGGGGATCCCGGCCCCGGTTCGAGTCCAGACGATTATATTTTCCCTATGAATTTTATTATTATTATTATTTTTTATTTTTTTAATATATATTTCTCCAAAAAACACGATTTACCAAAAAAAAATTCAGATTCACCACCCACCCACCACAGTCACCATATATTTATTATTATATCATAAAAAGCGCTTTAAGCTTTCTAGACTTTATATATTACTAGCTGATGCCCGCGACTTCGTCCGCATGGATTTAGTTTTTAAAAATCCCGCGGGATCTCTTTCATTATCCGAGATAAAAAGTAGCTCTCCCGGTCTGAGGAACCACTACTACATCCATTACTATACCCATACAAAAAATCGCATCAATCCGCTGTTCTGTTGCGACGTGATTGAAGGACAAACCAACAAACAAACACACTTTCGCATTTATAATATCAAAAGTAATGCTTTATTATAACACTTTTTATAATTGTCAAATTTTTTACCATACTTAACCAAAGACAAAATAACGTTTAGCTGTCATTTACGTTTTGTTATTCCACTGTCATTTGCGTTTTGTTATTCCATGTCAGATGCGTTTTTCTTATACCACGTTTTATAGTGTCATGACGGAAACGCGGTCGAACGGGATAAAAAGTATCCTATGTCCGTCTCCTGGTTCTAAGCTACCTCTCCACCAATTTTCAGCCAAATCGGTTCATCCGTTCTTGAGTTATAAATAGTGTAACTAACACCACTTTCTTTTATATATATAGATTTCAAGATTTCCCCATACTGTCATAAATTATGTTCACTAAAAAAAACTGTATATCTTTATACAGGCTATATAATTTAATATTATTATCATAAGTTAATTGATTGATGAAATCATTTTCTTGATCTTGATCTCATACGCGACATGCATCAATTTTGCGCATTTTTACGACACTTGTCACTATTAGATAAGGTCCTCATCAATAAATCTAAATTTTTATTAGTACCTACCTGTATCGAACTAGAAGCGCAATAGGCGACGCGGTGATAAGCCATTCTTAGTAAGGCCGACTACGCAGTTTCTTCGCTTTAGCACGACGAGCTCACAGAAAATTACTAAAAATAAAACCGTTCAAGTGCGAGTCGGACTCGCGCACTGAGGCTTCCGAAATCCAGAAGTAAAAGTAAAACGAGAATATTATATTAATTTGCTTATAAATCGTTAACTTTGTTTGTAGAGGTTTATTGTTAATATCAAAAAAACCATGCTAGTTAGAGCGTTAGTTTTATTTTTCCTGTAAAATATACATAAACCTCTATTGACCATAGTTATTTCTGATTCTTTAAAATAGGCGGTATATTTGCACGATTACTCAAAAACTATTATGTATAAAACTAAATAAAAATCTATTTTAGAATGTACAGATAAAACACTTTCATGATACCCCACTCGGTATAGTTACCTTACTTTGAAATTTCAAACCCCCGATTTTCCCCCTTTTTTAATGAAACTAAAAATAGTTAGTTAGGCAGTAGATAGTTAGTTAGTTAGGCACACGCGCCGCGTGTACATGAACGTACCCTGCCATTAATTACAAATAGACTAAATCATTAACCTCCAGGCCTCAGATGTTTAAATACTAGATGTTTGTTTTGTAGCCTACCCGTGCGAAGCCGGTGCGGGTCAAATAGTTAGTAATAAGAATGTTGTCTTAATAACAAACAGATTCCACGCTGTATGGTGTGGTCACTCACGTACGTAACGATCGCGACGCTCTTGGTGGAACTGCCAGACCACTTCTTCACATCAATCAAGATTGCAGCTGCCCTAGTTACTACTTCTTTCGCTTCTACTGCATATGGTAAGTCCTATTTATAGTTCTTACGTATATTATATTAGTTCTTATGTCGATGTAAAAAGGTCCTTAAAGACTAAAAACCCCTGACATTACACATCCAGGTATATACCATGTCAAACATATTATAATTATGTACTTATACTTTTAAACATACTTACTTAACTACCACAGTCCTAACCACTAGGCTATCACGGCTTTTATTGTAATTATCTCAGATGATCAGATGATCTTAGATCTTAGATGTACTATTATAATATGTGATGACTTACGGATCCGAGACATAGTCGCTAACTATGGACCTCATAAGAAGGCTCAGGGTCACTCAGCGGGCGATTTAGAGAGCTATGTTCGGAGTATCCCTTCGAGATCAAATGAGAAATAAGGAGATACGTAGGAGAACCAAATTCACCGACATAGCTCAGTGAGTCGCGAAACTGAAGTGGAAATGGGCGGGGCATATAGTTAGAAGTTCTGATGGTCGTTGGGGTCCCAAGGTGCTGGGACCCCGCACCGGGAAGTGCAGTGTTGGCAGACTCCCCACCAGGTGGACCGACGACAATAAACGAGTCGCAGGGAGCCGCTGGATTCAGGCGGCGCAAGACCGAAGCCTGTGGAAGTCCATGGAGGAGACCTCCGTCCAGCCATGGACGTCTATAGGGTGATTAATTAAGAAGAAGATTATTATAATATGGATGTATTGTTGATTCACTAATTTGTAGGTCTCGGTATGGGTGCTATGTTCATGTCGACGGGTATAATAAGCGACGTGATGCCGTGCGCTGATCTGCCCCTGTTCCTCATGTCCGGAGCATTCCTCAGGATATCTTCATTGCCCTTCTGGCTGTACCCCGTCAAATACTTCTCTCACTTCTACTACGGCATGGACGCTATCAGCAATATCTACTGGAGACAGATCGATCATATAGGTGAGCTGGCGTTTGATAATCCGATACTAATATTATAAGGCGCGCTTGCAGAAACGTCGAGTTATCCTTTTAACCCAGAGTTAGCAGCTAGCTCTGGGTTAAAAGGACAGATTTGACAGATTTCGTATAAAGCTTCTGTCAAAATTACTAATTTATTCCTGGGTTAACTAAGTCGGCGCGGCGTCTCTGCAAGCGGGCCTAAATCATCGATGTGCCTAAATATGTTACAGTTTGTGAGGATGGATGGATGTTTGTTACTCTTTCACGCATCGAGTGAAATAATTTGGCTGAGATTTGGAATAGAGACAGCTCATACCCAGGATTAACACAGCTACTTTTTATCCCGGAAAATTACAGAGTTCCCGCGGGAATTAAAAATCTTACTAAATTCATGTGGACGAAGTCGCGGGCATCATCACGTAATGTATACTGCTAAAAAGACGTCTTCTATATCAATTCTCATAAGTAGGTATACTGATATGAGAACTTGTTGAGTATATGAGCTTCTACCTGAGTTAGTTACGTTTACTTGTACTTAATAGTTTGATAATTTAGGGCCGATTGCACCAACCTAAAATAAGTTTTAGCCGAGAAAGATATGTTGGCACATTTTCAATACAAAAACTGTCAGAACGCCCAATTTATTCCTCGGTTAAACGTCACTCGACGTTGGTGAAATCGGCACTCAGGGCGTTTTTCCACGAACCGCTACACGGCACGACACGAGTCACGACACGGCACGATAAATTGCGGTGACAACTCCGAGCGCATGTATATTTCTATTTCTATTTTATTATAAAAATATATTAATTATGGCACCCCGAGTCGTCGCCGCAATCTGTCGCGCGGTGCGATGTGAGTCGATGTCTCGTGGAAAAACGCTCTTAGTCGTAGTATTATACAAGTACGTATCTACTTAGGTATAACGAAATATGGAATTCCATTAATTTGAATAGTATAGTCTATGAACCTACTTATGGACTTAATTATACCTACTACGAGTAGAAATAATATCACAATATTGTTGTTTTATGTAAATAGACACAGTGGGAAACGAACTCTAACCTATCCTTGATAAATCCGTAGGTGGATTTTCTCACGGGTTATAAAGATCAGCTCTCCTTAAAGATAAGCTGCCTCATAAAACTTCTCTCGGTCAGATAGTCACTGATCGATCTGATAAGAATCTACCTTTATCAAAAATTCATCGGAAATTTACATAAACGACGAATAAATACCTACATATAAGTTACAGCATCTACAGACGTGCCAACTTCTTTCTTTAGGTAGTTGGAAGCCAACACACTACTGTGTTGTGTTATTGCTGCGAAATACTCAGAGTCCTAGGGCCCACGACGACTTTTTATAATTTTGATATTTTGGCAGATTTTTAATACAAAAACTCGTAGAACGCTCAATTTATTCCTCGATTAAACGTCACTTGACGTTGTTGGTGAAATCGGCACAAAGTCACTTTATTTATTTACAAGTATTAGTAGTAGTCAGTTTGTTTATTTAGAAGCCTCAATAGCCCAACGGTTAAAGGTCTAAAAACTGAAAGGTCGCATGTTCGAATCCCACCCGTTGCGCTATTGTCGTACCCACTCCTGGCACAAAATTTCCGCTTATTTGGAGGGGAGAGGAGAATATTAATCAAGTTCAACTTGGTTGATATTCTTTTTTTTTTTTAAAGTCCATACAATAAACTTGTCCAGCAGTGGATATCTGGAGAAGAATAATAATGTTTAATTACATAGACAAACACGCATTACATTTTTGTTATATTCAGATAAGAAAAGGGATGCATCATGCAGTGCAGTGATTGATTTATTATTTATCGGCACATCCGTGGATGCTTTAACTTTATACTACCTACCTACTGATTATTTTAACAATTCATTCCTTATTCGTGGGAGCGAGGCGAACAAGTTTTCCGCTTTCGCTTATCTTTAGAATTATGATTGTACATTTCGTTAGTGACAGCTGACTCCAGCTAGGAAAAAAACTGCAGACGTGTGAAATGTTTTTGTTGATAAATTGCTTAACATATTGTACAAAATGGGTAATTAAATAAATTTATTGTTGATAAGCACGCACGCGATTCTCGTGTATTAGGTGAAAAGTATTTTTTGCCCCCGACTTCCTCCTTCCTATTTTTTTTTCAAATATTCAAAATATTTTGCCGTCATTGCGGATGTTGATTTTTTTATATATATTCGATAGAAAATTTCTTACTCTTTCAGGGAAAAATTACGCAAATCACTTTTTTTGGACAGAAGAGTCTCACATACCTACTTGAAGTATGTGATAGGGGGAGGGCAGGGTAGAGAAGGTATGGAACTTGCAACCTTTCAGGTACAGACCTGAAAGGTTCCTGTGCCCGCACCTTTAGTTGTCGGGCTATTGAGGATTAATGAGTTGAATGTTATAAACTCTGACTGTGTTGTTTACTACCACCATACTGTACAAACATTTTGCCAAATAAATACTTATACTTAAGTACTTAGTAAAAGTAAGTAAAAGTACATAATATATTTTTTGTTACAGATTGCTCTGCCAATACAACTTCAAGTTGTCTAAGCAACGGCGCTGCAGTACTGATGGAAAATGGATATTCGGACAATTTCGTGCTTAAAGACAGCTTAGGAATTTTATTTGTTACTTTACTGTGGAGTCTTTTAGGCTTCTGCGGATTGAAACGAGAGGAAAGAAAAGGTTACGCTTACTAATAAGATTATAGTTTTATTTCCGAGTATGTTTGTATGTTTTCTTTTTTCTTTTTATTGCAGAAAAAGTCGATGTAATGCTAAAGCATTTTCTTTCAGTCTTTTTGGAGTTTACTCCTTAAGAATCGATTTTAGCAGCCCGGTATGGGAAAAATCCGGGCAGTAAAATCAATTTATCAATGACCTCGTTACGTTTTTCACAACGTTGAAATTTCTACCCTAACGTTGAGTAAATAAGGTTGGTTTTCGTGCGAAAGAGCTTTCGCTTCGGGTAGCCGAGCGCGTAGCGATCGGGTCCCCGAAGCGAAAGTCGGTCGGGGCGCGCTCGGAACCGAGTCGCGCGCTTAGGCACCCCGCACACAGTCAATATTATTGTCAATATTTACGAATATTGACAATATTATTGACTGTGTGCGGGGTTTGATCAATATTATTGTCGAAGTCCGGAAATTTCGTCAATATCGGGGGGAGGCAGGGATATTGACAATAATATTGACAGTGTGCGGGCGCGCGTCAATATTTTAGTTGAAAAAAGATTTCAAGGCAGGAGGACGTGCGCTCGCAACCAAAAATGGAGGACATCCCCAGTGCAACAAGCAATGAAAAATAATATTTAATAGAATTTATTAGAATGTGGGAGACGTAACGATTTTCGCATCAGTATATCTTGTTTTTTTAAGTAAGGGGTTACTAAAGATAGTATTTTTTGAAAGCTACTACCTTTTATTCTCATGTAATTTTTAAAATCATCTTTTTCTGTATTTCGAAGTTCTTTTATTAGATTTAAATGATTTAATTCCACTTTTCCACTTTGTCATCCAGTATTTAAGCCATCATTAATGGTAAAAATGGAACCCTTATGGTGAGACTTTCTCCGTCCGTCCGTCCGTCTGTCACAGTCGATTATTTCAGTAACTATTAAAGCTATCGACATGAAATTGGGCATTGTATATAATATATAATAATGTATAATAGTGGCCCAACATCACTGGAATAAAGAAAAATCGAAAATTATTTTTAGGGTTCCGTACCCAAAGAGTACCAACGGAACCCTATTACTAAGCCTACGCTGTCCGTCCGTCCGTCCGTCCGTCCGTCCGTCCGTCCGTCTGTCAGCGGGCTGTATCTCGTAAACCGTAATAGATAGACATAAAAAATTTTCACATTTTATGTATTTCTATTGGCGCTATAACAACAAATAATAAAAATTAAATTAAATTAAAAAAATTAAATTAAAATATTTCTATGGGTACATGGAAATATAATAATTTAATTTTTTTAACGGAACCCTAAAAGAGCCTTTCTGAAATCACTTTTTGTTAGAAATATTGACAATATTACTGCGTAGTGTGCGGGGTCTAAATATTGACGAAAATATTGTCAATATTTTCGTCAATATTTTCGACAATATTATTGACTGTGTGCGGGCTGCTTAAGCCATCGTTTCTTTCTTTTTTAGGGTTCCGTACCAAAATGGTAAAAATGGAACCCTTATGGTGAGACTTTCTCCGTCCGTCCGTCCGTCCGTCTGTCACAGTCGATTATTTCAGTAACTATTAAAGCTATCGACATGAAATTGGGCATTGTATATAATAATATATAATATAAAATATATAATATATTGGGCATTGTATATAATAATATATAATTTAAAATAATGTATAATAGTGGCCCAACATCATTGGAATAAAGAAAAATCGAAAATTATTTTTAGGGTTCCGTACCCAAAGGGTACCAACGGAACCCTATTACTAAGCCTACGCTGTCCGTCCGTCCGTCCGTCTGTCAGCGGGCTGTATCTCGTAAACCGTAATAGATAGACAGATGAAATTTTCACATATTATGTATTTCTATTGCCGCTATAACAACAAATAATAAAAATTAAATTAAATAAAAAAAAAAAAATTAAAATATTTCCATGGGTACATGGAAATATAATAATTTAATTTTTTTAACGGAACCCTAAAAGAGCGAGGCCCAACTCGCACTTGGCCAATTTTGGTTTTATTAAAAATTTTCAATTTTGGTTTTATTATTTTGGTTTGGTTGGTTTTATTAAAAAAGGGGGAAAATCGGGGGTCAATAGAGGTTTATGTAATATTTTACAGGAAAAATAAAAGCAACGCGAAAATTATTTTAGTTTGATTAAAAAAGGGGGAAAATCGGGGGTTTGAAATTTCAAAGTAAGATAACTATACCGAGTGGGGTATCATAATATGAAAGGCCTTTACTTGTGCATTCTAAAACAGTTTTTTATTTATTTCTATATAATTATAATAGTTTTTGATAGATCGGCCAAAATGTCGAAAAAAATACCGTTCCCCCCTTATCTCCGAAGTTTACCAATCGAAAAATCTGAAATAATTATGGTCAATAGAGGTTTATGTATATTTTACAGGAAAAATAAAATCAATGCGAAAATTTTTTTGTCATCCAGTATTTAAGCCATCGTTTCTTTCTTTTTTTATTCAATAAAGTTAATGCAATAACCAATGCAATGGTTTTTTTCTTTGTATCCATTTTAGCACACGTGCATGCAAATCAAGCTTCTACGCCTTACTGAATCACTTTTTGTTAGAAATATTGACAATATTATTTGCGTAGTGTGCGGGGTCTAAATATTGACGAAAATATTGTCAATATTTTCGTCAATATTTTCGTCAATATTATTGACTGTGTGCGGGCTGCCATAGAGAAGGATATAGCGTCGCGCGTAAACTCCAGTCGTGCGTCGGAGGCCGGAGCTGACACACACTTTTTTTATATTGTGTATGGCGAGCAAACGAGCAGGCGGATGACCCGATGTTAAGTGATTACCGCCGCTAATGAACATTAATTGCACTTACCAGAGGCACCACTAATGCGTTGCCCGCTTCTTAGGAATTTATTGGTCCGCACTTGAATAACCCCACTTTGTAGTTTAGTGGGAGCATCGTCGCAGGAAGTTGGTTCCACAGTTTCGTAGTTTGTCGAAAAAAAGATCGGGTACAACGGATGGTCGAGGTTCTCCAGGCACCCAGGTGGTGAGAGTGAAATTGTATTCTGTGGGCCTGTGGCTAGTTATGAATAATTCTAGGGGTCACTTCACTCAGTAACGAAATTTTCCTGTTATGCTAGAAATCGCCACATTCATGTTACACTTAAAATAACATCAATAAAATACATGTTCAACGAATTTTATTGTTTTTCCACGGAATATATTGCAAATTTAATTGTTGTTTAATGGTTATATTATACCTATTACTAGCTGTGCCCACGACTTCGTGCGCGTGGAATAGTGACTGTCGGCAGCATTTTTAATTTTTTAGACTAATTATTTTGCAAATAAAACACAATATAAGTACATACAATAAAATAAGCTATTCTCTATATATCTATAATCTTTCTTCTTAATATATATAAATTACGTGTCACGTTGTTTGTCCGCGATGGACTCCTAAACTACTGAACCGATTTTGATAAAACTTCGTAACTATCTGTAATTTGGTCAAACTTGAAAGATAGGATAGTTTTTATCTTAATTATTGACATCAATATTTGTTATTGCAAATTAAAATATGTTAATTACACGACAGTCATTTATACTGTTCGAGATTTTAGTTGCTAGGTTGCTAGGCAACCTAGCAACCTAGGCCGGTTTTTTTAGGGTTCCGTACCAAAATGGTAAAAATGGAACCCTTATGGTGAGACTTTCTCCGTCCGTCCGTCCGTCCGTCCGTCCGTCCGTCCGTCCGTCCGTCTGTCACAGTCGATTATTTCAGTAACTACTAAAGCTATCGACATGAAATTGGCACAGTTGTGTATAAATAATAGTGGCCCAACATCATTGGAATAAAGAAAAATAGAAAATTATTTTTAGTTTTATTAAAAAAGGGGGAAAATCGGGGTTTTGAAATTTCAAAGTAAAATAACTATACCGAGTGGGGTCGAAAAAAATACCGCCCCCCCCCCCCCCCCCTTATCTCCGAAGTTTACCAATCGAAAAATCTGAAATAATTATGGTCAATAGAGGTTTATGTATATTTTACAGGAAAAATAAAATGAACGCGAAAATTATTTTAGTTTGATTAAAAAAGGGGGAAAATCGGGGGTTTGACATTTCAAAGTAAGATAACTATACCGAGTGGGGTATCATATGAAAGGCCTTTACTTGTGTATTCTAAAACAGTTTTTTATTTATTTCTATGTATAATAGTTTTTGATTAATCGGCCAAAATGTCGAAAAAAATACCGTCCCCCCCCCCCCCCCCTTATCTCCGAAGTTTACCAATCGAAAAATCTGAAATAATTATGGTCAATAGAGGTTTATGTATATTTTACAGGAAAAATAAAATCAACGCGAAAATTATTTTAGTTTAATTAAAAAAGGGGGAAAAGCAGGGGTTTGAAATTTACAAGTAAGATAATTATACCGATTGGGGTATCATATGAAAGGCCTTTACTTGTGCATTCTAAAACAGTTTTTTATTTATTTCTATATATAATAGTTTTTGAGTAATCGGCCAAAATGTCGAAAAAAATACCGTTCCCCCCCCCTTATCTCCGAAGTTTACCAATCGAAAAATCTGGAATAATTATGGTCAATAGAGGTTTATGTATATTTTACAGGAAAAATAAAACCAACGCTCTAACTAGCATAGTTTTTTTTAAATTAACAATAAACCTCTACAAACAAAGTTAACGATAAATAAGCAAATTAATATAATATTATCGTTTTACTTTTACTTTTGGAGTACGGAACCCTCGGTGCGCAAGTCCGACTCGCACTTGGCCGGCTTTTTTTATAAATTGTCAAGGTAACCATTTTATATTCATGCTTCAATAAGAAGATCCTCGACACCCAGTAGAGAAGATAAGGATTTTATGACTACGACATAAATAAAAATGCCTTCATTTTAATAAAATTCCTTTTTATTCGTATAAAAAAAACAGCCTAGAGAAACGACCGTTGCTTAAAAATTTAAAATTTACGCTGAAAAATACCTACTTAACTCGTTACTTAAGTTTTACTGCATTTTGCTTATATTTAAACTATTGGCTAAATTTTTTTTCCTAGATTTGCGCAGACGAACTACCTATAATGTTTTTATCATGGTGTTCCTATTTCGTAGGGTTGTTATAAATATGAGTTTCGGAATGTGAAATGAAATGTGAAACAACAACATGGTATAAGTAGAATATTATTTCCAAACACGTTTTGCCTTCATTTAGGCGTGAGAAATATTGAAAAGTAAAGTAAAATAAATTACACATTCAGTGTATTTTATTACGATAGTAATTAGTATTAATATTGTTTGTTTTGGGACTGGATATAGTATTACTTCGTTTCAGATACGTAAATGTTATAAATACGAACATATTTCGGAACATAGTAATAGTTTCAATAATTAATAGTATTTTAATGAGAAATCAAGGTGAAAACCTGTCCCTGTTTAGATTTATTTCTTATCCGAAATTATATTGTTATCTAAAGTGACCGGCACTTAGAAATTTTTCGTTTCAGATATCAGATGGTTTCGGTAACGGACAATTTGGCACAAATAACGCAAAACCGCTGTGGTATGCACCGTGGGAACTTACCTTTACACGGCACTAATTTTCAAATTAAAACATTTTTAATGTTTATATTTATACACAATTAAAATTATTAAGCTTAGACTGTACATACGTATAATATAGACATGTACTTATTTGCCTTAGACATACACAGATCGATAAGAAATATAACAAAAACAAACATCTTGTTGTAGAACTAGTTAGGAGCTACACATTTCATATTAAGCTGGGTGTGCTAAGTCTCCTGAAATGCTCTAAAACTAGTGGATCCTTAGCTTATTATTTAAGGTGCTTTCAGACATGTAACTTTTTTTTTTTTACTTACTAAGATAAGATAGCCAGTGCCCCTTAACTGCCATCCCACCTGACGGTGGGATCCCACCTTGGGCAGATTTTTATTAAATCAATACCTCTAAGCGGTATCTACACGCAATCTTGACTGAACATCAAATCGTTTGTCAAAACGTCTTTGACTGTAGGGTGGTAACTACACGCGGCCAAAGCCCCGCCAGACCAGACCAGAAACATTTCAGATTTTTTCCTCGCCGAGACCTCCCTTTTAAAACCACAATGCCTACCACTGCGATGGGGAGGACGATGAAAATGTTAATAATAATCTGGACGCACCGTTTGAACACAATAAATACCTACATTAAAATTTGAAAACCCTAATACACCGGCGTACCTCGACTCCTCTTCATCACCATAATAAATGCTATGAGATGCCCAACGAAGTACATAACCATCAAACATACGTTATTCCTCCAGAAATGTTCTTCCGAAAAACCGTACCGTTGCAAAACCTCCTTCCCGGTTTTAATACACGGCATTCCCTTTATACTTACGCAGTTGATGGTCTCAATTGACTCCCATTGGATGATTGAAATGGTTTCGACACCATAGTAGAACGCTGAGACGTATTTGAGCCACGAAATGTACGGCGAAGCGCTACCCAAATTCAGATAGATTCCAGAGTACATAGTCCCGATTAATTCGAATGGAACGGATACCAGTGCAGCTGTCTCCATTTTGTCAAAGACTGCTGACAGGAATGAACCTAGAAACAAAATTTAATATAAAAAAATCTTTATAAAAAACCGCGTTTCAGGCGTCTTCGAGAAATCGATGCATACATACATAAAAAAATGAAAAATAATAAGATTCCGAAGAATTAAGAGGAGTGTCTAGTTGAAAATTTTCATACAAAAAGCGATAACGTTTTGCTACCCGTAAATGTTGTCCAATGTTCATAATTTTTTGAAATGTTGCAGATACAATGAAAAACTATGCCCGTACGTTTTAATTTTAAAGAAATATTGCTTATGTTAAAAGTTATTAGTGACTAAATATCCATATTTTTGACTAAAAAGCTTCCTCGACTAATTTTATTTTTTTAAATTTAACTAAACTGAAATACTAAAAAAATGAAACGTACGAGCCTAGATTAAGGTGTACTGAATCTAATGAGACCAAAATTGACTAATTTTGTAAACGTTTAGGGGGGTAAAAACGTTATGACCCGAAACAATATTTCAAGAATAAAATTTAGGCAAATAACTCCTGGACTTGCAACTCTCTCTATCGCACGATGCGGGTCGGGCAGCGAAGCGTTGTGAAACAGATAGCATTTTGGAAAATACCTACTCGCGTCGCGTTTCGTCACTAGACACTACTCTTAAGAACCTCCTCCTTTTTTGAAGACGGCGCGTTAGCCCCCTTAGGGGTTGAATTTTCGAAAATGCTTTCTAAGCGAATGCTTAGGTACGTTATAATAGCTATATTATGTATGCCAATTTTCAGCCTGATCCGTCGTGGTTTGAGCTGTGCGTTGATAGATCAGTCAGTCAGTCAATTATAGTCACCTTTTCAATCAGTATTTTATCAATGTTACTGTGGCTTAGAAACAAAATAACACTCGAAAATCACTTTAATTAGGAAAATTATTGTAATACTTATTTTTATTAAAACAAGCATTTACCCGCGGCTCCGTTCCCGCCGTCTATCATCCTTACTAATATTATAAATGCGAAAGTGTGTTTGTTTGTTGGTTTGTCCTTCAATCACGCCGCAACAGAGCTACGGATTGACGTGATTTTTGCATGGGTAGAGTTGAGGATCTGGGGAGTGACATAGGCTACTTTTTATCCCGGAAAATCTAAAACCCGTGGATTTAGTTTTTAAAATCCCCGAGGGATTTTAAAAGCTAAATCCACGCGGACGACGTCGCGGGCACCAGCTAGTTAAAATTATTTTGAAGAGGTAATTCCTGTATAAAATTATCAATTTTGATTTTTTTCGATTTCGACAAGCAGCCTATCCTATTTTTTTTTTTGCTTTTAAACCACCACAGTATTAAGGCGAACAAAACAAAACAAAAAAATATTCAAATCGGTCAAGCCCTTTTTGAGTTTTAGCCAGATTAACGAACAGCAATTTACTTTTATTTAGATAAAATAATATACATAACTCTGCAATGGCATTAAATCATCATTTATATTTGACATATCACGTTTTTCAACCAACAACAACAACTAACTTAAAGATTACAGCATGTACTAACAATTTAAAAAAATATGAGTACTTTGGTAGCAATTTACTCAATTTATTTTGATGACCGTACATTCGTCAGACATATTTTTCACAATCAAAATAATATACAGAACAAATGAGCATTTGGTAGCTCAATATATAAAATAAGAAAATATACTTAAGCTGGATGTTGAGAAAAGGTTGAAAGTTGAAACATAGAACTTTTCAGCTTTTTTTTTTGAAATTAGAAGGCATGTTCTTCAAAATTATTGATCAATTGCAGAATCGACGGAATCGGAAGCTATATCTCTAGTTTATAGTTTACTAGAAACTTATTCCAAGTGCCATTGAAGGGTGACGTACAATCAGCTCAAACCACAACTTGATAGTTAATATTCGGAAATACCACTCACGTGACGCCGTTAACAGAAGGGTTAGCTGGAAAAAGAACAACCAAATTACCATATGCATTAGCGTAGTTAGCACAGAGTACGCAGACGAAGCACATTCCGAGCCAGTTCATGAAGCCTCCTTGAAGACCTGCCACGTTGAACACAAGGGTCACGAAGAGAATAGGTTCTATGACCGCTCGTGGAATCTGTAATTAATTATTCTGGTGAGAAACGAGTAAATTTCCAGTATAGTGAACCTCGAAGAAGTAGAACCTGAAAGAACTCTAAGAATATATTGGGTTCAATGGTGCTCTCATTGTTAAATGTCCGAGATAGTCTACAAATTTCTTAATTTAGATAAATAGTGTAGTAAAACGCTACACTTCAGTAGGTGTCTAGTAAATAAACATAGACTACCATCAGTTTAACTTACTACCGGTCTAGTACGATTTGTTGTCGAATTTCATTTCTCAAATCGCACCATTGAATATAATTTTATTAAAGAAAAAAAAAATGGAAAAAGATTTCCCATAGATTTTCCTTAAACAATGACATATATACTTCCATAATATATCATTGTAGGTATGTTTTTATTCATAATGTTTTATATCATTATAATTGTATCATTTTTATTACCGTAATTAAACATTTAAATTGGGTTGAATGATTTAAACTCTAAGCTTTTAAATTCAATCTTACAAAAAACCAGCATATAAAAAACAAAAGCAGGAAAAAATCTCCAAATTAGTTCGTGGTTAAAAATACGTTAAAATGTAACAGGAAATTGTAGTTATACCTTTTTTCTATCTGATTATAGTGTGAAGCTGTTAGAAGGTAGTTTTTATATCAAAACAAATGATGTGGTACGCTAATAATTACGCAAGTCATTGGCTCTGATGGATTGTAATTTTACCTTATTAAATAAGGTACTTATTTAATAAGCTAAAATTACATTTGTTTGCTTAAGTGTTTTTACGGCCGAAATAATTTTACTATAATATAGTGTCCGACCGAACCATAGCCTTCAACCACCTTCAACTAAAAATAGCACCTTCGGCCAAACCTTCAACTTCGGCCAAAAATGTCGCATTTTGTTTCTGGCATGCGCCGAAATTTATCGAATTGTTAAAAGAGGCGAAGCGCAGTGACAGGGGAACCAAATCAAAGCAAAAATAATATTACTTACATAATTATGTAAAAGTGTTATTATTTTTGTCAAGTTCCAAAATAACTTTAATCGTCCGATACTTAAGTATGTTGTTTAAATACAGTCAACATAAACTTTTAATTTATTATTTATATCAGACTTTTAGCCAGTCTTGAACAGAATTTCTTAGGATACCTTTGGCTTCGGCCGAAGGTTGTCCCGATAGCCGATTAATCGGCTTCGGCTTCGGCTACGGCCCAAAATCCGCCTTCGGTCGGCCACTAATGTAATATCAGATGGATTATAAAAGTTAATTGATAAGTCGCAACGATCTAGTGGCAATGGGTGTACACAGTACAGTATCGAAGAATCGATGCAAGCTGGAGTCCCAAAGTGTTGGAGTGGTGACCTCGCATCGGAAAGCCCAGCGTAGGCAGTTGGCAAACGAGCCACAGGGAGCCGCTGGTTACAGGCGGCACAAGACCGTAGGCATGTGAAAGTCTATGCAAGAGACCTGTGTCACCTTCACCGAATGAACCGATTTGGCAGTTTGGAATGGAGATAGCTCATACCCAGGATTAACACATTTTATCCCGGAAAATTAAAGACTTTTAAAGAGTTCTCGCGGGAATCAAAAAACTGAATCCACGCGAACGAAATCGTGGGCATCATCGTCTAGTGCTTTATCCTCAGTAGCTCCTGCGTTAACGTTACTGAACTAGTAAGTTACTAGTAAGGGTAAGGGATATCTAGTAGGAATTCTTGCAATATTGCTATGTAGCACTTACCCAAAATATCATCTTCGACAGATAGTAAGGCAAAGGTGCGTATAGCCCGCTGGCCGTTTCCCGCAATAGCACGGGCACTTCGCTGGGGAAGGTGATGAAGACTGCATAAATGAAGAGAAAGATCGTCTCCGTTATTACGAGATATAAGAGTCCTTCCGCGTTCTGGATGTCGCGTTGATCTAGCTCCTCGAAGTGACCGTGGTAGGGGATCGAGATCACGAGCCCAACAAACTGTTGAAGAAAAATAAATTCATACATTTACCCATCTCAACCCATCATTGGTTGGTCAAGTCTCCTCTCGAATGAGCATGGTAAAGTAGAAATACCTATATAAAAATAAATATATAATATGTAGTTAATTTTGTATTTAGTGTTATTTTTATTGATTTCGTTTGAACTATAACGAAGCACGTCTTTTGTTGTCGATTGTTAGAATGAATCTTAACCTCTACAAGTCGAATATTTCCTTACAAAATCCACCTTAGTCGAAATCCTCGAAAGGCGAAATAAAATATTAAATAGTAAATAAGATGAAGTTGACAATAAGTGAAAATAAATTTCTGCATCTGAAAGTGAAAGATTGCAGAAATAAAATATTTCTCACCATAAGAAGCAGAAATTCAGCTATCCATATTGATTTATTGTGTTTTATTGACAGTATATTTCTCCACATTAGCCAGTAAAATTGGACGAAGTAGTTCACTTTGACTCTGTAAAAATGAAATCTTTTAAATATTGCTCAACGCAAAAAAATATATTCAAGTTTAATTAATATAAAATTAGAATATATATTTTACTTACAGCGTTAAATAGCGTTCGAAGTATATGTTCTAGAAAAAAAAACATTAAGTGTATTAATATGTAGTTTATTAGTTTTACAGAATGATCAAATATAATGACAAAATATTGCTATTCAAAAAATTTTGTGAAAATAATTATACTTTATTGGCTTAGTTATAATTGTGTAATCTAGCTATCCTCGCAAAATTATAATCACCATGCGGCCAGCGGCTGGTTACTTACCCGCGCATGCGGAAATAATAGTAATAATAACCACCGCTAATATCGTTATTCCAATAAAAATTTAAAATAAAATATTGCAATTCAATATTCATTATCTGAGTGTAAGTAGATCTTTGCTTAAAAATATTCAAGAGACTAGAGGAGCCTACCTTTTCGTCTGTGTCACCATTGAAATACTCCATTTCATCTTTGACATCGCCGACTCTACTATCTATGGCCGCGGCGATGTGCGATCTCTGGTACTCGTTGCATATGCGCCTGATTCTCTCTCTGCTCTCCATTTCCTTCTCTACGTCTATGCCGAGCAGAGTTACGTAGTACTCCGCCGCGTTGAAGCCCACGGGACATTTGTAGTTGAGGCTACGGGGAAAAGGATCAAAATGAACAGGATACAGGGTACAAAAAAAATCATGTTACAAAAACATATCATATGAGAAACTGGTAGGGAAATAATTTATAAAAACAAAAAAATTATGTTATAAACAAGCTACCGCAAAACGTTAGTAACTACTAATAAGTTGCAATAATGTTTAAGTAACTCAAGATTACAATGTAGGTATTTTAATGTTACAAAACAAACAATTTAAGAGTCTTCCGTAAGCTTGACTTTTGCATTACTTTAGACGTCATGACGGATTAGTATCAACTTTGCTATTCTATCATCTATGATGACAAATAACAAATATAATTCAGAATAATAAAATATGAAAATTCTTTTAAAAATAACCAACTTCAAACGCCACTGAAAAGTATAAAATAATTTCAGTTTGTACACCTATGTTGAAGGCGGGCGGGCCTCAATAGAACTATGAAACTGCAACGCTAGCCCGACTTCAACGTACCCAACGTACAACGTACTCTGATTGCGAGCGATTTCCTCTCATTCATTGAGGAGTTCCGTCCTCTATCTCCGAAGATATTCATCAAATCTACACCAAATTTAAATGGGACTTATATATGGAGTAACACCGACAAAAAAAATACGCGTCGAATTGAGAACCTCCTCTTTTTGTGTTTTTTGAAGTCGGTTAAAAATAGAAAATATAGAGCGACTTTAAAATTAACTTGCTCTATAATTAACCTCGATAGATCAAAGTTTTTTTTATATCAATCCGACATGTATTTCTAAAAGCAAATGTTCGTCCCGGAAGCCGAGTTTCCGGGAACTCTTATAAAATAAATATATTGGTGAAACCCGGTTTCTATTTTGCATGTTGTTTATTGTTCATTGGTATGTGACCAAAACTCAAGAACACCGATGTGTCACCGGTACGCCTATTTTTAGCAATTTCTTGGCAATTTCACGAACATGGAATAGCGAGCGAGCTCTCTCTACCGAGCTAGCGACTCTATGCCAATGTCTTGCCCGCTACTTATAGTACCTTTACTATTTCGTCGCCCCCGGCCCCACCTTTTAACTGGTCAGTGGTCTGTTGAATAAGGTTAACTCCACGAGTTATATACAATCCCTAGTTGAAATAGGCTCTTAGAGTACCTCATTAGTTCCTCCTCCTAGACTACAGACCTGTTCCTTGCTGTGATGGAAAATAGAGCAATCCTTTTCCATTTTCTCAAACCCTATGAAAAAGATACTCTCTCTCTCTATACTGTACTATTACTACTTTGCTCTACTGAGGTTTAGAAAATATAAGGCTATTTATACACGTTTTGTCATCCGTTTAAAATACAATGTCAAGTTGTTGACAGAATGCGGAAAATTACATCAATCTAAGTTATACTATTCTAATCATTACTATAAGTGAGAGAGTGAGATTATGGTACCTATTTTGTGCTGCCTTTGCCTTTTACTCAACAAAAAACAGAATATACCTATCTAAGTAATATACTTTTCATAATGGAGTAAGTAGGCAGTGTTGTGTTTGTTTTAACTTTATCTAGTTATCGATCAGTATAAATTAACTACATAGTTTCGGCTTGACCCAGATGTAATCAGACACCCAAGTTAGCGTTATGCGGTCCATTTGTATGATAAACAGTAACTGGCCGTATAACTTTTCAAGTTAATTTTGAAACTTGAGTTGCGTTAATCCAGTTGGCATATTTGCATAAAAACCAATTATAATAGGATCTGAGACCCTAATTTTTGTTACAAGTCTACAAATGTGCGTTTGATAGAGCTGCTAATTAGTTTGTTGTATTATGGAAGGAATGCTAAGGCAAGCAAGTCTAATAAATTCCAGATTAATTTATTAATATCTATTTACCATACCTAATCAAATAAAACTTAGATATAGTTTACCCGAAAATAAATCCGAAATCACGTAAAAATAATACCCTAATAAGAAACCAGTTTAGAATAATATACGATTGGATTAGGCTTATTATTTAGCACTTAATATTCATATTTGTCGACGTTTTTGTTCATTTTTGTTGGTACCTATTATATCTTATGGCATTAATAAAGGAAATACCTAATTTATGTGGTCACACGATCGTTTTTGAATATACTTCCAAACCGTCTACTCGTTTGTCGTTGGTATACTTTTCAGAATTCCTTCCCGGCAGTTATTTTTTGTTGCTTGAACCTGTAGTACACCTACGAGTATACCTACTGAAACATGTCCTACTAATATAATAAATGCGAAAGTTTGTGACGAAGGATGTATGGATGGATGGATGTTTCTTACTCTTTCATACCACAACGAATGAACCGATTTGGCTGAAATTTGGAAGAGAGATAGCTCATGCCCGCAATTAACACCTAGGCTACATTTTATCCCGGAAAATTAAGGAGTTCCTGCGGGAATTAAGAAACCTTAATCCACGCGGACGAAGTCGCGGGCATCATCTACTATTTTTAATTACTAGGCTGATGTGTCAGGAAATAACCACTCGCACTACACGTTACCTATATATACCCAGGTAAGAGTTTACGATGCAGTTTCTTAATTATGGAATTTTACATCTTGGAAAAGGGTCCATATTCTGATATATCAATTTGCGTTCTGCAGTAAAAAATCAATATGACTTAAGCTGAAGAACTTACAAAGCTTTATTGTCTGTGAAAGCCGATAAGAAGTTTGAAATTGTAAACAAAGGTATAATATAAGAGTCTACTTGATTTAGCTAATCTATAAGGGTCTACTAGTTTTAGCTCTTCTTACATGCTAACTACCTTTGAAAACTACTTAGAATTGTGTCTTTAAATCAAGGTAATTAAATTTTGGAAGTTGATATATTCGTACCTACTTGATGACGCTGGTGAAGTTTTTTTTTTTTAAAGAAAGAATAGTTATAAAAGTTATAATTTAACCACAAGAAACCGGCTTTGTGGTACTGCATAGTTTCTAAGAAATTATAGATAAAACTTACTTCACAAATTACAAAAGTGATATCAAGCGATTCATTCATAAATACTTAATCGTAAAAATCATTAACTGTAGTTGGAGATTAATAATATCGTGATGAACGAAACTAAACTAACAAATCTCCAATCACATCTCACATCAATATTTGTTATTGAAAATTAAATTCGATTGCTTAAATTATTGACATCAATACTTGTAATTGCAAATTAAAATAATCTCCAATTCGTCATCATCATCATTAGCAACCCATCAACGGCTCACTACTGAGCGCAGGTCTCCTCTCAGAGAAGGGTTATAAGGCCACCACGCTGGCCTAATGCGAATTGGCGGACTTCACACACCTTCAAGAACATTATGAAGAACTCTCAGGTGTGCAGGTTTCCTCACGATGTTTTCCTTCACCGTTTAAGCAACTGATATTTAATTGCTTAAACGCACTTGACTCCGAAAAGTCAGAGGTACGTACCCGGGATCGAACCTGCGACCCCCCGAATAGGAGACCACAGTCCTAACCACTAGGCTATCACTGCTTCAATCATCTCCAATTATTATTAAGATATTAGGTATAAAGAATAATTTTTGGGCGAAAAGAATTTGACATCAATGAATCTCAATTGTCCAGCGGAAAGAGCAATGAAGGTACGTATCTAGAGGGTTCAAACTTCAAGCAACGATATATTTTAACACACGTTTCGTTTGGAGCAACGATATATTTTATTTAGTAAGAATGGTTTGGTTCGATAGGACGATGGGATGGGACATATATTTACTCTTTGGATGGGACTATTATCATTGGCGATCGCAACCTTCTTGGCGCCACACACATGCACGGCCAGAGCACGGGTGTATGCTTTTTTTTTATTATTATTCTATGACAAGATAGTCCTTGACTGCGATGCTTGCTTGAACTTCGAACTATGTAAACCTGAACTAAACTTAGTGTGGCAATGAAAAAAGCTAAAGTATCGTTCCCAGAGTAGGTGTTTTATATTTCTGGTGAAGCTAAATATTTCAAAAATTTTTTATTCAACTTTTTTCTTTTTTTCTATTAGTACCTAGTAACCTAGGTAAGTTGTTTGGGTTAATAAAAAGTGCGTTAGCTTTAAGTATTATTAAGATAATTATGTAAATAAATATTAAGAGCGCCACCTCACCAACATACTGGCCCATCAGTTTAGCGAGATAGTATGTTAAGAACCTTTTTTGTTAATTATTATGATTAAAAAAACTAAAAAAAAAAACTATCCTGGTGGTCGAATCTGTCATCAATAATTTTATTTTAAGCAAGTTGAACATAATAATATGAACACGTCTTGACAACCGCGCCTACTCGCGGTCCTCATAATTTGTAAGACATGATATTGAAACAAAAAAATATTTTTTAAGTTATGCAGTACTGTATAGAAAAATATTGATTGATTGTCTATCTGTAAATTGCGCACTCAAATATAATCGCCTGTCTCTTTTTTCGAGAAAATCAATATTCAAATTGTTCAAAAACACGGAGACAACTAGCATGAAGTGGAAAATTTAAATTTTTAAAAACCTAAATTAACGCGAATGAAGTGCCTGCCATTAGCTAGTTAATAAATAAATTGGACTAAAAATGACCTACCACTTTGCACAAATTTAAATTATTATCTGTTATGACATTGATTGCAATCATAATTTACTAAATATAGCTCATTGATTGACTTTTCAGTCAACACGCTTATTTGATTTTTGATTAGATAAGAACCACCAATATAAGCTACCTTTTTTTTTAATTATTAACAATCCAATGCTTTGGACTGTTGACTTACTAATTAAAATATAAAAACGGACAAAGATATCAACGTCGAAATAAGATGACTGGTTTTATCTTTGACGAATTTAATGTACCTAGTTGCTTTTAAGTTTTATTAGATGGGTAATAAAAAGTTTATCTCAAATCAAAGCTAAGTATCAGCTATCTATCGTAAATCTTAGATACGAATCAGATGAAATGTATCTGCTAACTCGTAACCGTAAGGAACTCAAAATAGAAATCTCCTAGATAAAATCTATGCTAATGAAACGACGCAAAATACATCGCATGTTCTATGAAAACTTCCACGGAATTATAATTCCGTTAAATTTTTCCATTAGCCAATAGGAAGACTAATGACTATGAGTGACGGTGTACCGACTACATAATGCTACTCGTGTACATATCAAAAATTGGATAAATTGGATTGGATCGTAGTTTTACTTACCGTGATAAAACTTATTAATTAATTAACTAATTATAGGTTAACACAGATTTCTTCCTTGTAGCATAGTATCGTATATGTAAATATTTCGTAATTATTGTACTATACCTAATACTTAGATGTTTTCCTTGACTTCGCCTAAGTACGTAAGAATCCCACCGAAAACCAGCGCTGCAGCTTGCTGTAGTATTTAGGGTGGTTGGACGAATTGTATGTGATCGAGTAAAAGTTTTTCGTTCATCTGTATCTTTTATACTTATGATATCGTAGGTTAATGCAAATATGTCGGAAAATATCAAACATTCAAGAACCAGATTGGTGGACTTAGTTACTTATTAATTTGTCACATCATACCTCAAAGATCTTATCTATTAGTCAGCCAAAACATATTTTCCAATCATTAAGCAAGAAACTAATCGGCTTGTTCAATAGTTTTGTGGAATGCTATTCGTCCATGAGTCAATAGGCTACGAATAGCATTCCACGACTTGGTGGAAAAGTTCGAAGACATCAAATGCCAATAGATGGACTTAACAGATGACTAGCTTTTAAGCTTGTCACTTATCGCCAATCTTCTTAGATTTTCTTTAAAATAATTAAGTATACTTACGATGCAAAAAACAGGTCGGCCTCTTTAATAGTTCTGTAGAATGCTATTCGTCCATGAGTCAATAGGCAACGAAGCATATAGCATTCCATGACTTGGTGGAATAGTTCGAAGATACCAGATGTCGATAGGTGAACTGAACAGAAGCTTAATAGCTTGTCACCTGTTACCAATCTTCTAAACCAAAATTTTTAAATAATTAAGGCGCGCTTGCAGAAACGCCGAGTTATCCTTTTAACCCAGATTTAGCTGCTGTTTTGACAGATTTCGTATAAAGCTTCTGTCAAAATTTCAAATTTAATCCTGGTTTAAGTTAAGCCTAACTTATACCTACTATACTTACGATGCAAAAAACTGGTCGGCCTGTTCAATAGTTCCGTGGAATGCTATTCGGCCATTAGCCAATAGCACGACTTGGTGGAATAGTTCAAAGACACCAGACGCCGGTTGGTGGACTGAACAGATGACTAATTTGCCACCTATCGCTAATCTTCTTAGACGGGAAACTACAGCACTTGCTGCTGAGCTGTCGAGGCCGGTGGTGGGTTCGTCGCAGAATAGAATTGGTGGGTCGTTGAGGAGCTGTTCGATTAGAAAACAAATAACTGGATTTAATATCTTTATGAGTTAAGGAGGAAAATATTATACTACATACAACCGTGAAAGGAGCAGAATTATTAATTTTGCTATAGAAATTATGAGTAAGGACTAAAAAATATTTTGGTGCTAGATTTTCAATACATAAATCCGATCGAAGTAGAGGATGTGCATCACTTACAGCCTAATCCGTACTAATATTATAAACGCGAAAATGTGTTTGTTTGTTGGTTTGTCCTTCAATCACGCCGCAACAGGGCTACGGATCGACGTGGTTTTTTTCATGGGTATAGTTGAGGACCTGGAGAGTGACATAGGCTACATTTTATCCTGGAAAATCAAAGAATTCCCGAGGGGTTTTAAAAACTAAACCCACGTGGACGAAGTCGCGGGCATCAGCTAGTAATGGAATATTTCTTAGTACCTAATCACTTAAGATCGCAGTTACATGACCGAATACAGCAACATCTCTTATGACCGATTTCAACAACGTTGATTGACGTTTTACCGAGGAATAAATTGAGCGTTCTGACAGTTTTTGTATGCTGTCAAAATATCCCTCATGCTCGGATAAGACTTATTTTACTTTGGTGAAATCGGCCCTTAATCGAAGAGCATCTTTAAAATTAATTATTCTATCAGATTTTTTCACATTTTGTACATAATATAGTTAATACCAAAAAATAATCACGATACCGGATACGTTTCAGTAAATGATCTAATATTTCAATATACGACCGTTAGTATTAAAGAAGTAGGAACACTTATATGTATTTAACTATGTTCGTGTTAGTATTCTTCCGTTTATACCTCAATACCTAATGGTCCACTTCTGCCTATTTAGTTAGCGCGTTCCATGATAGTTCACCGTAAACCAGCAAAAGAAAATCAGTAAGTCCATACCTAATCGTATCTTGCGAAACACGCATCAACGATACGTTTCCAAGATCTGTTATTAAAATAATAGGCCTTTGCAAATTGCACAAGTAAAATACATAGCGACAGACAGTTACACTGAACAACATCAACAGTAGGTAGTTAAATCCTTTTGACTTAAAATAGTTTCACGCAAGTTAACAATATAATTGTAGCGTTTCTTTTACGTAATGGGTTTAAATGTACAGAGTTGAAACTGGGACTGATACTAACTAGGCCATGGTGAATAAAAAACTTGATAAACAAAATGAAGGCAATCGCTCGAAGTTTTAATTTGCTATATTTAAGCTATACATATTTAGCTTCCATACTGACACCACACAAATATTTTAAAACTTTTCTCCCGAATTAGGTCTATTGAAAATCTCGTGGAAACACTGTTTTCCGGGATGAAAATAGTCTATCTCACTCTCCAGGTCCTGAACATGTAAAAATCATGTCTACTGCAATATAATAATGCAGCGTGATTGAAGGACAAATGAACAAACACACTCACATCCCTTCTAATATTATAAACGCGAACTCTGTTTGTTAGTTTTTCCTTCAATCACGTAGCAACGGATCGATGTGTTCTTCTTTTTACATAGGTATATTTGAGAGCCTTAAGAGAGACATAAGCTACGACTTTTCGTTCCGGAAAAACTAAAGGTTCCTGCGGGATTTTTACTAAACCTAACTGTGCGGACGAAGTCGCGGCCAAAAGCCAATTAGGTAATAGTAATTTATGGAAATGTAACATACCTGTACCGCAAGCGCAACTCGTTTTCTTTCGCCTCCTGAAAGTGCTTTTAGTTTGGTCTGTGTACAGCTCACGACTCCTAGATCGCCCAGCAGTTGTTGGATACGCTTCGATCGAATTCCTGCTGTTGATCTTTTGTCCATCATCAGACGTGCCTGTTATAGAAGATAAAACTAAGTATATTGGTTTTTTTTTTCTATTTTATCAGAAACCTTCTCGTTGGTAAAGAAGTTTGCATATTCGACTGTAAATGACGAAGCCCTGGGTACGATTTCTGGGTTGGGCCAAAAAACATTGGATTTTCTGTCACGAAATTCTCTATATATTATCTTATATATTAATCTACTCAATAGGTGATAGACATTATGTATACCTAATGCTCGGGCAATATCATCGCAGTTCTAGTTCTTTTATGAACTAACGATTTTTACAATCTTACGGTGACATATATATATATATATATATATATATATATATATATATATATATATATATATATATATATTTATATATATATATATTTATATATATATATATATATTTATACTAGATAATAACTACATATTGTATAGTTATTCTAAAAATATAGTTTTAAAAAGTCGCATACTCTATATCTTATAATATTAACCCCTAATAATATTAATCCATCTAATCGACAGTATGGGAGATAAAAGTTTTTGCAATGTTAGGTACTCTATGATTCCTTCAAATATAATCTGTAGAAAAGCAATAGAGAAGGCAAACCCCATCCGTGTAAAATCATGTCAGGTCGGCTGTTCTTCATCTTCTTCTTCTTCTTTATCAACCGATAGACGTCCACTGCTGGACAAAGGTCTCTTGCATGGACTTCCACAGGCCTCGGTCTTGCGCCGCCTGAATCCAGCGGCTCCCTGCGACTCGTTTGATGTCGTCGGTCCATCTGGTGGGGGGTCTGCCAACACTGCGCTTCCCGGTGCGGGGTCGCCACTCCAGCACCTTGGGACCCCAACGACCATCAGCTCTTCGAACTATGTGCCCCGCCCATTTCCACTTCAGTATCGCGACTCGCTTAGCTATGTCGGTGACTCTGGTTCTCCTACGGATCTCCTCATTTCTGATTCGATCCCGCAGGGACACTCCGAGCATAGCTCTCTCCATCGCCCGCTGAGTGGTCCTGAGCCTCACAGCCAGCCTAACAGGTCGGCTGTTATATCATAATAATTATAATTATCTACTTATAGTACGTGTACGTATCATTTATGCTGTGAGTTACAAAAAAGCTTTCAACGATGTATGGATAACCATAATCATTTTGTCATTTGTAAAATTCTTAAATCAATAAGAGATCATTAGCGAACTCGTCCTGTCAATACATTTATGGTAGGCGCGAATTATGTGCTCACATTTTTCCCCGTATAGATTACAGAGAGATGGCCTGTCGATAACGTAAAATGTAAATTACAAAATCTGTTATAATTGATCGATGATGAATTAATCGATGGGTTCTCATATCAACCGGACATTTGATTAATATATTATAATAATATCGACTGTGTTATGTAAATCATCACACTATTTGTGACACAAATAATAAAATTATTATCACAAAATCATTATGTTTTCGTATATGAATTAAACATATAATACTCGTGGGAACAAGTTCTAAATTGCTCAATAAATTATATGAAAACTATAAAATCCAAATCCTATTTTTTTAAATATCCAAAATACAGAGGTATGAAAATATAACTGGTATCCAAATCTGTACTAAAGCAGCATGATCAACAACTCAAGGCATAATAAAGTTGCTTTTTTTGTCAATTTTAATGTTCCCTTCATTAGTTATTTCCATTTTTCATATGTCTTTAACGTCTCCAAGTTTAAATCGCGCATTAAGTATTAAAATATTTATTTTATGAATTTTCTCCTTATGGAGAAAATTGAAATTATGGAGAAAAATAAAATTCGCGTTTTGGGTGTGCTATTAAAACTGTTTAACTTTCATCTAGTGGAAGGCTTTTCACTTGGCTATCGTGGCTATTCACCACCCTACCGTCGAAAACGTGCCGCTAAGCTATATAGCGTTCCGGTACGATGGCCTGTAGAAACCGATATGATTTTTATATACATTGCTATACCTGCGTAAACAAAGCTATTAAGCTTTTATTAGTTAAGTTTTATTAGTTACTTACTTTATTAAGCTAAATTAGACTGCATCGTCACTTATCACTGAGATCGCAGTCAAATGCTATTTCATCATCGAATAAAACTATTATTGATTATCCGTTTATAATACATCTATTTATCCGTTGTTTATTAATTTGACCATCGTCACAACTGCTAAGAGTTGATAATGTTGTCGAGCATCCAATGCACTACTTAGTATTTATTATTTGTCATCATGATAGATGATACAAGGTAATTAATCTGAATGTACCATAATATATTATTATCTCCGAAGACAGCTTTATGATAGTACCCATAAATGCTTTTGCCCCCGCGATTTCATCCACGTGGAATTAGGTTTTTTGAAAATACCGTGGAACCACATCTGCAGGTCAATCAAAGAATAACCTCAATTCGTTGCCGCATTCAAAAACTGTAAAATACTCACTTCTTTCTTTTTAACTGAAATCCAAAATACCAAGTTTCATGGATATAACTTTGAAAATGACGGACTTTCGCACAAACCTTCCGCCCCGTGGCTACGCGCTACGGGCGGAACATACGTAAAATATCTACAAACATAATATACAGAAACATAGACTGATATAGATAGCTATTTATGCAACTGCATCCTAATGAGGGTCATTGTAATACGAGTGCTGTTTTTTGGACACATATATAGGACAGCCATCATCATCATCATCATTAACAACCCATCAAGCAACGGCTCACTACTGAGCGCAGGTCTCCTTTCAGAGAAGGGTTATAGGCCATAGTACACCACGCTGGCCCAATGCGTATTGGCGGACTTCACACATCTTCGAGAACATTATAAAGAACTCTCAGATGTGCAGGTTTCCTCACGATGTTTTCCTTCACCGTTGAAGCAAGTGATATTTAATTGCTTAAACGCACTTAACTCCGAAAAGTCAGAGGTGCGTACCTGGGATCGAACCTGCGACCCCCCGAATAGGAGACCACAGTCCTAACCACTAGGCTATCACTGCTTCAATAGGACAGTACGAGAATTAAAATGACTAATTACGTACAGTTGCATGCAAGATTTTATCTACGACAAGGAAAATAAAATCATTAACAAAATTACGTCGTCTTTATAATTTTTTACTTTTCTTTATAATTAGGTAATAAAAAAGGTTAAATCAATACAAATTGCACAAGTTGCAAAGGTAATCCGTTTGCCGCGTAAAGTTTTTTTTTTTTTTTAGATTTGATATTAATATTGAGCGGCAGTACCAACCAACTTTAATACATTTAGAATCTAGAGGATCCATTTCGATTCAGCTGCCAAATTCGAAATTGGAACTTTTCGATGCTGTCTCTACAGTACAGCCGTCTCTACCCACACACAGTAACATGAACCTAAGCTCGACAAGCAGGTAACTGGGAATATTCCATGACTATGAGCTATGACTATGTGCATAAAAAACCCGTCTTTTGTATAGGTAAATATTTTATTTATTTTAATAAATGTTTTATAGAAAAAAAAATCCGTATGTGAATGACACGCAATAGGTGAGTGGTGGCTTTTGAATAGTTAAATTGGCATATTATACAGGGTTGATTGTAAAGTGCCAACAACCTTCTACAGGCAACTTCTATGCATCAAAGTAAATAACTTTTGTTCCACGACTTGTTACAATTCCTAAAAATATATTTTTTTCATACAAAAATAAATAGTATACACATAGTTCGAAGAGCTGATGGTCGTTGGGGTCCCAAGGTGCTGGAGTGGCGACCCCGCACCGGTAAGCGCAGTGTTGGCAGACCCCCCACTAGGTGGACCGACGACATCAAACGAGTCGCAGGGAGCCGCTGGATTCAGGCGGCGCAAGACTGAAGCCTGTAGAGGTCCATGCAGGAGGCCTATGTCCAGCAGTGGACATCTAAGGTTGATAATGATGAATGATGATGACTAAAATTTTAAAAACTCTACGCTGCACGTCTCAAAGGGAATGGGTGGCCTATTATCGCCGTCACTCGATATTCGGTACTTAATGCCTGTCCGATACTTACGTCTGTGGCCGCGGAAAGCTTTTTTGGTGTTCGCGATAAAAGCGAAAATATGGACTTGCAGACGATAGCTCAGCCTGATGTGAGTAACACACATCACAAAGCATTTGTAAAATGTAAATACGAAGCGATAACTTCGGACGTTAATTGTTGCGCGGTTAGTATAGTCGACGCTTCACGCAGGTGTGGAAGAGACATTACATAAAATGACCGTAGAGTTAAAAAATCGGCCAAGTGCGAGTCAGGCCTCGCTCTTTTAGGGTTCCGTACATATGACCAAATCATTTTTTTTAAAGTAGATACATATTTAGATATCTTAGTTCTCAGAAAGTACTAAATTAGCATATGGGGGAAAAATGCTCGTTTGTTTTGGTCAAAACTTACAAACCACATTATAAATCGGTGTTTTCAGTATTTGTTGTTTAAATGCACTATATAGTACATCTTATACCAAAATTTCAAATTCCTAACTTAGTATAGTTTTTGAGATAGACCCCTAACAAAATTGGTCTAAAACCGACAACTTTGACGGCCCTCCATTTTTGTAGGTAAAAAATAATAAAATATATTATATTTGAACTCCACTTAATGAGCTCTAGACAATGACACCCCACATGCCAGGGTAAAAAAATAAAATTTTATTTCGACTCCTTTTCGCCCCCTTTATTTTTTAATTTAATTTTTATTATTTGTTTTTATAGCGGCTGTAGAAATACACAATATTTGAAAATTTCAACTGTCTATCTATTACGGTTTACGAGATACAGCCCGCTGACAGACGGACGGACGGACAGCGGAGGCTTAGTAATAGGGTCCCGTTGGCACCCTTTGGGTACGGAACCCTAAAAAATGATAGACTCTTCAACAAAAACTTTTTTTGGTGAATTTATTGTTATGTGAAAAGTTGAACAAATGTTGTTCAGTATTATGCACAGAAGTTACATGTGGGAGGTTGTTGGTAAATTAAAATTAACCCTGCATATTATATAACAGCAATTTCCATACCGGTCGCAATACAAACATCAAGAGTCTAGCTAGATCTATTTCCAGACACATTAACGTAGATAGGTACCACATACTTCAGCTATCGTATCAAATTCTTCGGCGTTGACATAAGAATTTTTCATCATAAATTTCTACATAAATGGATACATAATTTAATAAAATCTAAATTATATAAATAAATTAATTAAATTAATTAAAATTAATTCTATACTAGATGAAGCATTCCGTAAATTCTATTTTTGTCTTCGGAAATTATTGTATCGAATTATTGTGTCGAAGCTATTTCTGTACCTAATTATATCAAAATCAATTTAACAGTTTGGCCGTTAAAACGTAATAGCCTAGCTTGTAAGAAATATCAAAAGTTTTTTCACGGAAGACTGAATATAAATGTAGTGAACTTTATATTTACAAAATTCAAAATTCAAAATTATTTATATCGTATATTTCGTTATATTCGTAGGCCAACCTGTGGCTCTTATGACAAGTCATGATTCTACCACCGGTTCGGAAAGCGGATTCTGCTGAGAAGAGCCGGCAAGAAACTCAGCAGTTGCTCTTTTCAAAATAATCATTTTACAATATTATTATGAAGCTATTGCACTGTAATAAGTTTTTTATACTATCTTGTGGGCAGCTGGATGCCAAGCCGATTTAACCTATGCAACTTTGTTAGAATAAAATATAATATTTCCACAATGAGGGGAAGTTCCAAAAAAAAAAAAGAAAAGCACTACAATTAAACTCAAACTCAAACTCAAAATTATTTATTTCATGTAGGCCAACCTGTGGCTCTTATGACACGTCAAGATTCTACCACCGGTTCGGAAAGCGGATTCTGCTGAGAAGAGCCGGCAAGAAACTCAGCAGTTGCTCTTTTCAAAATAATCATTTTACAATATTAATAAGTAGCTATTATATTGTAATAAGTTTTTATACTATCTTGTGGGCAGCTGGATGCCAAGCTGATTTAACCCGTGCATCTTTGTAAGAATAGAATATGACATTTCCACAAAACGTACTACAATTCAATTCATGTCAAAGACGGGCAGACAGAAAGTAGCCCCATTCCCGCCGGCGGCACCCGTTCACGAGCATGACGCATGATCCAGCCATTGCTTCGCTCGACCATATTTGAGGGAACTTAACAACCCACACCACACGACACCACCACAGAAATGTTTAAAGAGAGCGTGACTTAGTCTACCCGTATCAAAGCATCGAATTGAATACTAATATTCAAACACTAATTTTAAGATCCCATGCAACTTTATCATTAAGAAAGTCATTAACTTTGTAATAACCGCGACTCAGTAAGTGAGTTTTTACGCATTGTTTAAATTTGTGCAGTGGCAAATCTAGCAATTTCTTCGGAATCATATTATATAAGCGTACGCTCAACCCCACAAAGGATTTTTGCACTTTGCGCAGGCGACATGGTGGAATTTCTAGTTTATGACGATTTCTAATGAGTCGATTGTGTGTATTGCCTCTTTGTTTATGCAGATGAATATTTTGTCTCACAAAGACTATATTATTATAAATGTACTGTGAAGCTACCGTAAGAATACCAATCTCTTTAAACTTTTCACGAAGAGATACGCGCGAACCGAGTTTATAGATAGATCGAATGGCTCTTTTCTGCAATATAAAAATAGTTTCAATATTAGCTGCTCCGCCCCACAATAAGATTCCATAGGACATTACACTATGGAAGTAGGCAAAGTAGACCAGCCTAGCCGTTTCTACATCGGTAAACTGTCTGATTTTTCTGACAGCATAGGCAGCTGAGCTGAGTTTACCCGCTAATGTCTCTATGTGAGCGTCCCACTGAAGCTTACTATCCAAGGTCACCCCCAGAAAAACTGTGGAGTTCTCAATTAAAAGGTTTTCCCAGTTTATTTTTATTGTTTTGTCAATTTTCTTAACATTTGGTACAATAAATTCTAAACACTTAGTTTTTTTAGCGTTCAAGAGCAAATTATTAACAGTAAACCAACGCGATATCTGAGATAAGGTATTGTTTACATCGTCAAAATTTACTTTGTTTCTGTCAGTTTTGAATATTAGAGATGTATCATCTGCAAACAACACAATATTGCAAGCATGCAAAATGCAATTCAATTCATGTTAAGACGGGCAGACACAAAGTAGCCCATTCCCGTAGGCGTAAGTCGTAACACTCCTTGAATACCTAACCGCCAACACTCCGTCAAAATCGGTTCAGTTGTTCTTAAGAATAGGTTGAATAAACAGGTATACACTTACACACATAATATTTACGGCATATCTAAACGGTCTATAGTTACGGCATCGTTCAAATTATCATAATATTATAATATTAGGAGGCAGTTATTTCGACATCATAGTTATGGACATTCTTTTTTGTCATTTTATTTGCATAGATAAAAATCGGGATCATACTACGTGACGAAAACTTAATAGCAAGAACGTAGTAATATTATTTTTTATTAAACTTATGAGTTTTTTTATTCAAATGTTACATTTGAATAAAAAAAAATCGTGTGGTGTCGTGGGACACCAGATAGGAACGAAGTTCCTTATTATAAAAATATTAATTTCAAGTTCTATTCGAGGTATAAAGAAAATAATTGTTCGGGTATACATTTTTCATCATGATTTTTTTATCGATAAAAATCAAAAAAACTACTTTACAAAAATATCTTAACACCTTTATTTTGTTTACAATGATTTATAAAAATATATAATAACAAGTGTAATTTGTTTTTAATTATTTACCAAATATTATAAATTATAAAATTATAAATAAAATAATAAATTAATAATAAAAATAAAATAAATAATAATAACCTCTAAACCGATGTGCTTTTTACTGCTGCGCCATCGAAGCATTGATGGAATGTGTAAAATAAACGAAGACAACAAGGACTGTGACGAAAAAATCTTACGCTTTTATTTTTTAACGTTACGGCAATTTTGGCCGGCAAGGGTACCCCTCCGCAACACCCATAAGGAACTTCGTTCCAAAAATTTGGTTGAGACTGAAGAATTTGAAATTGAAAATATAGATTTTAATTAAAGTTTAATGATTATTTCCAGAAAGTTAACAATGTATTTTGATTTGTGCATTCGAAAGCACTTAGTAAACTTTGCAAGTTTACGTAACATGAGTTTTCGGTTAATCTGCTTTTAGTTTGGACGGGCTAGCGTGACTTGACAGAAAAGTTACATTTAAAACAAGAATATGACTTTCAGTTCGCTCGTGGTAATAGACTCGACGGATTGGGATGATGAAGCCAATGTTTCTGACACTTTAATTATATCTTATGCGCTAGAGATGTGCCCACTGCCCATGCTTCTAACCCACTTGACTTATGAATTTAATATTTCTCTGCGCATTTAATATAAAAATTAAAAACTGCTCCCGACTGAATCCGGTGACGGCGGTCAATCTACAAAGATTAGCCATATGCGTGGGAGATACTATAGTGCACAAGTATGTGCTCAAACACAAGTGTACTCTGTTTCTTTCACTTTCATAGTCCGGTGGGAAGGAAAACTGACACGAACGGAGATATATCAAGGACCGACAGCTTTTCGTGCTGTCCTAGGCACGGGGCTGACACGCCGCCAACTTTCTAACTCCGGGCTGGTAGGTTGATCTAAACTGGGAATCGAACCCAGGATCCCGTCACACGACTAACGAGGCAGGCTCTGAGCATTTTCCAAGTTACCCAGGTTATTATTTTTTATATTTGATAGCAATAGCTGTAGTAGTACCGCAGCGTTTTAAAGAAGAAACAGCGAGAACCAGTTACTTAATGTAAAACACATACATTTTTAGAGAAAAATAAATATATTTTACTAACAAATCTTAATAGGTGTTTATTATTAATTAAAAAAAAAAAAAATCTAAGTTCGCCTATTCAAATAGGCTCTTCAGACCAATCTTCTATCTATATACATATAATAAAACAGAAACGAAACCAATTCTGTACATGAAATAGATTCAAAAAAGGGTTTTTGCTTCTAATTGTGTTCAAGATACAGATATCAAAACAGAAGCTAAATTTTTTTTGTCTGTTTGTCTGTTTGTTTGTCCTTCTTTCACGTAAAAACTACCGCACAGATTTCTACAAAATTTTATACCGTGGTAGCTTATTACTCGGGTCAACATCTAGGCTACTTTTTATGACGGAAAATCAAGGAGTTCCCGAGGGACTTTAAAAACTAAATCCACGCGGACAAAGTCGCGGGCATCAGCTAGTCACCAATAAAAGCCAATATTTACCTATAGACGAATGGAAATAGGTACCTAGACCAATATTTGAACCCAATATTTACACATTCTTAAACCACTCAAAATAGGCTCAGCCAAGTACGAACAAATACCTATACAGGAAGTCATTCGCCTTTTGGAAATAGCATTATTTGAATAAGTTTTGTTCAAATAATGTTAATTTAATTTATAATATCAGTTGAAAAATTCGTACGATTTTTGCGTAATGCGTGTACGAGATCAATTAATTATTATTTTGCTATAAATTTTGACTCTCACACCCGCGTACAAAATAAATACATATAAAACCAAAGAGAAATATAATAAACATAAATATATATACATATAATAAACTTACATATAGATTACATAAATAAATACTTGTAGCGGGCGGAGGATTACGCCCCGGCAGGGGAGACCAGACGGCCGGGGGTCAGGGCGACAGGCTGAGAAACCGACGGACTATCCTAGCCGAGTCTAGCATAGTATATTATTAATAGGTACAATGAACTATTATTGTCATTTGTCAGTCAAATCTTCAATGAAGGTGTTCTTGTGTTACAAAGATCAAAGATAGAAAAATACGTGTGGCACTCGGGGACTGCCGCGGTAAAGCTATTGCATAGCATTTTCTAGTCGCACGCACACAAACACCGTGCCGAAGTCTGCCGAACTGAAACCACTGAAACGACGGGGTGTTACCTTACGGAATTTCTTGATTCGGTCGCCGCGCTCAAAGCCCGCGATAAAAGCTACGTAATAGCTTAATAATTGACCGTTTCATCATTTTATCATTCGGATTTTAAACTCGAAGCTTCTTGTATCTAGTTAGTATTTTTAAAACAGCGAGCTATTTTTACGACATTCAGTTAAGTATATAATAATCATAATATTATTATGAGCTCAATGACATTAGGTTTTTTTGAGTTTTTTATTTATTGTTTGAGATAACATAGGTGACCTGACCTCTTTACTCTTTTCATCTTCATCAACCGATAGACGTCCACAGCTAGACAAAGGTCTCTTGCATGGACTTCCACATGCCCCGATCATCTGTCACCACTCATCAGTACGCTTAGTACAAGATTTGCTAGTTAACTATAAATAGTAAACAATGACATTACCGTTAAAGTAAAATGAACCATAACAGTATTGAGTTAGAGCTGAATTTCATGAATGTATTCTTTTTATACGTTTACTTAACGAAATCCCTCCAAATTAAAATCGTCTGTATTGAACTTGTGACTTTAAAGCGATACAATTATGGTTCATTTTACTTTGATGCTAATGTCATCGTTTACTGTTACGATCAATCGAATTAAAACTCGGACTAACCGCACTGATATCGTTAGTCCACCTAGATGATTCTTCTTCTTCTTCTTTATCAACCTATAGACATCCACTGCTGGACAAAGGTCTCCTGCATGGACTTCCACAGGCTTCGGTCTTGCGCCGCTTGAATCCAGCGGCTCCCTGCGACTCGTTTGATGTCGTCGGTCCACCTGGTGGGGGGTCTGCCAACACTGCGTTTCCCGGTGCGGGGTCGCCACTCCAACACCTTGGGACCCCAACGACCATCAGCTCTTCGAACTATGTGCCCCGCCCATTTCCACTTCAGTTTCGCGACACGCTGAGCTATGTCGGTGACTTTGGTTCTCCTACGGATCTCCTCATTTCTGATTTGATCTCGCAGGGATATACCGAGCATAGCTCTCTCCATCGCTCGCTGAGTGACCCTGAGCCTTAGATGATTACTTACCATAAATTCCATATGTTCAGCAACTGATAGGTCGCCAATGGAAAGGTCCTCTTGAGGCACGAAGCCTGAGATTCGCGCGATGAGATCGGCGCCCGCCAACCGTCCGTTCAACATGAGGTAGCCGGACATTGAGCTTTTATCTCTTCTACTGATCGCTGCCAAAAGTGTAGTTTTTCCGGCGCCACTGGACAGAGAATAATAATAGTACATTATTGTCGAGGCTCGGAATAAAGCAATTTATAGACGAGTAACATTGGAAGGCCGAGGCGAAGCCGAGGACTTCCAAGTGATTTTAAAAGGACGAGGCGCTAGCCGAGGCCTTTTTAAGTAAACGAGGCCATGAATTGCTATTTCGGCCGAGGCTTATTTAGTACTTTTCTCTAATTTGCGAGGAAACAACAAAAAATAATTAAAGAAACACTGTTTTATTTCATGTTAAATGTTATAGTACAATTTGTACAGTTATGAAATGATAATTGTATACTTTTGCCAGGTAAGTTAACATGTTGAATACTTTGGCTTGAGTTTAGTTCTGAAGGATCACTGGAGGCTTTAGTAGCTAATTTGGTATGTGGTGCTTCAGATGACGTAGACGGCTGAGGTTCGAAAGGTTTATTGTAAAAGAAAACACCAGTCACCAATAATTCTTTACCTCCAATTAAACCACGCTCTTTTTGTTCCATTTAAAAAAAAAATCATTCTTATTTTTTTAAATTGTATAACTCAGCGAAAGAAATGCACATTTAAAACACCTAATCACAGAGGAGAAATACCTAATAGAGGAAAGTGTACATTTTAAAAACCTCGTACCTGTCCAGCAATTTACATTATTGTCCTGTTACGTAATTGCTGGCGCCACGCCAGCAATGAGCCAATTGACGTTTCGTTTTTTTTAAATAAAGAAGCGATTTCCGAGCAAATTTGAGAAAAAATATTTTTAAAAAACCGACTTTAAACACCCGCACCACTACAAAGTATATAATTTATTGTTGATATTTATAAACCACTTGACCGATTTTGATAAAATTTCAATGGGACCACCTGAGAGGATACCCTTTGAAACAAAAAAAATAATTTTTTAAATCGGTTCAGGTGTCCTCTAGTAATCGGTGGAACATACGAAACGTTAGAAATGCGATTACAACAACATCCTTGCCAACTTTTTTTATAAATATTATCCTTTTTATTCGATAGGAGACATTTGCCCAGTTGGCTGGTGATGGGTTGAGATGAATGAACACGAATTACCCATGCTGAACATTTTTTTATAACTAGCGGTAATAGCGGTGATGGTAAGTAAGATGGCCGCATCTTCATGCGGCCTAGATGGAGCGCGCTTGCCTAGAAGATTTCAAGATTGCCAAGTTACAGTCAGTTGGAAAAACGCCGGAAGGGCATTCCGAATTTTAGCGGTACGTATTATTTTATTATTAACATGACAAATACTCTCCTTCCCCTTCAACTAAGTGTAAATCTTGTCACAGGAGGAGGCACGACAACAGAGCAACGGGTGGGGTTTACACCAGCAACCTTTTGGTTTTAGTCAGCGCCTTGAGCTGCAGGTTTGAGGCTTCATATATGCAAAATTGTGTATGTTTGTCAATATTTATAAATGCGAAAGTGTGTTTATTTATTAGTGTGTCCTTCAATCATGTTGCAAAAGAGTTACGATAGGCATGTATTGTATAGTTGACCAGAAAATTGATTCAAGCTACTTTTTATTCCTTAAAAGCAAAAATTTCCCGCGGGGTTTTCAAAAACCCAATTCTACGTTGACGAAGTCGCAGGGAGCCTACAAACAGACACAATTTTGCATTTATAATATAAGTTGAAATTCTGCATCTAGCGAGCTGTAAGTGAATAAATTCTGCATCTAGCGAGCTGTAAGTGAATAAATTCTGCATCTAGCGAGCTGTAAGTGAATAAAAAAGAAGCTCTCGAAATAATTGTAACATTATCTTTTCTTACACAAATCATGTCTGTCGATTTGATCCGTCACTTGCTCCACTGAATAAATGTAGCATTGATAATAACAAGCAAGCTCTGTACTTACTTATCTTACTACCGATTAACTAAGCATTGAAAATTTCAACGGCTCGAATTTCTTAGAAAAATGGAAACAGCGGCCTATTCAATTGTCTTTTATTGTGAGCCCAGATTGACTTAATAACAATGTCTTATACTTCACTCCTCAGAACTCCACAAACTTTACTTCCTTTGCCTCATAGATTTTGCCTTGCATATATTGTGTTCTCAGATTGTTCTGTATTCTGACATAATATGTGTTGTATTTAAAAGCGGACTTACTTTTGATTTGCTGATGCCCGCGACTTCGTCACCGCGGATTAAAGGTTTTTGAGTCCCGCTGGAATCATTTAATTTTCTGGGATAAAATATACTGATGTATACTATTACAATGCTGTCCTGATGTATACTATTACATTGTGAAGTTTCATCTAAATCCGTCCAGATAAATTCTTTAGTTTATAACCGGTACGGGCCGGAACATGTAAACAAACTACGTCATCTTGAACTAACTCGAAAGAAATGTGTAGTTACGCGTGCGGCTATAGACTTTTTAACAAAGTGCCGGGACTTTAATGTTATACCGACCTGTGTTAGAATTTCACCGCGTAAAGACATATTTAATTTCGAGCGAATTCTACGCACCGCGAGTGTCAAGTTATTACGGCAACTTATACGGACAAACCGTTACGTTCTTGACAAAACGCAGTGTCACTTGTTACGGTTACATTTGGAGTGCAGTGTAGTGTTTGATAGTGATATATTCGACATTATTGACCGGGTAACATATCTTCAAGCTCAAAGAACCGCAGAATTATGTGAATTGAAACACGAACGCAAGCTGAAGGTATTATTACAAAAACAAAAGCCATCTACCGTCACACCTGAATTTACAAATAAACAACCTAATGTTGTGAACCTATAAAACCAGGACTTACCTAGCGCTGCCCTGAGTGCCCTTAACAAAGGTTTAAACTGTGCGATTTCACCTTCTCGCATTCCATATGAAAAAGTGATTGGTGGTATTGAACAGGTCATTTCTCGTAACAAAATGCCCCAGAAAGACGCGGAAGCCTTAAGACAGGATGTAGCAGTTTTGTTACGAAAATCGAAACCCCCTAACCAAAACATCACCACGCAGGAGCGTTCGGCTTTATTAGAATTGCGACAAAACACGGATGTATTAGTTTTGAAAGCAGATAAAGGGAATGCTACTGTCATAATGAATGTCATAGACTATGAGACGAAAATAGAAGGTCTACTGAATGATGCCACCACTTACAAGAAGGTGAATTACAACCCCACTGCGCGAGTGACTAGAAAGACCACAAAAATCATCCAGGAGTTCCGGGACATTATTGGAGATGACGTTAGTAGATATTTGTTAACTCCTCGCAACGTCCAACCACCAAAGTTATATGGCCTTCCGAAAATTCATAAGAAGGATGTACCACTACGACCTATTGTAAGCCAGATAGATTCTCCGACTTATGAACTTGCAAAACATGTTGCGAGCGTTCTACAACCTCTGGTGGGCCACACGTCTTCTTTTGTCAAAGATTCCCGAGATTTCGTACGTCTTCTACAAGACATAAGAGTCCAAGAACAGGAATGTATGCTGAGTTTTGACGTTCAATCCTTATTTACAAACGTACCTATTGACGACTGTTTGGAGGTAATAAAAAGGAAGTTACATGAAAATAACATCCCTGGGGAATATATAACATTACTACGCCACTGTTTAGATTCCAGTTTTTTCTTGTATAAAGGCCAATATTATCTTCAAATTGATGGTGTAGCTATGGGGAGTCCAGTCGCGCCAGTGGTCGCCAACCTGTGGATGGAACATTTTGAGAAGCTTGCCATTTCCACTGCACCCATACACATCAAAGTCTGGAAACGTTACGTGGACGACGTTTTTGCTATACTGCCTGGCGGTGAGGAACAAGTGGCACAATATCTAGCACACTTAAACAATATCCATCGGAAAATGTCTTTCACGTACGAATTGGAGATAGACCGGTCCTTGCCATTTTTGGATGTCCTTGTACATATACGATCTGATGGTAGTTTTGGTCACTCGGTATACCGAAAGCAGACGCACACGGACAGGTATCTACACGGTTCGTCACATCACCATCCTCGCCACCTAGCGTCGGTTGCTACTACCCTAATTAACCGCGCTCACGACCTGTGTGATGACCTTCACATTCAAGGTGAGCTCGAACATGTACGCCAGGTGTTAAGATGGAATGGTCATAAGCCCCCTTGTGTAAAAAAGAAACATCAGAGTTGTAGTAGACGACCTTTGGAGGCTGAAAGGCGAAGGGCATACTTGCCTTATGTGAAAGGAGTGACTGACAAAATAGGTACATTGTTGAGTAAACAATACAGCATTAGGACCGTGTTCACTCCTTTCCAAAAGATCGCCCACCTGATGCGATCACCGAAGGATCGTTTACCTTATCAATGTCCGGGTGTGTATAAAATCGACTGCAGCTGTGGTAGCTCTTACATTGGTCAAACTAAGAGACCCATAGCAACAAGGGTGTCAGAACATATAAAAGCGGTTAAAAACAACGATCCTCAGAAGTCTGCGATCGCGGAACATATTCTACAACCAGAAACAAAGCACTGGATCGAACTCCATAACCCACGAGTTCTCTCCACAGACCGTCACTATATTCCGAGGATAGTGCGTGAAGCGATTGAAATTCGTAAACACCGGAATTTCAATCGTGAAGACGGTTTCAAGCTAGCCAGCATGTGGAATCCAGTGGTAGAATTATGCAAGCCAGGAAAGCGTCGTGCAACACCAAAATTAAAAAGTGACGTTGTGAGTGTATTTTGCCGAAACATAAAAACTTTTCCGTCAAAAAGACCAAGAAGGCCGGTAGATAGATTCTACCCATGACAGCTTCAACTTGACGTCTCTCAACACTGCAGTCCCGTCGTGACCACGGTCCATGTAACTGGATCGAAATATCGACATTATAAAACAATTATCGTGGTACGTACTCGTATAATACACTATAATTACGTCCAGATGTATTTGTGTAAAAGATTAACATCCATCATCATCATCCATCCTCCCAAACTTTCGCATTTATAATATTAGTAGACTAGGATCGTAGGATGACAAACATCTATTGATTTGGTGTCCGTCATTTACCATCTCCCCCTTCGCGATTTTTCACATCTGCCGGGCCCGGGCCACACTTAAAATCGTGTTTTTAGTTCCCTTTACCAATTAAGGTTAGAGAAACGTAGAAAAGATAAGCAATAAGCAGCGGTAATCTGAAGTGTCAAACTTTTATGGAAGTCCATTAATAATAGCGTTTAATGTATTAAAGATATCCGAAAGCCAACAAAACTATGTGGCCCTGTGGAACAAAAATAGTTTACTTACCTTGAACCCATTAGAGCGACCAAGTTGCCAGATGACACTACGCCGCTCACTGGAAATAAAAAAGATCATTAGCATCTCATTAAGTATGTACCTGTTTACTAATCTTTTGATTATCTCTTTAGTGAATTAAGTAAATCTTTCCTAACCGGTATTATACTTGGCTGAGTTGAAATGCCACGGCACATCGAAGGAACGTTTACACAAAAATTAGTGTAGACAAGACATTTTTTTTATCAAAATCTCAAATACCTACTACTTGGTGGGTTCTATACACATTACTCACTACACTACAATCAAAGGTAAAAAAGCAGCCCTTAAGGTTTGTGACCAGGGCCGCAGCTCTTGGGAGGCAATGTTAAAACACTGCTTTTTATAGAGATTAACGTATGGACAGCATAATTATGAGTTGAACGACCGCTATTCGCTACACAGTACACATACCATAGATTGCAGTCAGTCGCGTCATAGTCATTGAACCGTGTTACGCGACACTGAAATTCAGTGTCGCGTGTCGTTCGTGTACCTCAAAGTCATGGTTGTAAGTATGTACGTACATCGTACCCCACCCGAGACCCAAGTGTAACTATTCAAGCTTACGTTTACTATGCGTAAATATGTCAGAGGGGGATAGTTTTGATATCTGACGTGTGTATCTGTATATGTCTGTCTGTTCCCTCGTAGAGTCTCCCCAACGGACTGATTTTGATGCGGTTTTTTCTGTTTGAAAGCTAACGTAATCGAGGTGGATCTTAGCTATGGAGATCTGCACAGGCGTTTGAAGATTGTCAGCTCATTTCCTACTTGATTAAAAGGTCTTACAAGCTTTCACTGGTGAGATTGATTGGAAATTTGATTTACTGTTACTTTAAATTATTTCCAAGGCATGGTAACCTTGAGATGATGCTACAGCATCAAGTAGGTTTCGGGATATCCAACTCCTCAGTAACTTACAGCAGATATAGTGTGTTTCCGCTCATTACAATGGTCTCAATGAATAGTTGTTAGATAGATAATGATTAAGGATCGAGGCTCCAGTAGGAGCATCTGATGATGAAGCAGAAAACTGGGTAGCAGGATGTTAGGTATATCGTAAATATAGTCTGGCCATAGATTCACAAGTTGGGGGTGTTTTAAATTTTCAATTTACACTTGTTATTTAACAATATGACTCACCTCCATGTAAAACCTTCACTTCTTCATATGTCGCGGACCTCCATATACTGGTCTGGTGTTTCTTCTTCCTGTAAACGGAGAGGTCCTTCCAGGCTAGCGTCAGGTTTTCCGGCGTGTCCCCCAACCCTGCCATCTCATCGTCATCCCAGTTTACCACGGCCCCTGTCAGAACATTGCGTGTAGGTACTTTAAGATCAGACTCCTTCATTGTAGGGTAACGTCATTTGGTACTGTGGACAAAAGAGAATCATCATCATCATCAACGTCGTCATCATCATCATCAGCAGTAACCCATCAACGGCTTACAACTGAGCGCAGGACAGACGAACTCACAAATGGACAAGTTTCCTCACATTGTGTTCCTTCTTCGTTGAAGCATTTGATGTTTAATGCTTAACTCCGAAGTCAGAGGTGCGTGCCTAGGATCGAACCCACAACCTCCCTAAATAGGAGACCGCGGTCCTAACCACTAGGCTATCACTACAGAATAAATTTTTTGTATTGTGTTTTTTATCACATACTGCGTATTGGCAATATGCTATGCCTATAGCTATAGGTACTAGATAGAGTTATTTTTAACCGACTTCCAAAAAAGGAGGAGGTTCTCCATTCGGTCGGTATCTTTTTTAAAGCACTGCTATTAATACCAACTTAGTGACGTGTAAGTTCCATTTAGTAATCAACTGATGGCTGTGGAAATATCGTGATCAGTCAATCATATTCTGTAGGTACCTAGCTCTATTAAATAATACCTATAGGTAATATAGGTAAATTTAATTAGACTTCAATCATTCTAATCGCTATACACGGAAAAACAAAGGCATAAACTTAGATTAATTACTCATAGATCGGAAGTTTCTAACAAAGTTTCGCTCCAAACGTAGGCTCTAAACAAGCAATGAATGTGTGAGTGGCATGTAATTATTTTCTGTACTGGTACTGTTAATTACGTTTTTGATGGTTATTGTTAATTATTATACCCTATCACAGCTCAGTACGTTTGGTTTTAGGTTTCTGCGAGCTCGTCGTACTAACGCGACGATAGGAATATGCTTTCGGCTTACTATAAAAAGCTAATCACCGCGTCGACTATTACGTTTCTAGGAGTATTTATTCTAAGGGCATGAATAATAAAATTATTATATAAGTAATTAATAAATATTTTGTACTCATCTTGCGTTGATCGTTATGCATAATAATGTATTCATATGCATGACACAATAATAATTAGTATTACAATAATGTAATGACATGTTCGACTTGAGACTTCAACATAAATTGATGATACACAGAAGCCCGAGTGGCTTCTGTTCGTTGTTGAGAGTTGAGTGACTCTCAGAGTTCGTAATTTTGAAAAACAAATCAAAATAAGAAGAGCTTGTGCATGGAAGCAATCCGCTTTGCTTCTGCAGAGCAAATTCTACGTTTGATGCCGGCTCTTCTCTTCTACATTGAAATTGAAATTAATGAATCTTGAACAGGACTTAATATTCTCCTAAGTTTTGAAGCACAAGTTTCTTGTTAATAAACTTTTCCAATAGGCAGAAACAATTCTGAAATCTTTAAAATTCGCGTTACTGTTGACAAATGACAAAATTAAAATAATAAAACCTAATTCTTATAATTAATCTTTTTATTTATTTCCAGGTGGACTGACGACATCAAACGAGTCGCAGGGAGCCGCTGGATTCAGGCGGCGCAAGACCGAGGCCTGTGGAAGTCCATGCAAGAGACATTTGTCCAGCAGTGGACGTCTATCGGTTGATAAAGAAGAAGAAGAATCTTTTTATTATTTTCTTATTATTCTTATTGATAAGTAAAGTTATTGGATAGAAGCAGGCGTTACTTTGCGGAAGTTCATCATTAACCTTTTCTTGCTAACCTTTTCTTGCTAGTAAAGTTATTGTTTTTTATACATTATAGGCACACGTTTGACCAATAAGTATCATATTACATGGAAAGTGATGATATGGCCTAATGTGGAACGCTTTTGTCTAGAAGATGCCTATTCACTCTTGCTTTAAAGATACCTATAGATTGTACGTGTTAGAAAAAACAGATCTCGGAAGAGCGTTCCAGACCCTGGCCGTGCGAATCAGAAATGAAGATTTAAATCGCTTCGTGGGCGAAGATGGGATATCAACGAAGTAGGGATGGAAGCCCTCCCGATGTCTTGCAGTGCGGTGGTAAAAAGGTGAAGGTGGGACAAGTTCGAAGAGCTCCTGGGCACACTCACCGAAATATATACTTTAAAAAACACCGATTAGCCGGCATCTTGAAGTAAACTGATCGCGAGTTCCTTAATGCTACTCTTTTAGAAATTCCGTCATCTACCTCCAAAGGTCTTCCCCAAATATTCACTGTTACATAGTCGTATTACTTTACTCTTAATACTTAAATAACAGAATCACACGAACCAACCAACTTCCTAAACGAATGCCTAACAATTTAACTATACGACAACTCTACGATGATCCACGATTTCCTTTCAAACGGATGATAAATGTGTCAATTGACACCATTAAGTTCAATTTTGGAGACCCTATAGATAACTTGTTGTTAGGAAGGGCTATTAGAGCCACTTGTACGGAAGTACGTTAGAGACATGTATCTAATTTATCACTTTATACCCCCCAGGTGTACCCAAACAGAATTAATAAATTCTCAACTTGGAAACATAGCACGATAATTGTTAAAAACTAGGTAGGTAACCTGCTTTAAAAGGGAGGTTTCCTTAGAGCGATCCCAAGCGCTCTCCATGTTGAATCATATTCAATAAAACTTTATAGACACCCTGATGAAACTAATATTCTTAATAGTTTGTGAAAAAAATCAATTGATCATAAAATGTAAACGTAACAAAAGGATTAAATAATACTTACAGCGACAAAAACGCCAATCAACACCGAATAAAATACGGATTACATGGTTTCGGTTATGATAAAATTACCTATGCTTATAAGCTTATAATGCTTCTCGGTCAGGTTTTATATATAAATCTTTTAATTCCTAGTAGGTCATCATCATCATTATCATCATCATTATTTTTTTATTGCTTTCCAAACCACTCATTAACCACATTACAAATTGTAAACATTACCAAATTACTTTTTAACCGACTTCAAAACAGGAGGAGGTTATCAATTCGTCGGAATCTTTTTTTTATGTATGTTCAGCGATTACTCGAAGACGCTTGAAGAATTGGAATATTCTTTGTTTGAAAGGGTAAAGGTACTTCCCAGGTGGTCTCATTTAAATTTTTAATTATATACTTTGTAGTGGCGCGAGCGTTTGAAGTCGGTTTTTTAAAAAATATATTTTTTTATATTAAATTATTTGTACACCAATCGGATTTTGTCCGTATTCTGAGAGTTATGATTTGGGTTTCGTATGATTTCTTAAAATAGGATTCTTTAAATAGATGTGGACTTTTTCGTACAAAAATCGCTATTTCAAAAATAGACGATAAAGTTAACATTTTTTCTATTAAAAAATATGGTCTACAGCTTTCGCGTGTTTTTATGTTCACCAGAATGCGTAGGCATTTTTTTTTGTTATATAAATAAGTGATTGAAGTAGGTATGTACTACTGAAATGAAAAAAAAAATTGGTTGTCTGTAAAGTCGGTTTACGGACGATAGTTTTACGTGATAACGTCATAAAGAAAAATTGACGATGAGTGGCGGGCGGCAGCGCGGTCACAAGCCAACGCTTGGGCCGATCGTGCCTCTCTATCGCTTGTTCCGCGCTCTCGCTTGCACGCTCAGGCTTAGGCGGAACGTGACACTTTTTCGTGCGTGCAGCCGGTGTTCATCGATTTATAAGACGTTATCACGTCAAAAAAAATGTATTTGATAACAAGCCTATTGTTACTCTCGCTCTCCAGCAATTATGGCCATGCAAAAAATCACTTCGGTCTAATTTTCCGTTCCTGCATGATTGAAGGACTAACCAACAACAATACTTTCGAATTTATAATAGGTAGGTATAAGCATAGATAAATTAAAATATGGTATAAGTAAGGACTTTAATTTCTTTCGTAGGGAGGAAGATAATGATGTTTGGCTATCTTCTCTGCTTAGCCAAAATAGTCCCCTCCATAAATACAATCTTCTCTGCTCTTATCTCTCTTACTCTACCTACTGGGAAAAACGCTCTTACGAGATTTTTGAACCTAGATTGCAGAAAAATTAACGTGAGTAACAATAATTATTATAATTTATAATGTTCAAAAAGAGATAAAATAAATCGATACAAACTAGCAACATTACTTTTATTGAGCATTAGGGATTAATGTAATTTAAAATAGTTAAGTAATTTATTTGACACAGCTAAATTGCTCAAAAAATTTAAAGCTGATCGTCCACTAGATATAAACTCAGTTCGCGTGAATCCCATCGTGAAAAGTTAATAATGAAGTCTTTGTCAAAAAAATAATATGTATTGAATTTGTGTTTTTGAAACTTTTTATAGCTCACTAATCACTATGGCATCATGAGACTTGACTAATTGATTTTCTAACTGAAAATAGCTTTGCTATCGTCGTCGAAAACTTATTACTAACTAGCTGATACCCGCGACTTCGTCCGCGTGGATTAAGGTTTTGTACTCCCGCGGGAACTCTCTTATTTCCCGGGATAAAAAGTAGCCTATGTGCTATTCCAGACTACAATCTATCTGTAACAAATGTCAGCTAAATCGGTTCAATCGTTGCGACATGATTGAGTAACAAACATACAAACTTTCACCTTTGTAATATTCTAGCTTCTGCCCGCGACTTCGTCTGCGTGGACTTCAGAATTGGATCCAAAAAAAAATGATAAATGTGATAGTAATAAAAAATGGAATTAAATTTACACCCATGCTATCGCTTGCGCTGTAATAGAAAAAATAGCTGTAATAGAAGAAATAGCGCAGATAGCTTTGAAATTATAGCGGATTATAGGGATAGTTTGTAGTCAGAAAAGTGGCATAGGTTTCTGTTTATCCCGGAAAAACATCTTATTCCTACGGGAAAACACGTTTAGAGCGTGTTAACCGAATTACACACGGACGAAGTTGCGGGCGAAAAGCTAGAATGATATAAAAATGAATTACTGGTTCGCTTCGCTCGTTAACAATTTTTAATCTTACCACAGGAACTATTTGAGAGATCGGTATAGAAAGTATAGCCTTTTCAATAGCATAGGTGACATGCATACCAAATTTCAAAACTGTCTGCCCGCGGCTTAGCTCGTAAAAAAATTTCAATTTTCCCTCGGGAACTCCTTAAGGAATCGGGATAAAAGGTAGCCTATGTTCTTTTCCATGTCAAAGGCTACATGCATGCCAAATTTCATTCAAATCCGTTCAGCCGTTATTGCGTGATTGAGTAACAAACATCCAAACATCCAAACATCCACACCTTCACATTTATAATATTAGTAGGATAACCTGCTAAAATACTTTTACAATTTGAGAGAAACACTAATGTATGAACTAAATTTAAATTTTATGAATACTGGTATTTTTAACTCTATTTTTAGTAAATCGTTGAACATATCGGCTATTAAAGTGTATAGATTTGTTAGTGATTCTCTCAAATTGGTATAGTTGTAGATTTAATTATAATTGATTTAATTATACTCATTTGTAAATTGTGTGTAAAGGTACCTACTGATGGGGCTGACATATAGGTCACCTATAAAAGCCCCTTAAAAATAAATAAGATTTAAAAAAAATACTTTTCCACGACCAAAAATATATTATGCTCTCGGTACATTATTAATCACATTGCCTTATATCTACGTGAAATATATTTGTTACGTAAGTTTCTTTGTAGGCAGTAGGCACCTATTAAAATTCTTATGGCCGATTTTACCAACGTCGAGTGACCTTTTACCGAGGAATAGATAAATTGGGTGTTCTGGCAGTTTTTGTATTGAAAATACTGTTAAAATATCAAATTTACGCTCGGATAAGACTTGTTTTACGTTGGTGAAATCGGCCCTTAGTCGTATGTGTTTAACACGGTTTTCACCATCACTTATAAAATCTAGCTCACAAGTTATTTAATCTCGCATGGCTCCGGTGGACAGCAAACCTTAGGAATATAATTATTAATGGCTTGCTGGCATTTGTTTATTAAGTCGCCCTGAGTCTACTTCAAAATAAGATATATTTCAAGTTAATCTTAAGGTACTTAAAGAAACAACCTGTTTTGGTGACCTCCGAACATATCACTTATCCGTTCTAATCTTTGGCTATTAATTTAGATTTAGTTAAATATTAATAGTTTATTTATGTGTACTATTTACCTTGTGTGGGCTTTATTATTGTTAACTAGCTGATGCCCGCGACTTCGTCCGCCTGGATTTAGATTTTAAAATCCCTTCCCTCGGGAACTCTTTGACTTTCTGGGATAAAAAGTAGCATTATGACACTCTCCAGGTCCTCAACTTATACCCATGCAAAAAATCATGTTGATCCGAAGCTCTCTTTTTTTTTTTTTTACTTTTTTTAATTTTTTTCCACCGTTTAAACCATCCCTAGACTACGACGAACATTTCAAAACCAAAATCAGCTAAATCGGCCCAACCGTTCTCGAGTTTTAGCGAGACAAACGAACAGCAATTGATTTTTATATAGATAGATTTATTCTCGCATAGGGAAATATTATTTCGACGTCGATGCAAGTTTTAATTAGTTAGGTAACTTATCCGTTTACCTAACGGTACCTATACTCACTAAACTCTTCTTTTTCCTAAATCCTGAGACTCGATTAGGTACGTATTTGTCATATAAGGTGTCTCTTTCGGTGAAAATTGACCAAACTCTACATCTTGCTAGGGTAAAATGCCCATTCTCCGGCCACTTAAGATATCTGCTAACTTAATTCATTCTTAACTAAGCTCTACAGAGGAATTAGAGCACAAGTTTTTTTTTTAAGTCGTGAATATATTCATGAATACATTTATATTTGAAATATTTTGGCTGCCAATTTTTATAAAAAAAAATGTTTTTTTGTAAAATGTATATTTTCTCCAGTGTCCGGCCGTCCCAACCTAGTGCCCGGCCACTTCGTGTCCAGTCTCCGACCGCCTTCATAAAACGACTGAAAGCCTATTCAAAGCTGCACATCTCCTACTAAAACATCAAGCTAACCAATATAGCGTAAGCAAGGAACCTCGTTTTGGAAACTACTCTCCCAGATTTTTTATATGGATACTGGCCGGAGACTAGTACTATATAGTACTATAACTAGTTATCCGGCCGCTAAGTCTCGTTAAGGGCCGGATTACTAGGCAGTACTACCAGTTTCTGGCCACCATATTCTCATAGAAGATCTGTTACCCATAATATTTAATACAGATTTGACATGAAATCTTCTATAATATAATAAAACTGTAACAGGTCCAATTCTGTACATTGAAGATATTTTGAAAATTTTTGTTTAAGGGCACTCTATAATCGATACTGAAGCTAAAACAATTTTTTTTTAATTTTTTGTCTGTCTGTCTGTCTATCTGTCTGTCTGTCTGTCTGTCTGTCTGTATCTTGGCCGCGCATCACGCCGAAACTACTGGACGGATTTAAATGAAACTTGGCATGTTTTAAGGTCATACTACGAGGTATAATATAGGATACTTTTTATCCCGAAATTCAGCACAGTTCCCTTGGGAGAGGAGATGAAAGTCAAAATGTGTATTTAGCTGTAATTCATTAAGGCGTATTCCGATTTCATTCATTCTTTTTTTGTTAGAAAGCAGGTATTTTAGAGATTGTCCTGTAATTATTTTAAGGTCGTCAATTTAGTAGTTCAGAAATTATAGACATCACAATCTTCAGTATACCGTCCAAATAACTTGAACCCCGGAATCTACAGGATACTTTGAATGTACGGCTCATCTTAAGCTGGCATGCGTACTTTATCGTACATAGCCATCGTGGATAGCCCTCAGCCCTGGCGTCAGATTTTGCCAAACGATCATTATACCTACATACTACACAGTAGGTATGGATGTAATACATCGTATGGACGTAATGTTACAGTGATTTCCTATGCAATTTAATATTCTAATCATACTAATATTATAAATGCGAAAGTGTGTTTGTTTGTTGGTTTGTTCTTCAATCACGCCACAACAGAGCCACGAATCGACGTGATTTTTTGCATGGGTACTATAGTAAATGTATAATGTTAAAGTGTGTTTGTTTGTTGGTTTGTTGGTTTATCCTTCAATCACGCCGCAACAGAGCTACGGATCACCGTGATTTTTTGCATGGGTATAGTCGAGGACCTGTAGAGTGACATAGGCTACTTTTTATCCCTGAAAATCAGTGTTCACGAGGGATTTTAAAAACTATATCCACGCGAACGAAGTCGCGGGCATCAGCTAGTTATCAATAAAATTATACTTCACAGTATGCTCACGTTTAATAAAATACAACAAATCAATTAAATCCTCAAAGCCAGTGCCCGGCCGGGGTAGGCCGAATACTGGAAGTAGTCTTTTATTGCTCCAGTACACCGGCCTCTGATTTGTTATATATGGAGCAATTTAACGCATATTTTACTTTAAAACCAAGTAAATAGGAACCTCGTTTTGTATCATATTTGTATCATAAAACTCAAATCTTTTTTAAAATAATGATTAATATAACTAGAACTCGCCACTTAAAATCACTTCTCCACTAATTTTTTTCTTGATAGAACGTGGCTGTCAACAAGCATGTTATCACCTCTGCTTTCAAATTGGAACTAAAACTCTAATATTTACTAGCGTCACATATCTTGGCGTCTAAGTTGTAGATAATTGAAAACAGTTTTTAAAAATATCCTTTATTGGCTCGTACCTAATCACAAGAGCATTCCTATTTTATTTAAAAATGATGTCTGGCCGGAGCCGCCGGACACTGGTAGGGGCCGGTAAACTGGGCAAGTTACCCTACAGTAGGGCAAATATGCACGCCACGAGTGAATTTTTAACCGACTACAAGAAAGGAGGAGTTTATCAATTCGTCGGAATCTTTTTTTTATGTATGTTCACCGATTACTCGAAAACGCCTGAACTGATTTGGAAAATTCTTTTTTTTTTTGAAAGCATCGATGATTGAAAAACCATATCGAATCTATCGAAATTGGTTGAGTGATTTTTAAAATATCAACAATAAATTATATACTTACTTTGTATAGTGGCGCGGGAGTTTGAAGTCGGTTTTTTAAAAAGATTTTTTTATATTAAATTATATTTTCTACCCGTTTTCTCGTAATATCACTTAAAAATTCACGAGTAAACGTGTAGAATTTTTTTTTACGTGGCACGCATTTTTTAGTGATATAACTATAGTAGGTATTTACATTCTTTAAAGAAAGTTCTAAAAGTTTCTACTATTTCGTATACATATTGAAATAAAATTCTAAGGGTTAAATTTATAGAGTCATAGATAGACCATTCAACCAAATGAATGATCTAAGGTAGTATCCTCTAATCTGTGGATCTAAGAGTAATAGGTATCTAGAAATTGAAGAAAAAGTCGGAACGGAAGTGGGCCGGTCTTCGCAGACCAATCATTTTAGCTCTTTTGGCAACCGGAAATTTAGCGCGAAGCTGATTGGGCTATAGCTTAGTCATAGAATAGATAAATAACACATGGTATTATATCGATAGTATCCTAATGGGAAAATGTCTATGTGCAAATAAAATAATAGGTATAAAAATTAGCATATAAAAAATATAGCAAATAGGTAATTTGAATCTAACAAAGTACAACCTACCTACCTATTTATTTAAATAGCGATTTATTTTTGTAGCATGTTAAAAGTTTTATCCATTCAGTCATCTCAAATCATCGCCTCTCCTCCTCTCCTCTTGAATGAGAAGGACTAAAATGTTAAAAAATATACTTACTGTTTACCATTTTTTTATTTATGTAGGTAAGTTAGTTTAGGGAAAATATCCAGAAAAGCGTTAGGTATAGCGATTTTTTTGGCACTTCTCTAGCAATGCCAAAAATAGCATAGGTACTTATTAGCTTCCTTGAACGAGCCGCCACAGAACAGGATTTTGCGTCGCCTGTATACAGCGGCTTGCACCGACTTGCTTGAGATCCTTCGTCCACCTAGTGAGGGTATTCCAACGCTGCGCTTCCCGGTAAAGGGGTCTCTATTCCAGCACCTTAGGATCCTAACGTTGATCGGCCGCCATGTTCCGCCCGTTGCCACTTCAGCTGAAGTCTATTAAAAACCCAAATACTGTGAAACCAGCACACTACAACATAATCGACTGGATAAGGCTAATGCTGAAGACATGTTATACTATACTTTTATGGCTGAAGCCTGAGACCATTCAATCCAAAGGACGAGTAACGAACAAAAATGACCGCAACTTTACTTCACTTTTAGTGCGGGGCTTAAACTATACAAAGACTAAATTCCATCGATGTAAGTACAGTAAGACAAGGCTCTATATTGGCATTTGGCACTACGCCTGTGTCCCCTGTAAGTAAGCTAAGAGAACATACAGAATGCTGTTATAAAGTTGTAGGTATCTGAAGATCGCTGTGTTAGTTCCGACTTCAGATTTTGCAAAATAATCCTATCGCACTGTACAATGGCAGAGGCACTGTACAGAGGCAGTGATAGCCTAGTGGTTACGATTGTGGTCTCCTATTCGGGGGCTCGAAGGTTCGATACCGGGTACGCACCTCTGACTTTTCGAAGTTAAGTGCGTTTAAGAAATTAAATATCACATGCTTTAACGGTGAAGGAAAACATCGTGAGGAAACCTGCACACCTGAGAGTTCTCCATAATGTTCTCTAAGGTGTGTGAAGTCCGCCAATTTGCATTGGGCCAGCGTGGTGGACTATGGCCTATAACCCTTCTCTGAGAGCAGACCTCGCTCAGTAGTGAGCCGATGATGGGTTGTTAATGATGATGATGTCTGTACAATGTAAGTATGTAGATAAAGGTACATATTGATGCCGAAGCCATAACGTCGAGTGTGAATAATAAAGGATGCTACCGGATACACGTAAGTATTTTCAATCAAAGGCTAAGCCGTGTCGTTTACCTCGTATTGCGTTACTAGTCACGAGTGTAGGGTTTAAGTTGAGGACTATAATATTATGATGACAAAACACTACTGTTGCGGTCACATAGAATTCATTAGAGATTTTTTTATTACCAGATAGGCTTGCGTTTGACGACAATGTGTTTCGGGATTTAAAAGGAGTCTTTGTCATAGAATAGAATAGAATAGAATAGAAATATTTTTTATTCAAATAAACTTTTACAAGTGCTTTTGGATAGTCGATGAATCTACCACTGGTTCGGAATGCCCTTCCTGCCGAGAAGAACCAGCAAGAAACTCGACGGTTGCTCTTTACAAAACAAATTTACAATACAGTAAATACTATGCTATATGCAGTGTTTCCACAATGAGGGAAGTTCCAAAAATGCATACCGACTAACTTCTATCTTAAGATGGGCAGACATAAAGTAGCCACATTTGTACGTAGGTATGTTCAAGTCGGGCTAGCATTCGTTTCATCGTTTCTATTTAGGCCCGCCCTACTTGAAAATACGCGTGACAAAGGCTTCTTTTAAAAACAGAAAAACAACATTTCCCACGACTCCAATAAATATTATTTTATTATTTACATTAGTACCTACCTACCTCGAATATATGTAGGTATTAATGATTATCTGATTTGTGTTATTAATTTATTTTCGCCTGATCATTAATGCATGATTGAATAAATTATGTATGTAATAAAATAAAATTATTTACTTATTCCTTTTTAGTTTTGTTATTAGGGTAATTCCGGGGTAGATGGCCATATGGGAGAGATGGCCCATCGAAATATTTCAATGAATCGTTGGTTAGATGTCGCTGTTTAGCGTTTAGTTCGCTGCGCGTCGTGCGTGAGGGCAGCGGTACGGCAAAAAATTTGGCGAAAAAAAAGGAAAATTAAGTAAATCCCTTGTTTTTTGTTTCATCTACTGTGAATATTTTTTAGATGGTTATTATTTTACATGATTGTGGTGTTAGTTTCTTTAAATAATGGTGATATTTGTATTTATTGTAAAGTATACGAACAATACTTGGTTATAACCTCAAAATTATTTGTTTCGTGTTTTGATTTGTTTTAGTTTTCGTTGTGGCCATCTCTCCCAGAAAAAAAGGAGAGATGGCCAATTGCAGTCGGTATATGATGGCCATAGCGTCATGGTTCAGAAATGATGTTTTATCCAAATAATTGATTTATTTTCAAATAATTGATTTAATTTCATATTTGTTTTAGATGCCTAATAAATAGGTACAAGAAAAAGGCAGTGGCTGTGAGAGGAAACTGGTCAGAAGAATCACTAAAAGCAGCTATTAATGCTGTGAAAAATGATGGATTATCCATACGCGCGCCAGGTCTCCAATACCGAATACCTAGAAAAACAGAAAGAAGATTGAAGAAAAATAATGACAAGAAAGGACTTATGGGACCGTCTACTTTATTTGGAGAAGAAAACGAGAAGAAATTGGTTGCTCATATTAAAACAATGCAAGCAAAAGGCTTCCCTTTAACGATGGATAACGTAAGAAAAATAGCTTACGTATTTGCTGAACAGTTAAAATCAAATCATCGATTCAACAAAGAAAATCAGAAAGCAGGATATGACTAGTTGCAGATTTTCTTAAGCAGAAATACTGATATTACTTATTAGTGTACTAAGGAAGTCAGAAGGACTTTCTTTGGGTAGAGTAAATGCTATGAAAAGATCAGAAGTAAACGCATATTTTCAACTGCTTGAAGGCGCCCTTACCTATTCAAGACAATGAGATGCTACCTGCAAATTGCATATTTAACATGGATGAATCTGGCCTACAGATAAACAGCCGTCCGGGACACGTGCTTGCTCAAAAAGGTTCTAAAGCTGTTTAAAAAGTAGAAAGTAAGACCAAAAAGTAATTATGAGGCTAGAATTCAGTTATGGCCATCTTACCTCTAATGCCATGGCCATCACGCCCGGACACCTCGGGAGAGATGGCCAATTGTGATTTTAAAAAAACTTAAATCAATAAGATGATCTCATTACAAATTGTTAGTTTCATGTTTATAATATCATAGTCGATTGTCCAAAGTTTAATTAGAAATAAATATAATTATAAAAACATACGTAATTGATTTTTGACAGAGCCTAGAAAAACTATGGCCAACTACCCCGGACTTACCCTATTGAAATCGGTTTATATTTTTATTTTTTTTAATTTTTTATTATTGTTTCTTGTTATAAGGCTTATTATCTGAATTTATAATAGGTTGTACTTACTTAGCTACCTACCTCATTATCTTCAGTATATATGTTCCTTGCTCATTATCATCTGATAAAAAACTTTCTATTTCGTGCATCCGAAGAGCGTCAAAAAGGGATATAAGATAAGATCCGATAAAATTCTGGTTTGTGGGGTCTAGTAAATAGTTGGAACAAAAAGTGCATTCCGGTTTCCGGCACACGAGATTTTTTCACATAAATTCTGTGGGTAAGGCTACGACCGGCCCTAATATAAATATATTTATTCACAGCTTCATGGTTCACGGTGCCAATCGATCATAATATTTTATTAATTGAGATTCTTATGATTTGTAAACAAGTATTTTAATCACCTTAAGTATATTTCATAATATTTAATAACACTTTTAACCCACGGCAACGCACTATATTTTTCTAGTTGCTACTAAGGGCTTTAGCAAGAAGGTTGTCAAGCTACTGTGACTTGTATGCTGATGTATTTAAGGATCAGCGTTGTGTAACACATGAACGTAAGATGTAACATGATACTGGCTAGAAAATCTACCTTGTACCTGACTTGGCTCACCGCAGTTACGCTTGTGAATTCTATCAGACTTTTCTTTTATTATAATAGGATGAAAGCCAGGTCATCGGTTTGGTTACTATTCACTGGGAAGCATAATTTCACTTTCTGGCCTAGCCTGTGGGGTGACAGTATTGCGTTCCAAAACGAGACGAGTCAATCAGGATGAAATTAAATTTAATCCAAACACACATTATACGAGACTTACGTAAGCTCGGGAAAAAGGGCACACATCGTGACGCGACAGACTTGTAGTCTCATTGTAACTGTGTGTTCCGATTAAATTGAGTTTCATCCTGACCGACTCGTACATTTTTTTTTTTAAATCCTTTGTTTTAAAAGGAAGGCAGAGCTCCTCTGACAGAATCAGAGACTTTATTTATCATTTTAAATTTTCTTTTTTTGTTCTGTTGTTTTTTTTTTATTTATTTATTATGGTTTAGCTATAATTTTAATGAGGAATATAACAAGACAATTTTTATAGTGTAAATCTGCTCGTCTCATTTTGGAACCCAAAGCTTTCACCCTACAACCACAACTTTACTAATTGCTAATTGCTAAAGTCTTGAAAATTCCACCGCCAAGAGGGTTAAATGCGGGGTGAAAGTTTGTATGAAAGTTTCCATTTTTTATGTTAGTTTGTATAGAAATCGAAGTGATTGTTTTTGTCATGGGTATAGTTGAGGATCCTGGAGACGAGAGTCGAGAGTGACATGGGATACTTTTTATATACCGGAAAACCAAAGAGTTCTCGCTCAATTTAAAATTAAATTCACGCGGACGAAGTCGCGTTTGCATCAGCTAGAAGTTATGATAGTATAAATATGGATAAATTCTAAATAATATAGGTTTATAAACAACACATTAGTTGCCACAGCTGCCTATTACAAAACTAAGAACCTTGATGGGCAGCCTACATGCCTCCTTCTACGCGCATTTGAGATCAGAGCTTTTAAACACAATACTCGTATGTTATAGTTCAGCAACCTCTTCGATCACATAAAAAAAAGAGCAACGTAGTTCTATATCTATATACTAATATTATTAAGAGGAAAGATTTTTGTTTGTTTGTTTATTTGTTTGTACCGAATAGGCTCTGTAACTACTGGACCGATTTTAACCATTTTTTCACCAATAGAAAGCTAAGTTATCAGGAAGTAACATAGGCTATAATTTATTTTAGAAAATTAGAAATCCTTAAGAAAATTGCAATAATATAACCCAAAGTCGCCAAATTTTGCCTATAAAATACATTATTTGGCGTTTGCTGAGAAAACTATTAATGATAAATAAAAATTATTTACTACATGATTAAAGTAATCATTATTACCTATAAAAAAAGTCCCGAAGGGAATATATCTAACTATCATATTATTTAAGTCACAGCTTAGTAGCTTTTGTATTCTAAAATTTAACTAGATCGCCTTTATTATCGCAATATTCTTCCTTAGTAATACACATTATAAATGCGAAAGTGTGTTTGTTTGTTGGTTTGTCCGTCAATCACGCTGCAACAAAGTTACGGATTGACGTGATTTTTTGGATGGTAAAATTCAGAAGTGCGTACCCGGGATCGAACCTGCGACCCCCCCGAATGGGAGACCACAGTCCTAACCACTAGGCTATCACTGCTTTACCATACCAGGATACCAGTTTAGTAGTTTACGATTATTATATAAAACGAACATACAGGAGCGTCAACCAACTAAAAAAGCTATAATTGTCAGACGTAGACGCGTTTCTGAGACGCAGAGAAAAAACCGCGCCGCGCGCTGCCCGCGCTCCCTCTGGCCTACACCCTTTCGTCGCCTGTGCCATGCGCGAGCGTACTTCAGCATGCGTACATTCTTTTTATTTAAAAAACCCTAATCATTTTTGGATTCAAAATGTTTATTAGTCTTTTTATGGGACCTCACAATAATACTGAAAATAATGCGACGTCTGTTGCTGGGTGGGGAGTGGGGACAGTGCCCATACAATTTTTTTCATAGTCCTTAGGTACGCTGCGCGCTGTCGGCAAAGGTTTATAATTTACGATCAATTGCAGAACTCGTAAGCCTTTTAAGCATTCCGATATTTTTTCTGCGAAGTAATTCCTGTGTAGAAGAAGAAGCAGCACCAATTTTAAGCCCAACTCTATTCTTAACTAAACTTAAGTTTGTTAAAGGCAATTAATAAACAAAACACGATTAATTACCTGCTAATTGTTGTAGGTATAATACATAAATCAGTGACTTAATTAGCTCAAACTCAAATAAATTATTTAGGAAACCAGTTATTTTTTTGAACACAAAATACCAGTAGCATTTTAAAAAATAAAGTAAAAATCTCAGTTATAGTACAGAGATTTTCGAAATGTCCACATATCAGAGGGCAGTCTGTTTATATACTGGAAGACTATATCTAATACTAACTGCCCCACTCAGAGTCATTCATTAAATTATGATTAATTAATCATTGACTTGTGATTAAATGCCGCACTCAGCCGCATGTATTAAATTATATTATTTAATGATTAATTAATTAATTATCATTAAATCAAAATGTCAGTAATTACTGAATAATACTGAATAATTGATTATTTAATTACTGAATAATCACTGAATTGTCATTAATGTACAAACGATGCGTTAACTTCTGAGAACGAAACTTTTTAAAATCCAAGATTAATTAGCGACTCTGTGTGCGGCACTGACTCTTTTCAAGGAACGGGTTAAAAGTAATTAGAAAAAGTAGATTAGCGTAAGATTGCCTTTATTTATGTTAGGATAGATAAGTTAACAGAAAATCATGGAGAAATTGCAAGAAAAAGAGAAAGGGAAGAAGAATGAGGTCATATTACTACAAGAGAGTGGGCCGAAATAAAAAGGTTCGAAAAACTCAATCGTAATGGAGACTTTAATAATGGAGAGGCACATGTAGACAAAGAGACTGTTAATTCTTTCGATGGATGAAAACAACTTTATTTATCTGTCAGTTCTTGACAACCCTGGAATAGACATGTCAAAAAGTGACAGCATGACCAACTAAACCAGTTTGGTGCAAGTGGCCCTTAACAGGTAAGTAGTAAATGGTTATTTTCGAACGCACTACAAACAAAGTTTGATTCATATTTGAATATTAATTAAATTCGTTGAATTTTGTTTTGATACGCTCTAGCTCACGCTATGTGGTTTGTCAGATTTCAAAATTACACGGGCTGAAAGATTTATTAAAATGGAGAATGTTCACTAATTTTGACTTTTAGCTCTCCGTATTTTCTGTTAAAAACATAAAATACACGTGAAAGTATTATTTCGATACGTCAAGTAGTTTCGGAGATATTATGGAATTTTAAAATTTTCCCAAAATGACGTCACGCTGTAGTTACTTGTATAAGTGGACTCGATATTTAGGGAAATTTCAAATGCCCCTAAAATCATAACTTACTTGGTTTTTTTAATGAAACAAAAACTACTGTATTTGTTTACATAATATTATACTTTGACAAACTTTCAAACGATTTTGCATACCTAGACCTATAGTCCAGGGTAGATAATTTTTGAAAACAAAAAAAATTATAGTAGGATGAAACCCATTGGAAAAGAAAGAGAATGCAACAAAAATGAAAGGAAAAATAAATTACGGGCGATCTGAGGTCGGGAAGTGGGGGGAGGGGGGGTTTAAGGGTAAAAAACGGTTTATCTCAATTTCTGGAAAAACTACAAGTCCTATGGAAAAAAGTTAAATGGCAAAGTTGTAGGTAATAAAAAGATCTACAACTTTTGTATTTAGACTTTTTTCACATAACCTCAAAATGTATGTGAAAAATTCAAATAACCAAGTTTTTGGTTTTTTATTTTTATCTTTTACAAAAAAAAATATTTTTTCACGAAATTTGGTGTAAACGTACCTTTTTATGTCCCAAACACTCTGTAATTTTTCTGATTTAAAATATTTGTTTTTTCACCTTTTTTTTTTGACTTAATATTGAAAAAGCACCTAATTTTCAATCGAAAATTTTCCCGTCAAAATATCTGCTTTTTTAAAAAAGTCGATGAGCCCCTATGAAATACCTTTTAAATTACATGCGTAGATTGCTATTTATTGCTATTTTAAGATAACTTATATACCTAAGTGACCTACGGAAAATTTTAGCCCATTAAAGGGTATTTCATAGAGAAGTGGGGAAGGGGCTAGGAGGGTCTGGGCCTTACTACCTGTTATTTCGTATTTCGTTTCTGCTTTTTCTGAGAGCATTTACCATAGTAATGTATATATTTTTTTACACCATCAGAAAGTAGAGATTTCAACGAACAAAAAGATCACCGACTTTTTTTAAAAAGCAGATATTTTGACGGGAGAATTTTCGATTGAAAATTAGGTGCTTTTTCAATATTAAGTAAAAAAAAAAGGTGAAAAAATAAATATTTTAAATCAGAAAAATTACAGTGTGTTTGGGATATAAAAAGGTACGTTTACACCAAATTTCGTGAAAAAATATTTTTTTTTGTAAAAGATAAAAATAAAAAACCAAAAACTTGGTTATTTGAAATTTTCACATACATTTTGAGGTTATGTGAAAAAAGTCTAAATACAAAAGTTGTAGATCTTTTTATTACCTACAACTTTGCCATTTAACTTTTTTCCATAGGACTTGTAGTTTTTCCAGAAATTGAGATAAACCGTTTTTTACCCTTAAACCCACCCTCCCCCCACTTCCCGACCTCAGATCGCCCGTAATTTATTTTTCCTTTCATTTTTGTTGCATTCTCTTCCTTTTCCAATGGGTTTCATCCTACTATTATTTTTTTTTCACTTTTTATTATTTTTTAAGGCTTCTACCCTGGTCTACTAGTAACATTCTCAATTATAAAAATGCTGCAAGTTGTCAGATACACACTTGGGCATTTAAATAATACTAATATGGAATATAATTTATAATATATTTTTAAGCTATTGCATAGCTTTTATCGCGGGCTTTGAGCGCGGCGACCGAATCAAGAAATTCCGTAACGAAAATAAACCTAACACCGTCGTTCAGTAAGCGTTCAACATTTTAGAACACAAGTACAACACAACAAGTAGCTCTGCTCGGCGCAGTGGGCGAGCGGCCGCTTTCTTTACCGTATGGTGTATGATGACGCAGGTTCGAATCTCACTCGCGAAGTAGTGACAGTGCGCTTTTCTTGTTTGTTTGTTTTTTAATTCTTTTTTTGCATAATTTATATTATGCAAAAAAAATATTGTTAAAAATATTATAATTGCATAAGTTGATAAAAAATGCTATGCAATAGCTTTACCGCGGCAGTCCTTGAGTCCCACACGTATTTTTTTATGTCTATTTCGTCTTTAAATATGCGTTAGCGCATCTTTCATCCGATTGAGACGAAACTTTGCATGACTCGCTTCTTTAATGTCTTCGTATGTCTTTAACATACCTGTACAAACTAAAATTATTTTATAGTTTGTAGTGGCGTTTGAAGTCGGTTTTTTTAAAAGAAATTTTTATATATTATTATAAATTTTATCTACACTAATGTTATAACATTCTACTTATGTTTCCAATACTTGACTTATAATTACTACTGTTATAGCGCAGATAACAAAACACTCAATTTAAGCAATTTCACATGATGGTATAATATCCACATCGATATCGTAAAATCTCATTATAACATCAATAAAACGCGACCAATTAACCTGGCGAGCCTTATGTCAAAATTCTCATACAAGTTGTATGAAATTTTGATATTAGGCTGGCTTTTGAAAACAGTTGGGTTATACGTGAAAACTTCGTCGAAACTACTAAACTTACATACACAAAACTCTTTGGTAAGATCTTTTGGCAATATTATAAAAAGTCACCGCCATATTGAAATTCTTTGTTATTGGACCGATTTCGTTCAAATTGGATATTTGGGCTTCCCTGGGGTCAAATAAGAGGAAATGATTGGCAAAATTATAAAAAGTGACCGCCATATTGAAATTCTTTGTTATTGGACCGATTTCGTTCAAAATCGATATTTGGGCTTCCCTGGGGTCAAATAAGAGGAAATGATTAGAAAAATTATAAAAAGTGACCGCCATATTGAAATTCTTTGTTATTGGACCGATTTTGTTCAAAATCGATATTTGGGCTTCCCTGGGGTCAAATAAGAGGAAATGATTGGCAAAATTATAAAAAGTGACCGCCATATTGAAATTCTTTGTTATTGGACCGATTTCGTTCAAAATCGATATTTGGGCTTCCCTGGGGTCAAATAAGAGGAAATGATTGGAAAAATTATAAAAAGTGACCGCCATATTGAAATTCTTTGTTATTGGACCGATTTCGTTCAAAATCGATATTTGGGCTTCCCTGGGGTCAAATAAGAGGAAATGATTGGCAAAATTATAAAAAGTGACCGCCATATTGAAATTCTTTGTTATTGGACCGATTTCGTTCAAAATCGATATTTGGGCTTCCCTGGGGTCAAATAAGAGGAAATGATTGGCAATATTATAAAAAGTCACCGCCATATTGAAATTCTTTGTTATTGGACCGATTTTTACTCTTGTTGTTTGATAAATTGCATTAGTGAAGATAAAGTAGTGTATGCAACTGCATATAACACGGGTATTAAAACACTCGTTACTATTATGAAACTCGCTGCGCTCGTTTCATAAACTCACACTCGTGTTTTAATACCCTTCATTATATGACAGTTGCATAAACTACTATTAAAAACTACCACATTCCGAAAAATTATTTCAAATTTATTGGGCAGGTATCAATAATTAATATCTAATTAACATAATTATTAGCTTGTTAGCATTTGATTTGTTACGCGAATCTATATCGCCTGTAACAATTTTATCAAAACTGCATCATTCATCGTTTACCATGTGTTTCATATATTAGGTGTAATGACAATTATTGACAGTCGTTAAGATTGTCAATTGTCCGCTAAGTTTCAAATTGTCTTGAAGTGTCATAAGGGCCGCAAATTGGCCTACATTAAATATATTTTTTAATTCAATGCCAAGATAGTCCTTGACTGCGATCTCACATAATGGTAAGTAACGATGCAGTCTAAGATGGTAGCGGGCTAACTTGGAAGGGGAATGGCAGTGAATATTCATCCTATATCCCTAATCTGTTTCTACACGCAATCGTGCTGGAACGCTATATCGCTTGGCGGCAGCCGGCACGTCTTTGACGGTAGGGTGGTAAATAGCCACGGACAAAGCCTCCCACCAGACCAGACCAGAGACAATTCAGAAATAATAAATTCCCAAATTGCCCCCGCTAGGAATCAAACCCGATACCTCTCAGATATAAAACCACAGCCCTCACCACTGCGCCAGGGAGGTCGTCAAAAATAATTTTTAATTTTGAAATTCTTTACAGTTTCATAAGTAAAAAGACAGAGGAGAGCTGGCTCAGTAGTATCTAGTCGTTGCTGGGTTGCTGATGATGTTCTTTTTTTTGACGTGATAGCGTCTTATAATAAATCGATGAACACCGGCTGCACGCACGAAAAAGTGTCGCGTTCCGCCTGAGCCTGAGCATGCAAGCGAGAGCGCGGAACTAGCGATAGAGAGGCACAATCGGCCCAAGCGTTGGCTTGTGACTTGTTTCTTTATACCGTTATCACGTAAAACTATCATCCGTAAACCGACTTTACAGACAACCAATTTTTTTTTTAATTACTCACCAGTACCAGGGGTTTAATTAATTGCAAGTGACACTCCCGACGCGTCTGGTAGTATCACAGGTTAAGACCTGACTGCCCGTGGTGCTACCAGAGACGTTGGTAGTACCACGAGCAAAAAAAATCTCGCGTAGCACCACCAGTAGAACCAACGGTAGTACCACGAGTAAGTAGCGAAATATCCACTTGTTTTTTTTTATATTAAGTACATAAATTACATCTATGGTATAAGTACCATAGATGTAATTAAAAAGCTTAGGAGCTTCTTTCAGTTGAAATCGAAGACAGAACGATTAATAGCTGTGTGCATATACCTAGTTCCTTCACCGTTGAAGCAAGTGATATTTAATTGTTTAAACACACTTGACTCCGAAAAAGTCAGAGGTGCGTACCCGGGATTGAACCTGCGAACCCCCGAACAGGAGACCACAGTCCTAAACACTAGGGACTAGGCTATCACTTCTTCACTAGGATCACTAACATCGTGAGGAAACCTGCACGCCTGAGAGTTCTTCATAATGCTCTTGAAGGTGTGTGAAGTCCGCCAATTCGCATTGGGCCAGCGTGGTGGACTATGGCCTATTTTAATCATAAGTAAGTGATAAGCCTAACCCTCCTCTGAGAGAAGACCTGCGCTCAATAGTGACTAGTGAGCCGTTGATGGGTTGCTAATGATGATGATGATGATACCTAGTTCCAGTAGTTGTTTATAAATCTACACATTTTTTTCTTCAAATAAAAAGACGTATATCTACTACCTACCTACATGAGTGACTCACACAAAGGTATCAGCCACTGCGTGGGTCGCATTGCTAAAGCGTGAGACAAAGCATATATCTCAATAGACTAAAAATCAAGAGTGAATAGGCATCTTCTAGGCAAGCGCGCTCCATCTTAGGCTGCATCTTCACTTACCATCAGGTGAGATTGCAGTAAAGCGATAGTCTATATATTTAAAAAAAAAAATAACTATGTACTACTATGGCATAGGTCTCTTGAAAGATTGCCACAGACCCGACCTTATGCTAGTTGTATCCAGCGGCTGCCAGCAAGCCGTATCTCATTACCTAAACGTTCTTTGAACCTAAACTTATTATTAAGTCCTACTGCAAGAATCATAAGGCTTCGTGTGAGCCTTATCAAGTTATCACTAACTTATAATTAAAATATTTTCAGGCCACGTGCTCAAACACGGTTTGCTTCTACAAAGGATAGAAAAGGAGGTACCTACCTTCTTAAATTAAGGAAAAATAGAATAAATTCTTAATGGATAAACGTTTAAAAAAGTGTAACACGATTACGGAAAATTATTGGACTCGTAGAACCTAGCTATTTAAACTTACTTAACACTTCGCAAAATGCGTATCGGTCCTATTAAGGTCCTATTAATTTATTAATTAATGATAAAGGTCAGTCTGTGAGGTTGCCATTTGACAATAATGAAGGAATAGAAAGTGCATTTATGCTGTGCACACATTTATACACAAATATCCCCCGCGCAGGTGGCTTACCTAGCCTGTTAACTCGGTCGGGATCTTTTTCTATTATCTCTGAGTTGGAAGGACGTTATTACATCCGGTTCTTTATAACCTCTTCATATAAATGAGAAAACATGTAGGATATTATGTTTTCTAAAGCCTAACTCCACGCGACAAAATCGAGTAGGTAGGTATCAAATGAAAATTTCCCAAACTTTTCCTACTTTATGAAGAACTAATTAATGAAATGACAGTTATAATTTAATTAATAAGTAAGTCCCGATAGATTTGTGTTTGTTATAACATTGGATGATTGGGTGATTGGGTGTTATGGATTTTATCAATAAAATCGATAAAATAATGAATTGTTTTTAAATATTTTTATTTTTTAGTCAAAACTATTCCGTTTAAAGGTAGATGTTTTGAGTAACCGTTTCCCAAGAAATTGTAAAAATATGTCAATATAAAACTTAATTAAGTAGTTATTTACTTACCTAAAAATATTTAAGTTTATTATAAGTAACTATAGATATTAGAGTACACTCACCTTAGAAAAACCGGTAAAAGATGTTGCACAACACTGTGACACTTATGGGCTAATAAAAAAACGAAAATGTCGCTTTTTATGACTCAAAAAAGTCCACTTCTTAAATAATCCACTTTTTTTATTAAAAATAAACTAAAATAACGTAACTGAGTTCACGCTAAAGGCTATGTTTCGAATATTAATACGCCACGGCGGCAACCGTCGTGAACGAGTTGCTACATACAACTGGCTATAGCTACCATTTTATGGAAATTAATGCGGTTAGATATACCTAATCTATACTTAATCTTTAATGACTTTTTAATTTCTAAAACGTTTTAATAATCATTGACTTAAAGAAAACATAAAATCTCTCGTCCATTTGAATATGATAAAAACCTTTTCTATAACTACATACCTATATAGATCTACGTATCATGATTCATGTGACATGTACTGATGTACCAAGCATGTACCTATGTACTATGTTGTTTACATACTTTTACATTATGTACTGATTAGAATTCTATAATATTATTTGTAAAGCAATACAGAATCCCTGTTCTACAGTAGGGTAAAATGCCCAGTCTCCGGCCACTTAAGGTATCTGCTACCTTAATTCATTAATAAATAAGCTCAACAGAGGTTTACAGAGGAATTAGTGCAAAAGTTTTTTTTAAGTCGTGAATATATCAATAATACGTTTAAAATTTATTTGAAATATTTAGGCTGCCAATTTTTATATAAAAAATGTTTTTTGTAAAAAGTATGTTTTCCGGTCCGGCTGTCCCAACCTAGTGCCCGACCACTTCGTGTCCAGTCTCCGGCCACCTTCATAAAACGACTGAAAGCCTATTCAAAGCTGCACATCTACTACTAAAAAATTAAGCTAAACAATGTAGCGTAACCAAGGAACTTCGTTTTGGAAATTAAAACACACACTGGTCTCACAGATTTTTTATATGGATACTGGCCGGAGACTAGTACTATATAGTACTATAACTAGTCATACGGCCGCTAAGTCTCGTTAAGAGCCGGATAACTAGGCAGTACTACCAGTTTCCGGCCACCATATTCTCATAGAAGATCTGTTACCCATAATATTTAATACAGATTTTTTGGCGGCCGAATACTGGACATGAGATTAATTGAAACTAAGAGAGACATCTATAATATAGTAAAACTGTAACAGGTCCAATTCTGTACATTGAAGATATTTTGAAAATTTTTGTTTGAGGGCACTCTATAATCGATACTGAAGCCAAAACAATTTTTTTTTAATTTTTTGTCTGTCTGTCTGTCTGTCTGTCTGTCTGTCTGTCTGTCTGTATCTTGGCCGCGCATCACGCCGAAACTACTGGACGGATTTAAATGAAACTTGGCACGATTTAAGTTAATACTACGAGGTATAACATAGGATACTTTTTATCCCGAAATTCAGCATGGTTCCCTTGGGAGAGGGGATGAAAGTCAAAATGTGTATTTCGCTGTAATTCATTAAGGTGTATTCCGATTTAATCCATTCTTTTTTTGTTAGAAAGCAGGTTCTTTAGAGATTATCCTGCAATTATTTCAAGATCGTCAATTTCGTAGTTCAGAAATTATAGACATCACGATCTTCAGCATAAGGTCCAAATAACTTGAACCCCGGAATCTACAAGATACTTTGAATGAACGGGTCATCTTAAGCTGGCAAGCGTACTTTATCGTATATAGCCATCGTGGATAGCCCTATTTTGTCAAAGTCAAACTACTCCAAAGGCGTCAGATTTTGCCAAACGATCATCATACCTACATAGTACATACATAGTACATACTACATAGTAGGTATGGATGTAATACATCGTATGGACTTAATGCTACAGTGTTTTCCTATGCAATTTAATATTCTAATCATACTAATATTATAAATGCGAAAGTGTGTTTGTTTGTTGGTTTGTCCTTCAATCACGCCACAACAGAGCCACGGATCGACGTGATTTTTTGCATGGGTAATATAGTTGAGGACATAGGCTACTTTTTATCCCGGAAAATCAAAGTGTTCACGAGGGATTTTAGAAACTAAATCCACGCGGACGAAGTCGCGGGCATCAGCTAGTTATCAATAAAATTATACTTCACAGTGTGCTCACGTTTAATAAAATACAATAAATTAATTCAATCCTCAAAGCCAGTGCCCGGCCGGGGTAGGCCGAATACTGGAAGTAGCTTTTTATTGCTCCAGTACACCGGCCTCTGATTTTTTTATATAATGGCGCAATTTTACGCATATTTTACTGTAAAACCAAGTAAATAGACATATATTTGTATCATAAAACTCAAATCTTTTTAAAAATAATGATTAATAGAACTAGAACTCGCTACTTTAAATCACCTCTCCACAAATTTTTTCTTGATGGAACGTGCCTGTCAACACGCATGTTATCACCTCTGCTTTCAAATTGGAACTAAAACTCTATTATATACTAGCGTCACATATCTTTGCGTCTAAGTTGTAGATAATTGAAAACATTTTTTTAAAATATCGCTTATTGGCTCGTATTCCTATTTTATTTGTAATAAAAAGTAATAAAAAGTGAAATTAAAAATTTTAAAAACCCCCGACATAAAAAATAAACTCTAAAAACTAACAAATAATATTTTAAACCTATATATAATTTTATACCTATATATATAATTACTATCGTCACATATATTATGCAAGTTCAAATATTTTTATTTTCCAAGCGTCGTCGTCGCGTCGCGCGGGGGACCGCTAAAGTTTATATAGTTATTTGTGTTATATGGGGCCAAAGGAATTTTTTGTTCCCCGAGGGCGTTATTTTGAATTCAGAGCGAAGCGAAGGATTCTATAGTAGACTCCCGAGCGCAGCGAGGGATTCTAAAGTAGAATCCTGAGCGTAGCGAGGAATTCAATATACGCCGCCCGAGAACAAAAAATTTTGGCCCCGAATGACACATACTATTTTTCATCATTACCTATGAGAAAAAGCTAGGAGTATCAACCTACTATGTATAGAGTATAGACATTACCAATACGCATATTGAAAGTTTAAATAAAACACAAATAATTTTTTTATGAAATAATTAAACATTAATATTTATGTTGGAAGTATGGGCGTATATGTCTAATCGACAAATTTGATCACGTGATTTATCGTAGACAACAACAGCTTCTCAAACATTTTTGAATTTAGACACATTTTTGAATTCTCTCTTCTGATTGGTCCGCGTTAGTGCTTTAGTATGCTAAAGCACTATAACGCGGACCAATCAGAAGAGAGAAATGAAAAGTCCCATGGGGTTAAAATGAAATTTTGCTCCCGCTGTCCTCTGAAGCCAATATTCGTTTTTCGAATAGGTATGATGAAAAAGTATTTTTCCAACAGCTAATTAATTATTACGAATTACATTTAGGTACGAGCGATCTTAAGTTTCATGCATATTATAGTCTACGCTCTACCGTAGTACTATTATATATTCTGTGGCTCTACGTAATGCCGCGCGCGACACGTGAGGTCAGACGACGTTGACGGTTGTGTCGATTTTGCGAATTTTTCGGAGTAAATTCTTTTGTTGCAATCTGCGACTACACCTGTTTTTCTCACTTAGCGGTCCCCCGACGCGACGACGACGCTTGGAAAATAAAAATATTTAAACTTGCATAATATATGTGACGATAATAATTATATATAGGTATAAAATTATATATAGGTTTAAAATATTATAATGTTAAAATGTTAGTTTTTAGAGTTTATTTTTTGTGTCGAATGTTTTTAAAATTTTTAATTTTACTTTTATTTAGTCCTTTTTAAAGTAGGTATAAATATTAGGAAGGTATTTATAGTCATTAGTTAGCGCAGTGGTAATTGAGCCTAATTGATCCCATTTAATTACCCACCTTCGAAATCTAAACCTTACTCCAACATGTCATATTTAAAGTCATGGTTACCTTACCATATACTTTCAATATCATTGAAGTAACACGGTACCAAATTTCGAATCGATAGGATATATGGAAGGTGGTCAGATGCCCTCATCAACTATTAAAGAGCTGATGATCTTCACACGGCTGATCAGGTCATGGTTACCTTACCATATACTTTCAATATCATTGAAGTAACACGGTACCAAATTTCGAATCAACTATTAAAGAGCTGATGATCTTCAAACTGCTGATCAGGTCATGGTTACCTTACCATATAGATATACTTTCAATATCATTGAAGTAACACGTTACCATATTTCGAATCGATCGGACATATGGAAGTTAGTCAGATCCCCTCATCAACTAGAAAAGAGCTGATAATCTTCAAACGGCTGAACAGATTTTCATGAAACATGGCTAAGAACACTCGGGATAAAATTATCTATGACACAAAAAAACTAAACGAAAATCGGTTCATCCGTCTGGCAGCTACGCTACCACAGACAGATACACAGACAGACACGTTAAACTTATAACCCCTCTCTTTTTGCGTCGGGGGTTAAAAAATGATGTCGTCTGGCCGACACTGGTGGGAGCCGGTAAACTGGGCAAGTTATCCTAGGTAAGTAAATAAATTCTTAATTGTACAGAATATACAGATAATAATAACTCACAAGATTTATCGAAATAGGCAATCCTCAGTTATAGTTATATGTATTTATAGCAACTATATTTTTTCGAATTCATGTGTTAGATAAAATTAGAATACAGGCTACCATATTATATTTTAAGCTACAATTTACGTATAACCGGAGCTGATGTCGCTAAATATGTATAATGGTCAGTATAATTTATACAAAAAAAAATATTTCGTATAATTAGGGTTCCGTACCAAAATGGTAAAAATGGAATCCTTATGGTGAGACTTTCTCCGTCCGTCCGTCCGTCCGTCTGTCACATTTCGGTAACTATTAAAGCTTTGGAATAGTTGAGCTAATAAAAAAACGAAAATGTCGCTTTTTATGACTCAAAAAAGTCCACTTCCTAAATAATCCACTTTTTTATTAAAAATAAACTAAAATAACTGCACAGAGTGGGGTATCATATGAAAGGCCTTTACCTGTACATTCTAAAACAGATTTTTATTGATGTGAAACATCTATAGTCGCACGTAAAACAGATTTCTGGCGTGGCGACGCATCTAAGGAAGTAGGAGTACGGAACCCTCGATGCGCGAGTCCGACTCGCACTTGGCCGTTTTTTTAAAATTCGGTTTTATATTACCTATTAACCTACTACTATCTATTAATAAACTAAAAGATAAACCTGATTTTAAATTTTTATTTTTAGCATCAATTTTAATAAATTTGCCTTTATGTTAATTAATAATTATTATGACAATGTTTCAAAAACTATGGAGCCTATCTACTTACAGGACAATTCAGGAGTATGTTGCGGCAGAGGAGTTTATATCGCAGAAGGAGACGGCTGAGCGGATGAGTGAGGAAGATGCGAATTTTCATCCGATCCGTCGCAGAAGGGTCGGTCGCAGGCGTGCCGCTCACGATCGCCGCCTGCAGCCTTGAGTAGGGCCTCCAGGCGATTGATGAGGGGAGTCTGTCGCCTGAGGAAGTAAGGTCTTCGGGGCGGGAGGCACTAATTCCTGGTGTGCCTCAGATAGGGTAAATAACTCTGTGGATCTTGAGGAGGGTCTGTCTACGCAGGCGCCGCTGGCTGGGTTACACAAACGTGATGTGATCCCGCTACATAGCCGTAGCCTCCAGGCGATGAGAAGGAACACCGTGGCCCGTGGGGTTAGAGTCAGATACAACCGTCGCGCCACCCCGCGGGCGGCGGTATCCATGATGGTTTTCCCCGTGAAAAAAAACTGTTTTTTTTTCATAATCCATGGTAACCAGAACTATGGCCATAATCAAGAAGAAGAAAGTAACCAGAGCCATAAATTATCATCACAACCACCGATATAATTGTATTGATCACAAGTCACAACCCATAGCCGGACCCACTAATGGTCAGGCGAAGGAATGGGCGGGTGTCCTCTTAGAATGGAATGGAATGGAAACGGAAACGTTTATGTCACTCTCCGGCCCATAAACTATCTCTATGCAAAAATCCGTTGCTCTGTTGCTGCGTGATTGAAGGACAAACTACCAAATACACTATCGCATTTATAATACTAGTTGATGCCCGCGACTTCGTCTGCGTGGATTTAGTTTTTAAAATCCATCGGGAACTCTTTGATTTTCCGGGATAAAAAGTAGCCTATATGTCACTCTCCGGGTCCTCAACTATCTCCATGCAAAAAATCACGTCGATCCGTAACTCTGTTGCGCCGTGATTGAAGGAAAACCAACAAACAAACACACTTTCGCATTTATAATATTAATATGATTTGTAGGGATTTTCGAATAAATACAATTTTTTACAACCCTGTAGCACATTTGATTTGTACTGTACAGGTACACTACTAGTACTGTGTTGCATTACAAATACAGTTATTTACAAATCAAATGGGCTATGCTAGAAGACTAGCACCATCGCCCCTTCATTCAGAGCTGCGATTGTCTACAAATTGCCGATCAAAATTTTATTCATTTATGGCATTAGTGTCAAAGTAAAATATTCCTTGACTCTATTGATTTAAAGTCACAAATTCAGTAAAACCGATTCTAACACGGAGCGTTATGGAGCGTATCGTACATACCTAAACGTATAAGAATGCATACTCGAAATTGAGCTCTAATTTAATGCTGTTATGGTTTATTTTACTTTGACGCTAATAACATGAAATAAATAAGATTTTGATCGACAACTTTTAGACAATCGGGGGGCAGCTTCACCTACTTGACCATCGTTTCACTACAGAGGTCGCCGGCTCGCTTCGCTTCGCTCGTCCCCCCTTCGCTCCACTCGGCCTCGTAGGTTTGTAGGCTTCATTCAGGACCTCCTTCGCGAGTGTCTGGCTCCGCGCTTTAAAAAAGTATTCCTGGGGTAGGGCAGACAACACTGCGTGGAATTCGTTTTTAGGTAATATTCGAAATTATGATTGTAAAACATATTATCTAATTGTTATTCTACCCAATACATGATAGGCATTATGTTTATCTAATGCTCGGGCAATATCATAGCAGTCCAGAACTCATGGTCACCCGAGCTTAGATACAGTTCACAATCAGTTCACAAATCTGACTAGCTAAATTTACTAGTTTGTTTGTTTATAAACTAATGATTTTCTATGGAACTAGGAATTACGATTACGCGATTTTGACAATCTTACGGTATGCTTACGGTGACAATTATACAAAGTAGGATAAAATGTAGTCGTAATTCCTAGTTCAATGATATATGTACAAGTCCGTTCACAGTTATTTTACCTCTGACAACCTCCGTCAAGCCATTGTATTTTGTCAAAATATTATGTCTTGACGGAGGTTGTCAGAGGTAAAATAACTGTGAACGGACTGTATACGCGGGATTTAAAGGAGCAAATTGTTTATTTATCTATGTTTCTATTGTTTATACTATCAGTTTGTCAAGATTCATAATAATTGTCAATGTCAAATCAATTGATTTGGAAAATTATTCGAAAAAATCTGCAAGCCTTAATTTTTATTTTATGTAAGAGACTATTTTTTAAGCAATCATGAACATCATAGCAAGGACCAGAATTCCCGTATTACGTACAATTTCTATTAGGTAAGAATTTCAAGCTGGTTACGCAATCCTAACCTATCAGAACAAGTACCTACCTATAGCAAATCAATGCACCTGATAAGTTTTGAAAAATAAACGAAATATAGCGAAATCAAGCCACTTCTAATACTAAACTTATAAATAATGTACCCGTAAATAAAACTCCTTTACTAATTTAGATTTGGCGGCGTGCCCTTTGAGATTTTCCTGATACCTATATTCTATAACTTGTATATTTAAGCTTAAGCTTGGTCATTAGGATACGTAATAAGCATAGCCTAGAAATAACTAAACGTCAAGAAGTAAGTATACGCTAGCTAGCCTCAGCTACGCTATGTGTGCGTGACACGATGGTAGTGGCCATGAAGTGGCGTGTAAGATACAACCTCGAACTCTCAAATGTGTGCGTCTAGGGATACCAGCTACAATTTTTAGCACTCAATATCATAACTGATTTGTCATTGCACAAAAGATGAAGTTTTATCTTTATTATACATTAAAACAACCCTGTTTAAAGGTATATTAGCTTTATTATTAGACTTTATGTATATTCTCCTCCCCTTCAAATAATTGTAACCGTAAAGTTTGTTTTAGGAGTGGGTAAGACAATAGTCAAAACTGTCAACCTTTCAGTTTTCAGATCTTTAACCATTGGGCTATTGAGGCTTCTATACTCTGTTTGCATGGTGCAGCAGACAGGCAACGTAAGTCATTTTGTACCATATAGTTACAACATTAGGTTCAAATTACGAAAACTGATTTTCTGAAAAAGAAATTGTGAATTGAACCTTGTGATTGCAGCAATATGGTACAAAATTAGTTACGTTCCATTGCTTGTCTCATGCACCATGCTACAGCGCACAGAGTATAATTATTGGCATTGGTATTTTTTATTGTTTTTTTTATTTTTTGATTGGATTGGAAGTTATGTACTGGATAATATTTCAGAATGTATCCTGGGGAGCCAGGCTCCGGTGCTGGCAAGGGTGGTGGTGGTGGTGGTTCTATCCGTGACGCTGGAGGTGCGTTTGGCAAAATGGAGGCTGCCAGAGAAGATCAATACTTCTACAATAAGGTAAAGCACTATGTAGTACCATGGTAGCACCTGACATAATTAAGAAAGTGATTACCCTCCCGCTACGAACTGCGATTCCAGCACAGATTATTGTCTTAAGTGATTTTGTAATTGCAGTAAACAATTTGGACATTATTTGATGAACTTTTTTCGCTCTGGAATTGGAGAATAATTTTTTTAAATTATTTACAGCAAAAGGAGCAACTAGCTAACTTGAAAAAGCATTTAGATAAAGAGATTGCCTTCCACCAAGAGCAGATCAAGCGGCACGAGGATGCTATCCGACGTCACAGAGAACAAATGGCTGAAAACACCGACAAGTAGATTTTAAACAACAATTTTGTCCTAACACTGAATATAAGTCCTGGTTTTTGAACTTTATATTGTGAAATGATAACTTTAATAACAAAGTGTGTGGTACAGATAAGAAAGAGTTCGGCGAACGCGCGCCGCTCGCAACTCCAATCCAAGGCGCGTGCAAAAATCGGCCGGTAATATTTTTTTGCTATCTCTATTTGGCTGAGGCAGGCGAGGCGCAGTGCGCCTGACTAGACAATAGCTGCTGCTGCAGTATACTTAGACAAAGGCGGTATTTTTATTATTTATTATTTGCGTTACTTTTTGTTTAATTTTATGGAAATTTCTAGGTACCTATATCTCAAGATAAATTGTATTTACCTAGAACGGACGTCATACGTTTACTGCCTCTAGATATAATACAAATTGTGATCTATGATAGAAATAAAAATAAAAGACAAGGATTTCAAAGTATGTAAATAGGTTGTATATTTTGTTATGTTCATTGAAGGATGTACTTGAATTTGACACATACCAATAAAAAATAAAAATCATCATCTTCTTCTTCATCAACCTATAGACGTCCACTGCTGGACAAAGGCCTCTTTGATTGATTGGTTCTTTTTGATGTTTGTGTACTAATACTTGCTTATTAGGGTTCAGAACCGGGAAATCCCGGTCTCGAAAGTACCGGAAATTGCCGGTTCTTTTATCAGAAAAATGAAACCGGGAAATCAAATTTGATTCCTGGCTATTTCGGTACTTTCGAGAATTGTATTTTAATTACGCGATTAATTTGTCTCAGGCATAAGTATTGCCATCTATTAACGACTCAGCCAACCAGTGTTGAACCGCTGAAAAGAAATTTGTGGCTTTTTCTTTCGGATGTACGTGGCAGGGAACACGGAAGCCAAAATGAAGCTATAACTCGTGTCCCCAAAGAAATTCTGATTAGCTGATTCGACATCTTTTTCGACTAAGCGTTATCCCACTAGGTAGGGTCCGCTCTCCGGCATAGTATCAGCTAGTCTTGCCCATTTTGCACGATCTTGTGCATCCGATTGTTCTGCCCACCGATTGTCTAAAAGTTGCCGATCAAAATCGTATTCATTTGATGGCATTAGCGTCAAAGTAAAATATTCCGTGACTGTATTGATTTAGTCACAAATTCAGTTCAACCGATTTTAATATGGAGCGTTATGGAGCGTATCGTACGTACCTAAACGTATAAGAATGCATACACGAAATTGAGCTCTAATTCAATGCTGTTATGGTTTATTTTACTTTGACGCTAATGCCATCAAATGAATACGATTTTGATCGACAATTTTTAAACAATCGGGGGGATTGACTCATTGACTCTCATAGCTTTTAAGATTTGCCTACCACGTAGTCACATACCTACGTAACGTAGCAGAGCGTAGCAGCAAAAGCAAACCAACCATTTCTGCTGTCGCGTTGCTTTCGCAATCTAAGTACAGATAGCGTGTTCTTTGACAGCAAAGCAAGTTCGTGTTCGTAATCGTGTTATCGTTTATTTGAAACAAGGTAGGCAAGTATAGTTCTTTTTATTGTTTCTTTTTATAGGCTTGCCGCATATTATCAGAATTTATAATAATACTAGCTGATGCCCGCGACTTCGTCCGCATGGATTTAGTTTTTAAAAATCCCGCGGGAACTCTTTCATTATCCGTGATAAATAGTAGCTCTCCCGGTCTGAGGAACCACTACTACATCCATTACTATACCCATGCAAAAAATCGCATCAATCCGCTGTTCTGTTGCGACGTGATTGAAGGACAAACCAACAAACAAACACACTTTCGCATTTATAATATCAGTAATGCTTTATTATAACACTTTTTATAATTGTCAAATTTTTTACCATACTTAACCAAAGACAAAATTACGTTTAGCTGTCATTTACGTTTGTTATTCCACTGTCATTTGCGTTTTGTTATTCCATGTCAGATGCGTTTTTGTTATACCACGTTTTATAGTGACTTGACGGAAACGCAGTCGAACGGGATAAAAAGTATCCTATGTCCGTCTCCTGGTTCTAGCTACCTCTCCACCAATTTTCAGCCAAATCGGTTCATCCGTTCATGAGTTATAAATAGTGTAACTAACACAACTTTCTTTTATATATTAATAATATGTACTTACCTACCCACCTACCTCATTATCGTCTGTTATAAAACTTTCTGTTCCGTGCATCCGGCGAGCGTCAAAAAGGGACGTAAGATCCGATAAAATTCTAGTTCGTGGGGTCTAGTAAATAGTAAGAACAAAAAAGCCGGCCAAGTGCGAGTCGGACTCGCGCACCGAGGGCTCCGTACTCCAAAAGTAAAAGTAAAACGATAGTATTATATTAATTTGCTTATTTATCGTTAACTTTGTTTGTAGAGGTTTATTGTTGATATAAAAAGAACTATGCTAGTTAGAGCGTTGGTTTTATTTTTCCTGTAAAATATACATAAACTTCTATTGACCATAATTATTTCAGATTTTTCGATTGGTAAACTTCGGAGATAAGGGGGGGGGGGACGGTATTTTTTTCGACATTTTGGCCGATTACCCAAAAACTATTATATAAAGAAATAAATAAAAAACTGTTTTAGAATGCACAAGTAAAGGCCTTTCATAATATGATACCCCACTCGGTATAATTATCTTACTTTGAAATTTCAAACCCCTGATTTTCCCCCTTTTTAGGGTTCCGTACCAAAATGGTAAAAATGGAACCCTTATGGTGAGACTCTCCGTCCGTTCGTCCGTCCGTCTATCACAGTCGATTATTTCAGAAACTATTACAGCTATCGACATGAAATTTGGCATAGTTGTGTATAATAGTGGCCCAACATCATTGAAATAAAGAAAAATCGAAAGTTATTTTTAGTTTTATAAAAAAAGGGGGAAAATCGGGGGTTTGAAATTTCAAAGTAATATAACTATACCGAGTGGGGTATCATATGAAAGGCCTTTACTTGTGCATTCTAAAACAGTTTTTTATTTATTTCTTTATGTAATAGTTTTGGAGTAATCGGCCAAAATTTCGAAAAAAATACCGTTCCCCCCCCCCCCCCCCCTTATCTCCGAAGTTTACCAATCGAAAAATCTGAAATAATTATGGTCAATAGAGATTTATGTATATTTTACAGGAAAAATAAAAGCAACGCGAAAATTATTTTAGTTTAATAAAAAAAGGGGGAAAATCGGGGGTTTGAAATTTCAAAGTAAAATAACTATACCGAGTGGGGTATCATATTATGAAAGGCCTTTACTTGTGCATTCTAAAACAGTTTTTTATTTATTTCTTTATATAATAGTTTTTGAGTAATCGGCCAAAATGTCGAAAAAAATACCGTTCCCCCCCCCCCCCCCCCTTATCTCCGAAGTTTACCAATCGAAAAATCTGAAATAATTATGGTCAATAGAGGTTTATGTATATTTTACAGGAAAAATAAAAGCAACGCGAAAATTATTTTAGTTTAATAAAAAAAGGGGGAAAATCGGGGGTTTGAAATTTCAAAGTAAGATAACTATACCGAGTGGGGTATCATATGAAAGGCCTTTACTTGTGCATTCTAAAACAGTTTTTTATTTATTTCTATATATAATAGTTTTTGAGTAATCAGCCAAAATGTCGAAAAAAATACCGTCCCCCCCCCCCCTTATCTCCGAAGTTTACCAATCGAAAAATCTGAAATAATTATGGTCAATAGAGGTTTATGTATATTTTACAGGAAAAATAAAATCAACGCGAAAATTATTTTAGTTTAATAAAAAAAGGGGGAAAATCAGGGGTTTGAAATTTCAAAGTAAGATAATTATACCGAGTGGGGTATCGTATGAAAGGCCTTTACTTGTGCATTCTAAAACAGTTTTTTATTTATTTCTATATATAATAGTTTTTGAGTAATCGGCCAAAATGTCGAAAAAAATACCGTTCCCCCCCCCTTATCTCCGAAGTTTACCAATCGAAAAATCTGAAATAATTATGGTCAATAGAGGTTTATGTGTGTGATTATGTGTATTGTCTGTGAACGTAATTACTTCAAATTTAGATATAATATGTAAACTGATGGCCTTCAGCCGAATATTGCATAAAAAATTATAAAAACCTTTATTTCAGGGGGGCTCTCATAGAAGTGAATGCGAAGTAAAACAATTTTTATCGCGTTATATAAAATTGTAATATATCATGTTAAAGATAATTTCGAACCGAGTACAAAAATATTTTTTTTTTAATTTTTCCCTTAAAATTGACGAAATTGGGGGGGCTTTCAAAGTGGAGATTAAATACGCTCTCTTGAAGACGCTCTCTAGGAGAATTGACTATGTATTTTCAAGCTGATTTTAGTTTTTTGTTTCACTTGTATCCTGTACTTGAACAACAAATACTAAAATTATATGAATATTATAAAGAAATGAGATTATTTAATTTTTAATGGGCATCAGTAATTCATATAGCATCAACATAGCTTCACAATAATGCTAATAGATGGCGCAGTCATTAACTATTCCATGGAACTAGGGAGTTACGACTATCCCATAAACAGTTTTGCGTCGAACATTATTATTTAGTTACATAAAATAATAACTTATTATTCAATTAAAATTATTGTTTAGTTAAATATCAAACTTCAATAAACTATTAATTACTGCATTTTGTATATTTTCTATTCGCGTCGATAGATAACGATTTGTACAGATGCCCGTAACCCGTTTTCACTCGTTAGTACTTATTAAAATTCAATGTTTTCATTAACGTTGCCTAACCTTACGGGCTATGATAAGTTAGGTGATGATTTCTGTCAACTTCTTTATCACGATCCTGTACGGGACACCTAAAAGGACATTGGGACGGATGTTAGGACTTAGGATTGTATTTAGGAGCTACCTACGTAAAGAGACTCCTACTTAGGGGATGATAATATAGGTATGTTTGGTGAAAACGGGCATAATAATAATGTCAGGTTTGGTCGTCATGTATCGATTGAATGAATAATCATGGGATACCGTTACCGCGAGGTCTCAGTTCGGGGCGAACCACTAGTTATTTCAGATTTTTCGATTGGTAAACTTCGGAGATAAGGGGGGGGAACGGTATTTTTTCGACATTTTGGCCGATTACTCAAAAACTATTATATATAGAAATAAATAAAAAACTGTTTTAGAATGCACAAGTAAAGGCCTTTCATATGATACCCCACTCGGTATAGTTATTTTACTTTGAAATTTCAAACCATCGATTTTCCCCCTTTTTTAATAAAACTAAAAATAATTTTCGATTTCCAATGATGTTGGGCCACTATTATACACAACTATGCCAAATTTCATGTCGATAGCTTTAATAGTTACTGAAATAATCGACTGTGACAGACGGACGGACGGACGGACGGACGGAGAAAGTCTCACCATAAGGGTTCCACTTTTACCATTTTGGTATGGAACCCTAAAAAGTGCATTCCGAGATTTTTTTTCAACAGATAAGTATCTAAATTTTTTTTTTTATTCGATTACAAGATAGCCCTTGACTGCGATCTCGCCTTGGTAAGTGACGATGCAGTCTAAGATGGTAGCGGGCTAACTCGGAAAGGGTATAGCAGTGTACATTCAACCCATACCCCTAATGTGTTTCTACACGCCATCGTGCCGGAACCACAGAATATACATTATACATATAATAGTACTACGTACCGGAACGCTAAATCACTTGGGGCTCTTGGTAGATTCTGTAAGTATAAGGCTACGGGCTGACCCTAATATATTAGGTCTTTATAAGGTCTTTATCTATGAAACTGGAGATTTGTATGTACCTACATTTTAAAATATAAAAATTTTGTTTTTGACGTGATAACATTGATAACGTCTTGTAAATCGATGAACACCGGCTGCACGCACGAAAAAGTGTCACGTTCCGCCTGCACCTGAGCGTGCAAGCGAGAGCGCGGAACAAGCAATAGAGAGGCACGATCGGCCCAAGCGTTGGCATCAGAGAGCGCCCGCCGCCGCGCCGCCCGCTAGTCATCGTCAATGTTTCTTTATGGCGTTATCACGTAAAATTATCGCCCGTAAACTGACTTTACAGACAACCAATTTTATTTGTGACGTGATAACGTCTACAATAATACGATAAATCGATGAACACCGGCTGCACGCACGAAAAAGTGTCACGTTCCGCCTGAGCCTGAGGGTGCAAGCGAGAGCGCGGAAAAAGCGATAGAGAGGCACGATCGGCCCAAGCGTTGGCTTGTGACACATTTATTCATTAATGTTTCTTTATGACGTTATCACTTAAAACTATCGTCCGTAAACAGACTACATACAACCAATTTTTTTAGCTTATCAAAGTACTGGCTACTATTATATAATATTCTGTGGTACTGGCCCAAATTACGTATACAATTTGGCCATTTTGATGGCAGTTTGTTCATTTTTCTGTAGAAGTCTGCTGGACGAGTGACGATGAAATCAGCGAAAGCTTTTTGTATTTTTCCCTTCTTAAAAAATTGTCTAAATTTTGAAAAAAGTAGAAATCTTTTGGGGCAAGGTCCGGTGAGTACGGTGCGTGACGGAGCGCTTCCAGCTGTTACTCTTGTAGCTTTTCGATGGTCTGTGAAGCAATGGGGAAGAGCGATTGACCAGCCTCCTTAGCCAAGTTACACTTCGTCGTATCTATTATCTTTCTACGATCGTTAACGCTTGAAAGTTTGGCTAGGGCTAGACTAGATGACGCTGCAGCTGATCAAAGACAGAAGAGTAGTGATAATATTATTTCGCGGCATTTTGTATTATAAATGTTCTTTTTAGCATTCATAATGCATAAATTATTCACTCTAGTGTCCATTTAAAATGCACCCTACAGTGAATTAGATAATTTTATTATTGTACCTTGCGTATAACCAAACCAAGCGTTAACGATCATAGAAAGAGAACAGAAACGATCCAATGTAACTTGGCTAAGGGGGCAGTCTTGGTTGTTGAATTGCGAGCTTCTCCATCAACGTTTGCAATTCTTGGAAATAGCTGCCGTCACTGTTGTGCCATTCGGTGAGAAGCTGTGATGTCCGGCACTGGTCCATCAGACAGTCACCATCATCTTCCTATGGGTAATCTATTTTTTAGCGCACTGATTAGGTGCTGTACCCGGGCCCACCCACTGTGACGAACGCTTACGGTTGTCGTACAGCATCCTCTTTTCATCGCAGCCCGCAGGTAACAATTCGATTTAGAATTCCCTCGTTTCTTTGCCGATTCAGTAGTACCTAAGTCTTGCTGATGGTCGCTTAGTTCGTGTGGCACCCCCTTATTTTTTTATCTTTCCGATTTGATGCAAGTGCTTCAATGTTGTTTTGACACTCCAACTCCAAAGCCCGCAGCAAGCTCAGCTGTATGTATAGTTACTTACCGGCCGACCGCAAGGCTCGTTCTTCAACATTTGAAACCAAACTAATGGACCGTGTTTAATGCAAGTAGTGTTAGGCCCTTACACGTCGTTATGTTTCGTGTTGTTTACGTAGCGGTATTTCCACACGTAAGAACTATAATAAATATTATTAATATTCGAAAATATTCGAAATTTGTTTGAATTTTCAGTTTATCCACGGCGCCAAAAACTACCACAATTTCACAAAAACAAAACACTACTCTAAAAACAAGTGACTGAATTTGATATTAAAATACCATGGCTTTCGAATAAAATTTATTTGAATATTTTTGAATTGCGCGCAAAAAATCTACATTTTCGTAGGTAAAGACGGGACCTACTATTACATTTATTCACAGCTTCATGGTTCACGGTGCCAATCTATCATATTTTATTAATTGAGATTAATTGTAAACAAGTATTTTAATCACCTTGAGTATATTTCATAATATTTAATAACACTTTTAACCCACAGCACTGCACTATTTTTAGGGTTCCGTAGTAAACAAGGAACCCTTATAGTTTCGCCGTGTCCGTCCGTCTGTCTGTCTGTCTGTCTGTCCGCGGTTTAGCTCAGAGACTATTGGTACTAGAAATCTGTAATTTGACACGGGTATAAATATCAATCACGCCGACAAAGTGGCGAAATAAAATTGTGAAAAAGAATTTTTTTAGGGTACCTCCCCTACATGTAAAGTGGGGATGATTTTTTTTTTCTCGTCTATCCCATATTGTGGGGTGTCGTTGAATAGGTCTTTCAAAAATATTATGGGTGTGGGAACACCATTTTTTAATTCAGGGATCCGTTTGTGAAATATGATATTTTAAAGTGCTAAATTTTATTAGAGTCGTGTCCCCCCCCCGCTGCCAGCTAAATGGTTGTATGTAGGATATAAGAAAAAATTCACAGCAGATATTGAATTTTAAAGGAAAACTATCACGGCTTAGTAGGGTTCAATAGTTAAGGAGTTATATCTGTTTAACCTAAGTTAGGTATTACACGTAGTGTAAGTTGCATATTTTGTAGTATATTATAGTATTTAAACCATGGAACTCAAAATATATTCAATATTTATAAATAAAATAAAAGCACTCTCCTGGGTCAGCATCAGCAATATTTGAGACTTTCAACTACGGAACCCTACACTGCGCGTGGCCCGACACGCACTTGGCCAGTTTTTGTTAAGTCTTTAGTAAGGGCTATTGCAAGAAGGTTGTCCAGCTACTGTGACTTGTATGTCGATATATTTAAGGGTCAGCGTTGTGTAACACATGATTGTAAGATGTAACATGATACTTACCTTGTATCTGACTTGTCTCACCGCAGTAACACTTGTGAATTCTATCAGACTTTTCTATTATTTTAATAGAATGAAAGCCAGGTCATCGGTCGGAAATATTCACTGCGAAGCATAATTTAACTTTCTGGCCTTGAGTTCTAAAATAAGACGAGTAGGTCAGAATGAAACTCAATTTAATCATAACACACCAAAGTTACACGAGACTTACGTAAGCGCGGGAAAAAGATTATCTCGTTGTAACTTTTGTGAGCTCGGATTAAATTGAGTTTCATCCTGACCGACTCATCTCATTTTGTACCATTTAAAACAGTCTAAGGTCTGAAGCAAAATAAATTCATAAAATATTGCTCTGTTTACTTTTTAGGGTTCCGTACCCAAAGGGTGCCAACGGGACCCTATTACTAAGCCTCCGCTGTCCGTCCGTCTGTCAGCGGCCTGTATCTCGTAAACCGTAATAGATAGATAGTTGAAATTTTCACATATTTTGTATTTCTATTGCCGCTATAACAACAAATAATAAAAATTAAATTAAATTAAAATTTCCATGGGTATACATGGAAATATTTTAATTTAATTTCTTTTAACGGAACCCTAAAAGAGCGAGGCCCCACTCGCACTTGGCCGATTTTTTACCAACCGATGCCTCACCATTCGCAACTTTGTCCGCGTGACGTGACTCTTTTTAGGGTTCCGTACCAAAATAGTAAAATCTTCTTATCCAGAAGATTTTGTATTGCACATTTTTTATTTTTACTATGATGTCGTAACTTTGTCCGCATGGATTATGATATTTTTTTTTGCTATAGGATCGTCTCTAACTTTCTACATAGTTTTGGCGGTTCAACCGTTAAAAGGTAATAAACACTTCCGCAGTCCGCTTACCTTTGTAAAAATTATTTAAAAATGGATGAATTGTAAATAGTATCATAAATAGGTACGTATGTAGGAAGGTACAGCTGCCCATTACAAAACTGAGAACCTTGATGGGCGACCTACATGCCTCATTCTACGCGCATTTGAGAAGATCAGGGCTTTCAAACAAAATACCCGTAATATTATAGTTCAGCAATATATGTAGTAATCTTATACCTACTTAAATAGAAGGATTTATTATCCGTGGTTCATGAGATACCTATATAAAATCCATATTAATATTGTAAATAGGGAAAATATATCTCTGTCGTCTTATCTACTTGCCGATCTTGACGAATCTCAGAGACAGCTTGCATCCTGGATACGATCATAAGATATTTTTATCCTGAAAAGTCAAAAAGATCTTACAATTTTAATAAACCTAAATCCACAAGGACGAACACGGTCATCATTCCGTTTATTACTAAAGCAGTTAGCTCGCGCGCGTCGGTGCAAGTGGGCCAATAAAAGTAATAAGTACTTAGTTAATGTCGAGCGCACTACAAAGTTTGATTCTTATTTGAATATTAATTGATCCAGAATTTGGTATTGACACGCTTTAGATCAGGGATAAAATCCGGAACGAGGAAATTCGTAGAAGAACAAAAGTGACCGACATAGCTCTGAGGATAAGCAAGCTGAAGTGGCATTGGGCAGGTCATATCTGTCGCAGAACCGATGGCCGATGGGGCAGACGTGTTCTGGAGTGGAGACCGCGTACCGGCAAGCGCAGTGTAGGACGACCTCCAACTCGTTGGACCGATGACCTTAAGAAGGTGGCGGGAAGCGGTTGGATGAGGAAGGCGGAGGACCGTGTTTGGTGGCGCGCTCTCGGAAAGGCCTATGTCCAGCAGTGGACGAATACAGGCTGATGATGATGATGACGCTTTAGATAACTACTATTTCAAAGTTTAGTTTGTCAGATTTCAAAGTTAAACGGGCTGAAAGATTTACATACTTCTAATTTTGCATCATGTTATCAGGCCTAGGTACACACTTTGGCATTTAAAGAAAAGGAACTAAGTAGGTACATATATAATGTATTATATTTGTTTTCTATTGCGCATCTTTCATCCGATTGAGATGAAACTTTGCATGATAGCTATATAGATAGATAGCTAGATATCTAGCTTGCTGAAGACGGGAAGGCTCTTCTCCAGGATGACTATTAATCCCGGAAAAGCGCAGAGAAGTCCCAGGCGGGTAGTACGTAATAACATTTATTAACCTTTATAACGGTAATAATGAAAACAACCTTTGCCACGTATTGTGTTAATTTTAAATACCTACCACATTTCGAACAATTATTTCTTTATTGGGTGGATATCAATAAAATTAATATCTAATTAACATAATTATTAGCTTGTTAAGACACGAATCTACCGCCTGTAACAATTTTATCAGGACTGCATCAGCCATCATCATCGTTTACCATGCGTTTCAAATAGTATTCTAGGTTCTTGGGTTGGGTCTGTCTTCGCAGGCGCTGCTGGCTCGGTTGCGCAAACGTGATGTGGTCCCGCTGTACATAGCCATCAGGCGATGAGAAGGAACACCGTGCCCCGTGGGGTTTTAGTCGATTAGAGTCAGATACAACAGTCGCGCCATCCCAAGCGCGGCGGTATCCATAATGTATTTCCCCACGGAAAAAAAACTGTTTTCTTTTCATAATCCATGTTAACCAGAACCATAACAAGAAGAAGGTACCTAACCAGAGCCATAAATTATCATCTCAACCCATAATCGGTCCACTACTGGTCAGGCGATGGGGTGGGCGGGTGTCCTCTTAGAATGAGAAGGGTCAAAATAATAGGTTTAGCAGGCTTCACGTACTTTCGAGAACATTATGGAAACCTTCCTCGCGATGTTTTCCGACACCGTTTGTGCAAGACACACGTACGTATAACTCACTAGCTGATGCGCGCGCGACTTCGTCCGCTACTATACCCATGCAATCAAAAAATTACGTCAATCCGTAGCTCTGTTGCGGCGTGATTGAAGGACAAACCAACAAACAAACACACCTTTAGCATTTATAATATTAGTATGACGTATTAGTACCTAAGGAAGAATTAATACCACGATAATAAAGGCGATCTAATTAAATTTTAGAACACAAAAGCTACTATTGTGACTTAAATATGATACCTACTTAGTTAGATATTATATTATTCCTCGGGGACTTTTTTGTAGAGAATAATGAGTCCTTTAATCATGTAATACATCATTTTTATGTATCATCAATAGTTTTCTCAGCACACGCCAAATAATGCATTTTATAGGCAAAATTTTCCTACTTTGGGTTACATTATTGCAATTTTCTTAAGGATCTCTAATTTTTTGACAGTAAATTTTAGCCTATTTTACTTCCTGATAACTTAGCTGTCTATTGGTGAAAAAATTGTTAAAATCGGTCCAGTAGTTACAGAGCCTATTCGGTGCAAACAAACAAACAAACAAAAAAATCTTTCCTCTTTATAATATTAGTATAGATAATGGTTAGTGAGAGCCATCTCTAAGCAAAGAAGAAAACAACAACAACAACAACTCAACAGCTAGACTAGACGGTAGACAGGCAGACACGCAAATTAATCTAACAATGCGGATTACGCGGATATCTCTTACTTACTATTTATCTCAAAAACCATTCATAATAATAATAAATTCTATGGCAATTATTATTGTTTAGATATAGCGAAACATTTATTAAATGCATGAAGTTGGTACCTTACATCTGGAATTGAGAGATAAATAAAATAAAACTAATACCTAACTAATAATATTAGGCATGATTAAGCTTTATGCAATTTAGTTGCTAATTATATTCAAGTGGAGAACTTAATAAGTCATTGTTTCCATTGGCGTCAATTTAAAAATAACAATATTATTAATTATTTATTCTCTATCATATCATAATTATCTTATAACTTATGTGCATAAAATATTTCACTTAACTCGCTCTACATTTTAATTTTACACGATTTTAATTATTGTTATGACGTTAATTGCAATTTTAATGTCACTAAAATAACCTGTGCAGGAAGTGTCATTAACTTAAAAATAAACAAGAAACTTAATAAGAGGTTAAAACTAAAAAGTATTTATTAAATATTAAAATTAAATAAGCCCCACTCAAGAAGTGGCCGGATATAGCTATTTTACCTTAAATGGCAATAGACAATAGTCTGTTAATAAATATAATGAAATCAACTAATAAAATGAAGTCTTAGCCCAACTGATTTTATTATTCCAATTCATTTATTTCGATCAAGGGAATTCACCAAATAAGAACCTCATTACGATAAAAGTTTTTAAATGGTCCAGCCGTAGTTAGCGCGTTCGCTGTCATAGTTCAATCCTTTCGCTCTTCATTTGTTTTTAAATGTGGAAACCGATGCTTTTGGACGTCGAGTGCATCGTTTGCAATAAAACGTTGCAGAAAATTAAGCACGACCCGCGTGAGGTGTCGCGAAAAATGGTTAGGATGGCGAGCAAGCGTGCCAGAACGCCGAATTGGTCGCCCGAGGAGAAACAGTACTTACTTGAACTAATTAAGGTACACAAGGAGGTTGTCGTCATAAAAAGCAACAACGGGCCCAACCACTCCGAAGAAAAAGACGTAGCGTGGAACGAAATCCTACGCCAACTATCCGTCAAGTTCGGTAACAAATTCAATGGGCTTTCTATTAAGAAGGTTAAAACTCAATGGCAAAATATGAAACGTATAGCTCGCGACGAAATCTCCCTTCACGGGGACGTGGTTAATAAATACTCGAGACAGTCTTTTGAAGTGTGTAACATATTAGATTTAGTTAAGGACGGCGTACTTAAAAAGGAAAATGAGTTTAACGAAACAATTATGAGCACTAACATTGAAATTAAGACTGAATGCCTAAATGAGTAAGTATTATGATTATAATCTTTTTTCTCCTTCGAAAAACCTAAGACTAGATAATTAATTAGATAATACACATACCTACTACCTACTAGATATATCTCAATATGTTTTTCCTACTAGTGTAATTTAGACTAGCTCATGTTCGCAACATCGTTCGCGTGGTTTTAGATTTTTTTAACTCTTTTTTTCCATAAGTCAGCACGCCTGGGATGATCGAACCTCGGACTCTACAAAAAAGAGACCCAAACACTAGTGTCTTAACTCTTAACCACTAGACGAACACTGCGACATTTCATTTAGCTTCATTTTAGTCTTAAGGTGGAAGACACAGTTCTGCCCGTGAAATTAAAATTTAATTTGGTTTTTCGCAATTTGTAAACTAATACGACAAAGTAGGCTTATGGCATTCTAATTGCGACAATGGCAGTATCATCTTCACAGGTTTATATAAAAATCTTTACTTTAAAGTGTCCAGTTTAAGAAATTAATCAAAATATCGACTAATTTGTGAGTAACTCACGTCCAACTCAGTATTTTGATTAATTTCTTAAACTGGTCACTTTCAAGTAAAGATTTTTATGTAAACCTGTGAAGATGATAATTCTACTGGCGCAATTAGAATGCCATTAGCCTAGTTTGTCGTATTAGTTTACAAATTGCGAAAAACCAAATTAAATTTGAATTTCGCGGGCAGACTCGTATAATCATCCTTAAGGTATACTTCCGATCCTCGGCCGCGTCTGAGCGTCTGAATGTATGGGAAGCCTTCGACCCTAGGAACAATGACGCGCGTGTGTGCGCGCTTTCAGAATCAGATAGACGCCGCTTCTGAGCGTCAGACGCGCTTGATATAGTACTGAGACTGAAGCTCAGACGTGTGCATTATAAGTTAAAAAGTTCAATTCAAACCAAACCACGTGACTCGTGTTTGGTATCTGAGTTAGCTTTATATCAACGACGTGTAGAATAGAATAGAATAGAAGAGAAATATTTTTTATTCAAATAAACTTTTTACAAGTGCTTTTGAATCGTCTGGCTCTACCACTGGTTCGGAATGCCCTTCCGGCCGAGACCCGCAAGAAACTCGACGGTTGCTCTTTTCAAAACTTTACAATACAGTAAATACTATGCTACGCAGTGTTTCCACAATGAGGGAAGTTCCAAAAATGCATACCAACTAACTTCTATCATAAAGTAGCCCCATTCCCGCCGGTGGCACCCGTTCACGAGCATGACGCAGGACCCAGCCGTTGCTTCGCTCAACCACATTTGAGGGAACGTAACAAGAACAACCCGCATCACACGACACCACCACAGAAATGTTTAAAGAGTGCGTGACATATTGTGATGTCACTGAGGTGGCATGGCGTTATGGTTTGCGAGTTGCGACCAAGAGGTTCCGGGTTCAAATGCCGGGTCGATTCCTCTGTGGTATCCTACCTACCTACTTTGTGAGTATTATGAATACCTACTGAATCAACACAATATAGGTACTTATACCTAACGTTTGTTACAGAGATACTAGTCAACCGAGCTGTAGTAACAACAATCCATATAAAGAGAGCATGCAAGAAAAAGTCGACGACACAATCGACACCTTATCATTTGCTTCCGAACCCAATGAAATTATAGACGCTGATGACACCGCAGAGAATCAGGAGAAAATAAATAAGGCAACAACAAGTTCTCTGACTGAATCTACACCTTTAGAAGATGCGAATAATGTGCCATTCAACACTGAAATGCAAGAGTTTCTAAAGTGAGTAGATTCATCTTACTTAGGTATATTAAATGCCGTTCACAAAGATGCTAATCGTTACCTACTTGGAATAGATTTAATTAAGAAAAAGTCACACTCAGAGTTTGGTACTGTCATTTCGTTAGTTTACTAACGTTCAATTATGTTCCATAAAAAATTATGAATACTAGCGAATAATGATAAATACTAGCGATTACTAAATAAATAACTCAATATAATTTAACGAATGTCTGACTACGGCGTTCGTCAAAGCCCTAACGCCCTAAAGAAAACGCAAAGATGGCGAATTCTGAATCAGCCCATCCAAGACGCGGACGTATCCTTACAAATGCGAAAGTGTATTTGCTTTTTGGTTTGTCCTTCAATCGCGCTGAAACAGAGCTACGGATCGACGTGATTCTTTGAATGGGTATAGTATGTAATTGGAGAGGCTTCTTTTTATCCCGGAAAATCGGAACTAGTCGGCAGTATTTTAAAAGCTTAATCCACGCGGAGGGCATTTCAGCTAGTTCAATATATATCGGGCAATTTTTCAGATATTCAGCCACGGAAAAACTACTAAAAATGGAATCTTTGAAAGAAGAACGCCAAGTCTTTAGAGCTATGCGAGAAACTGCAGAACTAAATAAAATTATAGCTGAACAGAAACTGAAACATATACTTTGGGTGAAAAACCGAGAAATGACGTAAGTAAAAAGTTTAAATAAAATGACTACAGTAAAAATAATAATAAAATAGTACTTATAAAATTGCTATCGTTAAAATTTATCTACTAAAGGAAAACAAAAAGCTTGGTGTTTCCTCAAGTTGGGATATGTGAACAGCGTCATCTATGGACATTTTCACAAACTATGTTAAGTCTGCATAGCTTCATGACCTCAAAACATAGAGTGAAGTTAAACACTGGAAAAGTCAGTCCAAGTTGATTAACGGATTAATGGATTGATAAATTAATAATTTATTCCATAAAACTTTCTTAGTTACCAATAATTTTTTGTCGTTTAATTAATTACATACATTTATATTACTGAGCAGATTAATATCAATTTAACTATATAATCTATACTGAAAGTCTATCATCTATGGTTGTTTTGTCAAATGTCAACGTCGATTGTCGTCAAATCAATGTCATTTTGAAATTGTTACAAAAAATTCTTCGAAAAGTTTATAATACAAAGTTTAATCATTTTTATTTTAAGCAGTAAGCACAGACTATTTTTTAAGCAATCATGAACTTCATAGCAAGGACCAGAACTCCCGTATTACGTGCAATTTCTGTTAGGTAAGAATTTCAAGCCGGTTACGCAATCCTAACCTATCAGAGAACAAGTACTTAAAGCAAATCAATACTCCACTATCGAAATTAAGCTACTTTTAATATACAATGTACACATATCCGTAAATATAACTCCTTTACTAATTTAGATTTGGCGGCGTGCCCTTTGAGATTTCTGTTTTCCTAGTCTTTATTCTATAGGTAACTTGTATAGTCATGATACTGCGACGAAATTAGTGTAACAGCTTGGTCATTGATACGCAATAAGCATGGCATAGTAGATTTGAAAAAAAAGAGGTAACAACAACAAACCTACTTGAATTTAGACATCAACCAGGTAATAATTAATTTAGTTTACCTACCTACCTCATTAGGAATGAGAACAATATGAAGGTATATTGCATTAATATAATATTATTTTGAATGATACAATACCTGTTTAACTGTGTGTGCAGGATAACTTAAAACTTATGCAATAAATGGTTTAAATGAGTTGCTTGTATGACAGTGAAGACAGCTAAGATATCTTGCAGGTCTCATAGTATTGTGCACATATTAAATTATCATGTTCAGTCAATTTTTAAATGCATTGCGACTGCCACAACTATTGTACTATTACATTTTTACAAGCTTTTATTTAGTATGACCAGTTTATTTATTTATTTGTTTGTTTGGGTCAAATCTTGCAAGATGAATTAGAACCACTTCCCGGTTTCCGATTGAGCTGAAATTCTGCATTTATGTGTAAATCAGATGGCAATGCAATATTATTGTGACATGGAGCTGATCTGATGATGGAGACGGAAGATGGCTATCAGAACTCTGTAATAAAACTACGTAACCCCATCGAGTTTGGGCTTGTTTGATTTGTCATAACAAGTACTCTGATCCTAGATGATATCAAGAGTCTAATAATGTAGCTACTAAAAGCTTGCATTTAAAAATAAAATTTTTAAATTACACTTGTTTATAGTGCAACAGGTGACGATTGAACCGTCATCCTTTCAGTTTCAGATCTTTAACCATTAGACCTTTTGAGGCTCGTACTCGATACTCTGTGTGTATGTGTATGGTGTGGGAGACAGGATGTGGAACAAATGTCAAAGTTCCAAATAACAAAAACTGATTTTCTGAAAAAGAATTTCTGAATTGAATCTTGTGATTAAAACAATATGATACAAAATGAGTTACATTCTATTGTCTCTTGTACCATGCTACAGCTCACAGAGTATAATTTTTTTTATTCTTTTTTAATTGTTTATACTTAATTTGTATTATTATTTTTTTTTGAATGTTCTTATTTTAATTTTTTGATTGAATTAGAAGTTATGTCATCATCATCATCATCATCATCATCATTAACAACCCATCAACGGCTCACTACTGAGCGCAGGTCTCCTTTCGAGAAGGGTTATAGGCCATACTCAACCACGCTGGCCCAATGCTAATTGGCGGACTTCACACATCTTTGAGAACATTATGAAGAACTCTCAGGTGTGCAGGTTTCCTCACAATGTTTTCCTTCACCGTTGAAGCAAGTGATATTTAATTGCTTAAACGCACTTGACTCAGAAAAGTCTGAGGTGCGTACTTGGGATCTAACCTACTAACCTAACCTAACCACCAGGCTATCACTGCTTTAGAAGTTATGTACTGGATAATATTTCAGAATGTATTCTGGGGAGCCAGGCTCCGGGGCTGGCAGGGGTGGTGGTGGTGGCGGTGCCATCCGTGATGCTGGAGGTTCGTTTGGCAAAATGGAGGCTGCCAGAGAAGATCAATACTTCTACAATAAGGTAAAGCATTATGTAGCACCTGACATAATTAAGAAAGTGATTACCCACCCCACACCAGCTACCTGAACTGCATTTCCAGCACAGATTATTGTCTTTGAAGTGATTTTGTTATTGCAGTAAAGAATTTGGACATTCTCTTTTGATGAATTTTTGTTCCAATTGGTAATAATTCTATAGATACATACTCAAGTATCTATCTGTCACCATAAAATTGTGAAAATCGTTAGTTTATAAACAAACAAGTAAAAAGCTTGTCAGATTGTAAACTGGCGCAAGATTGTGAACTGTATCTAAGCTCCGGTGACTATGAATTTTGGACAGTGATGATATCGCCCGAGCATTAGGTATACATAATGTCTATCACCTATTGGGTAGAATAATAAGATATGATTTACTACAAAAAATCATAATTTCGATTATTACCTAAAAACTAATTCCACACAGCCTTGTCTGCCCTACCCCTGGAGTGTTTTTTAAAGCGCGGAGCAAGTCTTCTGGCAGAGCCCATTTTATTTGTAAATAACTGTATTTGTAATGCAACACAGTACTAGTAGTGTCAGTAAAAATCAAATGGGCTACGCCAGGAGATTCGCTCCGTCGCCCCTTTCGCCCCTTCATTCAGCTTCACCTACTCGACTTTCGTTCAGGACCTCCTTCGTGAGCTTCTGGCTCCTCACTTTAAAAAAACACTCCAGAGGTAGGGCAGACAAGACTGCGTGGAGTCGGGGCGCTAGCATTTTGTTTTTAGGAAACACGTGATTACCAAATAACAACAATAATGTTATATTTTAAATTACTTAAATAAACAATTTCCAATGTCAGTTATTTCAACTTTTTGTCACATGATCAGTGGTCACCCTATTGTAGTTTACAATTTTACGTACGTTAAATTATAAACTAACGGATACTTTTCTGCGAGTTCATAATCTTGCGACAGTTTACAATCTGACTAGTTCGTTTATGAACTAACGGCCATCAGCTCTTCGAACTATCTATGTGCGCCGCCCATTTCCACTTCAGCTTCGTAACTCACTGAGCTATAACGGTGACTTTGGTGCTCCTACGGATCTCCTCATTTCTGTTTGATCTCGCAATTACCAGTCAGGTAGAGTGTCGCTCTTGGATTAATTGGAGAATAATTTTTCTTTTATGTTATTTACAGCAAAAGGAGCAGCTGGCTAATCTGAAAGGGCATTTAGACACAGAGATTGCCTTCCACCAAGAGCAGATCAAACGACACGAGGATGCAATCCGACGCATCAAAGAAAAAAGGGCTGAAATTAATGTCAACAAGTAGATTATATACAACAATTTTGTCCTAACACCAAATAAGTCCTCTTTTTAAACTTTATAATGTGTAATGATAACTTCAATAACAAGTGTGTGGTACAGTTAAGATGTCAACTTTTTTTTGCTTTTATTTTGTTTAGTACTTAGTGTTGTGGCATCAAATATATTGTACAGGCGATAGTTTGTGTTTTGCTTTTGTGAGCGTTTTATAATTATCAGTCAATCACTGATAAAATTATGTCCTTTTAATTGATGCAAGATTTATCCCTATAAAGTTCATAATCAAAATAATCCCATGAGTGCACCTCTAGGGTATGACAGTACCAAAATTTCATAATTCTTAAGAGGAAAAGCCGACAACGATAGCTTTTAATTACTAGCTGATGCTCGCGACTTCTTCCGAGCTTGGATTTAGCTTGAATTCCCTCGCGAACTCATCGATTTTCCGGGATATAAAGTAGCCTATGTCACTCTCCAGGTCCTCAACTATATCCATGCAAAAAATCATGTTGATCCGTAGCTCTGTTGCGGCGTGATTGAAGGACAAATCAACATTTTCGCATTTATAATAGGTATGATTGAAAAAATGGGTACACACATTTATAATATGTGGTACTATTATGAAAAAATACAGCGCTATCTGTTGGAAACTCTGAGCAATTAACAAGCTGTGGGGACGCACGAACTAAACAATGATGTAGCAAACTTCCACGTAGTACAACGATATTATTGAAGATGTCGCTACGAAGGCATCTTTGAAAATCCTCGAATTAATTATCTGCCTCTCATAAGATTTGTGGTATTTTTTTTCAATTGATAAAGATTTGCTAGATGGACCAATATTTTTAGGTAGGTACCACAGGCACCAAATCCCCTTATAACCGGTAACCTCACGTCTTGAGAATTTAGGAACTTTTGATTTTGAATTAATATTGTAGGTACCAAGTAAGAGACTTCATCAATGATCTCAATTCATCCCAACTCCACAACCCTGATGCTGCAAGGTAATAACACTTACCTCTAAGGTAACCTCACTACCTTAATTCCGTTTCTTCACTCATGGGGCCTAAAGTCTGAATCGGTGTTTTAGAAAGTGACTATGTATTAGTGCTATTTGACGTTTCCTGCTTGGTATCCACATGGTATCCACGTTACATAGGTAATAAGTAGGTACCTACCTACCTTAAAGTAAGAATCGTAAGTGTAGGTGAACACAAACAAAAGTTTATGTAAACTGTTTGTCCTAACAAGTTTGTGCAAACGGAACGTGTGGACGTAATGGCTGGCGACATTTTGAAAAAAAAAAACACAAGCACAAACGTTTGTGCAAATTGCAAAAAACACGTCCACACGTTGTTTGCACAAACTTTTGTACGGACAGTTTGCACAAACATTTGTTTGTGCACTGTGGACAGGTTTTAACAGACTGGTCCATTGTTTACCAGTCTACCCACAGAAATTTTAATTTCTGTGTCTACCCTACATTGGAATTAGGGAATAGAGGAACTTTTCCTTTTCAGAATTGAATATTTATTACTTACCTACGTACTTTAGGTATCTACTAATTATGATCATAACTCCTAACTCCCTACATTTTTCCATGTTCTTAAGTATGCAGCTACCTCCCGTTTGGATAATTATTTTTATAATAGGTCCAGATTAAGGGTTTCAAGTCATAAAAGTGCGTTTTTCTGGATGTGATCGTAGAATGTAGGCAAGTATACGTATGCACCTGCCTGTCCATATCCCCTAGCTTTGAATGCCCGTGTGTTGTATAGCGTGAATCCAACTACATTATTCCGGTGAGAGTAAATGTAATAAATCGGAGTGCGTGACGCGAAATAGAGCTTCATCGACCATCGGGCGACGACCGAAAGCAAACCCACATCAATGAAGTAGCAGCGAGTCGAATTGCGGGCGCGATCCGACGTAGTGAAGCGAGCGCCAAGCGCCACTCAGTTTACTACAAACTCAAATCGACGACGCATGTCGCTCCCCGCGTTGTAGTGTCCGTGTGTACAGTGCTTGCTAGTGCAATAACATAACGCATTGTTTTGTGCTGTGATTTATAGTGCTGTGTTACATATTAGTGCAACGAGGCTGTCTCCAAAGTTGTTGTGATGCATTTGAGCATATACGTATGGCTGTCTTGTGTAGCCCTCGCAGGATATGTTCGAGCGACAGAGGTAAGGGGAGTCCGTCTTTAAACGCGGCATTCCGGCTTTTTGTGAGTAGGCATTACTACTCAGTGGGTGCTCAATAGCCGAGGCCTGAGAGCCGGTGGAACCAGACCGGTATTGTCTAGTCCCCAAAGTACGAGACTCGTGTATGAATCTTGCGTAACTTTCAATGTCAACACGAGTTTTACGAGTGTCTCATAGTGCAGGCGCTAATCTAATATTTTCTGTATTGTTGTGATTGTAAATGCTATTATGGAAATGCAGTTGTGAGCATCGTTGTGTCCATTATATTTTCGTTACCTTGAACGAGTAATCGCCAGGTAAACATTCGTTATCGCGGCCCCTTCCCATCGATTCGTGATGTGTTTTTTCCTTTCGACCGCGTGGTACCTAAAGGCAAAGCTATCGTAAATATCCGACTTGTAGGTAGGTACCTACCTACATACCACCGACACGTTATATTCTACTAGTATCGTATTATCTTTATAGCTTAGGTCATGCTCATGAATGAGAGCGCGGTGTTGATGTTGTTATAAGAAATGAAGGCATTATGGATAATTCCCGGGTTAAATGCATACTATCTACCCGTTAAATTCAAGTTGGCTGTCAACGGCCGTTACAAATTGACGTCATACTGTACCGTTGACATAAAAAAGGATTGTATTTGTTACTGTTACCACGACTGTGACGGAAGTTTTCTTTTCAGGCAATGCTTTTCATGGCAATAACGTCTTTAATGTCGAAGGGCGTAATTTTTAATTTCTTTTTATCTCCTCTTCGAAGAGAGAGTCTGCGCTATGCAAAACTTTTCCTTTTTTACTCATTGTAGAAAAATACACGTGAACAATAGTGCCCAAACAACAATTTAAAACGTAACAAAACAAAAGTTTGAAAAAACACGGTACCTACTGAAAATTCCGAGAGGTAACTTGCTATCTGTACTAAGTGGGTGCGACTTGAGTGGCGGTGCGGGGAAGCGCGAGGGAGGTAGCGGCCAACTTGGATTGAACGGGTAGGTAATGAATTCTCTAAAAAAATATTTCTACAGTGTGAAAATTGCAATCGCCTCTGATTGGCCGATACTCACCCACTATTGCTTAAAGAACGCGATAAAAGCCAATCACTACTATGACTGCAGCTATGATTGATGCAGCTTTTATAGAATCGGCCTACTGAAATCTTGAAATATGACACTGACAAATCATCACCTACCATTTGGGAAGGTATTATATTATATATAATATGTATAATTGATATTTGACTTACCTAGACTTTAATATTAATTGTAAGTACACCTACATTTAATCTACAATGCGTGTGATCTAAATTGGCCGGCCATAAAATATTCAGGAGTGACCGGGGGATATAAATCAAGAGATGAGTGAAAAAGTATCTTTTCACTTCTTTAAAAATCTCTTCTTTTCTCTCTGGTAGCCTAACTTCGGTTCTCGGGCTGATTTGGTAAGACCAAGTAATCTGGTAAGTACTGCCTATCAATGTGGGCATTATTGGTAACGCCCGCATTATTCACTTTGCCTGCAACAGTGATACCGCGTATCGCCCACGTTTGGGAGAAAGCTGAGTGAACTGAGCACCAGTCTGTCAAGAAACACAGCTGTGTGCATGTTGCGGGTACTATTTACGTTTCGTTTTAGGGCGTAGAGTTTATTGCCGAATGGCGAATGAATCACTAGTGACTACCAAAATACAAGGGCATGGTATAACGATCTGTTCATAATTATGTTTGATTATCATTACTCTAGTTACTTATGTAAATGTTCCTATAGAATATGGATCGCAGCTCAGTGGTGCTATTTCTGATAAGGGTTATCTGCTTCTCTTGTGTTCAGTCTTTGGGACGAAGTCTACATCTTTAAGTGTAATGCTGTCCCTTTCCACAGGGAACGTTTTTTTTTGTTCGTTTGTTTGTACCGAATAGGCTCTGAAACTACTGGACCGATTTAAACAATTTTTTCATCAATAGAAAGCTAAGTTATCAGGAAGTAACATAGGCTATACTTAATGTATTTTCAAAAAAATTAGATTCTTAAGAAAATTGCAATAATGTAATGTAACCCAAAGGTAGTACTATTATAATATATTCTGTGCCCAAAGCAGCAAAATTTTGTCTATAAAATGTATTATTTGGCGTGTGCTGAGGAAACTATTGATGATACATAAAATTATGTACTAATAAATAATGATTTAAGTATTTGTTCTCTACAAAAAAGTCCCCTAGGGAAATGGGACTATGTCTAACTATCATATTTAAGCCACAATAGTAGCTTTTGTGTTCTAAAATTTAGGTAATTATATCGCCTGTAAAAAAAGTTTGGTTACATTCGTATCGTATTCATTATTCATAACTATATATGTGAAAGTGTGTTTGTTTGTCCGTCAATCACGCTGCAACAAAGTTACGTGATTTTTTGGATAGGATAGAACTTGAGAACCTGGAGGGTGAAAATTATTTAAAAAATGAAAATGACATAGGCAATAGGCATCCCGGAAAATCAAATAGTTCCCGCGAGATTTTAAAAACTAAATCCACGCGGAAGAAGTCGCGGGCATAAGCTAGTAATTGTGATCAATGTGCAATAATTTTATTCGTGCTGTCACTTTTCTATAATATAATAAAACTGTAACAGGTCCAATTCTGTACATTGAAGATATTTTGAAAATTTTTGTTTGAGGGCACTCTATAATCGATACTGAAGCCAAAACAATTTTTTTTTAATTTTTTGTCTGTCTGTCTGTCTGTCTGTCTGTCTGTCTGTATCTTGGCCGCGCATCACGCCGAAACTACTGGAAGGATTTAAATGAAACTTGGCACGATTTAAGTTAATACTACGAGGTATAATATAGGATACTTTTTATCCCGAAATTCAGCACGGTTCCCTTGGGAGAGGGGATGAAAATCAAAATGTGTATTTCGCTGTAATTCATTAAGGCGTATTCCGATTTAATCCATTATTTTTTTGTTAGAAAGCAGGTTCTTTAGAGATTGTCCTGTAATTATTTCAAGGTCGTCAATTTCGTAGTTCAGAAATTATAGACATCACGATCTTCAGTATAAGGTCCAAATAACTTGAACCCCGGAATCTACAAGATACTTTGGATGAACGGCTCATCTTAAGCTGGAAGGCCTACTTTATCGTATATAGCCATCGTAGATAGCCCTATTTTGTCAAAGTCAAACTACTCCAAAGGTAAAGAAGGTATTAAAAAGGAATAAAGAAAAAAATAAATTATTCATAAAGTTTCTCTAGTAAAAAGTGTTGATAATATTCAACCTAAATTATTAATTGAAGAGAAAGCTATTAATTTTCGTAAAGAAATTTGATTAAATCCTCCAATAGCTCCCACTAAAACATTTAAAATTATAATAAATATTAAAAAATTTATATTGAAATAATATGATAAAATTATAGGGGTAATTTTTTGTCAAGTTATTAAAATAAAACAATTTAATCAGGATAGTCCTTCTATAATATTAGGGAATCAGAAATGAAAGGGGGCTGATCCTATTTTTATTAGTAAAGAAGAATTAATTAAAATAGAAATAAAATTATTTGTGAAAAAAATTTTTATTAAAAATAAATTTAAAATAATTGCGAATAAAAAAATAATTGATGCAATAGATTGGGTTACAAAATATTTTAAAGAAGCTTCTGAATTTAATAAGTTATTTGGGTTTGTAATTAGGGGGATAAAACTTAATAAATTAATTTCTAATCCAATTCAACATCCTAGTCATGAATTTGACGAGATAGAAATTAAAGTTCTAAAAAATAATGTAAATAAAAAAAATATTTTATTAGAATTAAAAAAAAATATTTAAAATAAGAAAAATTTCTTGAAATGAAATAAATATCATTTTTAAAATATATTTTAGTGTAAGATGTAATTTAATATTCTAATCATACTAATATTATAAATGCGAAAGTGTGTTTGTTTGTTGGTTTGTCCTTCAATCACGCCACAACAGAGCCACGGATCGACGTGATTTTTTGCATGGGTACTATAGTTGAGGGCATAGGCACGTAGTACTATTATATATTCTGTGGCATAGGCTACTTTTTATCCTGGAAAATCAAAGTGTTCACGAGGGATTTTAAAAACTAAATCCACGCGAACGAAGTCGCGGGCATCAGCTATCTTAAATAAATGGTAATTATAATATATTTTATTAGAATAGAATAGAATAGAAATGTTTTTTATTCAAATAACCTTTATTATCTTGGCTAAAATACATTGATGCAGTAAGAACGCCATAAATTCAGCCAATTTGAATTGAGACTGTAGCAATAATTGAAACACCTATTTTGCAATCGACAAGCGGTGTAACAAGGGTGTAACTTTTCAAGTTGACTATATTATATTTTTTTATGTTGGTTTAATTCTTTGTAAACATGCTTACTTGGATAAACAAGTCACCACGTTGGCAAGAACTATACTTCTACTGATTATTTTACATTATGTTGTCGTTAAATAATTGCAATTGCCATAATATTAAGTGCTTAATTAACTCGTTTAATATTAATACTCTTGTACGCATACATAATAGGTCTTGACCTATTTTATTGTACCTACGTAAAGATTAAACGAGTTTATGAGGCACATTTCGATAGACGTGACACTCACATAGGCAGCCCGCACACAGTCAATATTATTGTCAATATTTACGAATATTGACAATAATATTGACAGTGTGCGGGCGCGCGTCAATATTTTAGTTGAAAAAAGATTTCAAGGCAGGAGGACGTGCGCTCGCAACCAAAAATGGAGGACATCCCCAGTGCAACAAGCAATGAAAAAGAATATTTAATAGAATTTATTAGAATGTGGGAGACGTAACGATTTTCGCATCAGTATATCTTGTTTTTAGGGTTCCGTAGTAAACAAGGAACCCTTATAGTTTCGCCATGTCCGTCCGTCTGTCTGTCTGTCTGTCTGTCTGTCCGTGGTTTAGCTCAGAGACTATTGGTACTAGAAATCTGTAATTTGACAAGGGTATAAATATCAATCACGCCGACAAAGTGGTGAAATAAAATTTTGAAAAATATTTTTTTTTAGGGTACCTCCCCTACATGTAAAGTGGGGATGATTTTTTTTTCTCGACTATCCCATTGTGTGGGGTGTCGTTGAATAGGTCTTTTAAAAATATTGTGGGTGTGGGAACACCATTTTTCAATTCAAGGATCCGTTTGTGAAATATGATATTTTAAATTGCTAAATTTTATTAGAGTCAAGTGTCCCCCCCCCTCTGCCAGCTAAATGGTTGTATATAGGATACAAGAATAAATTCACAGCAGTAGTATATATAATGAATTTTAAAGAAAAACTATCACGGCTAAGTAGGGTTCATTAGTTAAGGAGTTATACCTGTTTTTTCTAAGTTAGGTATTACACGTAGTATAAGTTGCATATTTTGTAGTATATTGTAGTATTTAAACCATGGAACTCAAAATGTATTCAATATTCATAAATAAAATAAAAGCACTATCCTAGGTCAGCAATAATATTTGAGACTTTCAACTACGGAACCCTACACTGCGCGTGGCCCGACACGCACTTGGCCGGTTTTTATTTTTTTAAGTAAGGGGTTACTAAAGATAGTATTTTTTGAAAGCTACTACTACCTTCTATTCTCAAGTAATTTTTAAAATCATCTTTTTCTGTATTTCGAAGTTCTTTTATTAGATTTAAATGATTTAATTCCACTTTTCCACTTTGTCATCCAGTATTTAAGCCATCATTAATGGTAAAAATGGAACCCTTATGGTGAGACTTTCTCCGTCCGTCCGTCCGTCTGTCACAGTCGATTATTTCAGTAACTATTAAAGCTATCGACATGAAATTGGGCATTGTATATAATAATATATAATATATAATAATATATAATATATAATAATGTATAATAGTGGCCCAACATCATTGGAATAAAGAAAAATAGAACATTATTTTTAGGGTTCCGTACCCAAAGGGTACCAACGGAACCCTATTACTAAGCCTACGCTGTCCGTCCGTCTGTCAGCGGGCTGTATCTCGTAAACCGTAATAGATAGACAGATGAAATTTTCACATATTATGTATTTCTATTGCCGCTATATGCATATCTATAACAACAAATAATAAAAATTAAATTAAATTAAAATATTTCCATGGGTACATGGAAATATAATAATTGAATTTTTTTTTAACGGAACCCTAAAAGAGCCTTACTGAAATCACTTTTTGTTAGAAATATTGACAATATTACTGCGTAGTGTGCGGGGTCTAAATATTGACGAAAATATTGTCAATATTTTCGTCAATATTTTCGACAATATTATTGACTGTGTGCGGGCTGCCATACAAAGACACCGCTTGAAAACATCATTCGATGCCAGACTCTTTTTAAACGACTTCAAAAATGGTGGAGGTTCTCAATTCGTCGGAATCTTTTTTTTTTAATGTATGTTCACCGATTACTCGAAGACGCCTGAACCGATTTGGAAAATTCTTTTCTTGTTTCAATTTCAAAGAGTATATTTGGAATCTTTGTAAAGGGTATTATTTGAATCCAGCGGCTCCCTGCGACTCGTTTGTCGTCGTCGTTAGTACCTACTACATATTGTGAAATAAATAAATAAGTAGTTTAAAACCTTTAACCACTGAATGGCGTGGATGTGCAAATTAAATTGATTAATTACAAAAGTAAATAAGTAAACGAAAGGTCTAAACTGAGCAATCCACAAGGTTCCGAAATGATCAAACTGCAAATCTAAGTCTTTGTGACCTGTTACTGTACAAGAGCGTTGCTCCAAAGAACTAATTGGCTGAGTGCTTAATTTCCAACAAACCAACTTCTTAGCAATAACAAAATTTGTCGGAACCGAATGAGGACAAAAAGAATGTAACTTCAATAGAAATAAAAGCAAGCGCGCAGCCCGCTGCGGATCCGGGGCTGGCAGGAACGTGGTAGGTAGCTGCGAAAAAATTAAATAATTTATTTACTTTCAACCGACGACAAAATTATTATGATGTTCTCAAGTCGTCGCGTATAATTTTTTTTAAATTTAAATATAGTTTGGTGGAAAAGTGAGTCATCTAAACTAACATTAAAAATATTTGCCAAAAACTCATTTGCTGCAGTTGATTTACGCTGACCTGACCAGTAGAGATAACATGCACGCCACGAGAAAATTTTGTCTGTAGCTACCCGTTTTCCCGTGATATCCCGAGAAATAATATGAAAAAATATGAAATATTAATTAATTATATAAATGTATAACATTATAATGCGAATGACATATGATTGACGTACTGTAATATTGATATTTATGAATAAATGATTGACTATGAGATTCAGAGTAAATGTACCTACAGACAAAATTTTCTCGTAGCGCGCACGTTAGCCCTAATGATTGCGTCAATAGTGAAGTAATATCTGCTATAAGCTATTGGCTTTTGCCCACGATTCGTAAGCGAGGAGATTGATTTTTAAAAATCTCACAGGAACTTTGTTTTTCTGGAATAAAATGTTGAATATGTCACTCTCTAGATCCTCAACTATAGGTACTTATGCAAAAAATGACGTCGATCCGTTGCTGCTTTGCTACGTGACTGAAAGAAAAACTAACAAACAAGCACACTTTCGAATTCATCATACTTCATACTTTTTATAAATGCGAAAGTGTGTTTGTTTGTTGGTTTGTCCTTCAATCACGCCGCAACAGAGCCACAGATTGACGTGATTTTTGCAGGGGTATAGTTGAAGACTTGGAGAGTGACATAGGCTCCCTTTTATCCCGGAAAAGCAGAGTTCCCGAGGGATTTTAAAAAATCAATCCATGCGAACGAAGTCGCGGGCATCAGCTAGTCAGCTAGTAATACAAATTTAGGAAGGATTCTCATAAAAAACAAAGATTCATGGTTGCTTGGATCTTAGATAATATTATCAAATCAGAAAGAAATAGCTTTAAACCATTCAAATGCAATTACAAGTTCAATTTTAACAATACCTATGTCCCACTCCCAATCTGCCAGCTACATACCTTCTTGCAACCGTCATTCAGGGGCAAAGTGTGAAATAGGCCGACCGACCTGCGCTATTGTCGACGAGGTTTTTGTTTATGCTCCAACCTGAACGACCCGGTGTAAACAATATCTTTAAACCGGTAAAACTAGGTTTGTTCTTGAATACGTTCCATAAAGTCTACATAATAAAAGTTTTAAGGGAGATATCTGAGGATTAATTTAAATTGCATTAATAAATTCTAACTTTTCAGCGATCCTGTAAAGATATCCTGTAAAAATTTCCAGTTAGAGTATGGCGGAAAGCAAAGAGGAAATCATCATTAGCAAACCATCAACGGCTCACTACTGAGCACATTTCTCCTTTGAGAGAACGGTTATAGGCCATAGTCTTCTAGAATTAGCAGACTTCACACACCTTTGAGAACATTATGGAGAACTCGGGTGTGCAGTTTTCCTTACGATGTTTTCCTTCACCGTTGAAGCATGTGGTATTTGCTTATTCGCACATGACTCCGAAAAGTCAGAGGTGCGTGCCCAGGATCGAACCTACGACCCCCGAATGGGAGACCACAGTCCTAACCACCAGGCTATCACTGTCTCAGCAAAGAGTGCACTATATGAAACACTCACTCACCCTTTCGCAACAACTTTCTTTATTTTCTTTTTCATCTTTCTAGTTTCGCACAGTTAATGTTAGGTACCTATGTCTAATTACCTACCTAAAATAAATCAGCAGCCCTAATACCATATCCTTTTTATCAATATATTAAATCGATCGATTCCAATGTTGATCGCCGAACACAGGAAATGGAAATTCACCACCCGAGTTGCGAAACTGAAGTGGCAATTGGTAGAGTACGCAGATCGGAGTACCGGTGGACTTTAAACTATGACAAAGCCGCACCGGTAAGCGCAGTTTTGGACTCACTACTAGTTGGACCTTATGAAGTCAAACTAGTCCATCCATAGTCAGCTCAGACTCAAGAGTGAATAGAATGTGGAAATCAAATCCATTCAAGAGACCAAATCAAGCCTGGATGAACATCCATTGAGACGACTGACGAAAAGGATAAAAACCGACGAGGATTGCCATTTGCCGGTAATAAGAAAGACGAAGTGACTTGCAAGCGAGGTTCTCTTGCTTACAAGATGCCTAATCGCACTTAGAAGGGTCGAAATAAAATTAGATATTGCCATGAAGAGATGAGATAATGTAGCCACGGCAATCAAAACCACGTCTGTGACGTAAATTAAAGTGACAAACTATATCTACCCCAAGTGCTAATTGGACGAAGTTGAAAGCATTGAGGAAGCGGGGGTAGGTACTTTGGTAAATATTTGCACGCGTTAATGGAAAATAAATTATATGTATAAAGGTATGTAGGTATACCTATATGTACATATTAAGTACCTAGGTGGTACCTTCTCTCAATTACCTTCATCAATGAGCTTGACTTGAAATTTCATACGCGTAATCATTATTCCTTCTTTTCTTTGCGTAATATAAAAAACTTTGTACATTTCCATGTAACTGCCTGTAAACTTTTTGAGAAGTGTAAGCTCTTTCGCATTAGAAAAAAATTGTTTAAAGAACTTGCTATAAAATATTTGTCTAATCTGTAATATTCCCTAACCTATAACTAGATGATGCCCGCGATTTTGTCAGCGTGGATTAAGGTTTTTAATTACCTTACTCTTTAATTCTGGGATAAAATGTAGCTTATATGTAGGTTAATCTTGGGTGTGAGCTATCTCCATTGCACCACATCGGTTCAATTATAATAATAATAATAATATCATTTATTTAATCCAATATTATGATTTTACAAAGTGGGTTTTGCCAGCAGCTAAGCTAAAATCCTTACGATTTTGTGGTTTAGCTGTTGGACCTCTTCCTGATCGAAGGTTCAGTTTTACTTATACTATATTATACAGATCAATAATAACAAAAATAAATTAGAAATTATACAATAAAAATTTTTGGAACTTTTGATTTTTTGAACAATATTTAACTGCATTAGGTATATTTAGATAAAAATTATTGTTAGGTTTAGGATTATTGATTGCTTGTTAATTTTTACTACTAATATATATATTATGTTTGTTGTGTACACATGTGACGTGTGTGTGCGTGTGTGTGTGTGTGTGTGTGTGTGTGTGTGTGTGTGTGTGTGTGTGTGTGTGTGTGTGTGTTTGTTTTGTTGGCGTGAAGGAGTAACAAACATCCATCCATCCTTATAAACTTTTGCAGTTTTATTATAAGTAGGACGAAGAACACGCGCAATTACATACAGATCGTTTTGATGCAAATAAGGCTGTTCGCGATCACTTCCAAAACCTGTTCAACTGATAACCGAAATTAGTTGTTCTAGGTTCCCAGACTTATGGGAGTTAAGATTAAGACACGTAAAAATTCATGAGTACACCTATTATGAACTCATAATCAAGCATCTTACAACTTTAGTTTTAGACAGGCATTATTTATATTATGCAAAAATGCACTTTAAGTTTTTATTAAGTTTTAAATATTTATGTTAACTTTACTAACTGTGTAATTCTAACTATAATTTCTATAGATTCTATGCATAAATTTTATAAACACTGTGTACACATTAAGGGTTGTTACCTGGAACCCAAATCTGATGTTATTGTACCTATTACGTTTATATTTGGTTGCCACTTGCAACCTGTTATGTGTCATCATTAGCAACCCATCAACGGCTCACTACTGAGCGCAGGTCTCCTCTCAGAGAAGGGTTATAGGCCATAGTCCACCACGCTGGCCCAATGCGAATTGGCAGACTTCACACACCTTCAAGAACATTATGAAGAACTCTCAGGTGTGCAGGTTTCCTCACGATGTTTTCCTTCACCGTTGAAGCAAGTGATATTTAATTGCATAAACGCACTTGACTCCGAAAAGTCAGAGGTGCGTACCCGGGATCGAACCTGCGACCCCCCGAATAGGAGACCACAGTCCTAACCACTAGGCTATCACTGCTACTAGCCTGTTTTGTGTACCTTTTCAAAAATAAATAAATAAATAAATAAATTATATCTGTATGTATTATACCTGTATAAAATATTAGATAAGTACGGCACAATGTACTTCCTACTATTTCAGATTTCCTCTGAAAGCGATCTGCGTGATGTGCCCTGGAAGGCTCTTTCAGCTCTGAAAAGTACAGGACAAATATTTGCAGTGAATCTTGAGATCTTGAAAATCGTTTCTGTGCCACAGTTGACGCAAAGATGTTGAGCGAGGAACTGGCCGATAAAAGCTTTGCAGAGATTCCAGTTGGGAATTCCAGCTTTGGAAGTGCACGAAGATGTAAATATTATGTAAACATTACCATTGAACGTAGGCTGCCTGCCTTTGTTAGTGCACAAGGTCACTTTTTACACCTAAGGTCCAATTTCACCATCGGCGAGTAACGTTTAACAGAGGAATAATAATGTTTTGGTAGAGTTTCAATACAAAAACTATCAGAACGTCCCATTTATCCCTCGGTTAAACCTTACTCGAAGTTGATATAATTGGCACTTAGTAATCCATAAAAAATGAATGGTCTCGATTTTTATCCCATCTACCCATACAAATACTCGAGAAAACAAAACGCTGTTTGTTGTTTGCAATTAATTAAATTATGAATCTCTCATTTTATTATATTAAGCTCGGATAAACTCAAGTTTCTCTATACAATCTATTTAATGTAGGCCAACCTGTAGCTCTTATGATTTATATGTTTAGTATATTAATATACTAACTTAATGAGGTGACATAGTCTATAGAGGATTTATTTAAACCCTCCTACTCGAGATCAAAATGGCTATGAATCCCAAACGGACTGGACGAAATTATAAGGGTTCTCTGTTTTACTAAGGAATCTTAAGAAACGAGTTTTAGTTCTTATGTGGCTACTGCCTAGTGCCTACCTACGGAGTCCGGACTGTTAAAAAGACATACGCAATTGGCAGTAAATTATACCCGAGATTTCCTCAAGTATGCGGATTTATGTGCACCATTATTACATTTGTGATGGACAGCTTTTATCGCGAGGCCTCTTTTATGTGAGAACCATGGTTTATTCGCACATAAAACTCGTAAGTAAAACCTTGGACCAAATAAGCGGTCGAAGAATAAAACCACTTTGTTTTTTTGCCTTATTCTTTACAAAGAAGTGAACAAGCACAGCAAGAGATTCTATCTACGATTAGAGAAACATCCCAAATGCTCAGAAGCCAGCGATCGCTCGATTAAGGTGTAAATATACAAAACGCCTGATATTGACTTAAAATATTTATTCGTTAGTTGCATTTATATCTTTGTATAATTTGCTAGCTTTTGCCCGCGGCTTCGTTCAGTTTAAGTCAATTGTTCAAAACCCTAATTTACCCTCTTAGGGTGAGGGCACACTGGCTACTTTTAACTGCAGCGATCGCGCGCTTTTATAACCTTTAGCGTTTTTATTACCCTTTGGATCTGGAGCGCGATTCACGCGTTTTTATGGCCATTAGCGTTTCTATGGCCTTTTGCGACTGCATTCGCGTTTTTTATGGCTTTTAGTGGTTTTTTTAATTTGTCGCCTGGTGTATTAGATCTCTATGCCCTTAAAATTCTGAGACTTCAAATAAGATGTTGTAAAATGGAACAACGTAATATCTGTTATTATAACATCGTCAGTAGTTAAGACTGCCATAAATTAAGAACAAAATATGTTACAGATTAATACGTCATGTCGCTTTAACTTTAAGTTTGAAACAAAACATTAACATTTACTTTCACTCACGTATTTTAAGAATTTTAAACTGTAAACAATAAATCATATTAATGAATAGGTTTTGGGTAACTATCGTATGACATCTGGTAAACATCTGCAGCTGCATGATAGAAATAAGCTTCTCACAAGGATTATTTCATAGAACAAACTTACACTTACAAATTGGTGTCAAAAATTAATTAATTAGGTGTCTGCCATAGTCTAAAAAAATATTATTCCTTTATTGTCAGAACAATAAAATAGATAAATAAGCAAGGTCTGTAAAATAGTGAATAATATTTCCTCTCCCGTCCAAATAAACGTAAGTTTGTGGTAGGAGTGGGCACGACAATTATTATTTGTGTAACGAATGGGGGTTGAACGGTCGACGTTTCAGTTTTCAGTCCGCATGTTTAACTGTTGAGGCTTCAAATTTTTCTACTACTTACCCTAAAATCAATGCTTTGAAATATTACCTATATCATAGACCATTCTCGAAATGACCTTCTGTATTACCCACAAAAATACGTAGTCGCAAACAAAGAGTGTCATTTACAGCAATGCCAGGTACCACATAAAAGTAAATAAATGATTCAGAAACCACCTTAGCCTTGTTTTATTTAGGTCTGAAAGCGCTTCCAAATTAATGCACGTTATATGGGTCAAGTGAATGAAGCCATTGACAAAAGTACTCCCGTAAAATGCATATTATATGCTACCTAAGTATACATAAGTGGCTTCAACTAAGTAGGTAGTGCTTAATTTAATATGGAAGTTAAAGTTAGGTTTGTTGTTCCTTAGTTATGGTATCCTACGATTAGTCCCCAGGTATCCCTATACGATATGAGAAAGGGTTATCGCATCATAGAGGGGCTGACACATAAGATAGCGTGAAGTACCGGAAGTACCATCATTTGTTACATTAATGTTATTGAAACTTGTGTTTTAAAAAGGGCAACTCCGTGAATGACTTGCCGCCAAGCCATTAAGCGTTCCGGCACGATGAAGTGCAGAAACCGATTAGGGGTATAGGTTTAATTGAAAACCGCCTTAAACCCCTTCCAAGTTAGCCCACTGCCATCTTAGACTGCGTCGTCACTTACCATCGGGTGAGATCATAGTCAAGAGCTATCTATCTTTTTAGGATTATAACAAAAACTGCAGAATCTCCTTTACGAACTGGTGGTAGAGTCAGCACTCATCTTAACAACCTGAAGAGGACCTACGTATAACTTTTGAATCAAGTAGGTAAACCTGTCTAATAATATCTTTCATAAATAACATAATATCACCTTACCTTCGTTACTCTGTGATAATATTATGTATGTATTTTACAAATGGAGGAGTGGAACGCGGTATCGGGTGCGTTATTGAAATGACTCGGTGTCATTATTTGCAGCCTATTGTAATGCAATCCGAGTACTTGACAGATATGCGTAGGTTGGTATGCGCTTATATACGTATATCCAATAGTATAGTGTAATATGTTTACCTACTGCTATAAAAACATGTATTTTAGTATAAAGTGCCACAAATAATTATACGATCAGGGTCTAATCTAGTGAAGAATTTTCTTCGCCGTGTGGACCGCGCAGATATGACGCGCCGCGCGTCCTTAATTTTGCAGCATGAGGGCCAGTGAAAATCGAGTCGGATTTATTTACTTTTTTATTTATTTTTTCACCTTTATGCACTATCTCTACAGGTTAACCCAATGCGATAGTGTATTGTATCTATTAAGCTAAATCTTATAGCTAACGTAACACTTATTTGTAAACTTATCTATACTTAACTAAATAAGTAGTTGCTTTTAAGAGCCTAATTTCGGGATGAATTTTGATAGAGACTACATAAAAGCAAGCCCTTTAAAACTGCCTATTTCGTAAATACTGTATTCTAATTTCTTACTTTTGCCCACGACTTCGCCCGCGAAGTTTGGTTTTTAAAAGTTAGTTAGCCGAGTTACTTGCTGGTTGTATTCTATTCTAAAATTATTGCGATTGATTTTCCGGGAAAAAAGTAGCCTATGAGCATCCAGGTGCAAAAACTCACGTCCAAACTTTACTCCATTGCTGCGTGTTTGAAGGACAAACCAACAAACAAACTCATTATCGTATTTATAATATTAGTAAGGATATCCGAATTACCACCGAATAACAATTCGCTTCCCAATTACTGTGTAGACAAATGGCGCTACATATTGTTGACGAGCTTCCAAAGTCCCCCGCTAGTCTCTGTACTACAGCTCTTAACTAGACGCATCCGTCTTCTGCGACCCGAATGAGCGTTTTATTTACAAGGACTTCTTGATTTCAACGTAATTGAACACAAGCATGTAATTGAACCCGTAAATTGTCTCAACGCGAGATTTCATTAAACACTTCGTCGGTAAAGCCGATTAATTCCCCTTAAGTTGCGAGGCGTTACCGAGAATTGAATTAAAAATTGCTCAGCTTTATAGGATTTTTTGCAGGAAATAGAACTAACTTCATAAGTGTTCACTGTTAAGATACTTATCCTGCTAAATTAAAGTTACCGCTGAGACCTTGGTTAGGTAATTATTATATTTTGTCGGGGGCATTGAAAAATTTAAAAAAAATATATATTTATTTAACGTAGGCAAAGCGTAGGCGTTTCGGAAAGCAGATTCTGTTGGGAAAAACCTTAATAAGCTTTAAGATCAGGATTCAGAACAGGAATCACATTTACTTAACTTGTAGGTATAGATATTAAAAAATTGAATCACCACCACCATCTCAACCTATCCATCTGCGCCACTACTGGGGAAGGGTTTCCTCTTAGAAGAGGAAGGATACAAGGCTGTGGTCCACCACACTGGCTGGCAAGTGTAGGTACATTGGCAGACTTCACACACCTCTGAAAATATTGTGTAGAACTCACAGGTATGCAGGTTTCCTGATTATGTTTTCCTTCACCGTTTAGACATGTGATACTTGGTTTAAAACGCAAGTTCACTTAAAGAACTGCTGCTGTAAAAAGGCGTTGCTATCGTATTAACGCTTTTTACGTTGGTAGGACGTACCGAGTGAGAGCTATACTACCTTCTATTCTGGGCCTATACTACCAAGTATAGCTTGGTATATACAAGCGCTTAAAACAGTATCACCTATTTCAAAATTGTTTTGAAATCTCAAAACAAAATTGAAATAATCCTGCGATGTTGGTAGTTTATCTTTTTCGTCTACGAGTTCTACGAGTGGTTATAGTATAGGTACCTCTCTTTTCGCCTCTACTCCCACTACTTCAAGTGTCATTGTATTTTTTTGATTCGCTTATTGCTCACCTGTTCCGTAATAATCATAGTATAATAAATTAGTGAGATTTGTTATAACTTTATAATAACCGTTCCATTTACCTTTCCACGTCACAAGTCATGCATTCGGAAGGAATTTCTATTTTAATACGTCCATTTGAAGCCGGTCTCATCGCCGTCTGCATCGCATCGTGACCATTTATGCAGGCAACACACCATCAAGTAGGTATATAAATCCATCTCCAGTATCTACGTACTCTTATGTAAAACCAGCTTTCAGAATTTTTAGTTCCTACATCAAACCATATGATAATGTTGTAATATGGCTGGTAACTTTCAGTTTGAGCTTTTATGGGAGGCGGAATCCCTCCCTGTCCGTTTGATTGCGATTTATATTTTTAAAAGGGACTTCAAGGTCACGTCACGCTCAATTATTTTCTATGGGCATGCCAGTTTATTTTTACTATAAAAATATTACAATAAAAAGGTATAGTTTTTGTCCGTTTGCATGACAAACATGAACAGAACGGACTACCGATTACATCAAGCCTCGAATAAAGCTTTGCCAATTGGATGTTAATATTATAATAATTATATTGTTGGTGTGTAGGGGGCATTAGTTCACTTCTTAGAAACTTCGTTTAAACTTGTGAGTAGGTACTGCAGTACGAATAACAAAGTATTTTTAGATGCAACTTCGTTTGAAGTGGATGCCGTTTACTCTTTACTTTGAATATTTCAGTCGACTGATTGTAAGTACCAATAATAACATTTATCCGCCTATAAAGCTTATTAAAGAACTAGAGTTGCCCACCTCCAGGTTTCCCCGAATTCTTCCTAATCGGGAAGCACTCAGCCTGGATTTTATAATACAGTTTGGATTTTCAAATTTCCTGCATTATTAGCCCAGTGCCCTGCATCTTTACTCTATAGGTATACCGTATACTAGTCACTTTATGTGCCTCAAAGAATTCCACTAGCCTATCATGCCCAATTAAATGTTGTTGTTGTTGTTGCCCATAACCTCATAATTACACGTAATGCGGATTGTGAAAAATGAAATTAAAAAAACAATGAACATTAATGGACTGATATTTCCCTACGAAGAAATACTTAGTACCTACCTAGTAGTTTGCTTGGAGTTATGTTCTCATGTATCAGTCTCTCTAGTCTATCAGGTCGATGTTTGTTCAGAAAATGGCTGTGACAAAATCGGATATCCTACTAACAGCAATCAGTTCTGGTATTTTGGGGGAGAGCGCTTGTTAATTTTTGATTGTAGAGACTCAAGGTCCAGTCATGACTATTACGATAGTACCTAAACTATCAAACGATAAAGGTTTTGACTCATAAATGAGCTCCCAGGGGGTCTATTCTCTGTTTTTGATATTTCCAGTGGCCAGTTGAAAATAAAAGAAAGTTTCCAATTTAGGGCTGTCAAACCTGAATTTCTTCTTAGATATTCCTCGTTTGACAGTTTTAGTTGGCAACTGAACCATAGAAACTGAGATAGCGAATAGCCCCCCAGGTAGGGCCAAACAAAAGTTGGAAAGTTGGCGATGCCTCGGAGAGCATGGAAAGCAGTCTATCTATGCGCCTATTATCTCTGTGTTTGGCTTGGGATCGCGTGCCGTCCCATCAGACTATGAGAGTGGTGGAATAGAGAGTGCACCTGTGTTTTGAAACACAATTGTGCACAGGTGGTTAGTTTCAACTGAGATTGTTTGTCGTGGCCAAACTGTTAAAAAATTGATGTCTGTAAGCCTCAAATGAATATATGATAATAGGTAATACTTCAAATTAATTACATTTTGGGCTTATAACTTAGCTTGACAAAAAAATTGAGATTATTTGTTATAACAAATAAAACATGTTAATCTTAAATTTCTCGACGATGCGATATGGTGTTTAATAAATATCCACGTTAAACAATGTTCACAGAAAATACGTAAGATGTAAGAAAACAAAGACGTAATAAAGTAAGAAAACAGGTTTACTTGTAGTCATTTTTATTTCAAGAACCTATGATCTAATCTGTGAATAAAAAATCCGAGAGGTCATTTCAAACGTTATCATCTTTTTGACTATTTTCGCACCCGAATACTGAATATTTTTTCTAAAAGGATCCGATTTTCCCCTTTTGGTAACTAAAATTCGCGCATCCGTACCTCTACATAAAAGGCAACTTTATTATTACCTGTCCATTCTTTTTCTTCTTTATCAAACGATAGACTTCCACTGTTAAACAAAGGACTCTTGCAAAGACATCCACAGGCTTCGGTCTTGCGCCGCCTGCGTCCAGCGGCTCTCTGCGACTTTGATGTTGTCGGTCTGTGGTCCCCCCGGTCCCCCCGGACCAATTTGTTAGGGGGTTGAAATTTTGGTATAATATTATGTACTATATATGTAGTGTATTTAAACAATAAATACTGAAAGCACCGATTTATAATGCGGTTTGTAAGTTGTGACCAAAACAAACGAGCATTTTTTCCCCATTTGTATAAGTACGGAACCCTAAAAGAGCGAGGCCCGACTCGCACTTGGCCGTTTTTTTTTAAATTTAATCACATGTTTCGTTTGAGAAGGTTGTTGTAGGGCCTGGGGAAAAATTGCAGTTAAGTGGTAAAGTCACAAATAGACTACCTTCATTTTCAGGTATGTACGAGAAGTGACCTGAATTCAGGATTTTTATTTGAACAATAAAATTTATGGCCGTCGTAAAATAAAGCGATGAAATCCTGCAAAATATTACTAATCATTACAATGTTCCTCATATTATTAGCTTTACTTTGTTGATGGAAGTGGGTCCCATTTAATACAAAAATGTAATAATAACATTTATGTATTTCATTTGGGTTTTGTTTTTTGTTCAACACATTTGCATCGTCCAAGTATTATCTGTCTGGTTGTTCAGTTTGTTAAATATGTAATAATATTATTTAAAACACCTGGATAACTGGTGTCATTCATCATCATCATCATAATTATCAACCCATTAACGGCTCACTAGTCTACTGAGCGCAGGTCTCCTTTCAAAGAAGCGTTGTAGGCCATAGTCCACCACGCTGCTGATGCCAATTGGCGGACTTCACCCACCTTCAAGAACATTATAAAGAACACTCAGGTGTACAGGTTTCTTCACGATGTTTTACTTCACCGTTGAAGCAAGTGATATTTAATTGCTTACACGCACTTGACTCCGAAAAGTCAGAGGTACCCGGGATCAAACCTGCGACCCCACCGATTTGGAGACCACTGTCCTAACTCCTAACCACTAGGCTATCACTGCTTCTGCTTCAAATGGTGTAAGCTTGATTTAATAACATTCAAATTAATAATCTTACTTGCAGATTAACTTTTCTAAGGCTCGTTTGATATTATTTTAATACTAGCGACCCTAGTACTACTACCGGCTTCGCACGGGTAGTAGAGCATATTACGCCTATGCTTTGCAAACTCCTTGAAATGTTCCATAAGTTATACCTTGAACAGCATATTGAACAGTGTGTAGGCTTATTTAAAAGAAGTATCGCTCGGAAGCGCTCGGCTTATCCATTTTTTTAGAAGTTAAAATGGGTATATTGAGCTATCCTTAAAAAATTGATACATATATGTCATCGCGGACTTTTTGTAAAGAATTATCCCACCATACCATCATCATACTTTTTTTGTCTCAAAGGGACAAAGGGGGGAAGCGTTTTCGATGAAAGCTCCCAGGCGGCTTAAGTTTTTCCGACATTGTCAACAATTATCGTCAATTCACACAAAATCTTAACAAATCATACACTAAAACCTTCGTCATGAATCACCTTATCTATTGGTGAAAACCGCACCAAAATCCGTTCAGTAGTTTTTGAGTTTATCGCTAACACACAGACAGACAGACGCGGCGGGGACCTTTGTTTTATAATATATGTAGTGATTTGCAACCGGTTCCTTTAAATGTTATCTGATATTTTATTTACAAGTTCCACATTATGACACCTACATAGTGAATGTCCACGTGTGTATTGAGGTGCGTACACATCTGGCGAATGCGGCTGTTTGCGAAAGGGTTACTAAGTTGCACGCCTCAAATAAGTAGTACGATTTCGCGCGCCGCTCGTGCACTGCCCGCGCCGCGCGAAAACTGCGCTAGCGCTGTCTGCATGCAGTGCTTGCTTACTTTCTCACGCCGCCATCCGTACCTTACCATCCGCATGATCTGCAAGCGTGCAGAACGCGCATTATACGTGCGCATTAAGAGGCGAATATTAAAATTAAGAGGCGCATGAAATAGTTGCAGTAATTGCACGTGTACCGCGCGTACAGCAAGCGTGTTGCGCAATCGCGGCGCAGTCGCCAGATGTGTACGCACCTTTGTGTGTAGGTATACGATCAAATTTTGCCTGCGTGTCACGTAAAGCTAAAATTGTTACTATGAGAAGCAATAATTAATGTGTTTGGGAGAGGGCAGACTGGCTACTTTTAGCGGCAGCGATCGCGGCATTATATGGCCTTTAGCGATTTAATGACCTTTTGCTTGCATCGAGTTTCGCGCGATTTCGCGATTCTGCGATCGAAAGTCATAAAAACGCGAACGCGTTTGAGTCGCGATTTTCGCGCGCGCGATGCACGCAAAAGGCCATAAAAACGCGCGATCACTGCCGCTAAAAGTAGCCAGTCGGCCCTCTCCCTTTGATACTCGTTTCCATTTTCCATTGTTTTTATATTAATGCTAGTCTTTGTATACAAGTTTTTTGTAGACGGACGGACGGACGTAATTTTTTTTAAACTGATAAATAAGTACCTACATCGATGGCTGAATTACTTAAGTATATGCAAAACTTTCATCCAGTTTTACGATAAATAGGTATGTATAATCTAACAAATAAATAATATTTTTTATTATTAGAAAAATACAAGGTTACTAATACATAATCATACCAATATTATAAATGCGAAAGTCTGTTTGTTGGTTTGTTGGTTTGTCCTTCAATCACACCGCAACAGAGCCACAGATCGACGTGATTTTTTGTATGGGTATAGTTGAGGACCTATAGAGTGACATAGGCTACTTTTTATCCCGGAAAATCAAAGAGTTTCCGAGAGATTTTAAAAATTAAATTCACACGGACGAAGTCGCGGGCATTAGCTAGTAAAAAATATAAGTACAAAGTAAGTAAAAAAAATAAACTAATTAGGTAGTAACTTAACAATATACTTAATTAACTTAACAACAAATAGGTCCGAAAGTCTCTTAGAAAGTGTCAGAGAATCTTGAAATGTTTTGTCTTATCCACATGTAGGTATAATGTATATTGCTAGTGCTACCAGAATACGGGATACCAAAATCTGCAAAAAATTCATATGCGTCGACTCGTTACTCATCAAAAAAAAAAAAAGACGGGTTGCACTCCGGGAGTGCCGGCAGAAGTGAAAACTTGATTATTAACGTTGAGCATGTTTGTCTAAACGAAACAGTAGGCCCAGGCATACATTTTCGCCGCGCCGTAGAGAGGGGATAGCTGTCTACTCTCCATCCGTCTTACGCTTTTTCGATCAGGTCACGTGTCCTGACGCGAGTTTAAGATTTTATACCCATTACAGAAAAAGTGCTCAACGCCGCTAAGGAAGTTTTCACTTCAAAATTATAAATAATTGTTACAATGTCTCCTTGCACAAATATAAGACACGAAGTTTAAGCGTTCAATGACCGTTCACTCGTTTTCATTTCAACGAAAGTGAATTTGCAACTGAAGTGAAGTGAGCGCGATTCGCGGGCCGATTGATTAAGTTTCTTGAATATGTACATTTACAATTCCTTCAATTTCATGTATAATTCAACGATTTTATTAATTGACGTATTTCAGAAATGGAAAGTGAACTCTATAATTCGCGGCACGATCGTGCGTTTTGGTGCGATTACCATACTTATTTATTGTTCGCGGCAATGTTGATGAAAATTAATTTCAGGGTGCCACTCTTTTATAATTAGGTATCTAATAAAAACATTTGCCATAACTATGATTGATAAAAAAGGTTAAAAAAGGTTAGGAATGTTTTATTTTATAATAACAAGGACCCTTCGCTTTAGCGTCAATATGTTCCAAGTAGCGAACAGCTTTGGTAGGTATTCAACAGGATTTAATGCTTGCACTACAAATCAGAAAAATAGATGATACTTTTGATTGTGCTTCTTTCTACTCTCAGAGTTTCTACTAGCTTGTTACTTTCTGGCAAATAAGTTTGGTTCGATTCAAACCCCGATAGACACTACACCTAAATAACAAATTAAAACGACAGTAAAATCTAAACTAGAAACAAATCAAAATTTTGCGCCAGGTACCTACAAACCTTCTTTATAAAATTCTATACCACAAACATAATTATCTACAAGTTCTAATATATTACAACTAAAGATTTGATATGATAAATAAATTCTTTCGTAGGAAAAATTGGTAGCATACAAATTTCGGTAAGAATTTGTTTTTTTTTTGTTTTAGTTCACGGATGACGTCGTTCGTGATTTGCAATTCGATATTTAATTTCCTTTCTTGTTTATACTAATATTATAAAGAGGAAAGATTTTTGTTTGTTTGTACCGAATAGGCTCTGTAACTACTGGACCGATTTTAACCATTTTTTCACCAATAGAAAGCTAAGTTATCAGGAAGTAACATCGGCTATAATTTATTTAAAAAAAATTAGAGATCCTTAAGTAAATTGCAATAATGTAACCCAAAGTAGCAAAATTTTGCCTGTAAAATGCATTATTTGGCGTGTGCTGAGAAAACTATTGATGATACAGAAAAATTATGTACTACATGATTAAAGTACTCATTATTCTCTACAAAATTCCCCAAGGGAATATATTATCTCAATATCATATATATAAGTAACAATAATAAGTGATCAAACGAACTTACCTGAAGTGAAGTTCGATCATTATTATATGAGTTGCTTCATCCGAAGATATAATTATTACAAAGGTAGTCACTCCAGTCGCCAGAGATTAGTCCGCGTATTTTACAGTTATACCCTACCCTAAAAATAAATCACCTTGGCAGCATCGTCTTAATTTTGCTCATTATTTTTAGAGATGTATACCTACGGTTCAAAACTTTTTTATTTGGGCAGTCAGGGAGGGTGGGTAATTATATCTTCGGATGAAGCAACTCATATAATAATGATCGAACTTCGCTTCAGGTAAGTTCGTTTGATCACTTATTATATTTCTTTGCTTCATCCTCAATATAATTATTACAAAGGTAGTTGTTTAGAGTAAAAAGTTTTGATAAACATGTACGCAATACAGATTTTGTAAATCGTGTATTTTTAATCACTTTCTTATGGAAATACTAATTAATTTGCTTGCATACACTTTAACAATATTAAAATTTATTTATGATATTATTATTATAATATTATTTAATACTATAAATTAGAATATATTTATTTTTATGATTAGGTATAATTCATAAATTGATTCACTATTAGATGTGTTAACGCAATTATTATTAAGACCTGTCTTGGCAGGGTCTGGCATAATCTCCCTCATCCGCCATGGATCTAACATCTAAGCAGCGAAAGAATGAGTTCGATGTGTTAGTCCAGCCTGTCGTTTTTCTAATTTCCTCAACGCTCGCCTGAGCGTGAGGCGCTGTGCGCTTGTGTCAACGCTGCTCCCTGATACCGTTTACTTGATCCACCTGCTGATCGATTGAAGTTCGGCCTTTTTGTAAGGCTTCTTGTGGGTAAATAGCAGGTTATTTGTCCCCTCAGATCTTATATTTTTAGTTCTGGAAATATAGTGTGTGGAGGGGTGTAGCAGGGCAGATGCTCAGATTTTCTTGAAAGTAAGGTAGAGAGAGAGAATAGGCTTGGTATCTGCCGCAGCGTATGTTTTTTTTTTTTTTTTTAATTTACCGTTATTCTAATTTAAACCCCGATTTCGAAAGTAATATTGCTTTCCAATTTAATTGATGGAAGAGTTTGTAGTCTATGAGCAGTGCAAATTGCTAGTATACTGAAAAGTTTCTTAGTGATTTTTTCTAAAGATGAGTGACTATAAGGGAACCAATTTTTAATATAGTTTAAAACAAGTTGAGGGACCCAAGTACGGGAGTAATAGGGTTTGGTTGATCTTAACTTATAGACACCTTTGAGGAGACGTTTTACGCTCGCTCCAGAAACAATGCTGTTTCTTAGCATAAATTATATTGCAATTCGGTAAGGGTTCAAACTCCGTAACAAACGCTGTAAGAGAAGATACCTAATGCTGGTCTTTGACGGTTTAAATACATTTTTATTATTTAATTTACACAACTGCCACCGAAACTTGAGTGTGGTATTATATTGTTTTAAAATACTGTCAGAGAATGATGTTAACATTAGTGACGCTGAGTCTGGGTCGGTGCCTTGTTTTAAGGGAGAGAGAGAGAGAGAGAGAGAGTCCGGAGAGTCTCGCGACACCCAGGGTAAGTTACTTGTGCAAGGAATGGTGAAATGAGATTGCAATAAGTATTAATGAGGATTAACATTAAGTAGTATCCGAAACTACCAAGCTTTGTAGGAGAGAGTACCACGCTTGTGGTAACCAATTTGAAAAAACTAGGATTCCGTTTGCCTCGTTATCAATGATTTTCCTCAGACACTTTAAAATTAAAGAAAAAGGAGGAAGCAAAAATCATAGAAAAATATAAAAGCCCCACATAGCGTAAGTGCATCGACAGATAAAGCGTCCGGATCTTGTTGTCAAGGCACGGATTTTTTAAATTTAGTATTGTTATTCAAGCAAAAACGGACTTAAAGCCTAGGTATCTCAAATAGGTTATAACTTCTTTTATGACCTTGAGTAAAACACCTGGAGTCACTGATAAGACGAACAGCCTAACATTAGGTTTAGGCATCAAGAAAATAAAACTCGGAACTAATAGCTCCTATTTGTAATAAATTATTATTAATAACAACCCACATATTAAGTTGGTAAGCTGTTATCCTGCGCCGCAGTGTTACGCCCCCCCCCCCCAGTTCATGACGAGTACCGACGAGGCGCTCGCCAGTTTTCCTGGTTGCGGGCTGGTCGAGTACCCGTATATAGTTAGGTAAGAACATAACGTATATTGTCTCGCAGACAATAATTTGTAGCTAATGTACATATATATTCACGATTACACATTTTCTACACAATTGTCATAAGGATATGGCTCATAACTAGCTCGCAGCTACTAAGGTTATCACAATTACCAATTTTCTTTTGTGGAGTCACAGCTTTAGCAGCTTTAGGATATGGCTCATGAGTAGCTCGCAGCTAGTTATGTAATCGCAATCGACTCGCAGTCAACGATTTGTTTAAGGAATCACAGCTTTAGTATGTGATTTATGAATAGCTCGCAGCAAGTTATGTTATCGCAATTGATTCGCAGTTAATCCCTTTTTATTGTGGTGTTACAGCTTTAGGATTTGTCTCATGAGTAGCTCGCAGCTAAGAAGTCACATCTTTAGGATATGAACCATAAGTAGCTCGCAGCTAGTTATGTTATCGCGATTGACTCGCAGTCAATCCCGATTTGTTTGAGGAGTCACAGCTGTAGGATTTGACTCATGAGTAGCTCGCAGCTAGGAAGTCACATCTTTAGGATATGAACCATAAGTAGCTCGCAGCTAGTTATGTTATCGCAATTGACTCGCAGTCAACCCAGATTTGTTTGTGGAGTCATAGCTGTAGGATTTGACTCATGAGTAGCTCGCAGTTAGGAAGTCACATCTTTAGGATATGAACCATAAGTAGCTCGCAGCTAGTTATGCTATCGCAATTGACTCGCAGTCAATCCCGATTTTTTTTTTCTTGTGGAGTCACAGCTTTAGGATTTCACTCATGAGTAGCTCGCTCGCAGCTAGTTATGTTATCGTAATTGACTCGCAGTCAATCCTGATTTGTTTGTGGAGTCACAGCTTTAGAATATGACTCATGAGTGGCTCACAGCTAGTTATATTATCGCAATTGACTCGCAGCCAATTCCAATTTGTTTGTGGAGTCATGGCTTTAGTATATGACTGATGATTAGCTCGCAGTTAATCATGTTATTGCAATAGGTTCGCAGTCAATCCCTGTTTGTTGTTTTTTAGTTTCTCGGATAAAGCCAATCCAAATAAAGTTTTGTCTCCTTCCGAATCTTATAGCACTTCTTGTTGAGTTGAGGCATTAAGAGTTTAATGCTGCTTTGAGTGATTCCGAAGTTTGAATCACATAGGATCCTGCAGCCATCTTCCTGCTTAGGTGTTTCATGGCCTGCACCCTGTTTTCACTCTCTTTTAATAGTAGGCCCATTCCTTTACTAACGGCCGTGATACTCAGGACGAGTAGTCTTTGTCGCATCCCCTTTTTTAATATAAAGAGCCATATGGTTGGCATGAATATTTTCACCATACTTCGGGGAAACATGCGTCGATTTCCCAAGCGCCGAGTGTAATTTTGAGTCAATTTCGAGTTGACCGACTTTTATAAAGTAACTTTGAACCCTTTGTCAAAATGACCATTCAGTATCTGGATTAACTGTACCTACTAGACTCGGCGTCGGCTTGATTTTCTTCGGTGTTTACGTATGACGCAAAAAAAAACAAAGCTCACATTGTTCACACCAATGCCAACTGGGTCTAGTTAACTTATTTAAGTGAGGGTATTGAATGCCTCTCTTTCAATTAATATAACTCATTACCGTCGTAGTGTCGACACGAACATTGCACAGTTGTTTAAGTTACGAGCAAGACTTTCAAACCGAGGAAAATGGCCATTATTTCTTCCAAATATTTAATATCTTCTATAATATCTAATAATATGCTACTTGCTCTGCTTGTTCATCTACCATTGCTTTTAATTTTACGTGTTTCGTAATAATTAGTGTTTTCAGATAAATCGAAGAAAAGGTGGGTAGTTAGTTCCCTTACGCTTCGCTTGGCTCGTCTTGGCAGGGACACTACCGTCTCTCCAGATAAATAATATTATATTTTTGTTTACAAGTAGGTACTCGAATATAGTTAACGGCTGGGCAAGCTACTAAAGCCCCGTTGAGCGAATGTTACGAGCATAGTTGAGTGAATTCGTGAATTTTATTACATTTTTCGAATGTATAATATGATACGTAGAAATAATAATGATAAATTACCTAAATAAATTCGAGACACTTGGGGGGTAGGTACTAAGTTAATTCAATCGTGATTGATGACAAGTTGTAACAATAGTGTTACCATAATAATCGTTATAGTTGTGTTTTAATTTTTATTAATTTTCATAATAAAACACTTCCGCACGTATTTGCAGAGTAGGTAACGTAATATTTAATTCAGAATATTTACGTTTTCTCTGATACCTCGTAATCGATGAAGACTCACAGTAAACCTCGATACAAAAAGTGTACCGTTTTTATGTTAATGCAAAAACAATAATATAGTAGGCTATGTGGCGGTACGTAAGCGCAAACAAGAGATCGTTTGAACACAGAAAAGAGCTCGTACCTTTTTCCTTCGATGATGATGATGATGATCATTTCAGCCGATGAGCAATACTGCAATCACACTATCCTACAATATCACTCGATCTTCTGCAGTTCTGGTTAAATTATTAAGTGCGGCGCGCTGAGCGCGTGCGGTCCTTATCTCGCGCGAAAAAGTAATGAGCAAAATTAAGACGGTGCTGCCAAGGTGATTTATTTTTAGGGTAGGGTATAACTGTAAAATACGTGGACTTATCTCTGGCGACTGGAGTGACTACCTTTGTAATAATTATATTGAGGATGAAGCAAAGAAATATAATAGCTTTTGTGTTCTAAAATTTTATTACATCGCCTTTATTATCGTAGTTTTAATTCTTCCTTACTATAATATTGTAAATGCGAAAGTGTGTTTGTTTTTAGGTTTGTCTGTCAATCACGCTCCAACAAAGCTACGGATTGACGTGATTTTTTGGATAGGCAGGACATAGGCATCCCGGAAGATCAAAGATATCCCGCGGGATTTTAAAAACTAAATTCATGCGGACGAAGTCGCGGGCATCAGCTAGTTTACAATAAAGTAGCTATGCACTGTTCCAGTTTATGGCCGTACCTAACTTATGTTTCTACGTGTTTTAGCTTTTTGAAAATCTCATGGGAACCCTATATTTTCCCGGTATACATAAATCAACATAATATTATGTTCCTCGTAGCTTGTGCAAGCTATCTTTGTGCTGACATACAACATAGGTACTGAACGAGACCTTTGGAGCTCTTTCGGTTGATAAAGAAGAACAATAATATCCGAAGTCCAGGATTCACAAAATCGCAAGCAAAACTGAGACATTCGTGAACAAGTGTCGGTAGAGGGTTCGCAAATGAGTATGTGAATAAAAATTGCACATTCGCAAATAAAGCCCCTCACATTCGTACTATGCACGAATTTTTTCCTCGCTGAAAGGATGGACCAGAATAATAGGGATAGAAATAAGGGATAGTCCCTGTCCCCGGCACGCTATAGCGAGCGAATACGAATGCGAACCGAAATCATTCATTTGACTATCTCTGAATTGATATTTAAGCGGCAGCTAGACGCTGAGCGGGATCGATCGGAAATGTCGTCTGCAATATTAATGGGTTTCAGCAAGGGCGGGCGTGCGACACGTTTTCATGTTACCTAAATTTAAAACGGTGTAGTATATAAAGTGGCCTAGAACCTAGAGAAATGTATTCTTATAAGTTACGTGCTACTCTTTGTTCTCCGCTAAAGACTACTTGTCAACCGATAGACGTCCACTGCTGGACAAAGGTCTTTTGCATGGACTTCCACAATCGGTCATGCGCCGCCTAAATCCAGCGGCTCCCTGCGACTCATTTGATGTCGTCGGTCCACCTAGTGGGGGTCTGCCAACACTGCGCTTCCCGGTGCGGGGTCACCAGTCACCACTCCAGCACCTTGGGACCCCAACGACCATCAGCTCTTCGAACTATGTGCCCCGCCCATTTCCACTTTAGTTCAGTTCTTTCGGCTATTATTTCGAGTTTGACGTGGGTAAGTTACTCACAAATTACTCTATACTCGGACTAATTTCTTAAACTGGACACTTTTAAGAAGATTTTTATATAAACCTGTGAAGATGATACTGCCATTATCGCAATTAGAATGCCTTATGCCTACTTTGTCGTATTAGTTTACAAATTGCGGAAAATCGGCTAAGTGCGAGTTGGGCCTCGCTCTTTTAGGGTTCCGTACATATGACCAAATCATTTTTTTAAACTAGATACATATTTAGACATTTTAGTTCTTAGAACGTACTAAATTAGCATATGGGGAAAAAAATGCTCGTTAGTTTTGGTTACAATTTACAAACCGCATTATAAATCGGCGTTTTCAGTATTTGTTGTTTAAATACACTATATAGTACATAATTTATATCAAAATTTTCAAATTCCTAACTAGTTTAGTTTTTGAGATAGACCCCCTAACAAAATTGGTCTAAAACCGACAACTTTGACGGCCCCCCATTTTTTCATTTTTGTAGCTAAAACATAAAACAATGTATATTTGAACTCCACTTAATGAGCTCTAGACAATGACACCCCACATGCCTGGGTAAAAAAATAAAATTTTATTTCGACTCCTTTTCCATGTATGGGAACCCCCTTTATTTTTTAATTTAATTTAATTTTTATTATTTGTTGTTATAGCGGCAATAGAAATACACAATATGTGAAAATTTCATCTGTCTATCTATTACGGTTTACGAGATACAGCCCGCTGACAGACGGACGGACGGACGGACAGCGGAGGCTTAGTAATAGGGTCCCGTTGGCACCCTTTGGGTACGGAACCCTAAAAACCAAATTAAATTTGAATTTCTCAGGCAGACCCGTAATATTTACTTATTTTATTTAAGTAACCTGATAATATAGGGTGTTCTTATGCTTACGACTCATATAAGAATAGGTAGGTAGAAATTTTTAGCTGTACCCAACTATTACTTTACCATAAACATACTATACCATAACATACAACATTCTTGTTAGTAAAGATACGCAGTAATGAAATGAAATGAAAATACACTTTTCATCATACCTATTCGAAAAACGAATATTGGCTTCAGAGGATAGCGGGAGCAAAATTTAATTTTAACCCCCTGGGACTTTTCATTTCTCTCTTCTGATTGGTCCGCGTTTGTGCTTTAGCATACTAAAGCACTCACGCGGACAAATCAGAAGAGAGAATTCAAAAATGTGTCGAAATTCAAAAATGTTTGAGAAGCTGTTGTCTTCGATAAGTCACGTGATCAATTTTGTCGATTAGATATATACGCCCATACTTCCAACATAAATATTAATGTTTAATTATTTCATAAAAATATTTGTGTTTTATTTAAACTTTCAATATACGTATTGATAATGTCTATCAATACTCTATACATAGTAGGTTGATACTCCCAGCTTTTTCTCATAGGTAATGATGAAAAATAGTGTGTGTCATTCGGGGCCAAAATTTTTTGTTCTCGGGCGGCGTATATTGAATTCCTCGCTACGCTCAGGATTCTACTTTAGAATCCCTCGCTGCGCTCGGGAGTCTACTATAGATTCCTTCACTTCGCTCTGAATTCAAAATAACGCCCTCGGGGAACAAAAAATTCCTTTGGCCCCATATAACACAAATAACTATTTCGTACCACTTGCTCAAAAAAGTGACATTCTGTGCCCCAAAAAGCGAACGTAACAATAGTCATTTTTGGAACGTAGTTCCTTATCGCGCGGTACGGAAGGGGGCTACACGGAAAAAATTAAGGAACCGACACTCGACCTCGACACGTTTTTGAAACCGACACTTATTTGTTGAATGTGAATTTTGCATTGTATTCGGTATTTTCGCCTTAGAACACGGCGTCTGCATGGCCTAGTTGTTAGGGCAGTCGCCTATAAATTCGACGTCGATGGTTCGAATCCCAGCTCGACAGACTGAATTTTCTATTTTCAATTTTATTTTAAATAATTTCTAAATGTGGAATTTTTCCCAAATTTTTTATTGTATAAATTGGATAAAATGCCAACGCCATCTGTGAAAAAACAGTAACTCCACCAGCGTAACTCTTTGGTTTTGTAACAGTGCAATAGAAATAAACAAAATAATATAATTCATCGTAGTTAATCAATTTAATACTAGATGACACCACTAGTTTATTTACAATTCCTTCACTAAAATTAATCGGAAGGAGCTACGTTCCATCCGGGTCCTTTGACACCTCTCAAGTTTTTTAATCTGTTAAAAACAGGGAAAGAAAATTGTACTGAATTTTATTCATCCTCTAGGGGGAGAATGTGATTTAAATTTGGAATACTTACCGAAATTTATACTGAATCATCTGTGTTTTCACCATTGAGTTTGTAGGTATATAAAGCATTATACATCTTTTTGAAAAAGGAATACGCATTTATTATGCAGCTATGATTATTAAATAAAATTACGAAAACCGACGAGGCCGTATGAGCTTGATGCCTTTGCTTTTCCGACAAAAAAATATTAGTCTAGCTAGGAATTTGCTGCGTTTTTGTTTTCTTCAAATACATAAACGTTAAGTTTATTTTAATTGTCATTATTTTTAATAAATGCTTATCTCATATTATTATTGTGTTAATTTTTTCGCAAATGGTACGAAAAGTAGAGTATTTTCCTCGGTGATAAAGCTGTCTTAGTCTTGGTTAAATCCCTCGCTACACTCGCGATTTAAATCGTCACCCGCGACAGAAGACACTGATTTATCCCCTTGGTTAATAATCTACTATTATTGTACACAAATCAACACAAAACAAAAGAACATAAAACATACATGATATAAGGATAGAAGCTGTACAATAGGTGGCCTTATCGCTAAGAAGCGATCTCTTCCTGGCAACCTAATGACGAAAGAGAAAGAAATAAATGATGCAAATAAAAAATAAAGTGGCACTCGGGGACTGCCACGGTAAAGCTATTGCATATGTAAGTGATAAAACGTGCTCCGGGACATGAAGGAAGCGAAAAGTCAAAAGATCTTATTCGAACGACCGAATATGGGTACCCATCCATTTACTGACTTGGGTAAAAGCAAAGACTGTTGTAACTAGACCGCACCTCCCTCTATCACATTCTTAATCAAACTTTGAAAGGAGATAAAATTTGGATTTCAGTCTATAATATAGTTTAAAATAAGCCTTTGGGACTCCACTATTGAAATGCAAAATACTATCAAAACTAGGATAGTACTTAGCTAGACTTCGTAAAAGCCGTTGGATAAAATCAATGCACTTCGGCCCGGATCCGGGATCCGGTCCATCGTGATTAATATTGCAGACTACAGTTTCCGATCGACTCGACTGGGATATTGTAGAATTCAACTTATAAACATGCGAGCGTAGCCTCTAAGGTCTATGTTATATCCTGTCTCCTTCCGCGTGGATTTTGTTTTTCAAAAAATCCCGTACTTATATCTTCCAGTATAAAAAGTAGCCTCCAGGTCCTTAACTATCCATGCAAAAAATCACGTCGATCCGTACTTAGCTCTGTTGCGGCGTGATTGAAAAATCAACAAACGCACAATTTCGCATTTATAACATTATAGTAAGAATTAGTAAAACAAAATAGTAACTAGTAAAATAGTTTAGTAGGATTTGATTATTACATAGATACTATTTTTTCCTCGCCAAACACCCAAAATCCGCGCGGACAATCAATCAGATTTTACCAAAACTGCGATATTATAGTCTATTCAAATTTTAGTTAAATAAAAGTATTAAAATTGAATCGCATAATAATTTGGTCCAGTTTCCGATGTACGCGACCATAGATTACAGATTTAGCACTTATCACGCAAACCAACCCACTGTTTCCTGGCATAAATTCTAGGAATATTTTTATTTGCAACGGATTTGGATTCTAATCTTCTTTACGTATGTGGCAACTTCCGTTTCACATATAATGCGGATTGCAGACCGAAAACTAAGCTATGCCTAAGCTAAACTAAACTAGTTGATAATATGTAGTAATAATCTGGTTTGAACCCCCGATGCAAAAAGAAAGAGGGGTGTTAAAAGTGTGACGTCGATGTCTGTCTGCCTGTCTGTGGGTGTGTGTGTGTGTGTGTGTGTGTGTGTGTGTGTGTGTGTGTGTGTGTGTGTGTGTGTGTGTGTGTGTGTGTGTGTGTGTGTGTGAGTGTGCGCGCGTGCGTGTGTGTGTGTGTGTGTGTGTGTGTGTGTGTGTGTGTGTGTGTGTGTGTGTGTGTGTGTGTGTGTGTGTGTGTGTGTGTGTCTGTGTGTCTGTCTGTCTGTCTGTCTGTCTGTCTGTCTGTCTGTCTGTCTGTCTGTTGCATCGTAGCTCTCAAAAGGGTGGACGGATTTCGATGCGGTTTTTTCCAGTTTCCGATGTACGCGACCATAGATTACAGATTTAGCACTTATCACGCAAACCAACCCACTGTTTCCTGGCATAAATTCTAGGAATATTTTTATTTGCAACGGATTTGGATTCTAATCTTCTTTACGTATGTGGCAACTTCCGTTTCACATATAATGCGGATTGCAGACCGAAAACTAAGCTATGCCTAAGCTAAACTAAACTAGTTGATAATATGTAGTAATAATCTGGTTTGAACCCCCGATGCAAAAAGAAAGAGGGGTGTTAAAAGTGTGACGTCGATGTCTGTCTGCCTGTCTGTGGGTGTGTGTGTGTGTGTGTGTGTGTGTGTGTGTGTGTGTGTGTGTGTGTGTGTGTGTGTGTGTGTGTGTGTGTGTGTGTGTGTGTGTGTGTGTGTGTGTGTGTGTGTGTGTGTGTGTCTGTGTGTCTGTCTGTCTGTCTGTCTGTCTGTCTGTCTGTCTGTCTGTCTGTTGCATCGTAGCTCTCAAAAGGGTGGACGGATTTCGATGCGGTTTTTTTCATTTGAAAGCCAGTTTCCGTTGTTTTAGTTTGCGGTGGTTCTTAGCTATGTTTGGTTAATATCGGTCCAGCAGTGTAAGAGTATCAGCTCGTTACCAAAATGATGTAAGGCATTTTTGGCGTATGATTACTCGATTAAGTGCTTCACGTGTGCCAGTATAATCGTTTAATGACAATTAATTGAATTCGACCTGATGCTGCAACCAGAATCATCCATAGTCCGGCCATAGATTCACATGTCGGGGGTGTTTTAATTTTAAATTTACGCTTGTCAATAATTAATTTATTTACACAATACTCTTTATTATAATAATTGGAACGAAGGATGTCCTGATTGCAAAAAGTAACCACTTATTATGCGTTGCATTCTCAAAGTAACATAGGTACCTACATACATACCTATTGTTACGTTGAATTGTAAAAGAACAATGCATTCCCTTTACATAAATGGAAATCTAGTATTATTTGTGTCATTGAAAACGCGCCTAATGAATGAATTATTAGGTTAGGTATTAGGTTAGTCACTTAGTTTTTTTCCTACATCCATGCATGTAACATTCATTCAGCGATTAGATGAGAGTCGACGTTAAAGATTAGTGATAAGTTGGTACGAGAAAACGTAATAGTTAGTTCAACATACCTTTAATCTTTAATAGTAAGTTCAAGCATAGGAACTTTTGTAGAGCTTTTGTTGAAGCTCTATAATTTTTCTTAAAGCGGAGGCCAAACCGGCGCGTTCAATTTGCGTCCGCGATGGCGTGCACGAAGGCGTCCTGTGTGCGTGCAAAAGCCGTTCACATCAAACAAGCTATCAACCTAGCGTCCGTGTCGTCAATCGTGCGGTGTAGCAGGAAACGGGATTTCAAATTATAAGATATTTGGAGACGAATTGAGCGAATTTTAAGAATTGTTACTTATAATGGCTATTGCAGAAGATGAAGAAACTTTTTTCTACTATTTTCATATTCTTCAGAATACTTCAGAATAATTTGTTTGACTTTAAGATATTTTACATCCATGTGAAGTATCATAAAGTAAACGATACTGGTTTTTGTTGATTATTCGTTCTGTATTTGTATCGGATAAGCTTAAAAACCACTATAAATATACGAAATAAACGTTGCGTCCAGCGTGCAGACTCTGCAAGCACGATCTGATCGCGGACGCGGCGTGCAGACGCAGCGGCGGGACGCCTCGACCAATTATGGGACGCGGCGGTCCATACGAGTCAGTACAAACTCATTCGTCGTAACTGATCGCCACCGCAGACGCGATCGCAGACGCAAGCTGGACGCGCCGGTTTGGCCTTCGCTTAAGTAGATTACAATATAGCCCTTGATTGTGACCTCATCTGCTGGTAAGTGACAATGCAGTATTATGCATTTTCAGTTGATACATGCCATCGTACGGGAATGTTAAATATTACTTCATAAGTCATACATGTATCTACATGTAGGTACGGCTTTGTCTGTTCTACGTTCCCCTTCCCGCTAGAATCGTCACTCCAGCCATAGGTGTAACGGCCCTCGCAAAGCCAAGTAACCCGCTCACGTTACTGAAGACTTCCCGATGTAACGCTGGGGATCCTACGTTGATCTTGCGTTGGTCTGCCACGTCTGTGCTTTGCAATAAATAAATAAATAAAATAAAAACCATTTATTTCGACCATAAACATCATATTATTCTTGTTAGTAAAGATACGCAGTAATGGAATGAAATGAAATGAAAATACACTTTATTTTACACCAATCAACACAAAACAAAAGAACATAAAACACATACATAATATAAGGTAAGGTAAGGCGCATACATACAACTTTTACATCGACTAAACTGTTTAGTCGAGTTGTGTACTTTTCGTGAATTCCACACAACTAAACTATAATCAAAAGCAAATCGATACGGCTTTTTGTTTTTTTTTGTCGAGCAACTATCGTGTTGATAGTTTGTGCACATTCTATGATCGCAGTACATTCCTATAAACTTATGAAACACAACTAAATAGTTGTTCAACTAAAAGTTGTATGTTTGCGCTAGGCCTTAGGATAGAAGCTGTACAATAGACGGCCTTATCGCTAAGAAGCGATCTCTTCCAGGCAACCTAATGACGAAAGAGAAAGAAATAAATTATGCAAATAAAAATTAGATTATAAAAATTAATCTATTGTTAGTAGAAGAGTAGTATGTAATCCTAAAACCATAACCATATATCTAAGACAGGCTTGATTAGTCAGCATGTTCACATTATGACACTGGTTCAAGTACTGACAATCAAACCTATCAGCAAATACCCTCAGGATGCCATTGCAACTACCCTGTACCCTGCGCACCAGGGATTTTCACCGTTTTCGCATGGTAGTGTGGTAGCAATCTACTTGCGCATCCGCGAACATACCCTACGTATTGCAATAATGAGGCAGACCCATTAGCATCCTGAAAACATTATTGTACTGAACATCACCATCATCAACCAATAACTCATACTTTACTGTTTCGTCCGCCTTCATGCAGGTTCTGAACAGAGATCATAGAGAGATCAATGATATTTTTGTACAGACCAGGTGTTCGTTTAATGGGCATGCTCCTTCATAAGGTAGCCTCTGTACAAAAGGTACTTTGTCGATTTAGCATTGGTTCAGATTAAGGGATGCCTCCTTGTTGTTGATTTGTTATTTTCTAGAATTTTCTGGCAATCTCTACAACTTCTGCATTGCACCATCAGTTATTAATCGACGCATAATTAGGGCCGTGACGCGCGTTTCTGTGAGCAAGGATTTAATTATTTACTACGCAACGTTATAGAGGTAATTATAAATCAGCATTATTCAGGAATTTTTCAAATTTAATGACCAATCAATGGTTATTTGTACAATGAATGAAATTACAGTAAAAGTAGATATACGCACATATGACGGGCCGCATTGCATCGGATCACAGCGTAAAAATCTGCCTAAATCACTTCTTTAAAGATAGTATCGCACAGTATGACCGGCCGGAGTGGGCCTCATTAGGGCTTCTAGTTTGCCAAATACGCATTTTTGTTCCGCAGTGGCCCATACTTATAATATCTATTATACCTAATGATATTGTACCACTTTGAGTCTTTATAAATTTTTTCAAAGCAACGGATCGTCGTGATTTTTGCATGGGTATAGTTAACAGCAGTGATAGTCTAGTGGTTAGATATGTGGTCTCCTATTCGGGGGGTGGTTCGACCCCGGGCACGCACCTCTGGCTTTTCAGTGGAGCTTTGGAGTTATGTACGATTAAGCAATTAAATATCACATGCTTCAACGGTGAAGGAAAACATCGTGAGGAAATCTGCACACCTGAGAATTCTCCATAACTTTCTCAAAGGTGTGTGAAGTCCGCCAATTCGCACTTAGCCAGCGTGGTAGACTATGGCATATAAGTTATAACTCTTCTCTGAAAGGAGACCTGTGCTCAGTAGTGAGCCGTTGATGGGTTTGCTGATGATGATGATGTTAACTACGGACTCGGAACACTCTAAGGCTTTACCTTTTAGCTACCTTTTATCCCAGAAAAGCAGAGAGTTCCCGCGGGATTTTCACTCTGACGAACTCGCTGGCAGAAGCTCTACATATTTATCCATATTCAATAAGCAAAACAGGGAGAAACGTACCTAGCAAATAACTCGTTAACTTATGACTTTTGTCGTTAACGTAACGTTTAGCTTTGTTTGGGACCAACTTGGAACAAACATTATTCCTTTATTCCTTATGTTGCTTTGTGGAAATATTTCTGTTATAAAACCACCTCCAATCAGAATTCTTATGTTAATTTATTACAAGTTTATCCCACAGCTTGCCTCGGGGGACGGTGTGACCCACTTGAACCTTACGAGTTGCGACAGCTTATAATATTTATAGGTATATTAATTTTGCATTTATGTACTGTACCATGCCACAACGGTGAAGGAAAACATCGTGAAGAAAACCTGCACACCTAAGAGTTATCCATAATGTTCTCAAAGGTGTATCCAGTCTAACAATCCGCATTGGGACAGAAGCCCTTCCCTGAGAGGAGAACTGCGCTCAGTAGTGAGACGTTAATGGGATGCTCATTGATGATTGTACCGATTATTAATTAACAATAAAAGTAATCTAAGTTTTATCGTGAGGTAATCGTTGCAGTACAAATATAAGTATGTGTATATAACAAGTGTACCTATATTTAAAAATTTAAAACACTCCCGTCATGTGAATCTTTGGCCAGACTATGTACGATATATCTGACATCCTATTACCCAGTTTGCTGCTCCATCATTAGATCCTCCTCCTTGATCCTCGATCATCGTCTATTTAAAACCTACTCGTAGAGACCATTCTATAATGAGCCCAAACACACATCTTTATCTGCTGTAAGTTGCTGAGGAGTTAGGTACCCCGCAGACTATTTGATGCTGCACCATCAGCTCAAGGTTATCATATCTTGGAAACAATCCGTAGTAGGTAACGAAAAACAGTGTGAAAGATTGTAAGACCGTTTAATCAAATAGGAATGAGTTAATGGTCTTATAGCTAAGGTCAATCTCGATCACGTTAGCTTTCAAATACAAAAAACTGCATCAAAATTGGTCCATTCCTTGAGGAGCTGTTAAGGGACAGACAGACATGTACAGATACACACGTCCCAATTCATAGATAGGTTTGATTGAAGACAATTTGTTAACTCACATGACATTTCCGACACGATAAAGTTGGGGTTTCGAGCGTAATTGTGCGCCAGTAAAGCGCCTGTCGATGTCGACTAAATTTATTGAGAGAGCGCGTGATAATCGAAACTTTATAGTTAACGTTAACGATGCAAAAACTTGTAAGTATACTGCCGCATTAAAGTGTCTTTCGTCCGTAGCGTATTTTTTCTTCACGCACTAACTAATCCGTTTTAAATTCTTTACCTAACTTATGTGATATATCTTAACGCGTGTTTCGTGATAATCGCAACATTGTAACGTGTAGTTTTTATGATACTTAATTGTACTTTTTGTGCAGTAATATTGTACGTGCGTGTTTTCCCTGGGATTAGTATCGATGTGTTTCTTTATTTTATTGCTTTTGTAGGCGTGATTCGTGACTATCAAAAGATTGTAACAATTGAAAATAAAACCGGTCAAGTGCGAGTCGGACGCGCAAACGAAGGGTTCCATTAAGATCGAGCAAAAACAAAAGTTTACTGTATGGTAACTCTTTAATTTTTAACTTTTATATTATTTGTTGATAATACACATTCTTTTCACATTCACACATAAAATTTCAAGTAGGTATATCGTTATATTACGGTTCGTGAGATACAGCCCGCTGACAAACGGACGGACGGACAGCGGAGGCTTAGTAATAGGTGGTAATAGAGGCCCGTTTGCGTTGACTCCCTTTGGGTACGAAACCCTTAAAAATTATACTGTTGCATTGAGCATACCTATACATTATTCTGAAACAACCAGGTGGAAAACAAACAACCAGGTGGAAAACTTACTGACCTCTTTTGCCCGTGACTTGGTCTGCGTGAGTCAGGGTTTATAAAAGTCCCACAGGTACCCTTTTTTGTCCGGAATAAAAAGCAGCTTTATAGGCTACTTTTTCTTCAGATCCTCAACTATGAGGCATGCAAAAATCACGTCGATTCGTATGCTCCATTAGAATAGAATAGAATATAAATGTTTTTTATTCAAATAAACTTTTTACAAGTGCTTTTGAATTGTCGATGAGTCTACCACTGGTTCTGAATGCCCTTCCTGCCGAGAAGAACCAGCAAGAAACTCGGCGGTTGCTCTTTTCGAAACAAGTTTACAATTCAATAGATACTATGCTATGTATGCAGTGTTTCCACAATGAGTGGAAGTTCCACAAAAGCATGTACCTACCTACCTAATTATAATTCAATACATGTTAAGACGGGCAGACAGAAAGTAGCCCCATTCCCGCCGGTGGAACCCGTTCATGAGCATGACGCATGATCCAGCCATTGCTTCGCTCAACTATATTTGAGGGAACCTAACAACCCGCATCATTGGATGGAGCGTGCGTGATTGAAGGTCAAATCAACAAACCTTCCCAACAAATTACTGAACATAATACTTATTATAGGGAGACTGGGATAGCATAGAATAACATCCTTGCGAATCTGAAAGCATGCAGGTTGCCTTACACATGATGCGTATCCAAAGCGATCCAGATATGGGAGCGAGCGGGACGACTGGCTACTTTAGCGACAGCAGCGATCGCCCGTTTTTATGGCTTTTAGCGATTTAATGGCCTTTTGCGACTGAATCGCGATTTCGCGATTGACTCAAAGAAATCAGCGATCGATCGCAAAATCGCGAATCGCGATGCAGTCGTAAAAGGCCATAAAATCGCTAAAAGCCATAAAAACGCGCGATAAGTAGCCAGTGTGCTCTCTCCCTAAATGCGAATCAAATGTGATCACACTCTTACGTTGGAGATTTTTCAAAAAACATTTATAAATGTGATCTAAATAGGTAGGTAGGTAAATTAATTAATTAATTATGCAGATTACATTAAATTTTAAAAGCAGTGGCGAGGTCAACGGGTGCTGCCTGTCTCCGCTTAAAACAAGAGCGGTTTTACAGATAAAGATTTTATCGCTTATCCAGTTTCTGCCTAAGGATCCGTCAAACATGATTCATATACACGGTATATTCCAACTAAATTCCTGCAAACCCAGTAACGCATTGGTGGTGCCTCTGGTGCTCCAAATGTGCATGGCCAGTAATCACTTATCATCAGGTGACCCGCTTGCTCGTTTGCTCGCTATTCATATAAAAAAATTAAAAAAAGGCTCAATACCACAGCGGTCAGGTCAGGTCATAAAGATACCAAGTTAAAATAACTAGCTGATGCCCGCGACTTCGTCGGCGTGGATTTAGTTTTACAAATCCCGCGGGAACTCTTTGATTTTTCGGGATAAAAAGTAGCCAATGTCAGATATACCCTTGAAAAAAATTACGCCTATCCGTAGCTCTGTTGCAGCATGATTGAAGGACTAACTTTTTATCTCTGAAATCAAAGAGTTCCTGCGGGATTTTAAAAACTAAATTCACGCTGACGAAATCGCGGGCTTCAGCTAGTTATCTTATAATTTAAGCGAGCCGTTAATATTCCCTGTGTCGTCACAGTTATTTCCACGTGTAAATTTTGTTTTCAGGTAAGACGGGTCCCGATCGGATTTCCACCAAGTACTCCAAGCAGTTTCCACCAAGTAGTCTTTTCATCATATTCAAAACAAAACTATCATCGCGCTTTTGATTTACGTGTGAGGTAAGTTCACCTTTATGATAGTACTCAGCTATTGACCAAGCTGGATAAGATGCACTAGTTTAGGACCTAGGTACTCGTATATTTTTTTTAGGTTCCATTTTGAAAATGGAGGTCTTATATTATTAAACAACTAGCTGATGCCCGCGACTTCTTCCGCGTGAATTTAGTTCTTTGTTTTTTTTTTTTTTGTATTAAAACCTTCTGTGGAACTTAAGGAACATACAAAAAAATAAATTAACCGAATTGGTCCATCCATTCTTGAGTTATGCGCTTACCAACATTCATTTTTATTTATATATATATATATATATAGAAAATGGAATAGATAGAATAGAAGATAAGTTTAAGACATCGCATAAGGTTCTAAATTTAATTCGTCGTTTTGGGTAACTTAAATTGATATTGCCTAAAATTATTAGCACCGCGCAGGTCATGTTTATTTATTTCGTTTCTCCTTGTACATAGGTATACCTACCTAAACTAGCGGCACGCTATGATGGCCGGTTTGACACATTACAATAGTGATGTGGAATGTCAATTTATTCTCGAACAAAAAACAATTAAGTTTTGTTTTTGTACCTGATTAAATAGGTTTAATAAAACAAAAATGTATATGTTTATTTAATTTATTTGAACGAACTGAATATTTGAATGAAAATGAATATACATACTTTATATGCACACAAGAAACATATGAATACAAAAGATACCAAAACTTTTCTCCATTCATGTCTTCATGATAGTCTCCAGTGGTTTTTGACGCAAAAGCCATGAGAGAACCTTCGACAAACCCGTTGATGGTTCCGGCGTGACAAATTATAAGTCGCGATCCTTTTCCTACAGGAACTTTGGAAGTAGATGCTGCTGTGTCATCGTTCCAAGAACGGCCTACAGTATGGTTAGCATTAAGCCATGTTTCATCCAAGAACACAACATTTTGCCAATTTTTGATTTCTTTCACTTGCCGTAAAAAAGTATACCTTGCCATCGCTATATCAAATCTTTCCATCAATATTTTGCGTTTGTTACATTTTTTGTATCGAAATCCAATGGTCTTCAAAATCTTCGTTAAAGAACTTTCCCCACCGAAGAATAATCCAGCTTCCTTCAGTGAATGCACCAACTTTTTTCTTGTTGGATACTCCTTCTGTAAATAGTAGCCGTAAACATGTCTTCGGATAGCATCGGCATCAAAGCTATCGATGCCTACGACTGGTTTTGCTCGTTTTCTCTTTTTTGGTGTGTGAAGTTTATTTTCTTCTGTGCCAGTCTCGCCATATTTTTTTTTAGTTATCCGTCTAACAGTTCGTTGTCCAATATTAAGCGCATCAGCTACGCGTTCAACCACTGACGTTATAGGTAAAATTGGCCCTCCATTTTGAGCTTCACGATCGAAATAGTTACGAAGGCGTATTACGAACTCACGTGTCTGACTATTTAGAACAGTTCTCTGCGTACGTTCGGTCATATCGACGAAATCCACAACAAAGGGCTTGAACAGAGTCCAAATTAACGAGCAAGGGTCAACAGTAATGCAGTATCAATATTTGAAATCCAAAGCCAGGTCAAAACTATATCACAATCGCATTGCACTGACAGTTTATACTTTTCGAAGCAACGTCAATTCGAAACTGCTTTGTTTTGCATTGAGCATTGACGCGAGTTTGCCGGAGGTAGTAGTTGTGCTAGCCAGCGATCCTATGTGACGATCGTATTAGATTCCATTTTAAAAATTTTCAATTTAGAAAACCAAATGCCGAGTTGTGGTATATATCATATAAAAATAAAAATTTTACCTTTTGTATGAAACAGCTGATATTTTTTTGCGATTTCAGAGGTTTGTCCACATAGTGAAAATTGTTCATATTCACAAGTACATTCACCCCTTAAATGGTGCAAACTGATTTTTCTACACTTGTATACATTTTAGAAATCAATTTAATAAATAAATTTTGAGTCCTAAACCTAAAACTACATTCGATAAAATTTATGAATCTCTGCACATCACTATCGTCAATAAAGTAATACAATTATTTCCTTCAAAGTCGTTATCAATTAATACGGAACTTCATGAGCGGACAAACGTCAAACCGGCCATCATAGCGTGCCGCTAGTGTAGTCATAGAATTCATAATGCATAGAAAGATAGAAAGGCAGTAGCCGCGCGTGGAGTGGTAACCCTTTCTTGGTAGCCTTTAAAGGCTAGTTACGCCTATCGGCACACACACTTGTGTACGTGTCGGAGAGCGTAAATAAACGACGCTCTTGGTATAGTGTTAGAATAGAATAGAAAAGAAATATTTTTTATTCAATTAAACTTTTTACAAGTGCTTTTGAATCGTCTGACTCTACCACTGGTTCGGAATGCCCTTCCTGCCGAGAAGAACCAGCAAGAAACTCGGCGGCTGCTCTTTTCAAAACAAGTTTACAAAACAATAAATACTATGCTATGTATGCAGTGTTTCCACATTGAGGGAAGTTCCAAAAATGCATACCTACTAACAATGCAATATATCTTAAGATGGGCAGACATAAAGTAGTCCCGTTCCCGCCGGTGGCACCCGTTCACGAGCATGTCGCATGTCCCAGCCGTTGCCTCGCTCAACCACATTTGAGGGAACGTAACAATCGCGATCACCTCCCATTGATACGTTCTCGTTATTGGCTAAAATACATTGTCACAGCAAGAACGCCTTAATCCAAGCCAATCATCACAATTAAGACTGTTGCAGTGATTGATACAGATTTTCCGCAATAGACCACTGACCAGCTGGTGATCTGGATCAACGTTGATCAGAAATCTTTCGATAAAAAAATATGTTAGGTAGTTCTCTCTTCTTAAAATATCGATGTTGATGTGTTGAGTGTCGATTAATCACTTTTCTTTCCTCTCCAGCCCGACTGTTCAAAAGGGGCCGCTACAGTGAAAACGTAAACACACAGGTTCATATTTTGGATGCTGCCGTAATAAAAAAACTAATTTAATAAAAAAACTCGTAAAATGGTGAAATAGAATTAGGATAAGAATGCTTGCATGAGAGAGGATTGTGAGATAAGAAACCTGTAAATTTCCGTCATCTTCAAATTCAAAACGATAGAGAGTGTGTGAGGGTAGTTTGCTATAAATATTATAGAAAACTACCCTCCACGTCATTCTCTCCTCTTACCGAAGGTTGTGTTTGTTGGCGATAAGTCCGCTTTTGCATGTCAGATATATTTAAAAGAATGTGAAGAAATGATGCAAATGCTGTTCAAAAATCATTTCGTCCTCTAGGAATATTAGCTTTTTTTAGGATTTAGGATTAGAATATTGCTATAGCAAAATCAACGATGAACATCGTTTTTAATACGCCTTTTTAGTACGCCATTAATCTCTCTCTCTGCATACATCTTTTCCTTCTACAACTCTAGTGAAACTCCAAGTTTCGTTGATGGGTGTAATTTATCCGTCATTTAATATGGTAATATCGAATCATCCGTTTTCCTTAATGTTTATTTCCATACTAAACTAGCGGCACGCTATGAAGGCCGGTTTGACGTTTGTCCGCTCATGAAGTTCCGTATTAATTGATAACGACTTTGAAGGAAATAATTGTATTACTTTATTGACGATAGTGATGTGCAGAGATTCATAAATTTTATCGAATGTAGTTTTAGGTTTAGGACTCAAAATTTATTTATTAAATTGATTTCTAAAATGTATATAAGTGTAGAAAAATCAGTTTGCACCATTTAAGGGGTGAATGTACTTGTGAATATGAACAATTTTCACTATGTGGACAAACCTCTGAAATCGCAAAAAAATATCAGCTGTTTCATACAAAAGGTAAAATTTTTATTTTTATATGATATATACCACAACTCGGCATTTGGTTATGGCGTGAAATACGTTAAAAATGGCGTAGATGCAAACATGAATATGTTAAAAGCGGAATTAGTACGTCTTTTAAAAGAAAACAAACCAACCAAGATCCGATACGTCATTGACGAAATAGCATTAGAACATGGGCACAGAGTTATACGGTTACCGCCTTACCATTGTGAGTATAATGCGATTGAGTTGGTGTGGGCTCAAATTAAGGGATATGCTGCAAGACACAATACAGAACCCCCATTTACCACAAAAAAAATGCTAAAATTATTAGAAGAAGCTTGTGAACATGTGACTAAAGGAGACTGGGAAAAGGTTGTGAATAGAACTGTTAAATTAATAAGGGAAGATTATGAAAGAGATGTGAAAATAGATAATATTATAGAAAACGAACATATAATTATTAATGTAGGTGATGATAGCAGTGACGACAGTGAAAATAGTAGTATGGACGAATCTGATTAATTATGGCCTTTTGTGGCACCTTTTTTGGTATCTTTTGTATTCATATGTTTCTTGTGTGCATATAAAGTATGTATATTCATTTTCATTCAAATATTCAGTTCGTTCAAATAAATTAAATAAACATATACATTTTTGTTTTATTAAACCTATTTAATCAGGTACAAAAACAAAACTTAATTGTTTTTTGTTCGAGAATAAATTGACATTCCACATCACTATTGTAATGTGTCAAACCGGCCATCATAGCGTGCCGCTAGTGTAGGTAGTAGTGAAGACCACGGCGGCTCTGTCAAGAGCGTATCGACTAAGAAGAAGAAGAAGAAAGAAAGGTAGTAGTAGGTAGAGATTTAGGTAGGCACAGTTATAGAAACTCGAAAATTCCACTAGAGCCAAAGCGATCGTTATAGAAAAACCTTACTTATAATCGACAGCTCCTAAATCCCCGCACTTTAGGTGGTCAGTACCTCTGCAGCTTGAGAAGGCTTGAGGAGTTGAAGGTAAAAAATTTCGTTGGACAATTTCGCAAACTTTCAAGATAAAAAAAAATCACGTGAATTGGTTCAGAAATCCCTGAAAAATCGGTGGACATAAGTGCATAGAAAAAAAAGATACCGGCCGAATTGAGAACCTCTTCTTTTTTTGGAAGTCGTTAAAAATATGCCAGCTTCCAGATAAGAGATTTCGCGAATACCTTTTCGTATTTTTGAATTCCAGTTGGCTAATCGATGGTGGATTGAATGTTGCATCCCGCTCGCACGCGGGTGTAAAGTGTATCGTTATCGCGACCCTCTGCACAGAGAACACGCGTTGTTCAACAAAAAGTATAAAAAACACCGGTCTGACCGTTCGTTATTTTTACACATTTTCCGATTTGACATCTGGAAATGCTCCGGTGGAGTTTATAAACTCTGCTCACTCCTTCGCTGCAACTGTGTGAAATACTCATAGTATGTTTTCGCTTTTTCTACTAAAAAAATCTGGGGAACCTTACTATGTATCACGTAGACTTCTAATGAAAGGTTAGTCATCTTTGAAAAAAGTTTTGCTTCGATTTTTGTCGTCCTAAACCAATAGACGGTCATGGTTGGATATAGGTCTCATTTCGGAAGTTCCATGTAACCCATTATTGTACCACTTGAATCCAGAGCCTGTGAATCGTTTTATGTTGATTTTCAGTCTTGGTTAGTAAGTACCTTCTAAAATGCAGCCTAGGATGGAGCGCGTTTGCCTAGAATATGCTTAGATTACAAACACTATAGGGTCTACTATAGGGTATTATTGCGATTTGTATCATCCAAAACATTTCTGACAAAGAAAAAAATATTTATTACTAGCTTTTACCCGCGGCTTCGCTCGCTATTATAACCCCTATTTTTAGCGGGTGAATTTTCAAAAATCCTTTCTTAACTGATGCCTACGTCATAATAGTAGTATGCCAAATTTCAGCCCGATCCGTCCAGTGGTTTGAGCTGTGGCCTGTGCGTTGATAGATCAGTCAGTCAGTCAGTCACCTTTGCCTTTTATATATTTAGAAGATTATATTGTTTGAATGAGTAGGTAGGTACCTACAGACTCGTTACGACAAACTCAGCACGAAGTATATCGAATACCTAAAGTGGCCATGTGCCAAACGGGCACGCTTCTCTTAAACAGTTTCACAACAACCTCTACCAACGCAAACTGGAAGTGCGGAGGACCTTTTTTGTTGTCCGCTCCAGGCCCTACATTAGTTTTGCAATTCGGAAGTTGGTAGGGTAGTTCCACCTTTATCCGGTATACTTTATACCCGGATATTCTGGTAAGTTAAATTAGAAAACCGGCTTTAGGGCGCCAGGCTACAAAGCGAAACTTTGGTTTAGCCAACTAAACCAAACTATTCGACCGTTATTAACTTACAGTAAACCTCACTTCCACGATTTTATCATCATTATTATGTAGTTTAACTGTTAAGCAATGACTTTTCACTATAGGTTTATACATATATATATCTTATGCTCGCGACATTTTAAAAATCCTGTGGGAATTGTTTAAATTCCCATGACAAAAAGATGCAGCCAATGTCGTTTTCAAGGATGCAAACGAAATCACTTCACCTTGCCTTACAAGCCATGTTGTCGCGACCCCACATAGCGTGGGACAAGGAGAGGGAGATGATGATGATGTATAATACTATGCTATATTATGCAATATGTATAATACAGTATGTATATTATACTCATTGTGGAAACACTGCATACATAGCATAGTATCTATTGAATTGTAAACTTGTTTTGAAAAGAGCAACCGCCGAGTTTCTTGATTTTTCTTCTCGGCAGGAAGGGCATTCCGAAGCAGTGGTAGACTCATCGACGGTACAAAAGCACTTGTAAAAAAGTTTATTTGAATAAAAAACATGTCTATTCTATTCTATTCTATTGTATTCTATTCTATTCATGATATAGTATGTTAGTATGGAAGTATAGATATCCCACTGATAAAGTTAAACCTTTATCAGAATTGAAAACAATCAGGAACGTCACGCTAGTTGAGCCGGGTTCGACCAAAATGGGCAAACGCAAACGGATAGAGACTGATTAGGACGAGCGAAGGATTTGTTAGTGTTGTAATCTGTCTTCTTGCGACAGTCTTTTTCTCTAATCTCTTCTATAAGTGAGTACTTAAGAGACAAACAGTTCGATATTTTTCCCACAGACGAAGATTTCTACTGTGAATTGGCTGCGGCCTAATCCTCATTTTTTTTTAAACTTTTGTTTTCATTTTTCAAAATATTAGCCAAGCTAAACTGGACTAATTTTCCTCTCCCCTCAAAATAACAGGAAAGCTGTGTGGAGTAGGTTCGACAAAAGTGCAACGCGTGAAGATTGAACCGTCGACGTTTCAGTTCGTACCTTTAACCCGGCTTTTGAGGCGTTAAACCTTTCATCTCACTATGTTAAGTTCTGAAAAAGAAAGTAATGTCAGCAGCATCGTGCGAGCCTCAAAAAATTTCACCGAACCGATCTTGACTCCGAGTTGATTTTCTAACCGGAAACAACCATAGTATATTTTTTCCGCTGAATAATTAATGCGAAAAATTTCTCGGACGAAATCACGGAAGTAAACGTGGTACTTACCACTATAAGACACTTTCGCCTGTATTAAATAAAAACGCGTATAAAATAATTCGCTTTAAATATAATATTGAAATTAATTTTTAAATTAATAAATAAATTAATTAAATGTGTTTAATCGTGACAAAAACGCTCAACGTGACGCGTTTTTGTCGTGCTCAGCAAAGATTAAGTAGTCACGCAACTTAAATATAAATTATTTATTAAATGCAATCGTACTTACGTATACTTCTGTTTTATTATCACTTCCTCGATTCTTTTCTAAACTAGGACATGACGCTTGTCGCCGATTTCACCCGCAGCGGGATTGTATAGAAATTATTGCTACAGAGTGATAGACGCAATCACCTCTTTGTGGTGATTGGCCAGCCCTCTCTCGCTATTGTCTAAAATGCATTGTTGCAGCAAGAATACCATAAATACAGCCAATCATAACAATTTACATTGTCGCAATGATTGATGCAGCTTTTCCATAATCGACCAGCTAATGGTATCTAACTCATGACCTTTTCTTCGATATGGCCTATTCGGTAAGCGAAGGTTGGCAGTCATCTTTGTATACTCCTGCTTCTGCTTTGCGAGGTGAAAGTGCTCTTAATGATCTATTGATGATCTAAGAAAATTCAGATACAAGCCCGGAAAGGGGCCGGAAATAGGGGGATACCTACGTATGTCAAGAAACCGCGGACCGCGGCTATGATCGTAGGCTTTTGTTGCAGCAAGTACCTACAGAACGTAATTTTGCGATTCACGCTTTGGATCTCTATAGTTAAAGAAGAGAATGCCTTAGAAAAAGGATTTAGAAAATAGGACTTCTTACCTATACTTATGACTAGAGACCGGATTATATGCATTTGCATATTTGCATATGCATTTGCATATTTAAGCCATCCTCAGCGCTAATTGCATATTTTCCGTAAAATCTAGATAAGATGCATATTATCGCTATATTTTCGGCACATTCAGCAGCCGCGCGTCTTTTGTTTTGGTACGATTATAAAATGAAAGAGCTTTTCCAAGTATGGGAGCCCCCTTTATTTTGTAATTTAATTTTATTTAAATTATTTTTTGTTATAGCGGCAATAGAAACACACATTATGTGAAAATTTCAACTGTCTATCTATTACGGTTTACGAGATACAGCCCGCTGACAGACGGACGGACGGACAGATTGACAGCGGAGGCTTAGTAATAGGGTCCCGTTGGCACCCTTTGGGTACGGAGCCCTAAAAATGATTTGGTAACATGTACGGAACCCTAAAAGAGCGAGGTCCGACTCGCACATGGCTGATTTTTTTCTTTCTGTTCCTAAAACTTATCATTTTATGTTGCATATTTTGTCAGTTTTCGTGCATATTTCAAGCATTTTTCATGCATATTTGCATGCATATTTCAAGCTTTTTATGTTGCATATAATCCGGTCTCTACTTATGACATTAAAGGATCACTTTGTTGTCCGTATGTCTGAGTGTCAATGCCCTTTTTCTCAAAAACGAGTTGAGATAGTAAGTTAAAATTTATACAGGTCTTTTAATGCTGTGAAAATTTCAAGTTTCTATTAGGTAATAGCTTTTCAAAGCGTACTTATTTCCATACACAATTACCAGTTACGGTTTTGCCATCCATTTTAATCTAGGCGCATTATAATTTTGAAATGTTATTTTAAAATGAAAAAAAAAAATACGTGTGGCACTCGGGGACTATGCCGCGGCACAGACCTTATAATACTGACGGCCGCGGTAAGTAAAGCTATTGCATAGCATTTTCTAGTCGCACGCACACAAATTATTTTCGTTACGGAATTTCTTGATTCGGTCGCCGCACTCAAAGCCCGCGATAAAAGCTATGCAATAGCTTAAAAAGAAATTAAATATAAATTATTTTTTATTAATAATAATTTAAAAGCTTTATAATCACAAAGTGACATGCAACTACGAAACCCTACACTGCGCGTGGCCTTACATTCACGAATTTGATTTAATTTTCTCAAAAGTAGGTTTTCTTACAACGATAAGTCATAATTGTAGCAAATAGGTCTCTTTGGCAGCAAATAGCCAAGTACAAGGAGGGGTAAAACGAGATTTATAGTGGGCCTATTAAAGTTATTGTCTCTTGCCGCGACAAAGGCCGGGCAGGTAATGACACCCCATTACCGGGGGCTATCGTTTACCCTGCATATAGTGGTATAGGGGTATGGTTTGCGTAAACTTTTACCTATTTACTTGAAGATAAGTAGATAATGCAGCTACTTCGGCTGTGTGTACTTTTCTTGCGTGGACCATACAAACGAAACTCCTCTGAGTGTTCCAATCGGTAATCTCTGGTAAGAACTGTCCTGGAGTACTGCTCCATAATTTGGTCCCCTTGTTATGCTGTGCATTCTAATAATATTGAACGTGTCCAGAAGAAATGCCTACGAATACTCTCTTACCGGTGCGGGATTACCAGACAAATTCCATCCTATGCTGGTCGTCTTACAAAATTTAATATGACTCCGCTCCATATTCGACGTTAACGACAAGATTTGTTAACCCTTCACAAAATACTACATTCCAATATAGACTCCCCCACTTTGCTATCTCAGATAAACTTAAATACTTTTGCCGTAGATCGAAACCATTTACTTTAGAATTTAGATATTTGTAAA